>OV656712.1:5000000-6250000 GCA_927399405.1 Agonopterix arenella
TCAGCAGCAGAACGATGCGTATCTCCAAGTAATATTGAAGTTTTCAACGTATGAGATTCAAAAATCGCACTCCAAACCATGGATAGTCTGAACGCAGTAAGCATACCGAAGAATCCTCATCATCATCCTATAAAGTCGCACAGGGCTATCCATGGCCTATCCTCAGGCAGGGTGTGCGGGCGTTATTAGTTCACCACGCGTGCCCAATGCGGATTAATAGACTTCACATACGCATTGGAATTTTTTCTTCAGCGTATGCAGGTTTCCTCACGATGTTTTCCTTCACCGTTTGAGAGCAGTCGGTAATATCTACGTGCATAAGTTAGAAACTCATTGGTAAATGGCATGTCGTCCGTGCTGATTCGGAGCCGGACCTTCATCATTGAGTGTACATAGTACACACGGCGACACATCAAGCTATACAAAACCAACGTAAGCTGGCCGCGCGTAGGTCGAGTGACGTATAACGTCGCGCGGCCAGCTTATGTTGGTTTTGTATAGCTTTATGTGCCGCCGTGTGTACATACCTCTCCCACAGACGTTCGGAGAACGGAGAATCGTTTTAAGAAAATTGATGATGTTTGTAAGGTTCCGTACCCAAAGGGTGAAAGGGGACCCTATTACTAAGCCTACGTTATCTGTCCGTCCGTCTGTCCTACCTATTTAGGGCTGTTACTTTTGTACCGTAATAGCTAGATAGTTATAATGTTCACAGAATATCCGTTATTACGGCGGATTTGTTTATAAATAATAAAAAATACCAAAAAACTAAAAATTAAGGGGCTCATACAAGAAACTAGTTTTTATCAACGTTTTTTCTTCTCGCTCTATTGTAAAAATGGTAATACATACAAGCGTCAAACTTGGTGTGATTATAGAGCAAAGGCTACAGTATAACAACAAATAATAAAAATCGGCCAAGTGTGTGTCGGTCTCGCGCTAAAGGTCCCGGAGAAAACAAAACTTTTTTCTAAGTTAATATGTCGTGTGGTGGTGTGGTACGGAACCCTCGTGCGCGAGTAGACCGACTCGTACTTGACCGTATTTATTTTTTTCTTAGCGGCAAGTTCAGGCACGGCGGAGGCGGACTTCGAGCGACTCGAGGAAATACTAAACAACGTGAAGGATCTCAAGTTCATATGCCTGGACGTGGCCAACGGCTACTCGCAGCACTTCGTCGAATACGTCAGGAAGTGCAGGGCCGCCTTCCCTACTCACACTATTATTGTAAGTTGTTTTTTTTTATAAAGAAGTAGATACAGTAGAGCAGAATGGTTATAGTAGTTTTAGCTATGAAACTTATAAGTACTATGTTTTAGCAAAGCTTCGGACTCCATCAAGGGCATAAATAATTTGAGACCCATCACACAAGCGATTTTTGAGCGTATGCGATGTCGCCTGTACTGAGAGACGTCGTAACTGCACCGCCGCGATTTTGCGACTGAATCGCTGCGATTTCAAGCACAGGGCCTAAGCATATATGCTCACGACTATATTCCCCGAGGGGGTACTCAGAGATTGTTAATTGACAATGACAATTCAAAGGACATTGCTGGTTACTAATGATGCTAAACTTGCAGTAGGTAACATGTGTCCTGACATTCTCAGCAATGTACTCTAAATTATCATTGTCAATGGTTACGTTTATTAAAAAGGGCCCAGGAGTTGACTGAGCTTTATCGCCATATACCATCGCTAGATACCGTTTAATCTCAGAAATATCGCAGCGATGTCGCGGCTATATCGTTTCTCAAAAATCGCTTGTGTGATACGGCAAGGGAATGAACATGTTTTTTTTTTAAATATATGTTGGTTAGTATCAAAACCCGTCATAAATCCAGACACAATGGAAAAATCCACTGTGTCTGGAAAAATAGCCGTTTTTGATAATAGTCGACTCATATACTTACTTAGCTTTTGCTCGCTGCTTTGGCGGCGTAGAATTTGTAGGGAAAAATCCACTGTGTCTGGAAAGATAGCCGTTTTTGATAATAGTCGACTCATATACTTACTTAGCTTTTGCTCGCTGCTTTGGCGGCGTAGAATTTGTAGGGTAGTTTGTGGTAATATTTTATAGAATTTGTGTATTCTAAAAAGCTATAATAAGCTAGCTAGCTATAGCTATACGTCCCCTTAAGATGCAACAGATTGAAAATTTCGTTCTCTGGGTAGTGGGCTCGGTGGCGAAATTGGATAACGCAGTTCCCCGGTTTGGAAGAGTGCGGGTCCAAGTCCCGCCCGAGACAAATTTTTAATCTTTAATTTGTGTTTTTCATTCTTTCAGGCTGGTAACGTAGTAACCGGTGAGATGGTAGAAGAACTTATATTATCTGGTGCTGATATTATAAAGGTATGCATAACCGGTCACCCTATGTAACCTACGATGACGAATCTATTCTATTTATTGGATAGTCTCATACGTTTTTCAGTGATCTACAGGGTGTAACAAAAAAATCCTAGTAATACTTAAGGGGGTGGTGGTTTAGAAGTTTGATGAACGGAACAACTTTGACTATGGAGCCAACATCGAGGAAAAATAAAAAAAAATCGGATGTCCCATTCATTTTAGTCGAGTCGGTACCAGCAGTTTTGTATGGGACAGCAGATTTTTTATTTTTTTTCGGTGTTGGCTCTATAGTCAAAGTTGTTCAATTTGATGGTCTGAAGCACCCCCTTAAGTATTACTAGGGTGTATTGTTGCACCCTGTATAAGGGATCAGGCCGACCATAATTATCAGACAGAACCTTAAATTGAACAAGTTTTACTAAATCCAACTTCATGACCTATTTTAAAATTTTGCAGGTAGGAATAGGACCAGGCTCTGTGTGCACGACGAGGATCAAGACGGGGGTGGGCTACCCCCAGCTGTCGGCTGTCATAGAGTGCGCAGACGCAGCGCACGGGCTCAAGGGGCACATCATATCGGTGAGTTTATCTCGTAGGTCGCTGGGCTTGGGTATTATAGAACGTTTGATTGACTCATCGGGAAAACATCGTGAGGAAACCGGCATGCTTCTATTTCGAGACGTGTATTGTACCCACATTATAAGTGGCGACGGGCTCACTCCCCGTCACACTGGATAGAGTTTCGGTCCTACTAGTGAAACGTGGATGTTCGGGATATTGAGTCGTGAGCATATGCTATGCTGATTGACTCATAACGAATTGGTATTTCGTAAACACACTAGTTATAGCATTGGGTCTCTTCTCTCCACCTTTGAACTGCTGGAACGTAGATCTACGCGACGAACATTTTCTATTGTGCCCTGAATATCTTGGCTAGAAGGGGAGATGGCCGGTGGACCGAAATATCGAAAGGCAGTACCTATCGGAATGGTAGCCAAGGGCCCTCTATTCAGAAGAAGGTCAGTAGGCAGACCACCAACACGTTTGTAAGGCGACATTGTGAGGGTTGCGTGTCAGAAATGGATCAGATAATCGTGAGGAGTGGCGCAATCAAAAGGAGGCATTTGCTCAGCCAGCAGTGGGTTGATGTGGGCTGATTTGATTGTGTCTGGGATTGCTAAATTCAGTGTCTCCAACAGAAGAGCAAAACCCCGGATAAGTAGGTTTCGGGTTCGAGTCCCTTCTGATACAGAATATTTCAACTTTTAATTTGATGATGTAGGATTTCATCATTTACATACTTATTTCCTACAATAAGTAGGTATCTATCAACAACAAAGTGAGCGTTTAGTGGCGCGTTGGCGAGAGGCGTGAACTCTCAATCATGAGAGTCCGAGTTCGAATCTAATCCGCACGTTACCTACCCATACACTAGGTAGATATTCTATAAAGATACCTAAGCACATATTAAGATTCTGACCAATTCCACAAAGGAGGCTAGATTTTAACATAGGCAGCTAAAGAGTTTTCTTTTTCCAGGACGGTGGCTGCACATGCCCCGGAGACGTTGCCAAAGCGTTCGGCGCGGGCGCAGACTTCGTGATGGCGGGGGGAATGTTCGCCGGACACGACCAATGCGGGGGGGAGGTGGTCACCAAGCCAGACGGGAGGAAGGTCAAACTGTTCTACGGAATGTCCTCCTCTACAGCCATGATGAAGCACACTGGTGTTGTGGCTGATTATAGATCTTCAGAAGGTAAGTTGCGTCATTTTGAACGAACTGAACTTTACTTAGGCGCAGCGTGAGCCCCTGCAAGGTGGATCGACCTGTTGAATATAGCGGGAACTAGTTGAATGACGGCAGCACAGGACAGGTTGTTGTGAGATGATCCTTGGGGTAGGCCTATGCCCAGCAATAGAAATCTTTCATTTGAGATGATGATATAAATATAACATAATGCAATGGCATGCAAATGCGATTTATTGATATTGAACAGGCAAGAGAGGATATTGAAATTGACTTGAGGAAAGACAAAACAGATCAGCAAAATATAGTTTTTGCAATGAAAAAATTATCTAAAGCTCAGATGCAAAGGAATATAAATTGTATCCTTTAGGAAAGCGTGTCTGTCTGTTATATGACATGGTTATTTTTTGTCGTTAATCCTTACCTACCCCGCTTTCGATAAATATGGCACAGGTACCCCGAGACAGACCAGTCCGAAAACGGAACACATAGTAAACAAATGCCCCGTCATCCTCAAATTATCCGGTCCTTATCCATCTACCGTCTTACATTTTCTCCTCCACCACCTCAATCCACCTATCCTTTCCCCATCTGTCACTTATAAAAACAAGTGACCTAATCAACCTACCACCAATTGCAGGTAAAACAGTGGAGGTAGAATACAGAGGTGACGTGGTAGCGACTGTGAAGGACATCCTCGGAGGGCTCCGGTCCGCCTGCACATACGTGGGTGCTTCGAAACTGAGGGAACTGCCGCGACGGGCCACTTTCATAAGGTGCTGCAGGCAGGTCAATGATACCTTCTCGTAATTCATGAGCGCCTGGCAGTCTTTGAACTTAGGTGTATTGGGTGACGTTGTTTTGTATGTGAAGGTTGGAATTGTTCTCCGCTCTTATGAGGAAGTCTGTTTTGTTTATGGTGAATATTGTAAGTGCAGTTGCACCGCGCACGAGTTAATTGCTATTTTCTATATTGTGCAGCGATTTCTTAAAGTGGGTTCCGGAATCCGAGGATTACATGGAAAAGTCAGTAGAGTTTTTGAATCAGTATCATTTGTTAGTAGGTCCGCCGAAATGAACTATAGATCATGTCCATGAGCATTCTCGCGAAGTTCGTAAATCTAATTTCAAACACGGTTGAGGTTCCATAAAATAAAAATGGATATTATGTTTATTGAATTTTGCGTGGCCTAAAATTTCAAGGAACCGCTGCACTTGTGAGTTAAGGTGTCAAAGCGCAGGACTCCACTGCAGGCTCGAAGGCTGCGTGGAGATGTGCGCCCGCACTTATCACCTCAGGCCCTGATGGCAATCAACTGGCGCGCAATCAGGGAACCACGCACCTTCAAGAAGTGTATTGTTTGGATTTAGCGTAATGAATTTTGACATGTCACACTCATTGAGACAGAATCACGGATTAGACGTTAAAATCCATATTTTTTTTATTGGCTTAGATCTGGCACAGTACGAAATCGGAACAGGGAACCCCTTTAGTTATTATTATTATTCTTAATGCCGATGATAAATGTTAGATTCAGAATACATCAATTGAACAATTAGATCTTTTAAGCTCGCTGATGGCCTCGTTATTTGCCTCGTAGTTAAAGCACAATTAAATTACTACGAAAAATCTCAAATCATCATAAAATTATATTTTTTAATGTAAGCTAGTTTACCATCATATAACGTGCAATCCTAAGTAATTCTAAATCCTCCTAAATAACGTCACAGTTTGAATGACAAAATGCAGAATCTGAACGATATTTTAAAACAAGATAGTCTCAAATGTTAGTTAAATAAATATTAATAGCTTAAAAATATTAAATCGTTGATATGCTGGTGCTACAATTGTGTTTTCAATGGATATAGTTGATCAGGGTGGTTTTGTATTGACTTTCTACGTCCTGTAAGTCAAAGACTGAATAGAAAAATAATTAAACATACCTTACACTTTTCTTTTCAGTCATTGCTTTAAATAGATCCGAGAAACAAAAAATAAGCCCAAGTCATTAGAATAGAATATTCCGCAGAATATTCTGAATCAATACCTGAATCCAGTACCTACTCGGAACCCTACATTTTGTGAAAAATATAATTTCACAAAATTTTGGGAACCTATACGGAACCTCACTAGATATAGATACATTTGATCCAGCACAGGCTACTAAAAACATGAATAATAAATAGTTCAATTAACATATGAACCGCGTGCATTTATTAAAAATATTAAAAAACATGAAGCAATTGTTGGTATTGTCACACACACAGCATCATGGAGAAAACATTAGGTAGGTAAGTTTTATTTTGTCATTCGGACGTTCGGGATTTTAAAAAAACCTTGTCCATCTGAATGAATGTATTGATTTTGTTTTGTAACTAATTTGGGGCACCTATACAGTAATACTATACAGTATTGAAATTACTACCACTGATTGTTTTAAATAACCTCTTCATTTATATTGACTCTGTATGTATTAATGCATTTTTTTATAAAAATTTACGCCTCGCTCTTGTAAACATTTTTGAACCGGATTTTTGCTAATACACTCGAGAGCAATAAAAACGGGTCACCAACATACCTTAATATCTCGTGAATGATAGCTTATTCAAATAAAAAGTATTTCATAGACTATTTAATACTTCTTAAATTAATTGCTAACATTTTTAGTTTTCATTTGTTTGACTTATTTAAAATACATAAATACAAATGAATCAATTCTATCGCAGACCAAAAATTGGAAATAACCATTTTTATCACAGTTATAACATTTCTCCATATTTTAGTGTATGTGAGTGATAAAATTAACACATTAATAATAAATGTTAAACACTGAAAATTGAATTTAAAAAAAATGTATTTAGGTTTTAGCCTTTTTTATTGGCATTTACTTTATAGCAACCAGAAATTTTATAAATTTAAGTAGTATTAAATTGTCTATGAAATACTTTTTATTTGAATAAGATTCTTAGTTTCCGAGATATTAAGGTTTATGTTGTTGGTGACCCGTGGTGACCCGTTTTCATTGCTGTCGAGTGTAGATTACTAAATGAAAATCAATCGAAAATAACACCTACTAATTTGTTGCAAAATAAAACTATAGCACAATCTAGGGATTTTTATTCATTCTTCACAATAAAAGAATGACACGTCTCCTAACAATTTTGTTCATAGAAATTTCTTATAAAAGAGTTAATCTGTTATATGCGCCTTAATAAACGAATATTGTACAAAAATGGCCAATTTTATTAGCTAACCTATTGACAAATGCTTTATTATACCTACTTCCCTTTTTTAGCAAAATATTTTGAATTTTGTAATACTTACGTAGCCTAATAGCAAAGTGCACTTGCTTTAGAATCTATACCTAATCTATCTATATCTATTGTTAGAATACATGTTATACATGCATGCATGCATGTATAGTATACATGCTTTGATTACCTCTTTTACTTGTAAAGATATTTTTAGCATTTTAAGTTCATTTTATTCATTATAGTATTTTTGAAATAGGTTGTGCTCATGAAAAACAAAGCACAAAATAAAAATAAGTAAATTCATTATCATTTTAGTTCATTTGTTTTAATCGTACAAAAAATAACATTAATGTGAAAGTATTTTTAAGTTAAATCTTAAGTATAGGTACCAATAGGTAGCCAATTGTAATGCTATTTTTAATTTATAATTTCGAAAAAGACGTTTTATTCTTCGTTTTATATTAAAATGTTCTTCAATATAATTATTACTTATTAGAAAACAGATTTTCATTTAAACCAATGCTTTTTTTTTAAATCTTTTACCTCATAAAAGCCAGAACCACAGAAACGTTTATTACTAGAAAGAAATGATGGTCACAAGCTTTAAACTGATACCCATATTGCTTTGACTATTTATTGTAAGGACTAGCCTTGCGGTAGCATTTCCCCTCTGCCACGGTATAAGATCAATTAATCATGTGCATTTACATTCAATTTTATACCTTATTACTAATCGAGATCATAATTTCGAACTTGGAACGTTTGGGGTTCACACGAGTCTACTTTTCATGATTTTTAACATTCAAAATTAGAATCTAAAGTTATGAGAATAAAATCCAAACTTGCAAATTCAAATTCAAATTCAAAACTTACTACACGCGTAACTAGTCCCTATATAAGTAGTCAAAGCCATATTGTAATTAAAAAAATTTTATTATTATTCCCCCTCTTTTTTTAGTTCGCAGACGCCATATAAAAATTATGAGGCCTATGTCACTCTCACGATTTTTACGAATCTAACGTATGTTAAAATCCATCAAGCCGTTTATACTGTAGGGCACGAGCGTGCCTAAGAAATAGACATACATACATACATACGCTCTAAAAATATAACCCCTCCTTCTGGCGCAGTCGGGTAAAAAGGTATCTTTAGGAAGATTTTTGTGTTCGTATCATAGTAGTCTACTAGTCTAGAATGAAACTAGTACATACATTATTCGTATCTCGTACTATCGATCCATCTACCAGCACTACCATTCTTTGTTTTAAATATACAACGTGTTAATGAATAAGCGCAAAACCTCATTTATAACGAAATAATTGCATTGAAACAATAATTTCATTCAAATTAAAGATTGAAAAAAATTTCAATCTTTATTTTGATAGGAAATAGCACAACATGGCTGTAACATGTTTAAAAATCAATAATATTTGAAATAATTTCATTATTGTATTAATTAAAATTTAAAGTTATTCGCATTTTATGTTTTCATGCAAAAATTATTTGTTATTATTTCAGCAATGAATGAAAGCGTGCTCATGAATACATTCTAAGAATATTGTTTTGGTAGTAGGTAGTAAATGAGGTGAGTGTGCCCGCTTGGGCAGGCGGGTGGGTTGACATCGAGTTCAGTAAATTTTAAATTAAGAATACAAAAATAATTATTTAATATTTTGAAAAATGCAGCCAATGTTGAAACCTTGATAATTCGATTCTTCTCTCGATTCTAAACAAACTATTTTCTTTATTTTCGTTTATTCATTAACACGTTGTATAACATGGCGATACTACTATCTCCTCCTATTCTCACCCTTCACACTGACATGAAGAGGCTAGCGTATTTTATGCTGAGACAGTGAGGAATACCCTACTGCTGACTGTCGTCTTTTTTGTGCCATCGTCCACCCCACGTACGTAAACGGGGTGAGGTCGAAATTGATGGTGGGCTGGGACCTGGGAGTGTTCGTACTGTACGTGTAGGTATTTAGTACTCCTTTTTTATACTTTGCCTGCTGAGGCTGAGGTTGAAGGTAAAGTAATTGCAATCACGATTCAGTTCTTCTCTATATACCAACCATAGAGAAAAACGTAACTCTTACCCCGAGAGGAGTAGCCTTATTCCCATACTTTCCCCTCTGTCAAAGTCTCACCCCCGCGACGGCCCCGAACTAGCCCCGATGGACTACTTAATTCGATGCGTTTTACTGTTATTGTCATAGTTACGTTTCTCTCTATGATACCAACACCTGCCTTCTAGATGACGAGACCTGTTTAGACATCCACATTGACTGAACTGCAACAAAAACTGTCAGGTACAGGAATACCTAATATGAGCGATGCGCGCTAAAAAAAACACGGAAAACTGGATCATGAGATAAAATAAAACGAGATACTGCCACAATAAAATATGTCACCTATACTTTCTTATTACAATCTATTGTTGTACACAAAACATTGCCATTAGCTAAGCAGAAACATACGTTACAATCCACTTTATACATATGATCTTTAGGGCAGTCCTCGCCATCATTCTGATTTATTGGTATCAAATCAACTGTTACAGGCTCTTCGGTTCTCTTTTCTACATGTCCATTACAAATATTCGGAGTACATTCCACTACTTTACCATCGGCTAAACATCTACAAGTGTTGCAGTCTTTAACATAATCGTGATAAGGTTCACAATAACCACGCAAAGATCTCAATTCAGTTAGCCGAGATTCTCTCGCCTGAAAAGTGCCTGAACATTTTTTGTCTACAACACAAGTCTCTCTTTTAACTTCATCGACGACGTCACATCGGCATATCTGACAATTCAAGTAGTACACTGCACCTTCTACACAGTTCGATTTTATTTTCTCTAGTGCTGTATCGTCGCTATCAATTTCATTTACGGTACAAGTGTAAACTTTTTTCCCATCGAACGTTCTTGAGCAGTAACATTCTTTAGTTCCTTTGTTGTATCTAGTACCAGGACTACATTCTGAATCGTCATAAGGTGCGGATACTGATACCAAGTTCGATGTCTTGAATAAGCTGGGACCGATATCGTATTTCTTTGGTCCTCTAATACATTGCTTACATGTGCAATAGAGTACGTGTTTTCTGTCACAGAAGCAGAAATTGCAGCCCAAAGCGAATGGACGTCCTGGTTTCGTGTTACTGCAATGATGTGTGCTGCTTTCTACTGGACTAGCAGATTCTGTACAATTATCACATAGTAATCTATTGTTTCTGAGACACTTGCATTTTTTACATCCGATCTTGTACTCATGTTCAGGGTCACACGTTGCGTAAAATTCGTGGTCTGGTAGGTCTTCTGGAGATTCGAGTCTGTTGTCGTTTACTACGGGATCGTCTTCGGTGCAGTTTTTGTCTGTGCAGAGTTGAGGATCCATGCGCCCGGAAGCTGGGCAGTAGCATACATTGCAGCCAACGACGTATAGTCTTGTAGCGACACAACGATTACTTTTAGTGTTTTCAGACTTTTCAACACGATGGAGGATTCTTAGGTCATCTCTGCAGACGGGGTTTGGCCAGTTGCCGTCTTCGTTGCAGATGCAGGTGAGCTTTTCTCGTCTGTATTGGACCCCAGGTTCACAAGCAGTTTGCGTTGATCGCCACACCCCGTGACCTTCCATACCTACGTCGATATTTTGGATGGCATCTGCGAAAATACTTATATATTAATTTATTCTTGGATGGATAGTGATATTTTATTTGGGGTAAGATTTAAAGAGGAGCCTAAAACTCAAGGTTGTGTCCGTAACTGCAACTTGTTCGTAATGCATAAGTTGAACCACGGACACTAGGTAGTTCACACAGATCTTTTTGCGTCCGTGGATGGTAGACAACGGGTTCATAACGATAGAATAACTAAATGAAAAGTTGTAGCAAATTGGGAATTTATCAAAAATATTACTTTGCTGTAAAATTGGGTTAGCCTCAGTCTTATATGATAGTTTGAAGGCAGAGAACACGCAAATCTAGAAGATTCCTAATCACTCCTGCCTTAGGGTGCTTGTCTTTTTACGCGGAGGCAGCTGGCGGAGCGGAGAAACGGGAGTTTTATTAACCAATAAGATTGCAGCTCTGAGATTTCATGCAATCTTATTGGTTAATAAAACTCCGTTTCTCCGCTCCGCGTCAATGGACAGGCACCCTTCAGAATTCTTATGGGAGATCGCATCAGAAATGAACAGATCCTGCGAGTTGACCTTTTAGTAGACAAGTTTTTAGACGTGTTCTTAGGAAACTTTGGAGAGGACTTGATTCCGATAAATAAACCCAGATTGAAGCATCGTTGGCGCGTTGGGTGAATTTTAATTCGCACCAATTTAATAGTCATATAGCTGCTGTCAAACGGTAACATTTTGAGGAAACCTGCATCACAGCCAATCCACATTTTGCACGCGTGGTAGACTATCCATACACCCTCCTTGAGGGTAGAACCGTGACATGTGCCCTGCCGTGTTACAATACCTATGCCAGCTTCTTGGGTTTTACATAATTAACCAAAAAAAAAAATCCTTCATCGAAGCCAATTTAAAAAAAATCCCAACTCTAGTGTGACGTCTGAAACATAGACTATTTTTGCAGAAGGGTAGTCGTTTTCTAAGTCATTTGTACCTAAACAGTAAGATTAAGAGACGAAGAAACTTTCTTTGTCGAAAAAACTAACTATATGAAATTATTCTTTAATTTTTATTTTTGTAACAATAATTTAACTTTTTGGTCAATCTGTTATTAATTGCTTTTTTTGCAATAAATAGGTCTTAATATATACAAGTTAGATTTAGTAATAAAGATAACTTAGAGAATAATCATGTTTTAAATTAAGTAGTTACAAGATAGTGGTGACCTTGCGACGTATCTGTTTGGTCTACGTATCGCGAAGTATCTGTATGGTATCTGTTTGAACTAGCAGACAGTCAGTAAAATAGTGCTGCGCTTCAATGATGACTTTTTATTTTAGTATCGATAATTAATTTTTCGGTAAATAATAATATTATAATACGGTTGGTATAATCATAATCATAATCATTTATTTCATGAAAATAATTTTACATGTCAAATGCACTCCTTAACTACTTATAATTATATTATTTTTATTACAGTCCGGTTACATTCTAATAACATTAGGTACAAAGTACATTACATACATACATTTCCAATAGACTCTTTACAAGGGACCCTTTAACAGCTTTTTTCTTTAGGGGTATTTTTGTAACACTCTGTATAGGCTGATCATTATGATAAAATTTGGATATGTAATAAGAAGTTAAGACAAAAACTCACCATTAAAATGGCCGAACATGTCGACTGAATCGCAGACGCGGGCGTGGCAGGCGTATTCACTTTTCTTATTGCACCAACACCAGTTGCAATCGTTCAACGCATACGAGTTTGCGGTGCAGCGTTGCGGCCATAGAGTTTGGTGAACAGCTGAAATTATTATACTTTCATATTTTACGTACGAGGAATATAGACTAGAACGGCCATAAAATAGTAAGGGTTTATATGCGATTAGCGTATAACTTAGTATAGTTGTAAATAAAACTTACGTTTTTCATGTCTCGTGCTAATAACAAAAACTATTTCAAGAATAAACAAAAACACTTCTAGCCTAACCATTTTAAGAAAATAACAAAAAATGATATAAAAATATTTCAATCATGACGGCATCCTTTCTAAGAGAATTTTAATTAATTTCTGAATATCTTTGAAGCTACAATATTAATTGGTTTATGCAATTTAATGGGTTAAGCGTAAAATATTCGATTTAATACAGCGCCGTTGTTAACCAATTTATGAGTCGTCCAAAATGAAGAAATCCAATATTATATAAGGTCTAACAAAATTAGGTGAAACTATTTTAAGGGGATGATCAGACCATCAAACTGAACAACTTTCTCTATGGGACCAATATCGCAAAAAAAACATCTGCTGTCCCATACATTTAGGTCGAGTAGGTTTGTATGGATCAGCTGTTTTTTTTTCGCGATTTCGATATTAGTCCCATAGAGAAAGTTGTTCAGTTTGATGGTCTGATCATCCCTTTAAAATAGTTTCAGCTAATTTTGTTAGACCTTATATTTATGAATGATACATCATCATCATCATCTCAGCCGACGGACGTCCACTGCTGGATATAGGCCTCCCCCAAGGATCGCCATAACGACCGGTCCTGCGCTGCCCTCATCCAACGGGTTCCCGCCGCCTTCACCAGGTCTTCGGTCCACCGTGTGGGGAGCCTACCCACGCTGCGCTTTCCGGTACTCGGTCGCCACTTGAGACCTTTTCGGCCCCATCGGCCATCGGTTCTGCGAGCAATGTGCCCCGCCCACTGCCGCTTTAGTTTAGCAATTCTTTGGGCTATGTCAGTTACTCTGGTTCTTCTGTGGATCTCTTCATTTCTGATTCGATCTCGCAGGGAAACTCCGAGCATAGCCCTCTCCATTGCCCTTTGGGTGACTTTCAACCTTTTTATGAGGACATGAGGGAACGACCACGTCTCTGTTCCATATGTCATCACTGGCAACACCCACTGATCGAAGACTTTCGTTTTAAGACACTGCGGTATTTGGGACGTGAAGATACTACGTAGCTTCCCGAAAGCTGCCCAGCCGAGTTGGATTCGACGGTTGATCTCTTTCTCGAAGTTGGACCTACCTAACTGAATAGTTTGTCCCAGGTAAACATAATCGTCAACAACTTCGAGCGCAGAGTTTCCGATCATTACAGGAGTGGGTACAGCAAGGGCATTTGACATGATCTTTGTCTTGTCCATGTTGATCTTCAGACCAACTCGTTCGGAGGCTCTGCTATGAATGATACAGTAGTAACTTAATTTCGTTATCAATATGGAATCATCATAATCATTAAATTTAGGAACAATACTTCTTTTTTTTATTTATCTTCTTACACCTTAACTGCCTCCGTGGTCTAATGGTTAAGAGCATTGGCTCTCGACACGGAGGTCGTGGGTTCGATTCCCACGGGGGACACCTACTGAAATGTCACTTTGTGCGTTGTTCCCCAGTTGGTTAGGACATTGCAGGCTGAATCACCTGATTGTCTGAAAAGAAAAATGATTCCGTGCTTCGGATGGCACGTTAAGCCGTTGGTCCCGGCTACTATCTCTGGTGGTAGTAGTCGTTACGTAAAAACCACGTCAGAGGCCGTAAGGCGGTCTGAAAAAACTCCTGGGCTCTGCCCACACGATAAGAAGAAAGAAGACCTTATTTATTTGTAATGAATTGCATTAAGGCGCTACCGTCCGATTTTGCTCTTGGACTAAGAAACCACATTTTACTGTTAAATTGGGTAACTTTGTAACAATTTTAATACATTAACTATTGCACTTTTAAGCAGAAAACAATACTTTCTCGAAATCTATTTTAAATAAATAAAACGGAAGAAAAAGGAATATAAAATCTCCCCTTTTTTCCAGTTGTAACCATTTTACTCTTACATTGTTGATCGGAAGAAAATGAAAATTTACAACATACTTCACAAAACAACATAGATCGATTTGGTTTTCTTATTTTTTGAAAATTCATAAAAAATCATAAAAGTTTTCAAAGATAACGGCAAAATTCTGACCGGAGCCACGAGCTCGTGTGGCTAGTCGTGTTCCCGGGCGGATAAGAAAGAAAGAAAGAAATATATTTATTTGCCAAAATACTTTGTTATAAAAGGGTGTTACAATTTTGTTCAGTAGCTGTATTTAGCCTGCTCGCAGGCACGCAAATTTAGATTGATTCGATGAAATCTTATTAAAGCTAATAAAGTTAAGAATATAGTTATCTAGCTACTTATCTTATACTTATATTTTCATAATTCAAATATTCATCTACGCTATAAAAACACAATTCACACAGCCATTTTGTTAATTTAGTTTTGAAAAACTTTCCCTGCAACAGTTTTATACAATTAGGTAGTTTGTTTTAAATAAGTATACTTATATTATACACGTTATGTTCGTATATATATTTCTGACAAGAAGGCTGGTATAATAAGCCTTAAGCACACACAAAGTTCGTCCATTTAAAAATAAAGGAAAGAGCTCTCCTCCCTTCCAGCTTTCTCATACGTCATCCTCATCATCCATCCCTATTACACAAACATATTTTGACTTTCAATTTCATACCGTTCCTAATTCTATGTTCATATACCTTTCCCACCTGGCTAGTCACTCGTCGCGCATCTTTCATCAATAACAAACTGGTTCTGAATTGTGTTCTATTCATACCCACTTCACTACGTTTCATTTACATAAATTAAGTTTTTATAAGGTTTATAAGTCTAGACGGTGGGAGAGGTGGCTAAGTCAGCTTTACACAGAAAAAAAAACTTTCTAGAAACAAGAACCAAATGTGTTTTAATTGATATTTCTTAATCTCAAATATTGTATATTATCTTGGACTAAGACAATACCACTAACGTTTGAAGAATGATTAATTCTCAAAATTCAAGATTGAATTTCTTGTCACGAGAATTGTTACTGGGTTCGAAATTTATGTCTTGAATCAAAACAGGGCTGCGTTCAGAACCTAGTGCAACTTTTCGCACTAACGCCGTTCCGAGCCTCGGTGAACGGTTCTGTACCATAGAGCGTGTTGAAAAAACAACCGCACCCAAAGGTCGTGAACGCAGCCCTGGGGTGCGATTTTAGAAACTCATTTGCTGAGCTCAGCAGTTGAAAATGTCAAAATTACTATGGATATTATATGCACCTTTCTATTGTTAACACTTTCGCGGACACTGAACGAGACACAATAGAACTTTTATTGTTATCACTGCTATAGCAGGTCACTGTCCGCGAACGTGTTAATTTGACATTAAAAAATCGTACTCCAGGAGTGAAAACCTAAACCACCCCTTTAAATATTGGTGTTTTGCTACATCTTTTATACGTTACAATATCGTAATTATTTTGAATGTTTTAAATGTGCATTAAATTTGATGGTGGTACTTCACATGGCGTAATGGCAAATATCACGCATGACAAATACGCGTTTCTACGTGAGAATCTATACTATTATAAAACTGTAACAGAAGTGTGTCTGTACATTGAAGATATTAACAAAAGAAAGTTACGATATGGTTTTTAGGTGTCCCTGATTCACCAATATCACCAATTTTTGGATTTTTTTGCCTGTCTGTTTGTTTGTGTGTTTGTTTGATCGAGCATCACGCAAAAACTACTAAACCGATTTTGAAACTTTTTTGTTCGATAGCTTATGATCTGACTTAAAATCTGGTATATAATTTGTGCGGACGAAGTCGCGGGTTAACGCTAGTAGGCAATAAAACTATATGAACGTGGATCCCAGGCAAAGAGTAATATAAGTATATCCCAGGGGACGTTTTGGCCTATTTCACTCCTTTTATGTGCGTCAAAAATCGACAGTCGCCGGGAAACGTGTATTTGTTGAACAAGTGTGATATTTGCCAAATACGCCATGTGAAGCACCTTAATGTCCGCCACATACATACGTAATGGCAATCCGGAATCCTGAATCAGGTTTACGATTTCGTATGGATTTGAATTGAAAGAATTGTGGAGCTGTCAAATCTCATACAAAATCACAATCCTGATTCGGAATTCCGGATTGCAATGCCGTATGTGTGTGGCGCACCTAAGGAAGCAACTGCAGCATTTAGGTACCCTTTACCCAATATATATACAGCTTCCTTTCGCGTAATGCTGCAGGTTCATTGATGTTTTACTGTTGTATTGTTTGTGTGTAGTATAACTATTTTCTCTTATCAATGTAATTAAATAACAATTTATTTATTTCTCCAACAATTTTATTGTATTAAGTATTACTAACAAGTTTTGTCAGTACACAACAGTTTACCGTTAGTGAGACAAAAGCATACATTACAATTTATCTTTCGCGTAGTCCCCGGCTCGCAGGTAGTATCGTTGTTCAATTTCACCATAGATTTCCTCAGGGCCATGTTGAATATTTTGTCAAGAACCGACGGAAGATTTATTTTGAAAACGTCCTGCACTGATTGTCTTCCAATATTTTTCGGTGGATTTTTACTAAACAGCTCTCTTATAGCGTGTTTGTCTCTAGACGGTGCTTGTGAATGGATAATAATTTCTTCGTTATCGTCGTTTGCAAGTGTAGTTTCATCTTGTCTGTCATCTTCACCATTCAGTTCATTGGATTCATAACTGTTTCTATCATCATCATCCTCTTCGTAAGGTTGTTGGGTACTTAGTCCTTCTCTGGCGATTTCTTTTACTAAATTAGGCGCTTTCTTTTCTTCAGAATCAGAATAATATTCTCCTTTATCATTGCCGTTTTCGTTCTTTTCTTTAATATCTCGATTTACTTGAATTTGTAATGTTGGTGCTGCAGCAGGTGTTGCTTTCGTTTTTGGAGTGACAGTTTGAAATTGTACTACTTTTGGTACATGTGGTTTTATAACATTTTTGTTATTAAAATTTCCTTCTCTCAGCAACGTTCTTTGACCACCAGGGATAAGTTCGATTGCTTCGTTAATAAAATCTGTTCCGCAAATAGTTAAATTGTATGATCCTAACTCTAGCATAGTGCTTTGTTTGCGATTGCCAGTGTTACAGACAAGTTTATTAACGTCGACGCAATAGCAGAATTGGCATGGTGCTAAAGAATACCAGTTCTTAGGTAAACAGCTGCCATAGACGCTATCTAATCTTTGACTTGATCTTCGTTCACTTTGCCTGCTTGCTGGACAGTTGTCTGCACAATAGATATCGTCAATTTTGCCCTTTTCATTGCAGCGACAAATTTTGCATTCATTTACCTTGACATAAGTAAATGGTTTACAACGTTTTTCTTTCGATTGGATTGAATTAAAAACTTTGAATGTCCATTCGCATTCCTCGTTTGGCCAGTTACCATCATTATCGCATTTGCATAAAATGTCATTTGATTTATATATCTTAAACGGTATACATTTGGATTTTTCTTTTGTTTCCTTACCTTGTGTTTCTGTGAAAAGAATGTTTTGTTCATAACAGGATATACATATTTTAAAAAAATACTTAGGTAAGTATAAAAATTTTATAATTAAAACATTTCTGACCAAGGAAATATACAGGGTGTAAGTGACAGCCTGGCAAATACTGAAACGGTGAACTCAGACCATCAAACCTAACAACTTTCACTATGGAGCCTACCTCAGGAAACGCGAAAAAAAATCTGCTGTCCCATACATTTTAGTCGGGTAGGTAGCAGTTTTGTATGGGATAACTGACTTTTTTTCGTGTGGTAGTATATGTTAGGCTTTCACTTACACCCTGTATAGTTACCTATTTTTGATAGAATCTACACCACTATTTTTTAATTACTCTTTAAATAAGGGTGTACCCATACAGATAAAGAAACTAAAAAAATGTTTGAACTTATGTTTGTAATTTCCATACAAAAGTGCGGATAAGCTGATCGATTTTCTACGGGAGGTCCGAAAAATTTCTCTTTTTTCAACCCATGTCACTTACCTTACTTGAATATCTCTGACTACCCCTCGGGAATATAGTCGTGAGCATATGCTTATGTCACTTAGGGAGAGCTGTTTAGTTTCATTATTCAAATACAGCCTTACATTTTTATACAGGGTGAAATTGATATCATTAGCATCCTTTCAAACTAAGAGTCTACCCATCAAACTGAATAACTTTTACTATGCGAGCAAACCGATCGAAGCAAATAAAAAATCTGCTGTTCCATACTAAACTGCAATGTCGACGCGCGAGTTCGCGACTCAAATGTAGGCAACAGCAGATTTTTTTTGCTCCAATCGTTTTGCTGCCATAGTAAAAGTTGTTCAGTTCGATGGGTAGACTCTTAGTTTCAAAGGATGCTAATGATTTCAATTTCACCCTGTGGTATTAAATAAAAAATAAGGGTTTATAAAGGCGTTGGTATCATGGATTATCGAGAACACGTCATTTGTAAATATCCTGAAATTATTATAATTACCATAAACATCCAGCGAAGACGTTGTTTTGACGGTAAGAAGAACAACCGATATAATGTATAACGCGATCATTCTGCGAGAGTTGGTACCTTAATGACCGATGTTTGGACCACATATAATTGGTCATGAATTCACGATAATTGGAGCGTTATATCGAGCATGTATTAAACATTTACGATGATTAATTAATTAAGAGTAATCAGCTCAAAGTTAAATGGTGCATTTTATCATAAAACTGAGCGTCCAAGCAATACAAAATTGCAACGGGCCAGCCAGGACAAACTTCGGATCCCGGAGGATGATCAAGATCATAGATTAATATGTGTATGTATTGGATATAGATAGGTAACTCGCCTTGAATTTTAGAACGTTCTAATTGCGTTGCCGCTTATTAGCACTAGGGGGCGCAACATTACGAAATAAAATGAAAAAGACGATCGGCCGACACGAGAATCGAACCTTAGCTACCAGGATCGTAAGATTGATATGGGCGAAATCTCTCACTACTACAGCGCAGCGCGTGAGGTGTAGTGCGCTATTACTCCGATATGAACCCTAGTTCAACACGTAGTGTTTCGAAACATAACCGATAGATGGCGGAAGCTGTCTATCGAAAATCAGCGTTCCACTTAGTTTGTACGCACGATGACACATCAAGCTATACCAAACCAAAATAAGCTGGCCGCCCGTAGGCCAGGTCAGGACAGGTCACTTCTAAACGTCCAATTTAAGTGAGATGGCGGCTATCTTCATACTATCTCTCTTAAATTTGACGTTTTGAAGTGACCTGTGTCGCTCCACCCCCGTTACAGGGGCTGCTGTTGTCACTCTGACACCAGGAGTGCGATTTTTGAATCTCATACGTTGAACTCAGCAGTTGAAAATGTATGGAGATACTGTTATTGGAGCAGGGATCGGCGGTTTTGGGGTTTGAATATAAATTCGAAGATGAATTTAGCAAACGATGTATTCAGCTCAGTGTTCAAGAACAAAGTTTTTAAAAAGTAACGATATTAGTGTTGCCAACGTTAATTAACTGAATGCAACAATTCAACTAAATTAAGCAATGATTAATAATAATTATAATCTATGTTGGTATTATAAATGTGTCGCATTGGATGATTGGAGTCTAGGTGGGCAGAACTGTAACAATACGCATCTTTCTACTGCTGATTTGGTTTTCAAAAATCGCACAACTGGAGTATGATTTTTGAATCTCTAATCAGTATTAGAAAGATGTATATCTCCATAGTAATTTTGACACTTGAAAATGTATGGAGATACGCATCTTTCTACTGCTGATTTGAGATTCAAAAATCATACTCCAGTTGTGCGATTTTCGAAAGCCAAATCAGCAGTAGAAAGATGCGTATCTCCATACATTTTCAACTGCAGAGTTCAACGTATGAGATTCAAAAATCGCACTCCTGATCGAAGACCTTACATAGGCTTGCAGTAAAGATTACTTCGATTACTTACAACTCATTGCACAATACCGCTGTAGCAACTATTGATCGGAGATATCTGTCGTGTTACGGGGGCCGGGGGTCCCAGAGGGTCCTTACCCCCGTACACTCCATTAGTAATCGAGAGAAAAAAAGAAAAGAGCTTGCGGGTACGTATGGTTCTTTAATCTGACAGTCACAAGATGAGGGTGATGATGACAAAATAGTTATAAAAAACACGTCTTCTAAAAAGATCTAAAATATTACAATATAAAAGTCACTTGTCGGAACATAATATAACAGATACGGAGAAATTATAGGGTCTGGAATTCATCATACCCGTGATCTTGCACGTGGCCCATTAAATCGTCATTCCAATAGGCGAGTCATTCCATTAGACGAGGCATTCCTGTAGACGGGACGTTCCTGTAGACTAGACATTCCTGTAGACGAAACATTCCTGTGGACTAGACGTTCCTATAGACGGGACATTCCAGTAGACGAGGCATTGGTTTGAGATGTAGCGGTCTAATATACTTGCGCATAGAATGTACGGGCAGTGAAATTCTTCCCATCTGTATGTCATATAAATAATAAAATAAATAAATAAATAATCATAGTCAGTAATTGATTTGACAATATTTGTAGGTTTAGAATAATTGTATTATGTAGTATCGTGTGTTGCTGTTAATTTCATAATTTTAAAATTGTTGACATCTAACACTAACTTGACATAATGTTTTATTTATTTTTTATTTTTTCACAAAAATCAAATTAATTAATTAGGTGATTTCATGTTGTATATAAATTTATCATTGAAAGTATATTGTACTTAATTACTAGTGTGCTACACCCTAGGGTAAAATTACATTGAAACACCATCCTTGTACCTATTCTGTATATTTATACCGACTATATGTAATTTATGGCAATAAATAATTGAATTGAATTTGAATTGTATGTATAGTATGTAAAATCTATATTCATAAAGCTATTTCTTCGGTGCCGTACATTACGCTTTTAATTACCATTTTGACTATTAAACTTTAGGACTGGAGTGGTTAGACTTTAACTTTAGGCTATTAACAGTAAATTTGCAAGATCACGGTAATATAAAAGTAAAATTATCAAAAAAACAATCTTTTTTTCCCCGTTTTAAAAACGATTTTATTTAGTTTTTCAAGTGACAGTCGTCGTTTTCAGAATTTTAAAATCAACATTTAGAATAATAAATCCTAGCATAAAGATACGCGGCCAGGATTTCTTAGTAAGGGAAATATAAGGTCTAACAAAATTAGGTGAAACTATTTTAAGGGGATGTTCAGACCATCAAACTGAACAACTTTCTCTATGGGACCAATATTGAAATCGCGAAAAAAAATCTGCTGTCCCATACATTTAGGTCGAGTAGGTTTGTATGGAACAGCTGATTTTTTTTCGCGATTTCAATATCGGTCCCATAGAGAAAGTTGTTCAGTTTGATGGTCTGATCATCCCCTTAAAATAGTTTCACCTAATTTTGTTAGACCTTATATAGTACCATCTTTTAGGTACCAACCTCCATGGTCGGGTAACTCTATACTTTACACCACAAACTACTACCGTTCTTTACACTGCAAGTCTCGGTAGAGAGTAGTATATTCCTTGCTGCAAATCAAAGGTTACGCTATATGACAGATGACAATGTTTGTATAAACCAAATATTCGATTGTAAATTAGATAAAATAGTGATAATATACGATGAAACTGGAAGATATATGCTATAAAATGCTATAAACGAGTTATAATAGTAAGTATTGATGACACAAAGATGCTATGAAACAAATTACGAGGGTTAGCATCGTAGATATAAAGATGCTATGGAAGCAAATCTTTGTATGGAAGAGATGATGCTGGTAAAGATGGTAGACATAGAGATGCTATGGAAGATATGGTGACGATAAGAATGGTAGACACGTTACATACCCCGGTCTTGCGATGACCCATCAACCGGAACTGCAAGTCACCAGAAACCGCGGTAAAGCTCGCCCATGGATCAGGAGTACGATTTTTGAATCTCATTCGCTCAGCTCAGCAGTTGAAAATGTCAAAAATTACTATGGAGATAGCATCTTTCTACTTTCTTTCTTTCATCTTTCATCTTTCTTTTTTCTGATTTGACTTTCAAAAATCATATTTCAGGAGTGCGATTTTTGAATGTCAAATCAGCAGTAGAAAGATGCGTATCTCCTTACATTTTCAACGGCACAGTTCAACGTATGAGATTCAAAAATCGCACTCCTGGAGTCAGGACCTTTAGTCAGCTAAAAGTCCACATGCGGATTAGATAATGTAGCTCAGGAATTTCATACATTGAACCGGTCGTGCCCGATATCCAGAATGTATAAAACGTGTGCTAGCATCAAAGGAATTAGCTCAGTATTTTATATAACTACTTTTATTAGGGAGCGACGTCATTCTGGTTAGAACATGAGCATCAGAAAGCCTTCAGCGTATGCAAGTTTCCTCACGATGTCTACTTTCACAGTTTAGGGGCAGCCGACGGCGGTTGCAGAGGGGTCAATTTTATACAAAACTTTGACTCACAATACGCGTAGACGGTATTAATATAAGTAACTTTGTATATAAGGTCTAACAAAATTAGCTGAAACTATTTTAAGAGGATGATCAGACCATCAAACTGAACAACTTTCTCTACGAGACCAATATCGAAATCGCGAAAAAAAATCACCTGTCCCATAGATTTGAGGTGAGTTATGTTTGCAGTTTTGTATGGGACAGGTGATTTTTTTTCGTGATTTCGATATTGGTCCCATAGAGAAAGTTGTTCAGTTTGATGATCTGATCATCCCCTTAAAATAGTTTCAGCTAATTTTGTTAGACCTTATATATGGAAAAATAGTTCAGAAAGTCTAGATGCCGCGTAACAAATATCATTTACAATTTATAAAATAATTACAAAGATATAAAGCTTTGAAATTTTTCATACAAAATTTTAAAAGCTTTATATCTTCGTTATCTATACTATTATAAAACTGTAACAGGAAGTTTGTCTGTACATTGAAGACATTACCAAAAAAAAAAGTACGATATGGTTTTTAGGTGTCCCTGATTCCAATTCACCAATTTTTGGATTTTTTGTCTGTCTGTTTGTTTGGGTGTTTGTTTGTTTGAACGCGTATCACGCAAAAACTACTGAACCGATTTTGATGAAACTTTTTTGTTTGATAGCTTATGATCTGACTTAAAATCTGGTATATAATTTGTGCGGACGAAGTCGCGGGTTAACGCTCGTTATATTATAAAATGCAAATGTTATTTGTTACGCGGCAACTAGATTTTCTAAACTATTTTTCCATACATAAAATATTACTTTTATTAATTCCTTCTACGCGTATTGTGCGTCAAACGTTTGTATGGACTGAAACCACCTTAAGTACCTAAATGTTTCAAACAGTGTCTGTTTGGGTAAGACGCCGACGTTCATGGCTGTATAACCAATTCGGAAGCGACAATGCCTCATTTGTGACACTGGTACTGTGTCGATTGGTGCCTGTTCATCCCTGTGTCTTTTAGCTCGCATGACAGCCAGAGATAAGAACCAGACTTCATCGTGGGTTATTCAACAGTCTGCTAAAGCCTTTCTCCGCCCATCCCTACTTGCTAAAATAATATCAGGAAACTAATTCTAAATATTCAAACAACAAGATCATACAAGAATAATTTTATCATAATCATTTAAGAACGTAGGCGTAGCTTCAACACATTTCTTCTCTTCACTTCTAAAGCAGTGCTCTTCAACTAGAATGTTTGTATCTTCTTCACATTCACAAATGAAGCATACATCCATCAGTTTACCTGGCTTCTCGCAGTGGTATTTTGTATGACTATGAACAACTTTCTTAGGACTCGTCGCGTTAACTGCAAAGTAAGTTTTTTGTATTATTATGTAAACAGCATTTTTAGACACGACATTATGTAGATTTTTATAAGTTGATGTGATTGATCACATTTTATGTTTCAGAAATGAAAGGTAGGTATAATAATATTAAATTATCCAGTTTTTAATCCCTGGCGGGATTCATTTAAGATTTTCTGAAGGGTTAGAACATTTTTGTATGGAGCCTGGGATACCAAAACATTTTTTATTTATTTTTTCGAATTTTTATCATTTCGCGTGGCCAACCTTAAGACTTTGCATATCAATAAAACACGTCATTACAAACATACTTTCTTATTTGGCAAAATCTTCTAGCCTGTTTTTTTAAGCTAGATATATGACTTTAAAAGTTTCAATTTTTCAAAACTCCTAGGGGCTTTGTTTCTTACCTGATCGAGATGAATCTTGGTGTTTGTATAGTATAGTAAATCTGTACTTAGCTCTTAAGAATTTATGAAATAGACTATCCTAAAAATAAAAATCATTATATTATAAAATAGGTAAATAAATAAAATACGACGAAACTGGAAGATATATGTGTATAGAAAACAAAAGCGGGGAGGGAGAAACTGCAGGACGTGGGCAAAGCATAATATATAAAAATAATAGTAAGCTCGCTTCTAAGAAGCCGCGCGACACGCTGGCGATGCGGCAAGATGGCGGCCATGCTCAAAGGTTGTTACAATAACGTTCAGAGTAAATAAAATACAGTACAGGAAATGAAATAAATAAGTATTGGAAGTGGATCACAGTGGCAGTTAATTAGACGTGGTTTTTACCTGGCATATTCCTTCTTCCCATAGGCTTGTAGTTGAAGTAAGGGTACGCTTGCTCGCAGTTAAAATTCTTAGGCAGAGGACGGCAGAAGTTGTTTATGTTGCCCATGTATGGACAGATACATTGCTTGCATCTGTATACGAAATATGACAACATTCAGAGCAATATACTGAGGTGTGGAGAATCGACAGCTTTCTGGCCACAACCGAGCTATGCATATTGTGAAATGCCATTTGCGTAGCTCGAGATTTTTCCTAAGGGCCAGCCAGCTCATCCATAAGCCACCACCAGTGGCAAGACTCAAATTTGACCAAAATATGATAGGTTGGTACGCGATAATATGACACACAACCTAGAGCGAGCGAAGCGAGCTCGAGATTGTACTCAAATAATTAATAAGTCGGTACGTGATAATACGATCTAGAATCTAAAGCGAACCAAGCGAGCTCGAGATTTTACAAAAATATGAACAGGTCGGCACGTGATTATACGACACAGAACTTAGAGCAAGTGAAGCCAGCTCGAGATTTTTCTAAAAAATTTGGCACGCGACAATATGATCGTGCCAGAACCTAGAGCGAGCTCGATTTTGCTGCAATGGGACCCTAGTCCAAGTTTTCTGTGATGATAAAATAATGTTACACGGAATGAATGGTACCTATTACTTATTCTCAAGATAAAACGAATGAAAACATAAAAATACGAGTAGTACCTATACTTTACGTAATTATTCCTTCAATACTTTAGATTTTACGGCGGCACCCACAAATGTTGAGCTAGATTCGCTCGCTTGTTAACTTAGTACGTACAAGACCGCTTGTCTATTAGGTAATTCAAAGGTAGCCTAATTTCGTCAACTCTTGAAAGGTTACTACGCAGTAGCAAAGGGTCATGAAGATTGTATTATATCCGTACGCCCCTGCGTACTGCGCCTAGTGGTAAGGTAACGCTTACTAAGACGTGCCACATAAAGTCATAATCCCGAATCAGGATTGTGATTTTGTATAGGATTTGATACCTCCGCAATTTCGAACGCATGGGGGGAGAAAATCCATACGAAATCGTAATTCTAATTCTATGTCCTGTATCCTGATACTTACCTAGGTTAGCAATTAAGGGGCCACCGAGCTTCTAGTGCTGCCGTAAATAGTATTTTTTTTATTTTTAAATCAATTAATAACTATTAACAATTTTAAAACCTTTCCAAAAAACAGGAATGTCACATTTGAAGTCACTACTTAATTGTCAATTTATCTAATCATTACGGATTTTTTCTTTCAAATCAAATCAAATCAAATATACTTTATTTTACACCAAAACGTAAACAGTAAAATAAAAATGTTCTTTCAATGTTTGTGGTTATTAATTACCTTTAAAAACCGCCAAAAGTGGCCACTTTTGGTTTTAACAATAATATACCTCGCAGCACGAAACTAGTGCATAGTGCCTTGTACATACGGTCAGCGCATTCAAGGTCAGCGCTATTCGTGCCGCGACTTGTAACTACAAGCATAAAACATAATTCATCCGATTTGTAATATTTCGATAAATTGAAAACCAACAATGGCTACAATGAGTACAATATGACATTGATTTTTTTTGAAATGTTATATAATTGTTTAGAAATAAAATAATACTATTGATGGCAGCACTTGACTTGGGGGCTTGGTACCTATTAACTCCGGGTGAAATAGAGTTTTTTTTTCTATAAAAGATCATGGATTACCGACTTAACCTGGAGTTTATTGCTACCCTAGGTTGACGCAAGGCATAAGATAAAAAAGTAATATAACGTTTTACCTAATAATGTACATAGACCCTGGAGTACAATCCTGACGCTCTACGCTATTGGTAAAGTTGAAAGTGATGCAGTTCTCATCCCTCCGTGTTTTGAGCTTACCGACGTCTTTGTCATTGTGTATCTGCTGCATATTGCTGGCGTTAGATGAAGGTAGGAACAGTGTCTGCAGGCAGAAAATCTGTATTACTTCCATGATGAAGGTAGGGTTAATAAAGTACAAATACATTTTTTTTTACTTACACTTTTTGTAGTACGGTCTTGCTCTTCATCACACGTTGAAGACGAACAACTAGCATAAACTTTCAAACCCATGTCAGGACAAAAGCAAAGTTTACAGCCAACTACAAATTCCTCTCCAGGAAAACACAGCTCCAAACTTCTCATGTCTTCAGTCGGCTTGCTCCCTACCAAACTTTCTGATAGTTGAAATATTTTCTTCCAAGGTGCGGTATCAACACATGTATAGTTAGTACAGGCTTTCTCAGCCTTGTTCCCATTTGGTGGACATACGCAGACGTTACATTCATCACTGAAGAGTTGACCAGGAATGCAAACGTCTGACCTCAGGAAACTCTTATCGCAACGATTTTTAGTACACTTAGCTACGTTTTTCAAACCATCTCTTGGGCAGAAGCAAATGTTGCAATCAACTTCGTAGTAAGCTAGTGGCTCGCATACGAATATCTCGTAGCTCGGTGGTTGATAATATGAAGAGCAATCGATCTTGGTGCACACACTGCTGTCCAAAATTTCGTTTTCCGGGCAAATACAAAAGTTGCATTCCATTTTAGATATACCTCCTGGGTGACACACCTCGCCTATCTCCGCTTCTGAGATCATCTGTGATTCGTGTGCTTGCACGATGATCCGCTTTGATTCACAGTCGTCATACGTGCACCATTTAGGGTCAATCGTTCCTTGCTTAGAACAGAAACAAGTGTTGCAATCAAAATCTATGAAGGTACTCGGTTCACAAGTAACATTAAAATCAATACCGATCTCGTTGTTGGCTCTGGATTTGATAATTTCTACAGTAATGCAAGTGTTAGGATTCGTTTTGCCATTCTCTGGACATACGCAGAATATGTTTTGATCAACGTATACAGTATTTGGATCGCAAAGTTCGTTTTCTGTTGGTTTCTTTATATCGTCTTTGTTGATTAATCTATCATTTTTTCTGCTGTCGTTAGCAATCCTGTTTAAAATATGAAGCTTATTTTTAACAGAGCAGCCCTTGGTACAATATCTATCATTCGTAAGCCCATTTCTAGGACAAAAGCATTCAATACAAAATGGAACCATTTCTTCTGGAATGCATTTTTCTTTATCTACCTCATGATGGTCTTCAGTTTGTTTCCAACAATCTAGTTCTAAGCAAACGTTTTCATTTACTTTACCTTCAAGACTGCATTCGCAATACAGACATATCGCCTTCGTGAATTTATTAGGAATACATTTTAATGCTATATCATTCAAAGAATGTAGAACTTTGTTATTAGATTCAACATTGCAAATGGTTCTAGTGCAAAATCTATCATCAGATACACCATTACTTGGGCATAAACACACGTTGCAGTCTTTTCTGTAAAACTTATTAGAAATACACTTCTTAGGAGTTTCTTTTTTATGCTGACTCGGACATGTGTTGATGCATCTATTCAGAATAAAAATCCCATTTTCAGAGCACAAGCAATGTATGCATGGGAATATGTACATGGTATTTGGTAAACAGGTGTTTTTCTTCCTCATATCTAAACCGGGCGATTTGGAGCATAAAGCATCCAAAAAGCAATGCGCCTCAGATGTTATACCTGATGCTGGACAGCCACAGATGCTGCAATTAATGTAATAAGACCTAAAAGGGGTACACCAAGGTACGAGTGTGCTCAAATTGTTAACGACAGATCTGTCTTCAACGGCGCTTTGACAAGTGCCCTCTGAACAAGATAGGAGCCCGTTCTCTTGGCATATACACTGCTGACAGCCTTGCCAGATCACCTGCCCTGGTTGGCAGATATGGCGACGTTGAACTAATTGGCAATTAGCTTCGCTCCATCGGCCTGTGTTATCGCAGTGGCAGAGTCGACCATTAAAATGGAATTGGCTGTTCGGAACGCACGGATCTATTGGATAAATAAAAAATGTGATTTTTGTTTTTAATATGAAACCATTGGAATGTGGCAATGTACTTACGTATTGTGCCACTTGTGTGCGGAAATCGTGACAGTACAGTCAGAAATGTGACCGCCATCAACATTATTTTATGAAACTAGAATAAATAATGTTGTTTTATTATAATTTTTATAAGTTTGATTCTAATTACACGCTTGGCAGGCATGTAAGTCATTAAACTAAGAATTTTGAAATGTTGTTTTTAATTTTACCTTTTCTTTTGCATTGGTCGTTAAATTAAGATTACTTTCTTTTATCTTCATTTTACGTAAGATTGCAATTAATATTGACTGATAGCTTTAAAACTTTTCACGTTTAAGCCTTGCTCAAGTTTGAGCAAAACTATAGCCGCTTACTTATTTTACTGCGTCTTTGATAGATTCATGAATACAGTTTTAAACATAGGTAATTATAGGTACTTAACTTACTACTACGTACATAATTTCCACGTTCATAACTTTGTTAGATAGTTGTTTACGAATTTTCCTCCAAACACTTTTAAGCCTGTTTTTGTTGCATAGTCCACATGGTAATCTCATCTCATAAAGACAGTGTACCTGTTTAACGCATACACTCGCACTTACAGGTCACGCGGCATGTTATGAGCGCTCGGCGAAAGTGGACTTGTATTCTCGCGCATTTTAGATGACTTAATTAGGCGGACTGATCGGCCAATGGTGTTTACGCGACGACCGCCTCCCGCTTCTCCCCGGCAAATAGACTCGAAGATTATATTTCTGCGCATTCAAAGTCATCGCTCATAAACCGTGGCGTGACCAGTAAATAAGATAAATAGGTACCACCTGAGAGCTTTCAACCTTTGTAATTATGCCGTACTTTGTTATAGGTCGCTGTACGTAATCGACATTGACGCTAGAGATTTTAATTTTATGTTTGCTCCACTTCCCGATCATATTTCGATACAATTTGGGCTACTATGCTACTAATGTATAATGAACTTTGTATAATGTGAATTTCTCAGCGGAAGTAAACTGGAGTACTAATGTACCTAATCAAACTGAAAAATAGGATTGGAGGATATTGATCGTGCTTGGTTTCGAGCGCCAAGGTGGTAGCTGGCTCGGCTCTTCGTGGAATACCTCATTCACCCATTATTTTGTGTCGAATATTGTTAATACAATCTCTAAACAAATCACCAGTAATATTTAAAGGAACATTTTCAAGATCATTCAAGAAAATAAGTATTACAGTAGGTACTTTATTACTAAAATCACCTACTACTACTACATATACCTACATATATTATACTGGGGTGTTACCACGAAATTCGATCGTCGATATTGCGTGCCGTTTTTCGTTGAGTTTGGTACTATAATCACTTTTAATTCGCAATTGCGGACGACCGATATCAGTTTTGACACTTGTCGATTTAGTCGGTACTCTGATACACACTGTCAGTGCTCGATAAATTGAGTTTGACATATGTTAAACGGACATTTCTTCGACAAAGATATACACTAAGATCCCGTTGCAAGTTTTCAACACCTTCATGTTTAGGCAATGATACATAATACCATTGGAAATTTCGTACAATAGATCCTTAAAAATAGAGTTGCCACTTTTTTATGAGCCTCTAATTTTTTTTACTTGTATTAAAACCAAAAAAAAGCTAGAAGTGAAAAGGCATATAAAATAGTCTATTAGTTTTTGTAAATTTTCTTCATTTGTACGAGTAAAAATATAGTGGTAATTCTGTGTAGCGACAATCTTTATGCAATTTTTTTTTCTTTTCTTTTATTTAGTTATCTATTTTTTTCGTGTATATCAGTTATGCTTAGCATTAATTTGGTAAGTATACAATAAATTGGTTTAACAATGAGGGTACCTATATTATAATTATAAATAATCAACAGGAAAACAATTTTTACATGACCTTCACCTTAAATATTTAGGTATAATTCATTGCCAAAACAAATGTGTGAGAAAAGTAGTATTTGAAATTTTACCGAGATGAGATTCCTATTTCTGAAAACCTAGTTTTTCTAGACCATGTTAGTGAATCAAATATAAGTACCTAAGTAAAAAGTTCGCAGTTGGTAAAGTTACTCCAGGATCACGGACTTTTGATTTTCGATATAGCGAAAACTGCCGAGGACGTGTTCGTTAATTTTCGTACATTGAATCGACGAAACTAGTTTGACACTTGTCGATCGAACCGTACTCTAATACAAACTGTCAGTGCTCGATAAATTGAATTTGACAGGTGTAAAACTGCACAAAACTGTCAATTTTCCGAAAAATTGAACGTCAAGTCCACGACAAGTCAAGAGGTCTCTTTTTGTCAATGTGTGTGTAATTTTCGTGAAATAATCACGAAATAATAAATATTTTAAGTGAAGTGCCAGGCTCGCACAACTGTCTAACAAAAAAAATTATATGAAACGTGCACCGACGCCATTAATCGGTCACGACTACCAGTTTTTTAGTATGGAAGTTAAGACTCTTATAACGTGGTGTGACATTCTCTCTGTGAAGTGCAATGCAAGTGCAGTGAAGTTTCTGACATTTTTCTTAGATGAGAATTCTATTTCAAAATACCATTTCTAGTCGAATCAAATATCCTAAGCTATACTCCAGACTCCATCGCTGAATAGGGGTTTTGAAACAAAGGTGAATTGAAACCGCATTTCGGATGCCTTTCCACCAGAGCTATGCGGGGTGCGTAGCGAAGCTACAAAACGAACTAAGCTGTGCGCGGAATCTGACCTTTATGCTATATGAGGATGCTAATAATACGTTTACATACCTCGCAAACATCCATCGCATATATCGTTCGTTCGCATACCAATTGCGCTCGTATCCCTCACTCGTATCCCGAGCACACATCTCTAACTCGCATTGTATGTAAAAAATTATCCCTTTTCCATCAGAGCTGCGCTGTACGAGGCTAAGAAATTGGAGCAAAGCTCTTGATGGATTTTTCCATGCTTATAGCTAAGTTTCCTCGCTCAGCTCTGGTGGAAAGGCACCCTTATACCCGCAAGATGCAAAAATACAGTTTCTCCCCTATTCGCCACCCTCAGTGCTCGTCATTGACTCACACCTACCAGTTTTGTAGTTATGGCCAATTTGTCTAAAAAATAGCTAATCTGGCTGTATAGAATTTAAGTTATGAATCAAAATCTTCCCTAGTTAGATAACATAACATAAGCAATATTATTTTTTCCAGATTAAGAAGAGAACATCCCAGCATACTTTCCTGTTCAAGTGCCTTTATTTTGTGCTTAAAAACTATCTGTCTCAATTCCTTATGAAGGAAATTGATTACATTGATAACATAATTCGATTTATTTGAAAACTTCAAGTAAATACTTGAAACGAACACTTTAGAAGTTTTCATTTTCAGTAATAGAATTTACTATTATAGACGAGATAGATGAAGAACAATTTTAAGTAGGTATAATTGTAGAAAGCATGCATGTGATAGACTTCAAAGGGGGTTGTATTCAAAATCCATGTCCGCTAGTTCGCTAAATTGGAATTGTACCGGCTAGTAGTAATATTATATTATATTTAGACAGAAATCAAAAGAAATAAAAAAAACATTAGGTATCAATGGTCCTCTGAAGAAGATCTCCGAAGAGCTATTTCAGCCTACGATTTAAATAATATGTGGTATTTTTTTATTTATTATTTGATTGTGACTCTCAAGCAAGAGTTAATTGTGGTTGGAAATCTTTTTTTTCTGAACTAAGTATAATTAACATTGAAAATTGATAGCAATAATATTAATATATAATAATTTTGTCCTATTTTTGTTTCATTTACGATGTTAACCGTGTAATTATTTCTTTAAATTAAAGACATATTATAGTGAGTGGTACAATTTAAATACCATCAGTGGCACAATTTAGTAAACTGGTAGTCTAAATTGTATCGGTGGAAGACCTTCGAGGAAAATAGATTTTGGACCGGAAAATATATAGATAGATACTATATTTGATCGCAGGATAGATAGCTAAGTTTTTAGTATGTTGTACCAAGTAACCAAGTCTAACATTTAGCCACTATTACACATTTCTAACTTTCTTTGCTTTGAAGGGGGGATGCGGGAACCTATAAAGTGGTACGATATAGTCGACTCTCCCCTACTATAGAAAACAGTCATATATCTAGACTATTATAAAACTGTAGCAGAAAGTTTGTCTGTACATTGAAGATATTAACAAAAAAAAGTTACGATATGGTTTTTAGGTGTCCCTGATTCTATTTCACCAATTTTTGGATTTTTTGTCTGTCTGTTTGTTTGTTTGTGTGTTTGTTTGGGTATTTGTTTGTTTGAACGAGCATCACGCAAAAACTACTAAACCGATTTTGATGAAACTTTTTCGTTTGATAGCTTATTGTCAGACTTAAAATCTGGTATATAATTTATGCGGACAAAATCGCGGGTTAACGCTCGTAACTTATAAAAGAGTTCCGTGACTGACTGACCGACTGACTAACAACGCACAGCCCAAACCACTGAAGATAGAACCTTAAATTTGGAATATTAAATTATCAAGCTAGAGGATGTAGGGATGCACTAAGAAAGGATTTTTCGAAAATCAACACTTAAAGCTACGCGGACGAAGTCGCGCGTCAAAAGCTCGTAACAAATAAAACAAAATAATTAGGTTGGAAAAATCACAAAGCAAAGACCAATAAAAGCGTTTAGGTTTAAAATAAAATATTACATTGAAATAGTTGATAATATTTAATTTATTATAAGTAACAATATTAATATGAAGCTGACTTAACTAACTTAATACAACAAGAAAAAACCAAACAAGAAAAACACCTAGGCTACTTAAAGGTAAAAAATGTACTCTAAAGCCCCTACTCGGGGCAGAGTGCCTAGGAGGCTGGCAGCGTTGCCTCTTTGGATCGCAAGGCTGATCCTTTGCCGAAAATAGCTGCCAGCCCTCCTGTCGCCTGTAGCCTCGAATAGGCGCTTTGAGAGGCATTTGAGGAACATTTTCCCTTCAGGACCCCAGAAACTAGGGTCTCCACGGCGAAGGGCAGGAAAATAGTTGATTAGGTACAATTATTTGTTATATAGGTTTCACCGTAATCATTATCTGTAAGCCGAATCGAAGATCAGTCAAACTTGGTGGGTCTAGGTTGACTAGGCACTGTGGAGATGAAGATCCTGTGTTGGCCATCCACCATCAACCACTATTCATCGAGGCCAATCTATAGAGCCCAAATTTGAGGGGTGATTACGTGGTGATTTCTGAGAAGATCCTGTGGTTTCCAACTTCAACATCAGATAAGAATCACCATTGGATGCAAACTTCTATAGAGTTAGTTATATTCCCTGCAACTACATTTCGAGATCAGTGGAAAGAGCTAAAAACGTAGTGATTACTTGTTCAGTGAGCTAAAAATTCTTGGTCAATAACAATTGATGACAATGACTGACACCAAAGAGAATATAACAACCAAAGTATACATAACAATAATAGTAAGCGCGCTTCCAAGAAACCGCGCGACCGACAGGCCGGCTTATAGGGTAAGATGGCGGCCATGCTAAGGGTTGTTACAATTACAATTACGTTTGAGGAAATGAAATGAAATATAAGACAATCAATATGAAATAATTATGTTGTTTTAATTTCACTATTTTATCCTATCTGATGTAAATAAATAAATGTTTTCCCTTACTGAATACTGTATCAAAGTCGAAGGAAATTAAAGATTTAGAAAAACAAATCTTATCATTTAAGGCAAATAAAAGAAGGTAAGTAGGTACATTAAAAATAAATAAAAATTTAGCTATAGGTACACTGTGTTAATGAATTAACGCAAAACCTTATACACCCCAACTGATTTATAACAAAATAATTAAATTGATAAAATAATTACAATAAGTTTTCAGGCAAAAATGTTTTGTTATCATTTCAGCAATGAATGAAAGCGCTAACGTACTCATGGATACATTATAAGAAGCTTGTTTTGGTAGTGAGTACGGTGAGCGTGCGTGAATTGACATCGGATTCAGTAAATTTTAAATTTTACCAACAAATTATTTAATATTTTGAAAAAAATTACCTATGTTGAAACCATGATAATTCGATTCTGCTCTCGATTCTAAATAAACTATTTCTAGCTTTGCGTTAATTCATTAACACGTTGTATATATTTACTATATTATTAATTGGTATTGGTAGTGATCCTAATACCTACCTAGGACCTAGGTATTTATTTTTGTTATGAACTATTATTTACGTTTTTAATTCAAAGTTTTATAAGAAAAACACATTATTTTTCAGTTAATGACATGTATTATGTTTGTATAAAAGCAATTGAGTAGTACCGTAGCTTACATATTTATTAACTGCAATTTTAAACGGTATCTCTAGTAAAAACAACAAAGTTTCAAATCGCGTAAAAATGCTTCAAACCACTTTAGTTTCAGCAAATCTTTATTTTTATACGATGTGGGATCACACCCGTACACAATACCATATTTATTCCGTGACAATGACTATACAAACAATGCGAACCATTGTGGTACGTGCGCGATCTCGAGTATAACATTTAACACTGCTGCCGATGCCTGCGCGTACTGCGCAGGCAGAGGGGGCCGAGACGCGCTCCTCCCGCGCCCCGCACCCCACGCATAATATTTGTCCTGTTGCGACCAGAGAGCACTCTCACTATTATTTATATTTACGCTATGCCACAACTATAACGTAGTGAATTACATTCTCTTTGACCACAACTGACACAATAGGTCATAGACGAAAAGACATGTCGACGCCACACTTTTTTTTGCGGTAAAGCAAAGTTTACACAAGCCATGCAGCCAAGTCGGACAAACTAAAATTTCTAGTTTTTTCAGTTCACACTGGTCCGCTACCATTCGGCATCGTTTCGTGTCGCAAGACAGTGCTCCCAGGAAAATGGTTAAACATTGAAGGTGTAACGATACTAAACTTGCCCTGGAATGTTTTGAATTTTGATTATTTAAAATGATTTATTTCAGGCATTTATATTTGGAAATAAGGTTTTTTGGGTTCGGGTAATTTAAACATTTGGTATATTTATAAAGTTTCGGTATTTTGAAAATTTGGTATTTCAAGTTTAAGACATTTTGAATTCGGGTATTTTGGGCTAAGGCATTAAGTTAAAGAGATTATTAAAAGAAACAGAGGCGGTCGTCGGGTGCGCGTGCGAACGCGCGCTCTAAGCGCACGCCCCAAGGGCGCCCGCGGCGCGGCGCCTTCTTCAGGCCGTTGCATAGACATTCATTCAATTTAATAGAGCTTTCTATAACTACTCCCTAAAATTTGATTATTTTTTTTTGCCACCAGATAATTTAATAATTAAACTTCCATCCAACTCATTGAGCACTTCAGATAAGCGTTGGTATTCGAATCTCCCAAACACTGTACACTCTATGGACATGTTATGACCATACTTACTATCTCTATGGTTATGACCACATAAAGGAATTTCAATCTCAAAACACAAAATACAGTAGGTATATTCAAACTTGAATACTGTTTGCTTTGTTAAAATTTAAAAAGGCGCTAAATTACCTAATATACGGCGCTAAACCTACGAACCATTGTTATTAGGTACATACTTGATTATTTATTATAAAACGGTAGGTAATTATAAAATGTGCACTAAAAAAAACCCACCTCCGAATAAAGTCTATGATTTTTCTATATTTTGTCTATGGTGATGTTTCCTTCGATGAATGCTTGTAGCGTCGACTTTGCATTAGAGTACCAATATCCGAAAAATTCGAACGACTATCGTGACAATATCGTCGGATCGACGATCGAAAAATAGACTAGGAGGCCGTAACAAAGTTGGTTCGTAACCAAGTTTATTACCAACTGGGTAATAAATACTTGTAAACCGTATTTAATCGTTATTGTAATACTGTACGATATCAGATAAATCAGGAATGGGCAACCTTTGGAAAGTCGCGGGCTAAACTTTAGCATGTTAACGAAATCGTGGGCCGTAGATGATCACGATAATATAATAGGTAGTGAAAAAAAAAGTCGGTTTTATACATTTAGGTACAAAAAGTGTACCTATCATGAAACGGTGAACGCAGATCATCAAACTGAAAATCTGCTGTTTCATAAAAAACTGCTGTACCTACCCGACTCAAATGTATGAAACAGCTGATTTTTTCGCGTTTTCTGAGATATGCTCCATGGTGAAAGTTGTTTAGTTTGATGATCTGAGTTCACCGTTTCAGTCTGTGGAAGGCTGTCCCTTACACCCTGTATTATCGTATTGATTAAGTATGTATGTTTGAACTGGAAAAACAAGATAATCAACGTTGTGTGTCTGCACTCCTATTATGTAAAAAGTGCACAAAACAAGCAGTGGATATCTTTTATGTTAAAAGTATCCGTTTTATCGCCAGAATCTAGTAGTGAGAAGAAAGCTCCTCTCATTCTTTTATTGACATGAGCCGAGAACGTTTAGGTAACCTTTTTTGCGCTCGATATTAAATCTTTCGCGGGCCGGACCGAAATGCGGAGCGTGCCACTGCACGCGAGCCGGGCGTTGGGCGTTTTTATTTGAATAAACGAAGAAACGCATGATCTTACTTTGACAGATAAAACTGGTTGGAGGCAAAACAATCCCCTAGGCCTCTACTTTCAATATTACGGGTTCGGCCACCAGTATCCCCTAGCCCGATTCCCTAGGCCCCAGGGGTAAAAGCCTCACCTTTGATTTAGCATACATTTTCATCCATTAGCTCGATGGGTTAAAAGGTACTCCAAAATTTTACCAACTTTTTTGGTTGGCCACCAGTCCACCACTTGAAAGGATATCCAGTAGCCATTAGCATAATTTTGTTCATTAGCTCGATGGGTATTAACTGTCGTCTCAGAGTAGGAAGTAAGCCACCACGATAAGTAGGCCGAAAAAATATATTGGCTTCTATTAATAGTAAACATGACTATTGGATGAAATCTGATTTTTTCATTAGCTAGATTTGGTTGACTGCCTCTTAAACTATTCGAATTTTCTTTTTTTTTTTGACATTGACTGACACAAAACTTTTTTTTGCGGAAGGCAAAGGTTACATATCCTATGCAACCAATTTGTAATAAATATCATCTTTTTTACACGAATAACATAAAATCACTAAGTTGTTCAATAGTAAAGTATATTTTGATTGGATATTATCAAAATGTTGTTATTATTTGTAAAAAGTAGTCCAAATAATCATAAACGATTCGTTTTCAAAAATCAGTAATTATAAAATGTGCACTAAAAAAGACCCACCTCCGAATAAAGTCTATGATCTTTCTATATTTTGACTATGGTGATGTTTCTTTCGAATATACCCATCTCTCTCTTCGATGATACCTGTGTCGAAACGATCTTACATCATGGTACGGATTTTGACAACGACCCAACGATTGTCGAGACGCACTGTCGAAATGCATAATCGAATTTCGTGGTAACACCCCTGCTGTCTGACTGACCAATGGAAATGTGTAATTATAAATATTTAATGGCTACTGTAATTCTGTAACGTTGTAATTAAATCTGGGGTTTTATTGTGTAAACCCGATTCAATCGGTATCAAATTAATTCATAATATTTATTGCACAATCATAATTAATTTCAGACAACGGATAATGATGATGAATTTGAAATTGCCCGATACATTCAGTCAGTGCAGTCAGTCCGCTTGATTTCAGCGTCTCTGACGTCTTGATCCAGTAAAATATTATACTTAGTATATTATAAACTTGAAAGAGCATCTGGATCGTTATTATTATCTGGCATTCCTTTATCTATTACAGAAATCACAGGATCAAGTTCATTCTTTCTGACTGCATCTTTATCATTTACTTTCATTTTCATTTTGGTTATTCTTTCTTTCTTGAGGAGTATGATTCTCTGTTTCTTCAACTTCTGAGTTAGCTGGTAGCTGAGGCATCCTTTTTTAGTGCAGCGTAGGCTTTCATCACCTTGACAGTAGCATTTATTACAGCTTAATCTGTGAAATGAAAAAGACACTTGTAGGCTTCTATTATATTTATATACCTATCATTTTTATTAGAGTTTACCCACGACTTCGTCCGCACAAATTATATACTAGATTTTAAGTCAAATCATAAGCTATCAACAAAAAAACTTTCATTAAAATCAGTTCAGTAGTTTTTGCGTGATGCTATTACAAACAAATATTTACAGTTTTGTAATAGTATAGATTATTTGTTGGAAAATCCGCCACAATAATAAATATTCTGCGAATATTTTAAACGGTGAGTTACATATTACGGTTCAAATGATACAGCCCTTTAAAGGTACAGCAGCAGCAGCAGCAACTAATACAGCATATCTATGCGGTATTTGTCAGTTTGGAAAAAGACGTATTTAGGCTGATGGATGGCCAAAGAAAGGAAGGATTTATGCTTGGCACATACTTGTAAATCATGTTCTTCTCGCAATGATCCCTTTCCATGTCCAGGCCCTGAGGAACATCTCCATGGAGATGCCGTCGCAATGCAGTGGGGACACAGTCAGGTATATCTTTGCATTTTGTGACACGGTCGTTACATGAGCATTTGATGCATTCGATTTGTGGAACTGTTTTGTTGGTGCATGGCTGGTCTGGGAATCAGAATATTTTTTTTCATGTTTGAAACATTTATGAAGAGTAATAACGAAGTGATCTGAGCATAGCTATGAGCTTGAAACATCTCCAGGATTTTTGTGAAATTCAGGTATTCGGAGATAATTGTAACGTGCCCATGATCGATCGATATCAAATAAGTAGATAATGTGTTTAGACAGTTTTGGAAATTTGGTTCAACCTTCAGTCGTCATGATTATGAAGAAAATACAATAACCATTAGCATCTAGGCGATCCTACCCGACCATTCGCGTATCTAACCAGATCCATTGGTTACACTTCACAAAATATCTAATGAGGATTTCAGTTTTTCACGAAACAACGACATATCTTACTCAAAATCCTGTCCTCCTAAGAATCTGGCCTCTACCACCTAAACCGGTCCAACTATTTATTAATACCTATGCATAAATAATTTACATACTGCCTCCGTGGTCTTATCTTATGGTTAAGAGCATTTGCTCTCGACACGGAGGTCGTGGGTTCGATTCCCACGGGGGGACACCTAGTGATAGAAATAGAAATCATTTATTTGCCTCACACTCTGATATGACACTTTGTGCGTTTTTCCCCAGTTGGTTAGGCCATTGCAGGGTGAATCACCTGATTTCAATTCAATTCATTTATTTTATTGCAGATCATAGATCCATAGTGTTAGTAACAATGACTTAAAACTATGTTAGTGATGACGTGTGTGTGATTTGCTTCGGATGGCACGTTAAGTCCCGGCTACTATCTCTGGTAGTAGTAGTAGTAGTAGTAGTCGTTACATAAAAACCACTTCAGAGGCCGTAAGGCGCTCTGAAAAAACTCTTGACACCAGGACTCTGCCCACACAATAAGAAAGAAATTATAATTTGCACATACTTGATAGCTTCTGTGCTTCAACTCTGTTGACGTCAGGAATGCTGAGGCATATCAAAGTGCCGCACAATAAATTGCCGTTCGCCAAACACACGCAGGAGTTACAATTGACTCTGTAAGTCGTCCCCGGCTCACACTTGGACGCGGCATTCGGGAGGGAAGGTAAAGCTGGGAAGTCCAGAATTCCAACTGCAGGTCTGATGTCTTCCGGCTTCCCAATTAAAATGGGAGCTAGAGATACATTATTTGTTTTTTAAAAGGTTAGCACATCGAAGGAGCTGCAGGGATTTTATAAGATGTTTCGATATATCGTTGAGTTTGGTTTAGGAGTATCACTCCTTTTTTTAAGAAAGAGTTTACTTTCCTTCCATTCTCCTTTGTAAAAGAAATTATATTCAAGCTTTAACTTATATTTATGTATTAACTAGTAAAAGCTACTATACATAATCATCCTATCTTTGTCCATTGCTAAACGTGGGCCTACCCCGAGTCACAAAGCTCTTTCTTTGGCCAGATAATAGATACTTTAACTAATGGTAAATGGTTTTTTTTGTCTGGTGTCCTGTATTTTGTATGTGTTCTTAATAAATACAAGCCTTTAACTAATACCATCATCATCATCAGCCTATATGTATAATAAGGACGAACACCGAAAGCATATTTTTTATTTCGCAATTTCGATGTCGGTCCCATGAAGAAACTTTTCAGTTTAATCTTCTGATCCTTCTTCTTCTTCTTCCATCCCATTAAAACAGTTTCAGCTAATTTTGTAAGCCCTTACATAAGTTAGAAAAACTCATTGGTTTTGTCATCCTTGCGGATTTGAACCCAGATAATCAGATTGAAGGATCCAAGCACATTTTTAATTAGTCTAATATAATAATCTAAAGGTTAGGTATATAGAATGAATTGGCAAAATTACACAATAAATAAGTATCTAACTTACCTTTATCATCACATGATTTAACTGTGCATAGAGGTACCTTCTTTTCATTGCAGAAGCATCTTTCACAACCCTTGTGATATACCTTTCCCGGCTTACATCCTGTGGCCGGCAATTCCGGTAGATTGTAAGTTTGACCTGTCTTCAACGCTTTCTTTTTCACATGCTTCTTTTCTTTACGAGATCTTAGGGCTAACTCGTCACCGAGACAAGCAACTTTTGTACACATCAAAGCATTATTGTATCCACAACGGCATGTATTGCAGTCAACTTTGTAAACTTTTCCGGGTATACAGTTGTCACCTTCAAAGAGCTCTGGCATTTCCTCATTACTGCTCCCTTGAGCTGTAATAAATAAATAAAATTAGTAGAGTACCTACTACAACCATGGTGGCAGGTACCACATAAGATTAGTTCTAGTTATTAGTTCTCTGGGCCTCTATGAAAAACGATAATAATGAGAGAGAAGAGAGAGATTTTAAGAAACATGAAACTAGAATGCACTGCATGAATGCAGGTACTGAAATGAAAAATTTTGAGATTATTTTAATTGAAAGGAGTTTTATTACAAGAGCGCGCCTTTCCATAAGAGAGTGGCTGTACAACGTTCTCTAAACAGATCATGGTGGTACATGAAGCTTTTCTTTTTGGAGTACAGTAGCATGTGTTACATTTCAGCCTGTATGTTGTTCCTGGTCTACATTTTTGGTTCTTTTTTTTCAATTCAGGCAAAGAGAGGAAATCATTTTTCTTAATCATTTCGATTTTATTCGCTTCTTTTCGCATTGATTTACAATTATTGTTAGTGCACAACAATTGGCCGTCTTGAATGCAAATGCATCTGTTGCAATCCTTGTAATAAATTGAGTGAGGTGTGCAAGATGTTCCTTGTTCAATAGACGATTGTGCTTTCGAGCGAATAAATGTTACTTTTGTTAAATCGTTCAATTTAATTTCCTCAATTTCATATGGATTTACATCGACACAAAGTTGATCAATGTAGTAATTAATGTCGCTACAAACGCAGATCTGATTGTTCACTTTAAGGTAGTCTCCATATTTGCAGACATCAGCTTTATGCCCTTGTTTACATCTTCTAGATGTGCATGTATAGTAACCGTTTCTATCACATCTGCATATATTGCAGTCGATTGAGTAAAAGGCGTTTGGAACACATTTTAAGTTCAATCTTGCCACTGCAGGTTTATTTTCGTCTGGTAAAAGGTATTGAAATGTTTTCTGACAACGGTCCGATTTCCATTTTCCTTTAAAAGAGCAAGTGCAAAATAGCTTTTTTTCTCTGTACATATAGTTCGATTCACAGAGCGATTTCAAATTTCGGTCAATGGTTTGGTTGCTCTCTGGAAAAAATGTTTCGTTTAAAGTATTTTGTTTGATTTATTCTCTTAGTTCAACATCTACTTAGCGATATACTTCAGGGCTATCCGCACCACTTTTCTGAAATCCTAATTTCCATCATTCTTCAATTCTTAAATGTGAAGAAAAGACAAGGGGCCCGAGAAAACGACAAAAATCGAGACGTGTCTCTCTCTGTCTTTGTTACTTTGCGTATGCAAATGCGAACGCGCATGACCATTCTATCATTTTGTGGCGTTTTCGTGGATAGCCTATTTGTATCCTACTTACAACCTTAGAGAAAGATGGAAGTGCAATGCTGGTAAAGAAAATATCGAGTTAGATGCACGGTGAGCAAAGTAGAGTAAGAAAGGCAAAACTGAGTATTTCGCTAAGTAGAAGTATTGAAAAGTCCATTGCTGTTAATACTTACGCAGGTAGGAAGTCCTGCAGGATTCACCTTGGCATTGGAATATGCCGGCAGCGGTGCACACACACGAATGGCAAGGGCCTCGGACCCGAGTAGTTGGTATACACCGGCTCGTTGGCTCCACTGGCGCGATACAGTTTTAGTAAATTGTATGTTTTTGGAATATGGAAAAAGGGCATCGAGGAAAAACAACAAGGATTTTGGACTTCAATTGAAGCTGAAACTTTTTTCGAAAGATGGTTTTTAAAAGGGCTTTTTGGGTACAACAAATTCATTACAAAGTAGAAAATAATGAAAAAGATAATAGTCTGATGATATTAAAGGTCATTGTAAGGCGGGCCGCACCGCAGCGGAAAATGCGTACTTCGCACACTAGAGCGGGCCGGAGCCGGGGTACGACGCATTGACGGATTTTTAGTTCGACTCATTACTGACATAGAGGACGGCGTAACTTGTGTCGAGGCGTTGACACGAGTTACGCCGTCCTCTATGATTACTGGCGTCATACGTTGTACGCACGGCGACACATCAGGCTATACAAAACCAAGATAAGCTGGCCGCGCGTCGTTATACGTTACTTGACCTACGCGCGGTCAGCTTATGTTGGTTTTGTATTGCTTGATGTGGCCGTGTGTACAAAGTTCCGCCGACGAACGCGAAAAAAAATCAGCTGTCCCATACAAAACTGCTGTACCTACCCGACTAAAATGTAAGGGACAGTTGATTTTATTTCGCGTTTCCTGAGGTAGGCTCCATAGTAAAAGTTGTTCAGTTTGATGGTCTGAATTCACCGTTTCAGTATTTGCTAGGCTATCACTTACACCCTGTATGACAGGGTGTAACAAAACAGCCTGTTAATACTTAAGGGGGAGCTTCAGACCATCAAACTGAACAACTTTCACTATGGAGCCAAAGCCAAATAAAAAATACTACTATCCCATACATTTTAGTCGAGTCTGTACTGCAGTTTTGTATAGGACAGCTGATTTTTTTAAAACGCTTTTTTATCTGCGGCTGTAGTATAGCGTGATAAAGCGCTATTGCGTCTTCGCTTTCTTTCTGTTAGCGCGCGAACGAACGAGATAACAGGCGTGGTACCTATGTTATACAGGACTTCTTAATATGCTGACACTTTTTAAGAGGATGATCAGACCGTCAAACTGAACAACTTTCTCGATGGCACCAGCATAGAAAGAAATCGCGAAAAAAAACAGCTGTTCGATACAAAACTGCAAACCTACTTGAGCCAAATGACAGCAGATTTCTTTTCACGATGTCGATGTTGATTCCATAGAGAAAGTTGTTCAATTTGATGGTCTGTTCACCCTGTCAAAACTGTCAGCATATTAAGAAGGACCCGTATACATATAGGTACCACGCCTTTTATCTCGTTCGTTCGCGCGCTAACAGAAAGAGAGCGAAGACGCGCCAGCGCTTTATCACGCTGCCATACTACGGCCGCAGATAGAGGAGCGTTTTCTTTATTAATATTCATATATTCAATATTCTCTACGAAGATTAAAAAAAAACTTACAGTAATAGCAACGGACGCTGGATATGCAAAAAAACATGAAACTAAAAGTCGCCAGATTCAAGACCACCATCTTAGCTAATAGGTACTTGAAATAAGAAGAGCTAGAGCTAGGTTTTATTATTAAACTGAAGGCATTATTTCGTTATTGGTCATTTAACATGAATTTTATGAGTCCAATCAACATTTTACGATTGATTAATCTGCAATGATTTTGATTTAATTACATTTTATGATTTTATACTCTATACCAACTATACAAACTCACTAACACACACACAGAGACTTTTTAATGTATATTTCAAAATTTTTAAATAAATGGGTAGGTTATTGAATTTCATTGCATGTCTTCGTTACCTATATTAGTAGTAATTTCATTTTCTGTAGGTACTAAAAATTTCTTTGTTAAATTGTTTCAAATGTTAAATCTCATAATCATTTTAACTTTGTTCGCTCACTCTGTACTAAAATTAGTAATTTGTTTCCTAACAAATCGTAGAGGATTCCCGAGATACTGGCTTGCCGCATGCGGGGTCCATTGTATCATGTGTACTGAATTTATCTTTTGTTAATAAAGATATCTGTATTTGTATTGTGCCTATTTGATACTATCAAATAATCAATGATTATTCAGGCAGGACTGGGGGCGTTATGCGGATCCGCATGCGGGAAGCGGGAAGGCTTTCCTTGATTTGTGTCCTATGAAATCTATTAAAGTAATACATTATGAATTTATAAAATTATAATGTTTTACTTTCCAAATTAATCCAGATAGGCTGTATTCCTATCCTGAGAAAGCCGTTTTCAAACAACAAAAATATATTTTTTCCAATTCTATCTATGTTGATTTGACTGAAATAAGCATGGCAACATGCGGATCCGTATCCAAAGAATCTTAATTGGTTCATTTGTAGCCAAAATAAAAACAAATATACAAATTAAAACTCCTTTATTTGTTTTTAATTTATTTTAATTCACTTAATTTTAATCGTACGTACGTATTGTCTAATACATGAGGGTACGGGTACCACATTAAAAAGTCACTTAGATTTGACTAACTATAAAATAATCACTTAAAAAAACCAAAACCGCATATAACTAAAAACTAAAGGAATGGAAAATGAATTAGTATTCATTAAAAATAAACGCCAAATAACTTGACAAAGATGAAAATGACAATGATATAATTAAAAGTAAAAACACACTCACAATTTAAAATCGCACAAATTACCTAAATCTAAAAATACCTACGATAGCAACCACTGATGAATGCTATACAATGTTTGTAAAAATTTACACGAAGATTGCCCATTAGTCTAGCGTAGGATAAGTTCAGTATAAGAAAGTAAACCATCTCCATACAATGGTATCAAACGCGGCTTGCTATGTGTGCTCGCCAGTACGTACGCCTCTACGAAGCACGCACACTCTGACGATATCTAAGGCAGCCAAGGCAGCGCCAGACTGTACTGTCAGTGTACTGTCAGTGTGTGCGTGCTAGGAGGCGTATGCCGCGTTTGGTACCATTGTATGACGTGGTTTACTGTCTTATACTGTGGTATAGTTGACCTTGAAAAATAGTAACAATATCGATAAGTAGTACTATTCGACATTTTCGTTAGTATCGATAGTTATTAGTATTGCTTTAAAACAATGGATAGTATTGACACAGAGTAGTATTGAGATGCAAAAGTATCGATAATATTTATTTTTATTATTTTTATTTTTCAATTTTGGACACAAACAGTCTTAACAATAACAATAAATCTAATATTCCATACTATCGAGTATCAAGTTGCCTTAAAGTAAAACTATCGATACTATTGAGGGCACAATCAATATTGTTACTACTTATTTTTCCAGGTTACGATGGTATCGAAAGACTGTAGATAGTTTCACTATTGTCTATAAGGACATTTAACGTGATTTCGTCAAGTAGTATCTTTTTCATTCTATAAATTTTTTTGAGTTGTATTTAAAAAGTTTTTGTAAATTTTTACTAACACTGTTTACTCTCAAATAGAATTCATATTTCTAAAGAAGTATTGTTGAACTACCTATTACTACGAGCTAAGCATTGTAAACGTAATTACACAGTATACAAAACAATCTCATTCAATCGTTATAAAATCTAAGTAAAATTAGTCACAAATTCTTTAAAAAATAGACGAATTTAAAAAGGGTTCTTTACGTTGATGATCTTCTAACAGGCTTTTGTTAAAATTAGGAATTTAGCCTAATTGCTTCAAATACCTGCGAATCTTTTAGAATAGGTACTTTAAATAAAAATACACAATTTAGATTAAAAAAAATTAAGGTATGCGAAGATATAATAAATCATATTTTATTGAAAGCTATAGAGAGCCAGATATGCGAAATACCACTTTAATACAATAGACTAATAATAAGCTATCAGAATACTAAACAGTAAAGCCCATTACAATATTGTAAATAGCTTAACCAAATTCGATACATGGTGTAAACAATTAACAAACATTTACTTTAGAGGGTGTTACAATTCTGCGCTATTTTATAGAAAGTTACAAAACTTCCTATAAAGATAGATTGCAGTATATTTATAAACTATTACAGGTGGTAGATGAGAACAAATCACTAGCTGTAATAGAAATTTACTATGATTATAAGGTGAACAAAAGCTGAACTTTGGTGACTGATTAAGCGGCAGAGAAAGTAGGTACTAAGAGAGCAGTGGCTAATGAATATCAAAACATAGGGATAGTCAGTAAAATCAATTTATTCACATATACCACCAAAACACAAACATCTGTAAAACAAAATATTACGAAGCAGATACATAGAGTACTCGAAAATCACAAAATAATCTAAATTTTCTAGCCAAATTCGTTCTTTTTACCTAGAATTAGTGGCTAGGTGGCGGCGTGATGTCTTTGTCGCAGAATCGCACGGTACAAAACACGCTTTTACCGTCAGCTGAGCAAGAGCAATCGTTGCAGTCCCTCTTGAATTGCTCACCGGGGTTACAGCGGAAGTTTGTGTCTGATTCTGAAACTGAAAGATGATATTAGCACTAGTACGCTTTTCGTTCAGCTGTAACATCGTTATAAATCCAAAAATATGAGCATCAATAAGACGGATCGAAAAGTTAAAAGACAATAATATGCAGAGCTGACTGCCAACGTTCAGTAATGAAGAGGAACTCAATGAAAAGAAAGATGTTCATATATACAATGAAACAACAAATTAAATCTTATCTAAGTAGTGACACAGTCAAGCTTAATGTTACAATAAAAATTTTCTATTTTGCAAGATAATAATTATTGTAATGATTGATGAAGAATGTCGCGTCTTGCCTGATTGCCTGTTGCAAATTTTTACTGTGACATTGTGCTCGTAAGGAAACATGTATATTTCGCTGAAAAAGAAATCCTGGTTACTTGGTTTACTATACATATAGGGTAGAGCGGGTTTACTACTTTGCCCCAGTAGTTTTTACTATATAAAGGCTAAAGAAAATCATTTTAAATAAGTATCGCAGCTAAGTTCTTTTTATATGACATGTAGATATGTTGCCCGCCCGCGTTCCAAAATGGCAAAATAAAAGCTAGGTAATCACATAGTCACGCGCCGTCTAGTGTAAGGGCTACACGTCACTTGTACTTATATGTACACGTCATGACTATATCGCGCCATTTTAAGTAAGCCAAAGTGCAGTGAAGGGGGTTTGCTTTCGTGCAATAATAGCCTTCAGAATATTTCAACCTTTTTAAATACCAGGGATTCATATCCATGTTGCCCATACCTGGTGCATTGACATCGTTATCCTGTGTTGGTGGGACGCTGCATCGTTTCGTTGTGCAAGTGGCGTGGTGTCCGTCGGCATTGCATCGGCACACGTTGCAATCCCGGTCGAAGACGCTGCCGGGGCTGCAGTCCATGGCTATCTTCTCTGAAGTATCTATGGAAGCGTTGGTGGAATAAGTTTGGTATGTTGGTGAAACTATGGTTTACTTTTAATGTCAGAATTATACGGAGGAGAGAGAGATGTTGAATGAGGATTTCAAGAGTGACAAAAAAAACAGTTCGGGACTACGTTACTTTAATATTTACTATCTGTTATATTCGAAATTGTGATAAAATGATGATCTACCTATATTTCAAAACATTTTTCGATACATATACAATAAGTGTCGCTATCGACGAATACGTTGCGAAGGACAATTCATGTATTTATGTTCTCAATTTACTCAAAAACGACTACACATATTTTCGACACTCCCTAGTAGGAACAACATTATAATGTATAGCTCACTTTATAGCTGTGTCGTATCAACGTCAAATTTAAACAGAACCACAATCAGAATCACGAACGTGGGGCCTTGCTACAGATGTCAGCACCCACAAGTTATAGCAAAGATGCCAACAGATGGCGATACCGTCACCCTCGGAAATATGCTCCATATAAAGACAACGTTCACCGTGAATACGTAACTCGTAATCTACTACAAATAAGGTTCACAATCGAATGCTATGTCTTGCATTCGATTGTGAACCTTATTTGTACCATCGCGCAAGAGAAATAATAACAGAGATTCGATACATATACAAGGTCCAACTAAGAACTGTTGGATCACGGCCGGTCCCCAGGCTTCGCACATAGCCTGGTGGAAGATCTTTCCTTTTCAATGGAGGAACATTTCCAGTAGCACCTCCATAGGAATAATCAATCATTAATACTATTTACATGTGGTTCATCCAGGATCATTCTAGATCATCATGGATCTAGATCCAAGCCAAAAAATTAAATATTTGAGGTCATTGACATTCCAAATAAGTTGTATCTAGGGAGTAAAATTTAGCGTTATTACAATTCTTTCATAAATACTAGAAACGCTGCATTTCTTGTTAAGTAGTTAGCTGCAAAACTGTAATTGCAGCACTAACGCCACTAACCTCGTTTCCTCCTAGCCCCGCCATTATTGTTGTTCAAGGCGTTGCAGTCGATCCGAGTGCAGGAGAAGTCCTGGCCCTCGTTGTCACAGAGGCACTTGTTGCAGTCCATCCTGAACTCCTGGCCTGGCTGGCATGCCTTCGCGGGCTCCTACTAAATACAGGTTTTGCGTTATATCTTGGAATTACAGTGATAATTTGACTATTTGATTCAAATTTTGATCAAATCTTTAAGATTATTGCCAAACTAAAAATTTTTGGGTTTGTATGGAATTCAAAAAATGTACCTACATGGCTAATTTGTATCAAAAGCACGTCAAAAGTCGAAATAATTCTTAGATATTTCTAAAAAGATATATGTATACAGGGTGTTAGGGTAAATAGTTGCATTACTTTAAGGGGTGATTGTACCCATGATACTGAACAACTTTTCCTAAGAAAACTGTAGGAAATTCGCTAAAAAAATCAACTTTTCACACAAACTTTTAATCAGCTGATTGCATTTAGTATGGAAAGTAGAATATGAAGATGTGGTAACATTTTTCGAGTCATTACTTGAGTTTAAAAATTATAATAATAAAAAAACTGTTTTACTAAATAAACAAATTATAAATTCTATAAAAAAATGGAAATATACTTTTTTTTTTTTATTCTTTTGTTTTTTTTTTGGAGCTTTTAACCCTGAGGTTACGTCAGCCGAAATATACTTTGAAAAAGTCTATTACCTGAGTAACTCCACGCTTTTTTCTTGCCACTGATGTGTTCTGTAAATAAAAATGAAAATCACTCAGCATGTGTTACTGTTAGGTAACAATTATCAGTGGTTCATACAACACAATATCAGCAATTCACAATATGTGTAGTGTTTGTACTGTTAGTGTAAGTTGTTGAATAAATAAATTGAATTGAATGCCCACCACCACCTATTCGATTATGAGTATAAAATTCAAGAAAATATAACTCTGAAAAGAAACAACAGATTTAGTTTAGGTTTTAGTATGATGTTAATTTAATAAAAAATAAAAAAAAAAACCTTTGTACACTTTTATTCAGAAATAAAATAAATCAATAAGCAGTAAACCAAAACCAAGAATCAGGAAAGAATAAACGAAGACTTCAGATATACACTGACAATATAGGGACGAAGAAGCTTTGACTACTTATATAGGGACTAGTTACGCATGTAATTCTACTAACAAACATTTCTGCCACTTTTTGCGGGGGGCGAGGTAACACGAAATCCGCAACTTTGGATTTTATTCCCCGTAACTTTAAATTCTAATTTCGATCGTTAAAAATCATGAAAAGAAGTCTCATGTGAAACCCAAACGTTCTAAGTTCGAAATTATTGTTTCGCGATTATAGGCTGTCTTGTTTAGTCAAAAGGTATAAAATTGAATGTAAATGCACATGATAAATTAATCTTATACCGTGGCAGAGGGGAAATGCTACCGCAAGGCTAATAGTCAAAGCGAAGAAGCCATAACCCAGATAGTTGAATCGGTATTAAATGATTACAACCTTAGCAACTTCATCGATTTGCTCCAAACAAGCCCTTCTGGTGCAAGAGAAAGACTTTCCATCAGGGTTGCAGCGACACATATTGCAGTCAAGTTCAAATACTTCATCCGGACGGCATTCCCGCTTTATTATTCGAAGACCCTGCTGATAAAGTGTAACAATTCTATGAAAAATCTGTACAAGACGTTAATATAGCTGAAATTTATGACAGCAGAGCTAACAGAGAAGAAGCCAAGAGATAGAAACAGAACTCTCCTATCCCTAAGAAAGAATTAAAAACTATTTTAAAGTAAACGTAATTTTATTTTTAGGTGAAACATTAATGTTGGCTTGTGCCAAAAAGTATTTGAGATTAAACATGTTTAAATATGATGATGTCATCTCTGAAAAGAGACTAAGAGATAACCACTGAATCAGCCTTGCTGCTGATGGTTGCAAAAAGTACACTTATCTCTTATAATATCACTGGCATTAATATGCGAGCAGTTTGAGAGACAGAGCGATCACTAAATACGTTTAAGCCTAAATACTTTTTGTTACAACCCAGCCTAAGTAACTTTATAGAAATTCAAGGTTTATAATATTACCTTGGAACTACCTAACAAACTTCTACCAACCAGTTAAAACTATCTAAATATTAAGTTCTCAAATAAAATGTAAACAATAAATAGGTAAGGTGCCTATGAAATATATTCAAAATTAATCCGAACAGATACGCCATCACCATCATAATTTGTAATGTGCAAAGATAAGAAATTGCAAATTTCAAAACATCTAAAAGCTTAGGCATCATTGACACGAAAAGAAGAACAAGAAGTACCAGCACCGACAGCAAACACGCTTTATTCTCAATCCCAATTCACCTCATTCTTATCTTCGCTGTCTTCTTCAGGAAACTCAGAAACGCAAACTCTTCTTGTACAGAAGAAACTGGTGCCATCTTCGTTGCACCAACAAGTATTGCAGTCCTTGATGAACATACGCTTAGCGACGCATACTATCTTTTGAGTTTTGTCTGTGGAAGACTTCACTGCCTAGAAGGGTTGGGGCAAGATTGGGTTTTTAATGAAAATCGATGGGCGAAATGACTGAAGGAATGGGGTGGTAAATAAAACAATGGATTTTACATAATTTTTGTTTTATTACTAATTTTTATATTGTGCGGCGTTGACTAACCGGCAACTTCTCATAATAGTAAGGGCCTGTTCCACCACTGCCTGATAAGTTACAGATAGCCTGTCTAACACATAAAATGATAAGATCCTTTTCTATTTATCTGTTGCTTAGGCTATCTGAAACTTATCAGGAAGTGGTAAAACTAGCCCTAAATCTTAGGAATCCGTTCAATCCAATTTATTATCAATCAGTTAGGTAATTGCTTTACAATTGTCAAATTTTATTTGCAATAATGTAATAATTGACTTGAATTGAATCAGGTAGGTATTTAAATATTATCTATATCTAGGTACTATAATAATTATTCCCTTTTAATTTTATATCTTCGGTTTATTCCCAATCGTTTGCGTAGAATTACTTTTCTTGCCACCTTCATTCGTATATGGTATTATCGGCTTCATATCCTGAAACGGGATACTGAATTTGAAATAAATTATTGCCTATCTATTTACTATCATCATCATAATTCGGGATCTTGTATTATTATTAAAGCATAATCTATGCAAGAAAATCTTGATAAGGTGAGAGGTGGGAGCCAAATAAAGCCTGGGCTCAGAATGCTACAAGAATTCTGTAGTATACAATATAAATATTCTGGTATATAAGGTCTAACAAAATTAGGTGAAACTATTTTAAGGCGGTGATCAGACCATCAAACTGAACAACTTTCTCTATGGGACCAATATCGAAATCGATAAAAAAAATCAGCTGTTCCATACAAACCTACTCAACCTAAATGTATGGGACAGCAGATTTTTTTTTCTCGATTTCAATATTGGTCCCATAGAGAAAGTTGTTCAGTTTGATGGTCTGATCATCCCCTTAAAATAGTTTCACCTAATTTTGTTAGACCTTATATAGCAGTACGAAGTGGTTATTTTCTTTCCCAAACTACATAACGTCTCCATTATCATCATCATCAACAACGTCAACAACAGATAACTAATTTTAAAATGAGACGTAACTCTACAAACCTATTACGAGTATGGCGTCGCAAATTTTATTTTTGATGACTGTACGTCTTACAACAAAAGTACAGGCCTACTTCTCTTGAATAAGCATCGTGTTCATAAACAAAAAAAAAAACCCGCTACTCCAGATCCTATACTAGCTTCTCTTTGATTTGCATCTACTCTATTTTTGACTAATAAGTTCAACTAGATCATATAAGTACTAGATCTAATAAGATCTTCAACCAATTGAAAGTTACAGACCTTCAGTTCATGGAACAACTCCACGTCTTCCGGCAATGGGCAGGGTTTATTAGTGCAGGAGTAGTCAGTGCCGTATAGATTGCAGTGGCACGTGTTACAGCCTATGTAGAAAGTACCTCGAGGTTTGCAGACCGAATGGCGTTCAATGTGGTCCTCTCCCTTTAATCAGACAACATAAAACATAAATGTGGGAACTTGTTGTCAGCATCTGACCATCAATTTATCTTTGTAGAAACCAAACTGTTATTTAGCTGTAAGTTCTCCAAAAAGGAATCCAGTCTACTCCCTATAATCCTAAAGATCTTTGCTTAAAATTATAGTTGATATTATAGGGCCCTTCAGTCAATACGTGCGTGCCTATACAGTAGCATCCTTTTAAACTAAGAGTCTACCCATCAAACTGTACAACTTTTACTATGGGAGCAAACAATACGGAGCAAAAAAAAATTTGACGTTCCATACTAAACTACAGTGCCGTGCCGAGCCGACTCGACACAAATGTATTAGTAACAGCAAATTTTTTTTGTGCTCCGATTGGTTTGCTCCTATAGTAAAAGTTGTTCAGTTTGATGGGTAGACTTCTTAGTTTAAAAGGATACCAATGATATCAATTTCACCCTGAATATGCTGTTCCATACATTTGGGTTGAGTAGGTTTGCATTTTTGTATGGAACAGCAGATTTTTTCGCGATTTCGATGTTAGTTTCTACTCTTTTCGATAAATTGGTTTGGTTTGATGGTCTCATTCCCTTAAACTAGTCTGCATATTCATAATAAATATTTGTTTTGTAGTATTTTTGTTGGGTCTATCGATGTGGTGTTCCATGCTTGGATATAGGTTCTATTTCTACAGATAGCTATAGAAGCTATAGAGCTGCTATAGAGCAATAAATCAGAGATTATATGTTCGCAAACAAATCTCGCCTCTTAATTACGAACGACAGTTTTATCTTTTAGAAATAAAGAAACTAAATATATCATATTTTTCCCTTAAAATACCAACCTCAGTTTCCATAAAAACTTCAACTTCTTTATTCATCTCTCCTTCCATACATTCATTTTGAGTGCAAGAATAACTTTGTCCATCTGATGCGCACTTACAAGTATTACATTCTGACTGAAAAACTTGACTTGGTTTGCACACTTGAGACCTTTTCAATACATTATGACTCTCTTCTCCTCTTCTTCTTCTTTCTTTTACGTCATTAGGGTCTTGAATATGATTCTCATATGGTTCTTCCAGATTTATATCAGAGTCTTCGATACTTCTTTCAATTTGTACAAAATTTTGATTAGCTTTAAGTACTTGGTTTTCGTAATTGTAATCTGTATTAACAGGTTTTGTTAAGTAATCAAATACATTGTTTTCTCCATTTGAATAGTCAGTAGGGGCGTCATAGTCTTCGAGATAGTCATCGTAGTCATATTCATCATCCTGTAATATTCAAATTTTTTATCGAATTTGTAATTCGAATGTTATTGTGTTTTAATATTCTCAATCACGTAAATTAGCAAATAGGTACAAACCTACATAAGGTAAGTAACATGTATATAATGTTTCGTGAACTTCACTTAGACCCTTAATAATAAAACATTCCTAAGTGCTCCAAAAGCAAAGAGATCCCGAGAGCTTAATCAAAGAGATTTCGAGATCTTAAGAGTGCTTTAGTTTCTGTAACCTTACAGAAATCTATGGATTTTATATAGTTTAATTCAGTGACCTATGTATTGTTTAGGTTACGTGGTATATGGTATATATATATATATATATATATATATAGGTTTACATTTTACTTTATTTCATTTCATTTTTGGAAAACATTTTATTTTATCATCACTATGCGTAATTTGAAAAGCTTATGCTTCAGAAGTACACGCAAGCGCAAGAGTTTGGTTTGTTAATAAGGGCCTTAGAATTTGTATAGTAGGTACTACAGAACATAAAATATCGTACTTACCTTTTAGTGCACACCATTTGCCAAGTTGGTGCAAAAAATAAAACTTAGTGCAGTTGTCTTCCCATCCACCATTTAGTGCTGTTTGTGGTAAAGTAAATTAAATTTCGTGGTTGGCTTTATAGAGTTAGCTTGAAATTCAGAGACGAAATTTGTAATCCTGAATGTCAAAATCCATACGTTTTCGACCCTACTCAACTCCAAAAGACGGACAGTGTCATATAGGTCCTGCGCTACCCTCATCCAACGGGTTTCTGCCTCCTTCATCAGGTCGTCGGTCTACCTTATGGGGCACTGCCCACGCTGCGCTTCCCGGTACGTGGTTGCCACTCGAGAACTCTTCGGCCCCATCGGTTCTGCGACCAATATGCCCATTGCCACTTTTAGTTCAGCAATTCTTTCGGCTATGTCGGCTACTATACTATTTCGTATTTTACCTGTTATCTATCGACCTTTGTTAGTCACTATTTGTCTTGTATTGTTCTAATGAAATAAACAAGCTATCTATCTATCTCTATCTAAAAGACGTCTCTGAATCTCGGCCTAAGATATTTTTTATTCATTTATGGAAACTTGACATGGAAAGTGTATAAAAACATGATAAAAACTGTGTTATGTTAATGTGTACATCTTCTTGTGTTTAGAATTCAAAATGGATCCTTAAAATTATTGTGCAAAAGTGCAGTTTCGAATTTTTTAAATTATTTTAATGATTTTAAAGTTTAATAATATGAAAAGAAAATTTACCGCTCCGGGGGCTCCTTCATTATCAGGTTTTTCAGGAGCCGGGGTTGGTTCTGAAACGGTAACAGTATTTTTTAATAACATTTATCATCAGCATCAGCATCATCATCATCACCATCATCATTATTATCATCATTATCATCCCTTTCGTCCCCATTAGTGAGGCACATATTCACTAACAAAGTATATAGTATATACCCAATATACACATTGGGCACGCGAGGTAAACGCAATGCATAGGCACGCGGGTTCACATTACGCATTCGAATGAATACTTATGGCTTAAAAACATGTCCTTACCAAAATGTAAGCATCCCATCTTGGTACAGCTAGGAATTCCATTGGGAGTGCAAAAACAGCTGTTACATTCGTTCTTCCACCTCGATTCTGGAGCACAAAGCTTTTCTGGTTCTGGAATTGTGAACGAAATTATTTGTTTTGGTGGCGTTATAAAGGTGTTATAAAGGACCAACGCATCAATATCCTGACCCTTCTAAAATAATATGCCTCGGGGTCCCACTAAGGAACTTATTCTAATGCTTTTACCGCAAAGAGTTAGAGGGACGATTGCCCTGGTAGGAAAGAAGGACCCAGTGATTGCTTCAAAAAGTACTTAGGAATAGTTTTGATATGGAATCATATTTTTCACTTCTTTCCATGGAAGTACAGTTGTGAAAAGTAACGGTGACGGAAACACGATCGGTAAAAAGGTGACGCAGTTCTCAGGATGGTTTATATTAATTGTTTGTTCAGTAGGTGTCACAAACCATTTTTAACCAACTTCACAAAAACGAGGAGGTTCTCAATCTGTATGTCCCTTTTTTATTTATGTTACACGACAACTTCGACATTTCTTGACCGATTTGGATTATTATTTTTTAAAGGAGTTATTCTCGGGTTGGTCCCATTTGAATTTGGTGAAGATCTGATGAAGGACTTCGGATATAGACGTGGACTCCTCCAAAGTTGATAGCAAATTATCGGTTGTGTCGATATACCCCTTGCGAGTGTTGCGTTTTTTTTTTACACAATATTAATATGTACCTGTCTAACGTTTTTACCGTCCAGTCCATGCAGCCGTCTAGTCCTCTTAGAGTTTATGACTTGCAGAGGTATAATTGGTATTCACTTTTAGTGAGGATACCTTTATAATTCGTCAAGTCAAAAGCAAGTTCTAACGGCCCGGTAGCACAGTCTGTAGTGAACCTGTCTGCTGTGCCGAGGGTCGCGGGTTCGAATCCCGTAAGGGACAAATATTTATATGATGAATATTTGTACCCGAGTCATGGATTTTTGTATCTATATAAGTATTCTATATCGTTGTCTATTCATCATAATACAAGTCCAAGTACTTTAAATGTGACTAGATAATTTGTGTGACAATGTCCAAGATATTTATTTATTTATTTAAAAAAAAAAAATCGTCAAGCGTTTTCTCTTTATCTACTTTAATTACTTTATTTTGTATAGTTTTATCGTGTAAAAGATTTTAGCTCTTATAAGTCTCTCTAAAGGATTCCCCTTTGCGTCGCAATTCTGTATCTAAATCTGTTGTATCTATCATGGCTAAAAGCCGAACTGCAATTAAATCTGCAGCCGGTAGGTTAGGTTAGGTTAGGTTTAAGTTATAGCCGGCTAAAACTAAAACTAGGTGCAGCCAGTAGGTCAGGTTAGGTTAGGTTTTAGTTATAGCCGGCTAAAACTAGGTGCAGCTGGTAGGTTAGGTCAGGTTTAAGTTATAGCCGGCTAAAACTAGGTGCAACGGCACTTCGACTTTTGCCCGTAACATATAAATATTTCTTCTTACCAGAGCCTAGTGCTATGCACGCTTTGTCAGTGCAGAACGGTAACCCGTCCGGCGAGCATGCGCAGTCGTTGCACTGGCTCTTCCATGAGGTCCCAGGTTCACAACTCCTGCCCTGCTTTAATTGTGGCTCCGGACCTGGAATTCGAAAAGGATATTGGATAAAAAGTGTATAGGTACTTAAAAAGTTTCAGATTTCCAGATCAATGGGGGAGAGGGGGTCAAAGAGAAGGTAAGTTGGGACTAGTGTTACAACAATAGTGAAACTATCGATAGTCTTAGATGACGCATTGACGGAGCGTCAGACGTCAGTCCGTCATTTGTTAAGGAAGGAGTTGTATGAAACCACACGTAGCACACACGGTAACGCATTGACACACCGTGTGTGCGTCATCGTGTGTGATCACACTTATAAATACAATCGTGACCTCGAAAAATAGTAACAACTGTGGTAACAATATGGATAGTGCTATCGATAGTATGTAGTATGACCTTTGACTATTTATTATAAGGACTAGCCTTGCGGTAGCATTTTCCCTCTGCCACGGTATAAGATTAATTAATCATGTACATTTACATTCAATTTTATACCTTATGACTAAACGAGACAGCCTATAATTGCGAAACAATAATTTCGAACTTAGAACGTTTAGGCTTCACACGAGACTTATTTTCATGATTTTTAACGTTCAAAATTAGAATCTAAAGTTATGGGAATAAAATCCAAAGTTAAAGATTTCATGTTACCTCGCCCCCCGCAAAAAGTGGCAGAAATGTTTGTTATATAAGGTCTAACAAAATTAGGTGAAACTATTTTAAGGGGATGGTCAGACCATCAAACTGAACAACTTTGTCTATGGGACCAATATCGAAATCGGAAAAAAACAACTGTTCCATACAAACATACTCGACCTAAATGTATGGGACAGCAGATTTTTTTTCGCGATTTCAATATTGGTCCCATAGAGAAAGTTGTTCAGTTTGATGGTCTGATCATCCCCTTAAAATAGTTTCAGCTGATTTTGTTAGACCTTATATAAGTAGTCAAAGAGTATGACGGATATAGTATTGCTACTATCCATAGCTATTTTTCGAAGTTAACTATTGATAGTTAGGCAAGACTAGTCGATACAGACAGAAAAATTTGTAAATAATATCTTTTTGTTAGCCTGTTATTTGACAGGTTTTTAAAAACTGTTCTGGGTGTTTCTCCTCAGCGTTTGAACACCGTCATTATCCTCACCAAATTTTTTTGCCATGTTTATAAGAAAAGGCTACAAGGGGCCAGCGTGCTTTATAACTGCGTTATTAAATTTTATTGTGTGCCTTTTCTCATAAATAAAGCTTTCGCTTTGTATATATTTGGTGAGGATAATGACGGCGTTTAAACGCCGAGGAGAAACACCCTTCTAAGTTAATCACTGACGTCTAAGGACTCTATAGAAAATGTATATTTTACGTTCTATTACATGTGTATGAAAAAACGAAAACAAAAAATATTATTTATCTAACCCGCGAAAACGCTTTTCTTGACAATTTACGTGTCTACATGCAGGTGACGTCATCGTGACGACACTTGCATGTAACACTCATATTCTAAACGTAACTTCGGCCAATCACAGTCGTTTACGATCACGTGACTAAAATAGACAAAAAAAATTTTTTCTTTGTCGATTTTCTCTTAAAATATCCAGTATTTTTCTTAACTGACTAAATAGTTGGTTTCCAAAATTCATATTCAATACGGATGCCATCAATAGATCCTATATTTTACATGCTGTCAAATACCTACCCTATTGTATTTAATTGGAAAAACACGCAGGAGAGAGAAATATTCTATTATTCGATTTATACCATTGATTTATACATATAAAAGAGTTCTGTGACTGACTGACTGACTGACAGCCTAAGCCGCTGAAAATTTCCTCTGTAGGATGTACAAAGGACGTAGGGTAGGTAGGGTTACACTAAGAAAGGATTTTTCGAAAATCGACCCCTAAAGGTGTAATCCACGCGGACGAAGTTACAGGTCAAAAGCTTGTATTGAATAAATAATTACCTTTTTCTAATTCTGTTGTACATGAAGGGTCTTGAACGCCAGGCGCACATCTCAACGCTGAAAATAAGAAACAAAAACCATATTTTAATAACATGCCATGCACTGGTAAGTGCAAAAAGAAGAAATTAGGGTAGGTGTGAGGAATAAATTCTATGATAAATACATATCGGAACTATACTTTATACTACTACTGGTAATAATAATAAGCAAATTTTTTTATGTTCTGATCATTCCCATAAAAAAACATCAAAATCGCAAAAAATAAATCAGCTGTCCTATTAGGTACATTTGTGTGTAGTAGGATTGCAGTGTTGTATGGAATAGCAAATATTTTTAGCGATTTCGACTTTGATCCCATAGAGAAAGTTATTCAGTTTCATAATGTGGTCATCACCTTAAAACCGTCACCAAAAACCTTCAATTGCTAAGAAGGAGCCTATTATACAAAAAACCAACTCGCCCTCCCCACAACAACAATGGAAATGTACCACAAAAGCCCATTCCTCACTGCTGCGAAAATATATAATAAAATACCGGAGCATATTAAAAACGAAAAAAAGATCACATATTTATACAACAATTAAAACGTATCCTAATTGTTAAATCTTATTATAAAATTGAAGACTTTCTTTCTGAGATCTGATTTTTAGCTACTCAAATTATTATACATACCTATACCTACTATTCTCGTTCTCAACCTCACGGTCCCCACTGATTTAAATTTTTTAATTGATGATTTGATTGATTTTGAATTATTTAATTGATTTTAATTTACTTGTAAACTATTTTGTTTGATTTGATTTTATTTGTTATATAATACATTTTAGTTACCCTTTATTTATTTATGTTGCCGTGCCCAGAGGGTATCATATGTAGATCAAAATTTGTTACATTTAAGACCTAAAAGTACCATGTGATTGCAATAAATATATGAATATGAATATGAATATCAAATTGATATTATCAATAAATATGACAAATTTTTCAATCTTTAATTTGATTCGAAATATGAACATGGCTGTAACATGTTTAAAAATCAATAATATTAGAAATTGGAGCCTATTATGTATTAAAGTCATACTTTGAACTCAGCAGTTGAACATTTCAATATTACTATGGAGTATGGAGATATGCACCTTTATTCTGCTGATTTGACATTCAAAAATCATACTCCAGGAGTGCGATTTTTGAAAGTCAAATCAACAGTAGAAAGATGCGTATCTCAATACATATTCAACTGCTGAGTTGCGGAGTGCAATTTTTGAATCGTAAATGTATGGAGATACGCATCTTTCTACTGCTGATTTGACTTTCAAAAATCGCACTCCGGGAGTATGATTTTTGAATGTCAAATCAGCAGTAGAAAGATGCGTATCTCCATAGTAATTTTGACTTTTTCAACTGCTGAGTTCAACGTATGAGTTTCAAAAATTGCACTCCTGGAGTGCGATTTTTGAATCTTACGTTGAACTCAGCAGTTGAAAATCTATGGAGATACGCATCTTTCTACTGCTGATTTGACTTTAAAAAATTACACTCCTGGAGTATGATTTTTGAATGTCAAATCAGCAGTAGAATGATCTACATAGTAATAATGACATTTTCAACTGTTAAGTTCAAAGAATGAGTTTCAAAAATCGCACTCCTGAACATAAACACAATGTGACCATTTCGGACTTGTTATTTTTAATTTTCCGGGTTGTTATTGTTTCCTTTTCCTAATTCCAGTTAAAATGACATCCTAAAACGTCACGTGACCGACGCAGCGGCGTCCGATCGACAATTTGCCCTATAACCTTCACAATTATTGCAGTTCTATTAATAGCGGCAATTGTCTCAATAATTACTGGCGAGCGATGATAGCTGGACGGAAATAACGAAATTCTGTCGTAAAAGTCCATCGATGAGGTGAAGAGTCATCTAAGGACAGGCTATTAATATTCCTTAAGAGTCCTTTTACCGTTCAGTAGCGCCCCATTTAAAGATTTCGCAATAATGAAAATCCAAAATGAAAAAATGCTACTCCAACTTACGAAAAAGCGTAATTTTTATAAAATAATTTTATACCTTACAACTATTAGCAACTAGCTAACCTAGACTAATCTGAAAAGTAAATTATCTAAATCAAGAAATTGTATAATAAGTCCTAAAACTAAAATAGGTATAACTGAACTAAACAAAGAATTTAATCTAATTCAAAGGGTATATTGGTGTTTTTAGAATTATATATTTTTGATTTACGAGTTATTGTTTTAAAATGCATCTTACGCAGAAAATACTTTTCCATATTCTCCTTGCATGGTACGCGCTCTTAGAATCCTTTTACAGTTCAGAGGGTCATCACAATATTAACTCAATCTCAATAATGAAAACCCAAAATGAAAAATTGCTACTCATACTTTCCAGAAAAGCCTTTAAGTCCTGAATAAAACTGGAATGTTTAGGTATTGTTTAGTTTTTTTCTGTAATCTGTACGTGTACCTACACAATAAAATAAAATAAATAAATAAATTAGGACCCTAATAATATTACTTATATAAAAATTGTTTTAATACTCTGTTTATTTTGTAGTGAGTTGCGAGTCTTTCTTAATTTACCTTTTCTTGATTGAGAAATCACAAATATTGTTATATTGTTATAAGGGATAACAATATTTATGCAATGAACGGTAAAAGGAACCTTAAGGCGGTTGCAGAGGGGTCAATTTTATACAAAACTTTGACGCACAATACGCGTAGACGGTATTAATATAAGTAACTTTGTATATATGGAAAAATAGGTTGGAAAATCTAGATGCCGCGTCACAAATAACATTTGCAATTTATAAAATAATTACGAAGATATAAAGCTTTGAAATTTATCATACAAAATTTTAAAAGCTTTATATCTTCGTAATTATATTGTAAAATGCAAATGTTATTTGTTACGCGGCAACTAGATTTTCTAAACTATTTTTCCATGTATAAAATATTACTTTTATTAATTCCGTCTACGCGTATTGTGCGTCAAACGTTTGTATGGACTGAAACCACCTTAACGCAGCGGTCGCTTCTATTAGGTTAGTTTGTAATGTATAAGTAGTATACTTTATTATTCCTATACACCACTAGTTTTTAATAACTAACATTAAAAGTGTATTCGGACCATAGAGATCTAGAGAGATGCCAACCAACGCGCCGAATACGAAACCTAGTGTCGCATTACCACCAGTACCACGCGATAGAAAGTATTTTGTTAGCTTGAATGTGTTCATTATCCATTGCGGTATTAGAACTCAACGTTCGAAGAATATTTAGTACTACGCAAGCATTGTAAACTATTTACACATAATATCTCGACTGGCTTTCAGCCTCATAATAAATATATTGAATCCTTACTGCCGCGAGCAATGTGTTCCGTTTTTGCGCATATTGCTGCGACACTGGCCCCGCCCCCTTTTCACATCTCCCTTTAGTTTTTGTGATCTGTGATTCAGACAATGAAAGATAATTCCGTGCTTCGGATGGCATTTCGGCTACTAGCTCAGTCATTTTACGGTTTGAGCCGGGACTAATTAGTAATTGATATTTTTTTCGGTATAGTATTTAAGAGCCAATTTGAGCTTAGAAATGTATCAAAATTAAAAAAAATCCCGTCAGCAACAGTTCCAAATCTAAAATTTGGTATTATCTCGCTATAAAAAAACCTGATGGTAATTTTTATTGCACATATTTAAGGCATTACCATTATACATACTTCAAACACGGTGTAAATATTTTTGTCTACTTAGAAGGTTTTGAAAAATACATTCGTATTTTCTAATAAAAACCTCATTTATAAAATTTCAATGCCTATTATTTTTATATGCATACCTTGAGTTTAGACTTCCGTGATTCTGTTAAAATTAATTAAGGAAGTAGCGAGGCATTCCCAATACGAGCATTCTCGAATTGCTCGAAGGGAAGACCTCAAATTTAAAATGTAAAAAACTTTTGAGTTAAATAATTTATATATTTTTTTTTTTATTTTTTAAAGACCATGTTTGAGCACCGTAGGTTAGGATAGGCAGGATACACATGTCTACACGAGTCTGCGTTTGAGTGATGAAGGAAGGTCACCCTTCATCAACTCCTTCATGGACCAGTAGCTCTTCCAGGCGTTGCCTACCCGTCGGGCGACTTCTCTGTCCTGCATGTTGTTGAAGGAGACTACTTGGTCTATTTTATTGCTCAAAAATAATGTATATTGTTAAATCTAATTCAAATGAGTGCATTGTTATTAATATTATTAATTTAAAAGCCTTCTGGGACTCACAATTTAGATTTCTATGTTGTTAATATGTTTTCAGATAGTTTTTTTGTCACTAAATAGTGCCGGTTACCGTTTAAAAGTCTAATTAATAATTACTTCCCACCTCTCCTAACAAAACTCTGTAAAATGACTGAGCTATACTGTCTCTGGTGGTAGTAGTCGTTACATAAAAACCACTTCAGCAGCCGTAAGGCGGTCTGCAAGCACGTATCCAGACTTTAGTTTCGGGAGGGGACATTTAATTTTCGGGGATGGATATTCATAGAAAAACAATGCAAAAGTAAGTGCTGTCATTACTTCTCCATACAAATAACTAGAACATCAAAGAATGTTTCCTCATAAGCCATAACAAACTAATGAGTGTCTACTCATTTATAAAATAAGGATTCATTCATCGTTTCATAGTAAACGGAACAAAGATATCATTTTGATTAGAATTCATAGTAAAACATCAAATAGATATATCGTTATCTTTTAGTTAGAATTGTAAGCAGGTCAAGTGCAAAGTTAACTACGAAGTGACTTTGCTTCCACCAACACCAACTGGTGCGTGGCACTTTTCCTCTCATCCTAATTCCCTAATTAGGACAGACAGCTCATGTTCTCATTCCTACTAACTGTAGACAACAAAATTCAAAGACGAAGGCTAGTACTATATAGGCTGTTTGTCCAACCCCGCCTTTGACTACTTATATAGGGACTAGTTACGCGCGTAATTCTATTAACAAACATTTCTGCCACTTTTTGCGGGGGGCGAGGTAACATGAAATCCGCAACATTGGATTCCCATAACTTGGATTCTAATTTTGAACGTTAAAAATCATGAAAAGTAGTCTCGCGTGTACCCCAAACGTTCCAAGTTCGAAATTATTGTTTCGCAATTATAGGCTGTCTCGTTTAGTGTTAAGGTATAAAATTGAATGTAAATGCACATGATTGATTGATCTTATACCGTGGCAGAGGGGAAATGCTACCACAAGGCTAGTCCTTATAATAAATAGTCAAAGAACCCCGCCGTCACCTCCCCGTCACCGAGAACCGAGATTATGTTTATACGGAATCACGTCGACGGCGGTCGTCTGCGGTGGACACGCAGCCATAATAAATGTACCGCTACGTCTTGGGCGCCGTCATCTTTTCTCGGTGAATGTGTGTGTGAAGTCCCGGTGATGGGCTGCGGTGAGAAATTTTCCTTGAAAGTTCTTGAAAATTTATAATGAGAACCGGTAAGGTTTGGAACTCACTCCCTGCGTTTAAAAGAAGAGTTAATAGGCTTTTTCTGGGTGAGCGAGCTACATCCTCGGCTTCATCTACACTTCCCATCAGGTGAGATGAAGCCAAGCGCAAACCCATTATGAATAAAAAAAAAATTTCAACATACTATAAATCTCATCAAGCTCTTTACGAAGTATGTGTATGGTGTTACACTGTTACAGTGACCGACCGAATCAAGACTAGTGTGATAATAGGGATCGGTGTAAGTTGAAAGATGATGTGGTAACCAGGATTAAAAGAGGTATGCTTAGGTGGTTCGGTCACGTACAGAAGATGAATGAGAGTAGACTCACTAGGGAGATTTATCGATCCAATGTGAGTGGAACAGTGAGGGCGTCCGAGGAGAACTTTACCACGACACTTTTGCGGTCTTCTCCGAAAAGGACCAGTGCGAGAGACCCTCAACCGCCGGAAGTGCATGAAGAGATGTATGAAAGTGGATGAGGCGAAAGAAGTATTTCAAAATCGTAGTTTGTGGAGAGCCTAGCCCTGCGGGATAGTGGCGTCAGTATAGTGGACTTCACACACGCATCATATATTCTTCGGCGTATTCAGGTTCCTTCAGGATGATTTCCTTCACCGTTTGAGATCATGCAGTCGGTATTACGGGCATAAGTTAGAAAACGTCCGAGCGGTTTCGAATCTGTACTTTCATGATTGAGTGTCCTTACCATTCCGCAACGCGCCGCCGGCACCGTAAAGCCTATTTCAGTTCAGAATTCAGAAATTCAGAAAATTCACAGATTTCGTGCCTCACACGACTATCGTTGGAAGTCATCATCTCAGCCGATGGACGGCCACTGCTGGACAACGGCCTCCCCCAAGAATAGCCATAACGACCGGTCCTGCGCTGCCCTCATCCAACGGGTTCCCACTGCCATCACCAGGTCGTCGGTCCACCGTGTGAGGGGCCAACCCACGATGTGTTTTCCGGTCCGTGGTCACCACTCGAGAACTTTAAACGGCACACATTGGAAATGAATCCACGGAATTAGAAAAAATATTGTCTCAAAAAGGTTAGGCTACAGGAGGTAGCAGAGGGGTCAATTTTATACAAAACTTTGACGCACAATACGCGTAGACGGTATTAATATAAGTAACTTTGTATAATTGGAAAATAGTTTAGAAAATCTAGATGCCGCGTCACAAATAACATTTGCAATTTATAAAATAATTACGTGGGTACGTAGCTTTGAAATTTTTCATACAAAATTTTAAAAGCTTTATATCTTCGTTATTATATTATACATTGCAAATGTTATTTGTGACGCGGCAACTAGATTTTCTAAACTATTTTTACATATATAAAATATTACTTTTATTTATTCCATCTACGCGTATTGTGCGTCAAACTTTTGTATGGCTATGGACTGATACCACCCGATCGTCCCTGTTTTATGCTCAAATTGTAGCTGACTAAATTGTCCAGAGGATTTTTTCTCAAATTTTTGATATCATTCTTCGTTTCCAAAATATCGAGCGCCAAAATAAAAAATTCTGAAAAAAAAATTTTTTTTTTCACTATTTTGGCCATAACTTTTTTACGCGAATTGAATATCATATCTTCACAACTCTCCGAGATATAAGGGGATCGCACTTTTTCGTGAAATCGGGGCCTATACTGGAGCGAACGAAAAGACAATTCCAATGTCAAAACTCTATCCAGCAGAGCGTTACAAGTCGTAAGTAGTGAGAAGTAGTAGAAGGAGTAGAAAGCGTTACATATATGTAGTAGACACTCGAAATCCTCGATTCTAAAACATAACATAGGTTTCTTTCCAATGTTTTCCTTTACCGGAACGCCAATGGTGTTACAAATCGTACAAGATAGAATATACGTTAACATAATGGTAACTTCTTGGTAATCGTAAGTAGGTAAACTAAACAATATTATAATGAGTGTGATAGTGATCTTAGCAGAGGACAACTCAGGCTGTTGCCCTCAACTCAACAGGTAGTTCTGGTTTACAATAGTTACACTGCCGGCCATTGTTAAGTGAACGCACTTTCAAGTTACACGTTTTTGCTATCAAATCTGGTGTGCTATTTGACACTCCTGAACACTAATCTTTTTTAACAAATAATAAAATTAGATTATTGACTTTTCTTTATTCAATTATTAAAAACATTAAAAAAATCATAAATATCACTAAAATATCATATAATTAGCATATAATTTACCTTAATTAGTTTTTAACAACATTACCATTGAGTCAATTATGTTCAGAAAATATAATAATTGTAGAAGTATTAGTATAGAAAAAAACCCAGCCAAGAGCGTGTAGGACTCGCCCAAGATAGGGTTCCGTTGTCATTACATGAAAGCTCAACGTACATAGCTTATGCAAATAACTTAAGTTCAATAGCAAACAATAGTGTTTCGTTCAGCGCCATCTATTGACAGTATCCAGTATTTTAGAAGCACTAATACTACGACCATCACTAGGCTACTGAAAAGTCTTGAAAAATATTTCTTCACAATCAAGCTCGCCCTCGTCTACTGTATGTTTTTAGGTTTAAAGAATTGTATTTCTCATAAGAATTATACAATTTACTAACATGAGGAAAAATAAGTACTTATCTAAATACAGTAAGTTATTTTTTAATTGCGAGCGTATCATAAATCGTAAGACCAGATTATCCATTTAGAACGTAAAAGGATAATCCATACAAAATTATGAAAAATGTTTTCCCAATCTATACACATGTTGGCAATTGTGTACGATCTCTTCAAAGATAAGCTCGCCCTTTGTACATGTTTTCTCTACTTTGTGTATTATTATGTCCGTGTGTACAATAAAGTGTTATAATATAAAAATATGTATATATACGAATAATAAAAACAAAATAATAAATAGACACACATTTCTCTTGGCGGCCAGTGTACTAGTCCTTCAATATTATGCCAAGTGTGTACCAATCTAAGTTCGCGGTCTGAATCTGAGACTATTCTAACGGTTTTTGCTATAAAATGCCCTAATACTTATGGTAATTTATTCAATAATAGTTAATTTTAGCATACTGATTTGTGGAACAGGATTTTATTTTACCAGTTCCTTTAGTGCAAGAGCAAAATGCCGCCTTTTTATTTATGTTATCCCATTGCTAAGTTTGCCTTTTGTACATGTCAACTACCTAATGTACAGTACCTAAGTGCTTGGTGGATCGAGCTCTCTCGGCGTCTTCCAATTAAATCTAGATATAGGTTTCATCCCCGATAAAATCCATTTTTACACAATATACGGGTTCCTTGTTGACTACGGAACCCTAAAAACCACCTTAACTCGACCACCCTGAAATTGAATCACCTAAGGGTGCTTTTCAACCAGAGATGTGCGAGGTAGCGAGGCGGTGAGCGAGGAATCAATCCGCCAATAGCGCGCTTGCTCGATCACGTCATTGGGAAATTGAAGCGCTCTCATTGGTCGACTTTTTCCTCGCTCACCGCCTCGCTACCTCGCACATCTCTGGTGGAAACGCAGCCTAATTCGCTTTGAATCACCTAATAATTATCTGTCAAATCACAAATTACCTAAAGAAAATTCCGGACACACAAGTTTACTAGTTTAGGAATCAGGGCTACATCGAATTGAATCATCTTAGTAACTCAATAAAGTTTTTTTTAATCTCCTAATGGTTCTCGAATTTTTGTATAGAAAAAAAATGAAACCATTTAAATCGTTTCGCGGAACTACTGGGAAAGTCAAGGCGACGGAATTTCCACTACTGGGAAAAAACATAATTTTTCAGTTGCGAATCAATTATCGTACACAGGGAACCATTAAAATAAAATAAAATAAACCTACTCATAACAACGTAACTCTTTATCAAAGGTCAAGGGTCCGCTTCATTCATAATAATCGTACACCAGTGTTGTTGTGTTGGTACCATGTGATGTCACCCAACGAGCATCATGCGTGTCATATTGATAACGCGATAACGCTTTTTTTGTTTTTTTATTCCCAAAACCATCTGGTTTTATGATTTGGTTCACATAACATTGGAAAGTGCATGTAAAACCAAAGATCCTGCTAATATTCTAAATGTGAATGATTGCGAATATGTTTGGATGTTTGTGACAATGTTTTGATGTTTGGATGTTTCTGACTGACCGACTGGCTGATAGACAACGCACAGTCTAAACTAGCCCAGTCATTTTACGGGGTTTTGTTAGGAGAGGTGGGAAGTAATTATTAATTGGACTTTTAAACTGTAACCGGCACCATTTAGTGACAAAAAGACTATCTGAAAACATATTTAAAAAAAATCAGTACGCAACATAGAAATAAAAATTTTGAGTCCCTGAAGGCTTTAAAATTAATAATTTTAATACCAATGCACTTATTTGAATTAGATTTAACAATAAAATTATTTTTGAGCAATAAAATAGGCAATGAAATTTAAAAAATGAGGTTTTTATTAGAAAATACAAATGTATTTTTCAAAACCTTCTAAGTAGACAAAAATATTTACACCATGTTTGAAGTATGTATAATGGTAATGCCTTAAATATGTGCTAAAAAAATTTCCATTTGGTTTTTTATAACGAGATAATACCAAATTTTTTATTTGGGACTGTTGCTGACGGGTTCTTTTTTTAATTTTGGTACATTTCTAAGGTCAAATTGACTTTTAAATACTATACCGAAAAAAAAATATCCATTACTAATTAGTCCCGGCTCAAACCGTAAAATGACTGAGCTAAACCGCTGAAGAAACATTTTTTTTCTGGGCCTACTAAAAACGTTTATTGATGGTACGACCACATAATCTAGAGATTATGAGAAACAAATCTACATGAGAATTCCATTACTTAATATTACTATACGCACACTATACGCTACAATTTTTCGTGGGCTTATTTCCCAAAAATTGACTCCTTTGGAATACTAGAGAGGAGGAGAGGAACTTCGGTCTTTCAGTAAATGCCGATAAAACGGTTATAGTACCCTTCACAAGAAGGCGAAAATTGGAGCGCCTTAGACCTCCAACACTCTTCAACAAATCTATACCGTTTTCCAAGGAGGTTAAATATCTAGGAGTAATTCTAGACCAAAAACTCACTTGGAACCAACACCTGGACCACATTGTGCGAAAGGCAAAAATAGGACTAGGGACATGCTGTCGCTTAGCGGGCTCCAGATGGGGCCTGAAACCGAGTTCGGTTATGTGGATCTACACTGCGATAGTGAGGCCTATGGTATCCTACTGCAGTGTAGCCTGGCATAAGAAAACCGAACAAGCGAAGTGTGTAAACACCCTAAATAGCCTACAAGGATTAGTATGCAGAATAGCAACGGGGGCAATGAAATCTACTCCCACGGCTGCTATGGAGGCAATATTAGGTTTGCCTCCACTACACATCCATGTGCAGAAAGAGGCAAAAATTGCAATGCTCCGAGCCTTGGAACGAGGAGATTCCAAATGGAAGTCCTCTGTTATGAGAGGGTTACATGAAACTCTCTTAACAATTCCGATCATGTGTATGCCGAAAGACACCATGAACAAAGAATATAACTTCAACAGGTTATACAAGGTAATCCTACCCCAAAGAGAGGACTGGAACGGGAATACCCCACAATCCTTCAGCGCTGGAGATGTCGTCTGGTTTACAGATGGCTCCAGGAAGGACAACCGTGCTGGAGCTGGAATATGTGGCGGCAATCCAGGAATTAAAAAGGCGATTCACCTTGGACAGCATGCCACAGTATTCCAGACTGAAATGTACGCTATCATAGATTGCGTACACGAGAATCTGAAAAGATGCCCAAAGGGGAAACATATTGTTATTTTATCAGATAGCCAGGCTGCTCTAAAAGCGCTAGGATCTGATGAAATAGAGTCGAAACACAACACTCAACCAGCTAGGACGGACAAACTCTGTCACCCTAGGCTGGGTGCCCGGACACTGCGGTATTGATGGAAATGAGGCTGCTGACGAGCTGGCACGAAGAGGGGCGGAAGAGGACGCCATAGGCCCCGAGCCTTATTGCGGCATCTCCCGCAACACCTCTAGACGTGTGCTAAAGGAATGGGCCGTGGACCAAAGCCGTAAGCTCTGGTCGGATACACCAGGACTGAGGCATGCGAAAGAACTTGTGACCGGCTTTTCAAACAGACATACCTCAGATGCCATCAATTCAAACCGCAACGACTTAAGGCTCTTAGTACGAGCCTTAACAGGACACTGCAAGTTAAACAAACACCTTCACAGAATGGGGCTTGTAGACTCACCCACTTGCAGATTTTGCTGTGAAGCAGAGGAAACGCCCATACATCTCCTCTGCGAATGCGAAGTGCTCATTCACAGCAGGAGTCGCCATCTAGGTGGATACATAATAACACCTACTGACATCAGGGACCTCCCCTCCAAAAGCATAACACGGTTCATGAAGTCCGTGGGCCTAGGAAATGACCTTTAGGTCTAGGGTGACAGCTACAATAGATCTATCTAGGTCGCAGTAGCTATTTGGTCATTGACCAAGCCCTTATAACCAAATAATAATAATAAATACTAGAGAGGATTAGACGGATCACACACGATGACGGATGTCGAAGCGGCAGACGTAAGTCCGTCATTTGAGAAGCAAGGAGTTGTATGAAACCGCACGTAGAAGCGCACACACGGTGCGTCAATCCGTCAATCAGATTAAGACATATATTTTTACTGTTTTAAAGTCAACGCAGAAGAAGGCGAGGGCAACCGCTATGGGATGATTATATTCCTTTTTTTATTACACAGTAATTATTTTAATGTTTACAACCAATTATAAACAGTATATTCCAATTATACCAACCCTCCGGGAATAACCCCCGGAGCGGAAAAATGGAATCGACAAATTTTACCTTTTCCTAGCAATCGATAATTAATCGTTCTTTATTATAAACACATACATTTATAAACGGACTATCGACGGTGATCCCTATCGGGGAATAATCAAAAATTTTATAAATGGCGCATATCGAAAATTTACCTATTATTTTATATTCATGAAGGAATAAGATAGTCACCTCACACATCGCCCCTCTAGGTTGCTGCTATTCCAAGCCAGACACTATACTCGATCGGCAATAGATTTAATTATAGTGAAATTAGTGAGAACCCCCCAAGGTAGGCCGACAACGTTGAGGGCGGCGGGAACCCGTTGGACAACGAGCGCAGGACCGGTCGTAGTGGCGATCCTTGGGGGAGGCCTATGTCCAGCAGTGGACTTCTATCGGCTGAGATGATGATGATGATAGTGAGAATGTAGTAACTTTAGTGGGGTCAAAAACGTAACGATTTTGAGGGAGTTTAAACGTGAGTTTCTCACGTCTATCTATCAAAACTTTAAGAAGCTTTAAATAAAGTTAACGAAGATGAGAGAACGAGATGATTGACAGATTTTTTGTTTTTCCTCTCCTGGGTCATTCTTCTCTAGATACCTACAGGGGGTTTGGTAAACAGTTGCACTAAGGGGTTATTGTATCCATGACACCGAACTTTTTTTTTGGGAATTTTCCTGTAGGTTCCTTAGGGAAAGTTGTTCAGTGACATGGGAACACCACCCCTTAAAAATAATGCAACTGTTTACCCTAACACCCTGTATAGTAAATTTTTCTCAACTGTTCCGGTTACAAAAATAGAAAATATCGTCACACAAGTTGCGAAGTCACAAACAAGGAAAAGATAGCTTCCCATACACAGTAATTATAGTATTGTGGTGTCCGCAATTATCGGCCATCAAGATTGCGTGATGTATAAGCATGGTATATTATAACTCTATTATTGCAATAATATGCTAGTTGTTTATGTTATTTATGATAAACTCATTCCCGCCTTATTATTCTATTACTTCATATTTAATTTATCATATCGTTATTAATTTCTTATAATATGTTTCTATCAGTGGAGAATTGGCTTTCTGTTAGCTATCCAAACTTGCAAGTGTTAGTCTTCCAAAGAATTATTGTCGTATATCACTCAGAATTCATAAATTAATGCTTTAATTCTCTTATGGACCCCTGCAAACGACAGACAAAAGCAAAATGACTGTCTAAAATAAGAAAGAAAAAATTTGAGGTTTTTTCTTCTTCGGCGTCTTATCCATTTTTACTGGAGGTTGGCAGTGAGCTCTGCATAATCCCTGTCTATTTCTCGCCAAACGAAAACGCTCTTGGACGCTAGCGATGCATGCCTGTCCACTCTTTTAGGTTCGCCAGCCACGACCAAAGAGAATGTAACTCACTAGCCACGACATTCGTAGCCTAATGAAGCTTCTTTTGCCCTCTATTTTGCGCATTATTACATTTATAACAGTTTGGAGCAGCTGGTATCGCTCATTCCTCAATATATAAACAAGGTAGGTGACTTTCCTCCTCTTCATGGTGTGCAAAAGCAGTTGTATAAGCTCCCGGGTCTTCCTTACTTGTCGTAGAACTTCCACAATCCACAATATTGTATCTCGTTGAGCCCTTGTGACTTTTTAGCTTCATATTTTTGTTAACAGTGGTGGTCTTGTAGCTCTTGTCTTCCATCAAGGGGGTGGCAGTTTCATACCAGGATCCTACCTACGTTTTAGGAGCTTATGTACGATTTATTTACCTTTTTGTTAAAGGAGCTGATCATTTTGAGGAAATCTATATTGCTTCAATTTCGAGACGCGTATAGGTATTGTGACTTGATGTCCATATAAAAAGTTGACGGACTATTATATACATATACCTAAGCATATACCTGTCTGCCATACTCTCACATTGGGCAGTATTTGGGCTATGCTAGTCGTATAGAATTGCATAGAAGTTTAGTATAGTATTATTTTATCTGTGGAAGTTTCGAAGGGTATTATGGTTGCGAGTTCCACTTGCAGATTTATTCCTCATTAGTCATCATTTGGTTCGTTTGCATTTTTCCCCCACTTACTTGGTTGTTAGTTTTTGTTGATTTTGTAATTTTATTGCTATGATAATTGTGTTTCGTCTGTGTTTTTTTCTTGTTTATATAAATTCATAAAAATAAACATTAAATCATTGACGTAGAATACTATGTACGCCGGGTCTATTAGAAAATTCTCGAAAAAGTGTCTGAGACTAAACTAAACAAACCTAAGTACGTGAAGTAATATAAACCAACTAAAAACATTGAAAATGCTGAAATTCTTTTCCATCCCACTCCCCCTCATCGGGACACGCGCGCCGCGCGCCCGCACGTGCACCTAATCGGCCTATCAAACAAAGACTGTCACGTAATTGGTTCTCTTTTTACATTTTGGTGCTCTTTTGGTTCGGACACTTTTTAGCGCGGACACTATGCTATTCGTTAGACAGCCCATCACTTATTGAGAGTGGCTGGACCGATTCGACTAATTATTTTTTAAATTTTCTTATCCCAATAAGCTTTTTAGACATGACAACGTCTGTCGGGTCAGCTATTTTTGAATAAAAATGACATAAGGGAAAAGTGTGAGTAGGTAGGTAGTATGTGCGTAGGGACAGGTAGGTACCCCATAATTTGTAGGCTCGCGCACCTCTCTAACAAAAAAAGGGTTATATGAAATGTGCACCGTCGCCATTAAATTTCTTTGAACGGTTGCACACGTTTCATTACATTCTGGATCATCGATCACGACCAGTTTTTAGTATGGAAGTCCCGACTCTTTTAACGTAGTGAGTTACATTCTCTTTGGTAGGTACTACAAGCCAAGACAAGGCAAGGCATTGGCATTTTCCAAGAAAATTATGATGACTTGCCTTGCCTGATCGCCTTGTGTACCAGAAGTCTCTATTAGCAAGATAAATAGTTTTGTCTCGCTACAAATTATAAATTAGACCCCATTATAGTCAAGGAGATATAAATAAAGAGGCAGACCCATGACATCATTATGATCTGTGGTATTCAATCTTTCTGATTGATCAATTGATATCAATCGAACTTTCATTCGTATCATTTGGCGCTTTTTTTGTTCTAATTTAGGCACAGACAAGTTTTTCTGCGTCTCGCGTTTTTATTGATTCGGACTTGGTTTTTTTAAGGAGTTATTGGTTGCTTCCACTGGTTCTATTTAGACTCGTTCGACTTGTTAGGATCATGTCCATCATTGTAAACATTTTTTTACACATAAATTCTCATCTATTCTTAGAATTTCCAACTTAATATGTTGACTGTTTTTGAAGAGGATGATCAGGAGTGCGATTTTTGAATTATGTTGAACTCAGCAGTTGAAAATTTATGGAGATCGCATCTTTCTACTGCTGATTTGCTGCCACATTTGGGTCGAGAAGGATTGCAGTTGTGTAAAAAATGCGGTTTTTTAAGGGGATTGCTAAGACCATGACACTGAACAACTTTATCTATTAGACTTACATCGAAATCGCGATCTTCAGTACCGATACCTCTGATCCGAGTCGAGTAGGTCCCCAAGTCAGCAACCTTAAAAAATGTACTTATATCCATCAGCTGATGTATATCCATCTGGTCTGGACACAGATCACAAAAACTAAAGGGAGATGTGAAAAGGGGGCGGGGCCAGTGTCGCAGCAATATGCGCAAAAACGGAACACATTGCTCGCGACAGTAAGGATTCAATATATTATGAGGCTGAAAGCCCGTCGAGATATTACGTGTAAATAGTTTACAATGCTTGCGTAGTAATTCAGATTATTCGAAAGTTGAGTTCTGATACCGCAATGGATATTGAGCACATTCAAGCTAACAAAATAATTTCTATCGCGTGGTGTTGATGCGACACTAGGTTTCGTACTCAGCGTGTTGGTTGGCATCTCTCTAGATCTCTATGGGTCTGGACCACCCTGATGATGATGATGATGACAAAAAATACGAATGTGGCTCTTAAAGAATTTGTTAAACCAATAAAAGGAAATTGTCAAAGTTGCAAGTCGAACTTTCTCAATTAATACCCTTTAATTAAATTAAAATAGCTATTTTATTAATGGCCTATGTCCAGCAGTGGACGTCTATCGGCTGAGATGATGATGATGATGATTTTATTAATCCAAGCTTTTCCTACACAACGCTTTCAGCGTCGGTCTTTCTTAATAATATGCTGACTATTTTTCAAGAGGATGAACCGACCATCAAACTGGACAACTTACTCTATGGCACCACTCAGGCCGAAATCGCGAAAAAAATATCCTACTATACCCAAATTAATGGGACAGTTGATTTTCTTTTTGTGATTTGCATGCAATTTGATGATCTGGAACCAGGTTCTGGTTATCCCTTTGCAGGGCACAGGCCTACCCCCAGAAGGGTGGTTATCAGTCCACCACGCGTTACTAATGCGTATTGCTGTTGGTGGACTACCTACCTACGCATTAGAATTTCTTCTTCTGTGTATGCAGGTTTCCTCGTGATGTTTTCCTTCACTGTTTGTTCACTGCCACCATGGTCTAATGGACTGCCTCCGTGGTCTAATGGTTAAGAGCATTGGCTCTCGACACGGAGGTCGTGGGTTCGATTCCCACGGGGGACACCTAGTGATATGTCACTTTGTTCGTTTTTCCCCAGTTGGTTAGGACATTGCAGGCTGAATCACCTGATTGTCTGAAAAGAAAAATGATTCCGTGCTTCAGATGGCACATTAAGCCATTGGTCCCGGCTACTATCTCTAGTGGTACTAGTCGTTACATAAAAACCACGTCAGAGGCCGTAAGGCGGTCGGAAATAACTCTGACACCAGGGCTCTGCCCACACGATAAGAAGAAGACCGTTTGAGAGCAATCGTTATTACGTCATCATCGTCATCATCATCAGCCTATAAACGTCCCACTGCAGGGCACAGGCCTACCCTCGGGGAGGGTGTAATGTCTACACCTCTCCGAAACGCGCCACCAACGCTCTTTTATACTTATACCTTACTTTATATAATTTGGGGTTTGGGGATGGTCAGACCATCAAACTGAACAACTTTCTCTATCGGACCAACATCGAAATCGTGAAAGTTTGTTGGTTTTATCATTCCTTGAAAAAACCATCAGCAAGATCCTGTGCCTATAAAAGTATAAGTAAAAATAAATTAGGTATGTAGGTTGCAGTGGATCCTTTTTGGGGTTAGTCTGGAAGAAATCGCTTTTTAGCGATAAGACCGCCTGTTTTTGTGCCTTTTGTATTTCCTGATTGATTGCTCTCTGTATACTCTGTTTTTTTGGTGTCAAATAAAGTATAATTGATTGATTGATTGATCCTTTTGGGAATTCAAGACACTGGCGGCATTTCCTCAATTCTATTCTAATTTTAAAATTATAGAATGTAGCAAAAGTGCTTGACGTTGTAAAGTTATAAAAGTATTTTGGTGACTTCAAGGCTCACTTCAAGGGTTGTTTTAAGAAAAGAACACTATCCTGAGCCACGAGTCACCACTGGAGTTTCGTTGTAGGCCGGGGAGGGGACAACCGATGACCGACACGCGACGTGACTACCCAATAGCAGACCTACAACGCGACTCCATTTCCTCGATAAGCTTGTGCGTAAGCGAAGAATGTGTAATTTTTTTAAAAGCTGTGATTGCCACATACTAGTACCTATCCTCTCACAATTTTTTGTCTACCCTCAAACAAATCAAAAACTTTCTATACTTCTTTAAATCCTCAAAAATTATAAAAAGATATGTTTAATTGTTTTTCCGTATAACCACAGATTAACTATTATTGCCCAATGTACCTAAACCTATTTTTTTTTTATGTTAAGTAATAAACTTATTTAGAACGAGCGTTAACCCGCGACTTCGTCCGCCCAAATTATATACCAGATTTTAAGTCAGATCATAAGCTATCAAACAAAAAAAGTTTCATCAAAATCGGTTTAGTAGTTTTTGCGTGATACTCGTTCAAACAAACAAACAAACAAACACACAAACACACAAACAAACAGACAGACAAAAAATCCAAAAATTGGTGAAATGGAATCAGGGACACCTAAAAACCATATCGTAACTTTTTTTTTGTTAATATCTTCAATGTACAGACAAACTTCCTGTTACAGTTTTATAATAGTATAGATAGATAGATGATCCAAGAAGGTACCTAAGGTACGAATATTTTGTACCAAAGTCATAGATATTTAGAAACTGGAGTGCGATTTTTGAAGCTCATTTGTTGTACAGTTGAAAATTACTATGGAGGTATGCATCTTTCTACTGCTGATTTGACTTTCAAAAATCATACTTCAGGAGTGTGATTTTTGAGTATGATTTTTGAAAGTCAAATCTGCTGTAGAAAGATGGATGTTTCCATAAATATAAAATAGTATAAAATAGTAATTTTGCCATGTTAAACTGCTGAGCTCTGCAAATGTTATTCAAAAATCGCACTCCTGATCAAATACCAAAAAATATTTTACTTTATTAAATAAATTTTATGAAAATTTACGAAAATAACATTATTAATACTTAGGTCGACGGCGAGGCGCGGCGTAGACACGACGGTAGTTGGTACTAGTATTTATTCTGTGATACGACTTTTGCGTCTGTGAGAGTTTTTATTATAAAAAGTGTTTAAAACAGTGTTCAAAAGTTACAATGCCCGGTTATAATAAGCAAAACGAGGTTACTAATTAATTTTCTTTGATGCTTGCCCAGGGTCGTCATAAACCTATTGGAAGCCCAGGAGTGCGATTTTTGAAACTCATTTATTGAACTCAGCAGTTGAAAATGTCAATATTACTATGGAGATATACATCTTTCTAATGCTGATTTGACTTTCAAAAATCGCACTCCTGGAGTATGATTTTTTAAACTTAAGTCAGCATTAGAAAGATGCGTATCTCCATACATTTTCAACTGCTGAGTTCAACGTATGAGATTCAAAAATCGCACTCCTGGGCCGTCTTTATCCTATTGGAAGCCCCGGGCACTTTAGACTATGATATGAATATGACAAAGGACTATTTTATTAACAATATGCAAAAGGAGTAGGTATATAAGCAAAATTCTAGATTTAGACCTAAACCTACAAGTTGTAGGTAGGCAGCCAAATTGTTTTTTAGGCCCCTTCTTCGTAAGAATACCATAAAACTGATATTATCGGAATAATGGTACCTATTTATCGGTAACATCGGTTATCGGTTGGTGATCGGGCAGGAACTAGGGCCCCCCCATCGATCGCGGGGCCCTGATGCCCAGAGTGCCCAGTGGAAAAGATGGGCATGTGCTTGCCGTACCTATCCAAAACAGTTTGTTTAGTTTTTTATCCTTTCTGGATCGCCATAATACGACAGGCATTGATTCATTCATTATATTAATCATTGTCATGAGATGAGTTACGATCTAAAACGTGATGGCAATGATAGGGTTATTTAAAAAAAAAAATTAAAGTCTATGCGTACCACCGCCTTCGCCGAATTTCGCCAAGCTCACCAAAACTCCTACCACAAACCACTTCATTTCACGGAATCACAACACAGTAATCTTATAATTAATTATATTCACTGGTCTAGATGACCGCAACCCACCGTCGCTTGAACAGGACTGAAATATTTTACTCATACGGCCTTATAGATATACTTGCAACTTTACGTTTGCCATTTGAAATGTTAATTTTTTTAACCCTCTAATTCGTTTTGTTAAGGTATTAGGTCGAATTTGTTTCGTTAATTAATTTCTCGGCGGCAAAGTTAAGTTTGCAGAGGAGTTATCAATTATAATTTGTGATATAGTGGTTAATTAATAAAGAGCGCGGCATTTTTAGGGATCCGTGCCCAGCCCAAATTGTGAAAACGGGACCCTATAAATAAGCATAATGCTATTCGTTCATCTGTCAGTCGGTCTGTCCTGCCTAAAAAGGGCTGTATCTATTCAAATATAATAGATAAACGATTGACATTTTTACAGTATATTCGTTATTATGGCGGATTTGCTGACAAATAATTATTAAAAAAGAAAAAAGTATAAAATTAAAGACCATACAAGAAACGTGTTTTTTTCAAGTTTTTTTTTTATTTTTGCTCTACCGTCAAACGTGGTGTGATTGATTACCGCTATAGTAGTTAAAACAACAAATAATAAAAACCGGTCAAGTGTGTGTCGCGCTATGAATACAGGGGAATTTGTTTTTTAGTAAAAATCGTCCGAGTATGTAGGTAATATGTATCGAGCTCGCGCTAAAAATCCCGGAGATTTTTTTTTATTAGGTACCTAAATATGATGGTACGGAACCTTCGGTGCGTGCGTCCGACACGCACTTGGCTGGTTTTTTTTTTTACTTAATGATAATGTTGATGCAATTTGTATTGTTTTGGTATTTCTTTTACAGATTAAACGATGCCGCGTTAGTTCTATGAAATGTTTGTACAATTACTACCTACTTTGTACTCAGAATAACGGGGGTTTATTACTCACATTTGCTTATGATCTAAATAATGTATAATTTATTATATTATTCTGCGCTCATTTACAAAAGCCATACCTATAGCTCACGAAGCGAAGTCACGACCGTAAACCCCAGAATCAGAATCAGAAATTGTAGGTAGGTACTAAAAATACTCATAGACGATCATATAACCTTTTGAAGTCGATTTAAAAGTTAGGACCTTTTTTTTTTAAAACCAAAAATTGACAATTTGATTTCAAATAAATTCTCTCTTTTTTTTATTCTGTAAAGTTTCATACATTCACATTCAGTTTCAGATTTCAAATTGAGAATGGAATTTAGGTATCGCAATGGTTTCGCATTCAGAAAAAAAAGCTTTGAACTTATTTTTGAAACCAAAGAACGCCTTAGCACATTTTTAAAATCCACCGTTTCGCATACGACCGTGCTCCAAAAGGACGTAACCCAAAAATAATATTATGAAGACATCTTTTTTTTGACTAGTAGAATTAACTTTAATTAAACATAAACGGACATAAAATCACGAGTCACGGCCAAAATCCCTTTCGGGGTTATCAGAAACATTGCTACAACTAGCTGTTTTGCTTGCAGAATTGTAACAATGGCTCACTTTTAACTTCCACGAAAAAAATAAAATTTCTACCTCCTCGGATAAACCAGTCGCCTTTGTTTAATTTGAATATTATCAAGAAGTGTTTTCCCAGATTATTCCTATTTTGGAGGCAAGGTAGCATCCGGGCACTGGTTCCTACGCAGTCAGGATTTGTAAACAAACGTATTCCTGTAGAAGCCATTATCCCAGACGCTATGTTTCTGAAACAAATTTTAGAATAGGTATTATGGAGAACGTCGGTGGCGCGTTGCGGAGAGCTATGGAAACTCAATATTGAGGTCCAGGTTCGAATCCACACGGACAATTTTCTTCTTTTCACCGTTTCCTCTACCCTAAGGTTATCTGGAAGAAATCGCTTCTTAGCGATAAGACCGCCTTATTTTGTGCCTCTTGTATTTTAATTCTGTATTTTACTGTTTATGTTCTGGTGTAGAATAAAGTATATTTGATTGATTATCATCACCCGCAACATACTTCGTCCAAGACACTAATAATAATTAAAAGAATATAAGATAATAATTGCATAAAATACTTTGCTGACCATCAGCATAGGCGGGCATTTTAAACTGATGGGTCCTGCTCATTTTTGATCTGTGCTTAATCTTAATCTTAAAAGTTACAGCATTTCGCCGGCACGCAGTGATTCCACGCGGACTCGGCGTCAAAGGTTCCGCGCAAACTTTATGCGCTTTTTACGACCTACGACTTGCTTCTCTCTGGAATGTTACTGTGTTTAAATTTAGAATTCGCATTTTTATGAACTTTTATTCTTTTTTAACGACCCGAGTAGCCAGTCTGTTGCTATGTCAGGTTTTTATGTTTTTTAAAAGCCATGCGGACTTTGGACAATCTAAGCCTCTTGTGAGGTTGTCACATGCAATTTTATTTTAACTTAATGTTAGATGGCAATGCTTTGATAGAAAGTTAAGAGGATAGTTTTTGCTGCGCGCTCCATACAAACGAAGTCTGCTTATATTTACCCGACTGCGCCAGAAGGAGGGTTAGGGGAAGTTTGTACAAAATGATCCCCCTAAGCGAAATTAGATTAAAAAAAACCTTGACTAATAATTTTGTGAAATTAGTAATTTTTCTAGTATCCTAGTCTATCGGCCTATAATTTTGCAAGCGTAGAATATAATTATTTATTAAGAGCTTTTTTCTATTTACATTTTGGTCAAGGTCTAGTAAAGGATCATTTTGTACACCCGGGTGTATAAAATGAACCCCGGGGTAGCAGTAATATTATTATCTCGTAAATTATAGCCTCCATATCTTTAATATGTTCCCAGAGTTGCAGCTCCTATTCTTGACTGAATATGCTTGCCGTCTGCTCCCCAGGGCCTGGAGTGCGATTTTATAAACTCACGAGCGTTAACCCGCGACTTCGTCCGCACAAATTATATACCAGATTTTAAGTCAGATCATAAGCTATCAAACAAAAAAAGTTTCATCAAAATCGGTTCAGTAGTTTTTGCGTGATACTCGTTCAAACAAACAAACAAACAAACACACAAACAAACAGACAGACAAAAAATCCAAAAATTGGTGAAATGGAATCAGGGACACCTAAAAACCATATCGTAACTTTTTTTTTGTTAATATCTTCAATGTACAGACAAACTTCCTGTTACAGTTTTATAATAGTACGAGCGTTAACCCGCGACTTCGTCCGCACAAATTATATACCAGATTTTAAGTCAGATCATAAGCTATCAAACAAAAAAAGTTTCATCAAAATCGGTTCAGTAGTTTTTGCGTGATACTCGTTCAAACAAACAAACAAACAAACAAACAAACACACAAACAAACACACAAACAAACAGACAGACAAAAAATCCAAAAATTGGTGAAATGGAATCAGGGACATCTAAAAACCATATCGTAACTTTTTTTTTGTTAATATCTTCAATGTACAGACAAACTTCCTGTTACAGTTTTATAATAGTATAGATAGAGTATAGATAGATAGATAGATATAGATAGATATAGATTTGTTGAACTCAGCAGTTGAAAATGTCTAAATTACTATGGATATAATCTTTCTACTGCTGATTTGACTTTCAAAAGCCGCACTCCTGGAGTGCGATTTTTGAATCTCATTCGTTGAGCTCAGCAGTTGAAACTGTCAAATTTACTATGGAGATATGCATCTTTTTACGGTGATGAAAGATGCGTATCTCCATACATTTTCAACTGCTGAGTTCAACATATGAGATTCAAAAATCGCACTCCTGAACTATGATTTTTGAAAGTATAATCAGCAGTAGAAAGATGCATACCTCCATAGTTAATACAAACATTAATACAAACTGCTGAGTTCAGAGTATGAGTTTCAAAAATCGCACTCCAGGATTGTGATTTTGTATAGGATTTGATTCCTCCGCAATTCCGAACGCAATTATGCAGGGGAAAAATCCATACAAAATCGTAATGCTGATTCGGAATTCCTTATGTATATGGCGGACTATTCCATTATTCGGGTTATTGGTTAGGTCGTGGGTTCGATTCCCACGGGGGACACCTAGTGATATGTCACTTTATGCGTTTTTCCCCAGTTGGTTAGGGCATTGCAGGCTGAATCACCTGATTGTCTGAAAAGAAAAATGATTCCGTGCTTCGGATGGCACGTTAAGACGTTGGTCCCGGCTACTATCTCTGGTGGTAGTAGTCGTTACATAAAAACCACGTCAGAGCCCGTAAGGCGGTCTGAAAAAACTCTGACACCAGGGCTCTGCCCACACGATAAGAAGAAGGTAAGCCCGGACTTAGTAGATCCACCACGTGATCGCTCCCCAAACTTTAGACAAACCAGGAAACCCAGATAGCAAATTACCAACCCTATTTTTTATTTATTATTTCAATAGAACCAATGGGCGATGACGTATTTCCTCAAACAGTTCTCAGAATGTTATTTTATTATTTGTATTGTTTTTTCTATTGATACATTACAGATAGACAATATCCCGTTTTCCTTATTTGATTAGTTAGGTTTATCTTTCCTGCTTGCACTATAAAAAAGATAAAAAGATTGAGTCAGGGTGATTGGAAAACTTTATATACAGGGTCCTTCTTAATATGCTGATACTTTTTTAAGGTGATGATCTGGAGTGCGATTTTTGAATCTCATAAGTTGAACTCAGCAGTTGAAAATGTATGGAGATACGCATCTTTCTACTGCTGATTTGACTTTAAAAAATCGCACTTCTGTAGTATGATTTTTGAAAGTAGAAAGATGCATATCTCCATAGTAATTTTAAAATTTTCAACTGCTGAGCTAAGCAAATGAGTTTCAAAAATCGCACCCCTGACATTCAAACGGAACAACTTTCTCTTTTCTCAAACGGGACAAATAAAAAAATCAGAAATCGCGAAAAAAGAAATCTGGTGTTCCATACAAACCTACTCAACCTTAATGTATGGGACAGCAGATTTTTTTTCACGATTTAGATATTGGTCCCTTAGAGAAAGTTGTTCAGTTTGATGGTCTTATCATCCTTATATACAGGGTGAAATTGATATCATTAGCATCCTTTTAAACTAAGAGTCTACCCATCAAACTGAACAACTTTTACTATGGGGGCAAACCGATCGGAGCAGAAAAAAATCAGCTGTTGCATTCATTTAAGTCGAATAGGCATAACAGTTTAGTATGGCACAACCGATTTTTTTTTGCTCCGATTGGTTTGCTCCCGTAGTGAATGTTGTTCAGTTTGATGGGTAGACTCTTAATTTAAAAGGATGCTAATGATATCAATTTCACCCTGTATAACCAATCAGAATTCTCTAAAGGTGACTTTTTTCAGTTTTTTTTATTTCTCGGAATCTATAAGTCGTTTCGAAATGTTTTGTAGGGAAAAATTAAACCTAAAAAAATTTATAGTCTAAGTTGTTCAGTTTGATGGGTAGAGTACCTATGTGGTTTAAAGGTTAATGATACTTTTCCTTACACCCTGTATTGAGTTTTTACACCGCCTAATGAGTTTTACAATTAATAAATTAATAAAATGGCAGCTTAAAATGAATTTTTAGTCACAATGAAAAATATAGATAATTTGAAAACTGTTTACAAGATAATATCGTTTACAAGATCGGTTCGTATTATAATTTATTATAACTATGCGTTTAGGACTTAGTCCTCTGACGTAAATATTACTAATGCAACGCGTTATAAAGTTATCTAACATTATATTAATAATAATATTAATAAACAATTTTGCTATCTATTCATTCGAAAAGAGATGATAAGTTTCTGACTCATCATAGCTAATAGCTTCTGGAGCGTATTTTACTATTTGTATTATTAATATTAACGTTTTTGTCATCTGATTACTGCCTCCGTGGTCAAATGGTTAAAGCACACTGGGCTCTCAACACGGAGGTCGTCGGTTCGATTCCCACGGGGGACACCTAGTGATATACCACTTTGTGCGTTTTGCCCCAGTTGGTTAGGACATTCCAGGCTGGATCACCTGATTGTCTGAAAAGAAAAATGATTCCTTGGTCTACTAGAGGATTAAAAAGGATTTGGTTGGTGCTACTACCTCTGGTGGTAGTAGTCGTTACATAAAAATCACGTCAGAGGCCTTAAAGCGGTCTGAAAAACTCTGACAACAGGGCTTTGCCCACATGATAAGAGGAAGAAGTATCAGATTATTTAGGGTAATCTAAAATTAGTACAAAACACTTTATAGAAAGTGAGTTATTAGATCAAGAGAATGATCGACCAAACTTGACATTAACCATCATCAACCTATCATAGTCCACTGCTGGACATAGGCCTCTCCCAAGGCGCGCCACAAAACTCTATCCTCGGCCTTCCTCATCCAGTCGCTCGCTGCTACCTGTCTTAGGCTAGGTCTCAGGTCGTCGGTCCAACAGGCCGCAAGGTGTCCCAAACTACGCCTGCCAGTTCGTGGTACATAGTTATAGGGCTGCCATCACCAAAACCGCCGTCACAGGACAAAGACATCAAAAACCCCGGACATTTCAGTAAAATCGAAAATTTTCCCCTGACAATAATATAATCCAGGTTAGGTCATTGCAGTGAAATCTAAAATTTTTTTTTCGTACTTCGTAATTCACTACAATATGAATAGGGCCGGTCGTTATGGCGATCCTTGGGGGAGGCCTATGTTCAGCAGTGGACGTCCATCGGCTGAGATGATGATGATGAATAGGCTGTGCGACCGAAGCGAGCTCGAGATTTTGCAACACGACCTGGAGTGCGATTTTTGAACCTCATTCGCTGAGCTCTGCAGTTGAAAATGCCAACTTATGATTCTACTTATGATTTGACTGTCGAAAATCATACTACAGGAGAGCGATTTTTGAAAGTCAAATCAGCATTAGAAAGATGCGTATCTCCATACATTTTCAACTGCTGAGTTCAACTTATGAGATTCAAAAATCGCGCGAGCTCGAGATTTCACTGCAATATTATATGATATGACCCTAATACCCTATAGGTCATTACCAATCTGCAATAATATGATCTGAGCGAGCGAAGATTATTTGCAGTGCGCTCAGTTAGTTGCGATACAATCTCAACAAAGAGCGAGCGAAGCGAGCTCGAGATATTGCCACATTTTCAGCTCATGCCGAAATCGGGCCTTCTATGTCTAAAATACAAGCTGGCGCGAGCGAAGTGAGCTCATGATTTTGCTACATAGCAAGACCATAGTTGAGTTTATGCTGAAATCGAGTTGATTTGTGGATAAGACAAACTTTATTTTTACCATCATGTATAAAATAATCGGGTTTTACCCGGACACAGGAAGTGTCCGGGTTTCCCCCGGACACGGGAGTGTCCGGGTTTCCCCCGGACACTTTTGTGACAATTCCGCCCGGATGCCCCCGGACGCCCTTCAAACTAGGACAAATCCGGGGAAACCCGGACGGATGGCAGCCCTAGGTACATACCATAGGCTCTAGAACTCTGATACCTACGCTTTGTAATGACTAATGTAATGACCATTGCAGTAAAATCTGGAGCTTTGCTTAGCTCGCTTCTGGTTTTCAACCTAGTCGTATTTTTTATTTTTATTCTATTTTATATTTACATTTTACAGAGCCTTAATTAATTATACCAATTTCGAACTGAAAATGCCAAAAACAGTAGCACTGGAGTGAGCCCATCGCCACTTATAATGGACAGTTGTACCACAGAATAAATAATAGTACGTTGTACAATACATGTCTCGAAATTAAAGCATGCAGGTTTCCTCACGATGTTTTCCTTCACAGAAAAGCCAAGTGGTGGTGTTACAAATCGTATATACATAAATTCCGAAATACTCATTGGTACGAGCCGGCCTGGACGGGGATCGAACCATCGCCTCCTGCACGGCAGGCAAGGCTACTCGCCACTGGCCCATCACGGCTTTTTCAAAAATAGCACTCAGCAGGCGACCGCCATGATTTCTAACCCGACTGCAGACCGCAGCAGCAGACGGCAGCCCCGTATTCCTCTGTCACAACGCTATCGGTACCGAAATAGGTATTATTTTACATTGCACCCTCTACGCCCGCACGTCGTAATGTGAATAGAGCATGAGACTACTTTGGTTTTGTATAGCTTGATGTGTCGCCGTGTGTACTTAGTTGTAGCAACGCTCACATTTTGCAACGATAACGATGAAATGACGTGTCAAGTGGTGAAGTCTCAAGTCAGCCTCATAGAAATACACACAAACATGTAGTGTCGCACGAGTCGCAGCGACACGTCTGCTGCTGCTGCGTGCGGTCGCTTTTAGACAATTTAACTAATACAATAATGTAGGTAGCCTCTGATAACTGTCAAGTACATAATTTACGCTATGGTAGTAGGTAGGTAGGTAAGGTACCTATCGGAATATATTATTGTTTATTGCAAAAGCGAAACTATGTGTCGCCCCATCGAGCCTAATTACATGCACGTACTGTATAATTTTCTTTGTTTTCCAACACGTTAAGTATAGCATTTATCGACATTTATCTCTATAGACAATTTTCTTGTCGGCTATTTAGTTTTCCATAATTAGGTACCTACTAGTTAAGCATTTGTTATTTTAATGCGTAGAGGAAAATCTTTATCTTACATACATTATAGTACATAGATAAGATAAATTCACGACCGTAATCCCTTTTGGGGTGGCCAGAAACATTGCTACAACTTTGGTCGAAGGCTATAACTATCATCTATTTTCTGCTGTTCCGTACTAAACTGCACCTGCCGGCCGCCGCGCCGCTGTCTAGTCGACTCAAATGTATACAACAGCAGATTTTTTTTTATTCCGATCGGTTTGCTCCCATAGTAAAAGTTGTTCAGTTTGATGGGTCGACTCTTAGTTTAAAAGGATGTTAATGATATCATTTTCACCCTGTATAATCTATTTATGAATGTACGCACGGCGACACATCAAGCTATACAAAACTAACATAAGCTGGTCGCGTGACGTTATACAATACTCGTCCTACGCGCGGCTAGCTTATTTTGGTTTTGTATAGCTTGATGTGTCGCCGTGTGTACTTAGTTGTAGCAATTCTCACATTTAGCAATGATAACGATGGAATGACGTGTCAAGTGGTGAAGGCTCAAGTCAGAGTATAGGTTAGTAATAGTATTTCGTCAATATAAATACTGCGTTTATAAGAAACTTCTAATCCCCTAACAGGCCAGGATCGACAAACTCTGTCACCCTAGGCTGGGTGCCTGGACACAGCGGTATTGATGGAAATGAAGCTGCTGACGAGATGGCACGAAGAGGGGCGAAAGAGGACGCCATAGGCCTCTAGCCTTACTGAGGCATCTCTCGCAACACCTCTAGACGTGTGCTAAAAGAATGGGCCGTTAACCGAAGCCGTAAGCTCTGGTCGGATACACCAGGACTGAGGCACGCAAAAGAACTTGTGACCGGCTTCTCAAACAGACTTACATAGGATGCCATCAATTCAAACCGCAACGACTTAAGGCTCTTAGTACGAGCCTTAACAGGACACTGCAAGTTAAACAAACATCTACACAGAATGGGGCTTGTAGATTCACCCACTTGCAGATTCTGCTGTGAAGCAGAGGAAACGCCCATACACCTCCTCTGCGAATGCGAAGTGCTCATTCACAGCATTAGTCGACATCTAGGTGGATACGTAATTACACCAACTGACATTAGAGACCTCCCCTCCAAAAGCATAACACGATTCATGAAGTCCGTGGGCCTTGGAAATGACCTTTAGGCGTAGGGTGACAGCTACAATAGATCTGTCCAGGTCGCAGTAGCTATTGGTCATTGACCAAGTCCTCACAACCAAATAATAATAATGCCTTAGTCGCCTCGTACGACACCCATGGGAAAAAATTAGGGTGGTCCATTGCGGCTTCTTATCTTATCTTACTAATCTCACAAATATTATAAAAGTGAAAGTTTGAATGTTTGTCACTCAACCTCGCATATACGGCTGAATAGAATTAGCACATTTATTCGCACAGACCGTAGCGCCATCTATCGATCCCCTAGAAAACCAAAAGAAAAACGCCAACGCTCATTATAGTACTCTGTGACTAAACTCAAGCTCATAAGACGTCTCTGAATCTCGAGCGCACACCCCGGATACTGCCTACAATGAGCAGAAAGTGCAAGATCACGTCACCACATGAAAATCAGAGCCTAAGCATCTAGGCCTGCAAGAACTATGATTGCGACCGAATAGATGTCGCACGTGACGACATAAATACTCTTTCTATTATCTCCTTATTATGTACCTATATTTAACTTTTTAACTCTCTTTAAGATATTTTAGGTCAATGAGCGTTTTTTTTTCTAGGGGTCCGATAGATGGCGTTACGGTCTGTGCGAATAAAGGTTAAAATTGAAAAAAGTGTTTCTTTAAAATAATAAAGAGGGAGAAGATGATCAAAAAGATGCCAACGCATCTTTTGATTGAATATTTCATTATTTTCAACAACAATAAGAAAGGGTTTGTACTGTGTATTTTTACTATTAACATTAATAAATATATTTGCTCATACCTATTGGACCCCTCTCTGGTCAACGCCATCTATTGAGAAATTAGGACTAACTTTTTTTTTCTTCTGGAAAATCCGTCATTGCTATAAATGAGAAAACTTTACTAAAGACATCGGCTGTATGGTCTATATAGATCCATTTACCTTGAACTAAAAGGAAAAATGCCACTGTCAACTGTCAGTGTCACAGAATAACTGCTGATTTCCATACCAATACCAGTCACAGAATAATAGAATGCAGTGTTGCCAGAAGGTTACTTTTGTAACCTTTTAGGTGATTTTTAGCTCTGTCTGGTAACTTTTAGGTTACACGATTCAAAAGGTTACTTTTTGGTGATTTTACGGAATTTGTACTATCAATTTTAAAATGATTATTTTTCCACGAAACGGAACGCTTTTTCATATATTTTGCAATCATTCAATGTTTTTAAAACCCAAAGCGTTCGTAACGTAGCAAGTGAAACTCCTAAAAAACACGTTTTCCTCTCTCGAATTATTGTATATTGTATACCAAATGACTAAATTAAGCGTCTCACTTTCTCGCTCGATCAATCAATCGGATGAAAAATGCAACTTAAAATGGAAAACGCTTCTGAATTGTTTATATTTCTGTAAGTAAATACAACCAACATCTGTCTATCAACTTTAAATACCTTATTACTGGGAAAAATATGAAAGGTTACTTTTCACACCAAAAGGTTACTTTTTTGTCTATTTCCGGTTACTTTTGACAAGATCCGGCTGGCAACACTGATAGAATGTCAAAAACTATCACAATTTTGTGAATTATGGAGTTTTTCTGATAATTTATTTGCAATTATCGTTTTATAATACGAAATGGAAGAAGGAAACTCAATTATCTACGGCCTGGAACATCAGGTATGCAATACAACTTGATAATTTCCAGAAAAATAGAACTTTAATATATGCACTTTAATTTACGATGTTTTGCAGAATTATAACGTTTTGGAGTTCTAAAACATAAGTATAAGCTCACGACTATATTGTCCGAGAGGGTAGTCAGAGGTATTCTGTAGTTACCATCTTCAGAATATCTACGTTTCATTTTTATCTATACAATTTTGATGTTAAGATTTACTTGAATTATTTATTTATATTTTGAATATTTTGTGTGCCAAATTTCTTCCAAATCTGTTATAATTGATGATTGAAAAATTAAGTCTTGAACCTGCACTCTTCCAAACCGGGGAATTGCGTTATCCAATTTCGCCACCGAGCCCACTATTCAGAGAACGAAATCTTCAATCTATTGCGTGTTAACACGTTAACTCCTGACGACCTACGTCGTAGGTCAGCGAGAAATGGGTCACAGTGCGCAGAACTCACACGTTGAGTCAGAATTGTATAGAATTCCACAATGTTGGCACTGCGCGAGTATCATTGTTTTGAGCTTAGCAGCGAAAGTGTTAAGGGGAGGATTTTCAAATCTGTTCAGCTTTATATCCGTAAATATCACAAACTTCGGAACATCATCACAAACTTTAACATTTATGACACTACTAGTGTTCAAACTCTGTCCAGTGTTGCACCAATTGTCACTTCAGCTTCAAACGGGATCTAAGAGCTAAGTTTATTGCAACAAACAACTGTTACAATGGCCAGCTCAACTGCTGGTTGGCTGACCCTCTGTCTAGCAGAGCAGTAGGCTTATACCAGTTTGTTGGGCTGTCCCTAGCTCTAAATCATTAAAAAATATATTCATAAACTTATGAGACAGAAGCCTTAAAAAAAAAACTTCATCTATACTGATAAAAGAGTTTCCTGACTGATTGACTGACAGATAACGCACAGCCTAAACCGCTGAAGATAAGACATAAGTGGTCAGAGTGTCATCTTAGGACATATTCTACAGAGGATGTCTGGGTGCACTAAGAAAGGATATTTCGAACAACCACTTAATCCACGCAGACAAAGTCGGAGGTCAATAGCTCGTACAAATACAAAAACTGACAAACCTACAGCTTCCTGCACCTTCTTAATTCTGCCTTCCTGCCATTACTTCCAGACGCGAGCATTATCACCGCAGTACGGTGAGAGTGATGCGATCAGGTTCCTGATCGGTACACAGAGCTTGAAGCCGCAGTCCAACCAGGTTCATGTCGTTGAGCTGGAGGAAGACACCGGAGCCTTGCACACTAAGGTAATTTACATATAATTAAATCCTAGAGTTTTCCCGTGGCTTCATCCGAACAGATTCCCGTCATTGTAGCTAGATAAATGATATACCAGATTTCCTGCTGATTGAAAAGAAAGGCTGATATATCAATAATTATTCTAAACATAAAATGCTTACCTGTATGTAATGTATGCATGTATGTATATATTATAATATAATTGTAATGTATTGTCAGCTATATATTTTATATCTTATTATGGTAAAAAATTATATCTTAGGTAAAAAAACTTGCTATGGCGGTGGCCATAGCAAGTTTTTTTACCTAAGAGTTTGTCCATCCCATGGTTGTCTGGAAGAAATCGCTTTTAGTGATAAGACCGCCATTTGTACCCTTACGTTCTTTTTATTCTGTTTTTTGTTACTGTATATTTTTGGTGTGCAAATAAAGAATATTTATGTTATGTTATGTTACCTAAAATACCCATAATCTCAGAAATAAAAAGTCTGGAGTGGCAATGATAATAATTGTTTTTTTAAGGGGTTGTGGAAAAAATTATTTAAAAAATGTGGAAGCGCTATGTTTCCAACTACGAAAATATTATGACTAATATAATTTGAATGTTGATTCATTTTATTTACATCATCATTTCTTTAATACCGGTGCGTGCGTGAGTAACCTTGCCTGCCTTGCAAGAGGCGATAGTGCGATTGTTTGATCCCCGTCCAGGCAGACTCTACAAATGAGTTTTTTCTGAATTTATGTACAATTTGTAGCACCACTGGCTTTTCGGTGAAGGCAAGGAGAAAACATCGTGAGGAAACCTGCATGATTCAATGTCGAGGCATGTACCCACTGTCCATTACACGTGGCGGCGCAAAGTATATATACCAATAATAGTAAGCTTCTAAGAAACCGCGAGACGCGCCGGCGATGCGGCAAGATGGCAGCCATGCTATGAAATATGAAATATATGCAGGATATCAAATAAATATATGGTAATCAATATGAAATAATTCTAATCATTTTATATCTTATTAATTGATAGTGATCATTTTAGGTATTTATTTTTGTTATGAACTATTATTTACGTTTTTAATTCAACGTTTTAAAAGAAAAAACATATTATTTTCCAATTAATAACATATATTACATACAGAAACATGTATGTAGTAGCGTATGTAGTAGCGTAGCTTACCTATTTATAGTATTACATGCAGTTTTAAACGGTATCTCCAGTAAAAACAACATACTTTCAAATCGCGTTAAAAATACTTCAAACCACTTTAGTTCCAACAAAATCTTTATTTTTATACGATATTTTATACGAATCACACTCGTACACAATACCATATATATTCCGTGACAATACAAACAATTCGGACCATTGTGGTACGCGCGCGCTCTCGAGTATAACATTTGACACTGCTGCCGGCGCGTACCAATGGTCAAAGTACAGAATTGGTACCACGCGCAGGCAGAGGCGCGCTCCTCCCGCACCCCGCGCACAATTGGCCTGTTGCGACCATAGAGCGCCTTCACTATTATATATATTTACGCCATGCCATCACACTGGACAGAGTTTCGGTACTACTAGTGAAACGTGAATGTTCTGAGGTTTCAGAACATCTCTGACTGCCCCTCAGGAAATATAGTCGTGAGCTTATGGTTATGCTTATTTCTTTAATACAAAACTGAGTTTTATCTCTTACTTGGTTAACCAATACAAAGTGGATTTTAAAAACCTTGGACCACATCTTTTATTTTAAATATCACTTTGAAGTACAGCTCTTTTTTAATAAAACAGAAATAAAATGTTATGGTAAATAAGCATTTAGTCCTCCCAAATGTCCTTCGTCCCTTTTCCTTTGCTGTTCCAATCTCTCTTCATCATCTCCGTCGATTCCCAATCCGAGTCTTTCAATCAACTTCTCTCCTTTGTCTCCATGTAGTTCAATAAATTGTCTACGCCTCTTCAAAGATACATTAGGGTCAAATATCCAAGTCTGCATATCATGTATCACTGGAAGTCCAACAAAGTTCGTCTGAATGAAACCCTTGATTGGTCCCACGGGATCGGGCAAGGACACCACTTGTCCGTAAAGCAGAACGCAACACAGTGACAGCTGAAAATTAAAAAGTTAACTGTCAAATATCTGACCCGGGAATTTTTCACACTTTAAACTTTTTTCGAACAATCTATCTATCTATATACTATTATAAAACTGTAACAGTAAGTTTGTCTGTACATTGAAGATATTAACAAAAAAAAGTTACGATATGGTTTTTAGGTGTCCCTGATTCCATTTCACGAATTTTTGGATTTTTTGTCTGTCTGTTTGTTTGTGTGTTTGTTTGTTTGTTTGAACGAGTATCACGCAAAAACTACTTAACCGATTTTGATGAAACTTTTTTTGTTTGATAGCTTATGATCTGACTTAAAATCTGGTATATAATTTGTGTGGACGAAGTCGCGGGTTAACGCTCGTTATATATAAGAGTCAAGTTGCAAGCTTTGCAGTAAGCGGTAAGCGCTCAATTTTCGCGTGGAGTTCGCTCGGTTCGCGTTTTTGCTTCGCAATCTATTCGTTTTTGATCAAAAACAATTCTTGAGACTTGGATTTACAGGGTGAAATTGATATCATTAGTATCCTATTAAACTAAGAGTCTATCCATCAAACTGAACAACTTTTACTATGGGAGCAAACCGATCGGAGCAAATAAAAAATCTGCTGTTCTGCTGCAAATGTATGCAACGGCTGATTTTTTTTGCTCCGATTGCTTTGCTCCCATAGTAAAAGTTGTTCAGTTTGATGGGAAGACTCTTAGTTAAAAAGGATGCTAATGGTATCAATTTTACCCTGTATAGATTCTTCCACAAACTACTTGACATTGGCGGAAATGCAGTGCTAATGCACAAGACAACGAATGAATGAATGAATTAAATTCCTGAGTATACTTTATTTACACCAAAGCATTGCACAACAGGAAACAAAGCTGATTATGGTACAAACAAGGCGAGGTTATCGCTGAAAAGCGATTTCTTTCAGACAACCTTATTATACTTAACATTTGTAAAAAATAATATGATACTGTATATTTTGGTGTGCAAATAAAGAATATTTATGTTATGTTATACACAGCATTTAGTAAAACTCACAATTAATTTGTTCATTTTAAAAACTTGTTAAAAATACAATGAAATATATGAGTCTAACTCGCGTGGCGAACTAAACTAGCCTGACTAGGAACGTAATATTGCAACTTTTACATTAAAGCCATTCAGGTTTGCTTACTTAATCGTTGGATCATTATGGTACAGCATAACGGTTTATATCTTACGTTACGCCATCGCACGGCCCAAGGAACGCGGTGTTTCCATTTATACATGGTGGTGGCGTGTTGACTACTAGACAAATAGTATGACCTCTTTCAAGGAATAGCTCGAATTACAGTTCAGTTTCACCCTGTATTACAGGGACAAACAAGGTGTTAGGGTAAACAGATTCATTACTTTAAGGGCCTATGTCGAAAAATAATTGAAGCGAAATGGGCGTGTTATAGCTTATATTACTGCCTGATGCGAGAGAAAGAGATGGGGCTGCGCACGCGCCTGAAACGACGCAAGCGTAAAACAAACTTTATTTAATTGTGATTGTACTATTTATGTAAGTTCAATTCTGCTCTTATCAAAATTTGTAAAATATCAATCTCTTTTTTAAAAAATCAAGTCTCGTGTTTCTATTATTCACCGTTAAGCAGTTCCAAGCGTTTATAAATAAAAACGGAGGCTTCTTTGGCTTGTTTTTCTATAGAGAAAATGTGTCTTAATCATGTTTTGGCTCTTGTCAAAACTTCAAATATGTGTCCCATTTACACATATCCGCTAATCATACTCCTACTGTTAGTACTTCATGATGACGCTTTGAAGAATCCAATTTTTTTTTCAAATAGCCTCTTAATGGTTTACCGCATAAGTTTACCCGCGACTTCGTCTGCACAAATTATATTCCGAGCTTAAGGATGGCAAGCGTAAGCTAGGTGGACCACTTCTCCGATACAAAGATGTGCTGAAACGCCACATTAAACGGTGTTGCATTATTGCATTGATCCCGCGAATGGGAAAAGCTCGCATCCCAACGCCAGGAGTGGAGGTTCCTTGTCAGAGACAACGTTTTTGACTTTGAGGCACTCTGGCGTTCTGAGCTTGATGCCAAGCGCGATGAATTGAAGGCTCGACCACCAGCGACCATCACTATGAGAACTCTGAGAATGATGTCCTGACGTGCTCTCATTGCGCATGTAAATTCTCAAGAAAAATCGGTTTATTACATTTTAGAGCGCACGAGCGCCAACAACGAGGGGATCAGAGGCAGTCGCCGTAGCCGAAATCGGCTAGGAGTAGCATCATCACCATAGGACCAGATTTTAAGTCAAAATCATTAGCCATAACAAAAAAGCTTCATCAAAATTGATTTAGTAGTTTTTGCGGGATTCTCGAACAAACATACAGATAGACAAAAATAAAAAATAAAGGTTGATTTTGAGTCAGGGACACCAAAAACCATATGGTAATCTTTTTCATGTAAATAAATATCTTCAATGTATACACGGCGACACATCAAGCTACGCAAAACCAAAATGAGCTGTCCGCGCGTAGGTAGAGTTAATGAATAACGTCACGCGGCCAGCTTATATTGGTTTTGCGTTGCTTGATGTGTCGCCGTGTGTACAGAACAGGCACACTTCTGATACAGTTTTATAATAGTAGAGATAGATAAATAGTAATAGTTTAGATATTTGTTAATTGTCACCAGGTGTTCAAACATGAGGTGGGAGAGATCTGGCACCTGCGCTGCTCTCCGCACGACGCGGCCACCTTGATGACAACACACAACTCGTACGACGACAACACTTCACAGTGCTCCATGGGGGTCTCCATCTTCAAGCTGCCCACTGTGGAGGTGCGCAGGTTTCATTACATAAACATAATTAACATGACAGAGATCTGGCACCTGCGCTGACACCTTGATGACATCACACAACTCGTACGACGACAACACTTCAGAGAGCTCCATGGGGGTGGAGGTGCGCAGGTTCTATAAAACAAAACCAAAAACATAATTTCTTCATTTGCATTTTAGATCAAAACTAAATGACTCTAGACGTGTGCTAAAGGAATGGGCCGTGGACCAAAGCCGTAAGCTCTGGTCGGATACACCAGGACTGAGGCATGCGAAAGAACTTGTGACCGGCTTTTCAAACAGACATACCTCGGATGCCATCAATTCAAACCGCAACGACTTAAGGCTCTTAGTACGAGCCTTAACAGGACACTGCAAGCTAAACAAACACCTACACAGAATGGGGCTTGTAGATTCACCCACTTGCAGATTCTGCTGTGAAGCAGAGGAAACGCCCATACACCTCCTCTGCGAATGCGAAGTGCTCATTCACAGCAGAAGTCGCCATCTAGGTGGATACATAATAACACCTACTGACATTAGGGACCTCCCCTCCAAAAGCATAACACGGTTCATGAAGTCCGTGGGCCTAGGAAATGACCTTTAGGTCTAGGGTGACAGCTACAATAGATCTATCCAGGTCGCAGTAGCTTTTGGTCATCGACCAAGCCCTTATAACCAAATAATAAATAAAATACGCTGACACCTTGATGACATCACACAACTCGTACGACGACAACACTTCAGAGTGCTCCATGGGGGTCTCCATCTTCAAGCTGCCCACTGTGGAGGTGCGCAGGTTTCATTACATAAACATAATTAACATGACAGAGATCTGGCACCTGCGCTGACACCTTGATGACATCACACAACTCGTACGACGACAACTCTTCACAGTGCTCCATGGGGGTGGAGGTGCGCAGGTTCTATAAAACAAAACCAAAAACATAATTTCTTCATTTGCATTTTAGATCAAAACTAAATGAATGGATGTGCCTTACGCCAACATTTCAAATTGGAAAAATAAGTTATAATAATTTCTAGACAGATTGTAAAATACAAAAGAATTAAAATATGTATGTGTGGTAGTTGTAGGGAAGATGCGGCCAAAAACTCTAAATAAATAAATAAATAACTCTCACAGGCACATACATTGTAATGATCCCAAGCAAGCACTAATAGGCTGTTTATTATGGAAACCATACAAAAACGGCACAAACATATAAACATCCATGACCGAACCGGGATTTGAACCCAGGACACTGGTTTGGCAGTCCGGCGTGGTAACCATTACACCAACCAGGTCGTCACTCTGCAACATACATCTTTTAAACAAAACAGAATATATAAAGTACAATTTTCATAACAAAAATTGCATAACTTTCAGGTGATACCAAAAGATCTTGATGACTTGAGCGCTATACAGGGAAGGAACCCAGATGACATGGAGCTACTGGTTACCATCAAACCTGAGGTAAGGCACAACCAGACAGTATTACACGACTGTGTGACATTAGTTTTTAAAAAAATGAGCGTTTTTCTGACAGCGAGACGTAGTTAAACATAACTCGATTGATGGCATTGTCGTGACATCAAGAGCTGCATGAGCTCATTCCACCTTCCCCTTTTTACTATCGGAATTACTTTAAAGTACGAGTGAGTAGGCTTCTTCTGGGTTAGCTCGCTACATCTTCGACCCCATCATTGTCCTAAGGACTGGATTGAGGTCAGGAGCAAACCCATTTTCAAATTCAAAAGTTTACTAATAGAAATATCGATCAACAATGAATTCGAAAAAATACGTAAAGTATCTCATATTTTTAACCTATTTTACATTTTTCAGTAAAAACGCAATAATTTGCATGTTAAAAATAGCCATACGATATAAATACCGTACCTGTAAAAATAAATGACAGCAATAATAGATATTTTATATAACAGCCCTCGCTATACCCGTGGACGATAGCGGGACGTTGCGGGTGGAGGGGGAAGGGGTGTAGAAAACGCTAATTTAAGACACGCACAAAGGAGTTTCTTTTCTATATTGTACTATTATTAACTATTCTATGCATTTACTTCCCCAGAAACCCGAAGAAGAGATCCGTTGCGCAGAATGGCACCCGACGGACCCGACGCGCGTGGGTATTGTGTACGAGGGCTGTATGTCGGTGCATGACGTCAGCACCGCAGCCGTGGTGACGTCAGCGGCGCCCGAGGGCAGGGCCAGGCTCAAGTTCTCCGCCGGCAAGTGGAACCCGCACCAGGGACACTGCCAGGTTTGTACCACCATTGTTACTACTGTAGGGAATCAACAGCGGTGACCGTTCATTACACAGAACGTTATAAGAGGGGTTAATAGTGCAAAGTAGGCGTGCCACACGGTTCTGCATGATGTGATGTTCGGATCATGATTTGCATAACATCGTAGGGCGCGCGGCGTGGTGCGAGCGAGAGGGCGTGAGTCGTTGTAGCCAGTGACGTATTCTCCTAAGGGGGACTCCTACACATGGGGAGAAAATTGTTGCCCACAGAAATACAGTATTAGCCAGACATCAGTGTGAAAATTTTCGAGCTCGCTTTACTCGCTCTGGTTTATCCTTTTATTATTGTAGGTACTGCATGCATTAGTAGACCAACAGAGTTACAATCATAGCCAAATCCATCGGCTTAGCTAGTAGGCGCCGCCCACCTCAGAAAGTCCGTTGCCCCACTTCCGAAGAATCAAAAGTATAGATGAAATTATTATAGGTACTATTTCGAGTTTTCATTCTTTTTATCTTGAGAGTAAATTATAATATTCATTCTACGTAACATTATTTTATCATCACTGAAAACTTTCGTTGAATGACACAATTTTCCGCGCCTATATAACGCGTCGTTCGCTCCTCGTGTGCTAACCTATTCATATTTTAGTCTTTCCACTGGCGGTGGCTGTGGCTGAGCTTGCTGGCGGGTTTTCCCTCCTAAGGAAAAATCTCTAGCTACGCCAATCGTTTTGCGGTAAAATTTCAAGCTCGCTTCGCTCGCTCTGGTCTCTATTTTTACTGTTGCTCTGTATACATTGACTGATATGAGTTCTAGCACAGCCAAGTCGTATAACAGAAAATAAATTTCCCCTGGGGCGCAATATTTGTAAATACATCCCTGGTTGTAGCAGCGTGAGTGGCAAGACAAGTGGCGACAGTCATCTCCGAAGCAAAAGCGCGACTTTGCATTTCTAACCCGTCTTATAATGTTCTGTGGTTCATTACAGTCTATTATTAATTCAGACTGAACGTTACAACTCTTTCTTTTGTTATAAGCATGCAGCCATTATTCAACTACAATATTAAATGTGCAACAGTTATGATTTTACTACAATGTTAAATGCGCATAGTCATGATTCAACAACGATTTTAAGTGTGCATTATACATCTACAATTTTAAGCGTATATCATGAATGTACATTTAAAATTCTACTACATTTTAAAGCATTAAGTACTGATTCTACTAAGATGTAAATTGTGCAGTCATGATTTAACTACAGTTCTAAGTATGCAGCCGTACTACAATGTCAAATGCGCATGTGCAGTCATCATAGACGAAGAATTTTTCGCTTACGCTGTTAGACGGAATGTCAGTGTAACCGGGTATGAGATAGCGATGGTCATAAAATCCTATACAATTTATATGAAGTGGTGGAAGGTGGCCGTAGTACAAAAAAGTGGTTACGCCGATAAGGACAGCAATAAGGTAGCGATCTCCTTTTTTAACTAGAGCAAATTTGCTATGTTCATCTCTTATTGAGTAAATATGACAAGACACGTGCTCCCTTCTAGTACCTTCTCTTTCTACTGCAGTCATAGCAACACTTTAAAAATGTATTTGGGTTGAAAATCTTGAATTAAATATAATTTATTTCTATTCTATTCTATGTTTACAATACACATCACATCATCATTACAGGTTTTTTCCTAATTCGATGAATTTGACAACAACATTTTTGTTATTTACTTAGGTACACATAAATGTTTAATCGTCAATTCTGTGAACTTGGCCAGTGTACAATGAAATAAGTCGACGTCTTTGGAAACGTCATTTAATATACGTAGTGCTGTTGTAGTCGGGGCGTGCGACAAAACGTTAGTCCTACAGGAGGGCAATGCAAACAATTGGGGCTTGCCCTCCGCAACCGTGTGTTCGGGACCTGCAAGCTAATTGCTTTTAATATTTTCGGATTATCAAGTTTGCCTCTTAATATTTTAAAAAAGTATAACGCAAGGCCTAGTTTTCTCCGGACTTCTAAACTATTATAATCTACCATACCTAAAACAAAAAGAGTCCAATGGCGTAGGTAAATGGCTAATCTATTAGTGAATGTGCGTTGTATATTTTGTTTTGTTGCAGTTCGCAGTGTTACAAGACATGCACATAAAGTGTTACGACACGCGGACGGACTGCAACAAACCCTCGTGGAGCATCGACAACGCGCATAGACAACTCGCCAGGGATCTAGACTTCAACCCCAACAGGTTTGTTACACGCAGCCACTTATACATCTACGCACACAAACACGCACGCACGCACACACACCGCTCGTATGCGGACATAAACTCACGACGTAAATCCCTTTCGGGGTGATCAGAAACTTTATAGAAAAGATTTCTAATAATTTTCGGAAAATCGCTGAGAAGTAACTTAAGAGGATAGACCAGTACGGTTTAGTCCATACAAACGTATTCCCCTGTTTTCTCCCTGGATAATGACACTAGAGCAAATATTTTTTTACCGTACAATCTATGTCACCCCTGCCATGTCCCTATGTTTTGCTTTTTTGCAATAATTAATTACTGTAAGAACCAGGGACCTTCCAAAATGACCAATTTTACTCCCTCCCGACTCCCTTTTTCAGACATCCATAAAACAGATTTGACGAATATAAACAAAAAAGCAAAACATACAGACATATCAATAATTAACGATTTGCATTGCAATGAATTATATGGGTCGCCTGTATAGGTTGTTATGTGCCTGAAATAAACCATTTTTATTTATTTTATTTATAGCCAAAGACTTTTTTCGTATTATTTTTGAAAGAATATTAAAATCGGATTAGTTTTGGGGGAGGAAACAGGGGAATACGCAATGCAGATTTCATCGATTGTTTGTATATAAAATCGGTCCGAACTGCAGTTGTCGCACTCTAGTCGGCCGAATGGAAGGGTGGGGCGGATCTGACAAATACGTATACAGTCGGAAAAGTAACCTATTCTCTAAATTAGCATTTCAGCCCGCCTATCCTCTTAAAAGCCGCTTCTCAGTCACGTTAAGATTCATTCAAAGAGAACTTTATGTTTCTGACATCATGTTATAAAAATATCTGTTGTCAATCAATAAATCTACCTAAGCTCAAATTACGTACTGAATTATCAGATTTTTTCCCCTTGTTTTTACCAATGTATCCTGCCTACGAGTTAATTTTGTATAATTTGTGGGACATGGCAAAATAATTATAAGGCAGCCCTAGCTTGGATAGAGCTCGCATCGCGCCATAGGACCGCTACTAACAAAAACAGAGTATGTAGGGTTGTCCATATAAACCGGAGTCACATGCTATTATATTAGAATAAATATTTGTACTACTATTGCTGTTTTATTTAGGCCGGATTCGACCAAACTTTGATTTATAGAAAAGTAACTATACAAGGAACAATTTAACTCTTAGCGTTTACTCCCAAATAACTTCATTTGTCTTCTACCACACTAAACCCATATTAAAAGAACGAATGTATAATCCACCTAAAGAAAGAGGTCGTTGTATCCGTACTTATTGCATTGTGAGGTTATACGGTTTTAATTTGTTAAGTTTCTTTTTTCTTTAATATTTTTAATTATGTGACATTGACATTTCATTAGTCTTGGTATAAGCTTTACACCGCCAAAATTGGCCGTGTAAAATTTACTCTCAACTTATTCATAGATTAGGGTTGGTAAAACACAAATAAGTTTACTCTAGAGTAACCGGCGACTTAATGTAGGAATAAAATTTACTCGCGTTTGGTCGAATCGGGCCTTAAGGAGTTTATTAAGTGACCAAGAACAATTTGTAAATTATATACTTAATTTAATATTGACCATTGTGAAGCACTGACATTGTAATTATTGTGAAGTAGTTTTCTTATTTGTTTGTTCTTTTAACTGTGGTGTAAGTTTTGACATGTTTTATGAATCTAATTATTATTATTGCTACTTGTAATGATTGTAAATTTTTTATGTTTTTTCTTAGTATTATTCTATGCAGTTATTATTGTCTCTGAATAAATAAATTGATATTGATAAACCAAATTCGCAGACAGTTCCACGTGGCTAGCGCGGGTGACGACGCCGCCCTCAATATATGGGACTACAGGAACGGCAAGGAGCCTATATTTAGCAGAACTGACCATTCACATTGGTAAGTATACATCAGCACACTCTTATCCACTGCTGGAACTAGCCACCGTGAAAGCAGTGTTACTACAGCGTGAAATTGATATCATTAGCATCCTTTTAAACTAAGAGTCTACCCACCCAGTAAAAGTTGTTCAGTTTGATGAATAGACTCTTACCCAACCTGTATAAGCCTCACAGTATGGCAACGCTCTTGATGGCGGGCGATGCCGCCGCAAAAGAAAAATCAATTGTTCCATATAAAACTGCAATCTTTCTGGACCAAAATTTATGGGACAGCAGATTTTTTTTCGTTTCGACGTTGATCCCATATAGAAAGTTGTTCAGTTTGATGGTCTGATCATTCTCTTAAAAAACCGTCAATATATTAAGAACCCTGTATAGTCAAATACTATGGGTCATCATCATCTCAGCCGATGGACGTCCACTGCTGGACATAGGCCTCCTCCAAGGATCGCCATAACGACCGGTCCTGCGCTGCCCTCATAGTATGAGTGCTCGCCTCTAACTGCAGTCCCTTGTTCGGCTTCCCCAAAGTGTCCCCAGAAAGTGAGAGGTGAAGTGGGATATCTGAAGTCAGATAGAGGTCTATTCTTTGGCAGGGTGTGGACGGTGAGATACAACACTTACCACGAGCAGCTGCTGCTGACGGGCAGCTCGGATGCGCGCGCGCTGCTCACCGCCGCCGCCAGCGTCTGCAGGGACCCCGACGATAGTGCGAGCCAAGTGTTAGTATATCATATTGTCGCTTATCGGTCGAAGTGGTGTAACTGCACAAACATCATAACTATGTACTCTGGATGCTCTTTCGATCCGTCTAAACGCCCTGGAGTGGTATTTTTGAAAGTCACACGTTCAAATCAACAGTAGAAAAATTAAAACCGCCTTCAAAAAAACTAAAAAGTTAAAAAATAATATTGCAGCCGATGACTTTTTCGTTCGCATCATAAGCCAAGCGTATAGCCAAAATACTAATGCAAGCCCTGACGCGAATCGTACTGGCTTGAAAGCGACTTCTATAAAACAAGTTAATGTTCTTATGATGCGAACGAAAAAGTCATCGGCTGCAATATTATTTTTTAACTTTTTAGTTTTTTTGAAGGCGGTTTTAATTTTTTGTTAAAATTTTGTTTATATTTCACAATTTTCAGTGGTGAATTCATTAGTTCAATTTAATAGTAGTGCTTTAAAGTAACAAACGCAGCAGTCGACAGTACGATTTTCAAAGGTTCCCCTCGATTTTTATGGGATGCCATCATCAGATCCTGGTTTCCTTATCATGGTACCACCCTTGGAATATCTTCTTTCCAACAAAAAAAGAATCATAAAAATCGGTTCATAAATAACGAAGTTATCCGCGAACACACATAAAATAAAAATATATATATATATATACGGTCGAATTAAGAAACCTCCTCCTTTTTTGAAGTCGGTTAAAAAGGCACAAAAACCGGCGGTCTTATGAAAATCCATACACTCACTCAACATGAAAGCTCGAAAACTGGCAAAGACTACCAAGTTAAAATTTGAAATGGATGTTTCAGGTGGCATCTAAGTGCTCACTTAAAAAACGTTGACCGTTTAATAAAAAATGCCACGATAGAAAAGGATAATTTCCATTTCCTTGCGAAGCACGATATTCCTTCTGTCCAGTGTATAATTTCAGCTATCATACGATTTATATGTTCTTTGATCAATACACATTCGCCAGCTGCCAAACGACCCGAAACGAATACACTTCATCACGTGGGAAATGTCTTTTGGCATGAAGCAAGGTCAACAGCACAAGGAATAAATCCGAAAATCGTTAATTTGTAGGTAGTTATATCACATAAAAACATTTTTTTCGGCAGCGACAATGGTGTAGACCGATATATGGGAGCACATATTCCACCCGTTTTTACTTTAAGGCGTAAATCGGATTGAAATCGGCGTGATTGTGGATAACGCGCGATGACAAATCTTTTTCCATTTTTTTCTATGACTAAAATTATACTGAAGTTATGTGCGCCACGTTTTCTCCTTTAGTAACTTCGCAACGCATGACTAACAAATATATTTATATTCATCCTTGCAGACTCGAAGATGGTGTGTTACAATCATACGAGCAACACGAAGACTCAGTGTACTGCGCAGAATGGAGCGCCTCGGAGCCCTGGACCTTCGCCTCCCTGAGCTACGACGCCAGGCTCGTGCTCTCCAGAGTACCGAGGCATTTCAAATACAAGATACTGTTGTAATGCGATCCTTAACGCTGAGGCAATAAGACTTTGAACTCATGAGACCGCCTCGAAGCTTAGACCTGAACTACGACACCAGGCTCGTGCTCTCGAGAGTACCGAGGCACTTCAAATACAAGATACTGTTGTAATGTGCACCTTAGCGCCGAGGCAATAAGACTGTGAACTGATGAGAGCGCCTCGGAGCTTAGACCTGAACTACGACACCAGCCTCGTGCTCTCGAGAGTACCGAGGCACTTCAAATACAAGATACTCTTGTAATGTGCACCTTAGCGCCGAGGCAATAAGACTGTGAACTGATGAGAGCGCCTCGGAGCTTAGACCTGAACTACTACACCAGACTCGTGCTGTCGAGAGTACCGAGGCACTTCAAATACAAGATACTGTTGTAATGTGCACCTTAGCGCCGAGGCAATAAGACTGTGAACTGATGAGAGCGCCTCGGAGCTTAGACCTGAACTACTACACCAGACTCGTGCTGTCGAGAGTACCGAGGCACTTCAAATACAAGATACTGTTGTAATGTGCACCTTAGCGCCGAGGCAATAAGACTGTAAACTGATGAGAGCGCCTCGGAGCTTAGACCTGAACTACTACACCAGACTCGTGCTGTCGAGAGTACCGAGGCACTTCAAATACAAGATACTGTTGTAATGCGAACCTTAACGCTGAGGCAATAAGACTATGAACTGATGGGAGCGCCTCGGAGCTTAGACCTGAACTACGACACCATACTCGTGCTCTCGAGAGTACCGAGGCACTTCAAATACAAGATACTGTAGTAATGTGCACCTTAGCGCCGAGGCAATAAGACTGTGAACTGATGGGAGCGCCTCGGAGCTTAGACCTGAACTACGACACCAGTCTCTTGCTCTCGAGAGTATCGAGGCACTTCAAATACAAGATACTATTGTAATGTGCACCTTAGGGCCGAGGCAATAAGACTGTGAACTGATCACTGACATGTGATTATTTTGTGCGATCTTCATGCGACTTCATTGTGAACAGTGGAAATATGAATAGTGATAATAAAAATACAGATTTCCTCTCAATAGTTTTTCTTCACTGAAAAGACAGTGGTGTTACAAATTGTATTGTATTATTAAATAAATGTTAATATATATTATTTAATCAGATTATTATTATGCTAAGTTATTATGGGTCACTAGGCGTTCGGACCACGGTGTGAATTGCCCCACCCGAACTCGGCGTGTTGGATGTACCAAAGTCGCTATAGCCACATGAATGTTTTACTAAAGTATGTTTTAAATTAAAGGGTCTTGATTTAACGTCACTATAACCAAATGGTCGCTACAACCAAGGTCGTAATAAATGAACAACACTGTATTTATTATTACGGCACCAAAGCTGTAGGACCATTGTCCTTTATTTTATTTGGGTTCGAAAAATCTGGTTTTCATACCTATTCCATGAAATTTAATAAAAACTAATTGTTAAACCACACTTCGTTATGTATTATTTGTTATGCGGCTATGCTGTATTTCAAAGAGAATATAATCACTACGCTGTATTTGTCCAAATATTTGAACAACGAACATGCCATCCACACGTGCGTGCGAATAAAGCAAATATAGACGAATGAACCCTTCATACTTATACGTATGCGGCCGATAAATGCGTATAACAAATAACACGTGTTTATAAGTCTCACCGATGTACCTGCGCAGTTGACAAATTTTAAAAGCGCGCGAAATTATATTAACCAATCAGGATGTGACACTTGGCGCTTTTGACTTATTGCTTTCGCGCCCTTTTCGCTGCCGACGCATCCATAGTCTTGCACTGCTCTGCGCAAACGAAGATTGACGAGCGGAATTATTTTCCTACATTATGTAATGTTCTATGCTTTAACATAAATATTTGGTGCAATAATGGTAAATGCTTGGACTTGGACGGACAAGTTCTAAGAGAATGTAATATTATTTTCCTTTGGACCGAAAATGTATGAAACCTGGATGATGTCCTTTGATCCGTGATTCACAACATGGTCTGAACCGCTCAAGGTGTTCAATGCTTGTTAATCTTATTTTATAGGCTACTATGGTATCACCAAGTTCTGATGCTGCTAGAAAAGTGTTCGCCTTTGCAAACTCATCAGTGTCTCGTTAAGTAAATTAGAAAGTAGGTAAAATCTAGACATAAGGTACGATGGGACTGACATGTACATAACATTTTGTATAAAAGTCCCTTTAAAAAAAATTAATAATTAAAAAAAAAAGGCTACTATGGTACTATGAATAAAACAATAAAATACTACAATATAAATACATGTTTTATTAAAACTAAAATCTCTCCGCCACCCTATTAGCTACGCTCCTCAGATTTCCATAAACTTTTGAAGGCGGTGAACCCATAATAAGGTTACAGACTGCTCTCCGTGCCATCGCAATGTTCTGGTAACTCCCTAGGATATGTATCTTAGAATCTGCGAGCACTATCCTAGTCTTCGTAACATTTTCAATTGTGAATTTCGTACGGCCAGCTTTGCCAGCCAGACGGCCGATAGCTCGTCCTAAATGGTCACCGTTGAGAGTTTTTACGTCTTTGATCTCAAAGGATTCAACGAATAAATCGTCCAGTCTGAGGAGGGCTAGTGCATCTTCTACGTCGAACCCGAAAATGAAGGCCTGGAATAAAAATTACTCTTTTAGTGAAAAAAAAACCAATGCACAGATTACTAGTTACTTCATAACAGATGCCTCCGTGGTCTAATGGTTAAGAACATTGGCTCTCGACACGGAGGTCGTGGGTTAGATTCCCACAGGGGACACCTAGTGATATGTCACTTTGTGCGTTTTTCCCCAGTTGGTTAGGACATTGCAGGCTGAATCACCTGATTGTCTGAAAATTCAGATGGCACGTTAAGCCATTGGTCCCGGCTACTATCTCTGGCACCAGGGCTCTGCCCCCCCGATAAGAAGATAACAGATACATTACTTTCTTAGAAAACGATAAATTCCTATGCTTCGATTAACTACTGCCAGATGGTATGTGCAAAAAATGTATCAAATGATGCTTGAATCACCGTTATTATTTCGTAAACTTTGGCTATTTATTATAAGGACTAGCCTTGCGGTAGCATTTTCCCTCTGCCATGGTATAAGATCAATTAATCATGTGCATTTACATTCAATTTTATCCCTTATCACTAAACGAGACAGCCTCTAATTTCGAACTTAGAATGTTTGGGGTTCACACGAGACTTCTTTTCATGATTTTTAACGTTCAAAATTAGAATCTAAAGTTACGGGGAATGAAATCCAAAGTTGCGGATTTCGTGTTACCTCGCCCCCCGCAAAAAGTGGCAGAAATGTTTGTTCGTAGAATTACATGCGTAACTAGTCCCTATATAAGTAGTCAAAGTTCGTACAGCTCGCGACGTATGCGACGGTGCCGTCTGACGCGAGTGGCAGAAGCCAAGCAAGAGTATCACTTACTGAATCTTCATTTTGAATATCAGTTTGGTCAAAATTTTGTTAGTTGTAGTAGGAAACCAAGACAATGATTGTATTTAGTATAAAGTTATATAACCTTTACGAAATCAGCAGCTTTCTGTAAATTTGCGACATCCTTTGTTTCTGGTCCAACTCTTATTTCCACGTTTCGAGTTTTCGTGTTAAATCTGACTTGAAGTAATAAATGTTCTACGATTGGAGTGAAGATCTTTAGCCAGTTTTCTTTTAGAGGTGTGTATCTGTAAAAGATAAAGATGTGATTACAAAAACTGTAAAAATGTACCTTGAAATAAGTACTACTAAGTTTGGAGGCTTAGGGTTGAACCTAAGTAGCTCCCAACTTTTTCTGTCACTCAGGCAGGGTTCAAAGTAATAATTATCATGATAATTATAAAATAATTGAAAAAGCATAAACCTAGCGCTAGCAATGTCACGACATGCGTCACGATTGTGACGTCATGATCCGATCACGATTTGCGAAAAAAGAAGCTCACAATCACGAAATAATTATTCTCACTGTTTTCTGTTGTTTTTCTCAATTATTTGTTATTCTTTGTTCTTCTCTCACTTCGGCAACTTAGCACACAAACGCATTCTATCTTACTCGTATACGTACAAAACCAAACACACAATCTCCTCTTTCTCTTGGTTTACAATATAATAATGTTCTGCTCTGTCTATGGGCCGTATCTGATAATCCTGGTGTGGCTATATCCCTATTCTTTGTGATCGAAATGAATATGCCAAAGACTGTGAGCTCACGTCTGGATAGGCATGTATTAAAACAAAAACAGCAATTTTAGAAATTTTACTCAAAACTAAGAATCAGCTTGTATAATTATCAAAGAAAGTAATTATCTTGATAATTTCAGTGGTGCTGCCTCGTGCGGTCGCGTTCCCACTATCTTATTTGCTCTAGCAAATGACGTTCCTGAGTGACAAAAAAGGATGGTGCGACGGAAAAATCCGATGCAGTGCTGCCAAATGAGATTCAACCCTTAATTTATCTTCCTTTGTTATCTTAAGGAAGTTGTTCTATTTATACAAAAACAAATATAAAAATATTTATAATTATTGTTTAATTTAGTATGAAACAGCTGATGTTTTTTCACGATTTCGATCTTGACTCCAAGTGAAAGTTGTTCAGATTGACCTGACTGTAAGGGTGTAAGAAAAAGTATCATTAACCTTAAAACCACATACTCTACCCATCAAACTAAACAACTTTTACTATTGGAGCAAACCTGTCAGCGCAAAAGAAAAATCAGCTGTTCCATACTAAACTGCAATGCGTACTAGACTCCTTACGTATGGAACAGCAGATTTTTTTTGTTCTGTCTGACAGGTTTGCTGCCATAGTAAAAGTTGTTCAGTTTTATGGGTAGAGTATGTGGTTTAAAAATAATACTTTAATTATTATAAATGATACTTTTCATTACACCCTGTATACGGTGACGATTTCTATGGAGCAATATTCCTCACGATTTCGACTTTAAATAAAATAGCACCAATTACAAACATTATTAAATCACCACGTTAGTAAATTCATGTATATTTTTAAAAACAAATAGGTTATGTTACGAGGTTATACCTGTGAGCAGGTACAGCAACTTTTCTCATGTTTACTTTGCTTTCATTAGGTTCTGAGTTCTTCTTCGACTTCTTAGCTTTCGATCGCGTGTGTTTCGCCTTGCCCTGAATTCCATTGTGTTCCTCAACTTCCATCACATCACCAGATTCCGACACGGCTCTTCGCTTCACATTTTTCAACTTTACAGGGTTTTTTGCGGGCAAGAAATCTTCTACGCTGATATTTTCCGTCTCCATTTTTGTATTTATTTGAGCACTGTAGCTTAAGATACTGAATAAAATGAGAAATTTTATTTTTTGTTGCAAAATAAATTCTCACATGGTTCATTGACAGATTGGAAAGAGCTGTCATTTTGACAAGTTTGGGGATGTACAAAATTTCTCGATTATAAAATACCGGTTCGATTGTGTTTATGTGATTTGAAATTGTTGATAGAATTCGAAGGAAACTTAACTCATATCTTTTATCTAAATAATGGTACCCAGCTTGTGATTATTTAAGTGTCAAATTTACTGGAAATCCATATAAAAAATGACTGATTCCATACAAATACAATCGAATCGGTAAACCGGAAATTCTTTGCATAATGAGAACATCCCTATAAGCTGCGTTCGTGGAGATCAAAATCTTAGATGATATCAGAAATTCCAATTATTAACTGTTTTTTACTCCGCTACTGTTTTTTACTACTTTAATTTGATTGTATTCACTTTTCTTTTTGTAGAATATTTAATTATGGAATAAAATTTGAGATTTCTTATTTTAATCCTCGACGAATACTACACGAAAACACGAACGCACCTTATCCCGATGGTTATGTCACAATTTCTCGAGACGAATTTTGTGTTGTTATGAATTGATTTGAGGTAAGAAATTAAACATTTCCTTACATTTACGCATCTTTTCACCCTATTAAGACTAATCTACGATAAATTTCCTAGGTATCGACAGCTGGAAGATACCTCAAATCAAAATGGGTACTTTAGTTAGGACCGCTGTTGTGAAGGTAATCAGCCCGGGGCAGGCGGGCAAAATCGCGGCCTGCACGTACGTTCAAAACCGGACCATCTACGGCAAAGCCTTGCGGGATTCCCTGCCGATCCCGCCGAAGAAACCTGACCCTTTTGACTACGTAAATAACGACTACGGATGGCTACGTAGTTTATTCGACCGGACGACTCATAGAATGGATCAGAATTCCAAAGTGATCGTTGTAGAAGGCCCCGTAGCGTCCGCCAAGACGGAATTCGCGTGCTGCCTAGCCCAAGACCTCGGCATGAAGCACTTCTCCGAAGCGAACATGGATATTCACTACGTGCGTCCGAACGGCAAGAATTTACGCATATTTGATGATAGAGTCCCGGATGACACCAAGACTTTCGACCATGTTAACTTTAACTTGTGTCCGACTCACCGTCTGGCTGGTAACTTCCAGATAATGATGTATATTGCACGTTATAGCCAATACATAGATGCGCTAGTGCATTTGTTAAATACGGGTCAGGGAGTAGTGTTGGAACGGTCTCCATACTCTGACTTTGTGTTCCTGGAAGCGATGTACTCTCAGAAGTTCATCAGCAAGGGTGTCAGGTCGGTGTACTATGAGCTACGTAATAATACTATCGAGGAGCTGCTGAGGCCTCACTTGGTTATCTATTTGGACATGTCGGTGCAAAGGGTTTGTGTTATTCATTTATTTTGTTATTACAACTTCATAGTGGCATGCAATATAGGTAGGAATGATCGAATTTCACGCATCATTTGATACTCTTTTAGGTCCTAAGATACGAGAATTTTTGGAATTTGTAATGCGATAAAAACACGATAATTTTGCTGTCAATCTGGGATAATTCTTAAGTATGGTATGGATCTGGCAACACTGCATCACATACATGCTCGTTGGTTCTGGGCACTTGACCCTTCTTCAATATGCATCCTATTTGATCAGCATGCATTCTTCTAGTCTAAGGCAACCCCTTTCAACAATTCTTATATTTTCATACGTCAACCTACTTTCGCTCATTTGTATTGTGTATCCGAATGTATCACATATTAACTTGTATCAAGTCTATTGCCAACGATTGTGGTCAAAGTTTTTAACAAAGACAGTTATTTAAAAACGTGTAAACAACTTGCAGATCCAGGATGCAATAAAGTGCCGCGGCTTCAGCCATGAAGTGAGTGGCAAGGCTCTCACAAAGGGCTTTCTCACGGAGATGGAGCGGCAGTATAAGAACAAGTATCTGCGTGACATCGCGACCCATGCAGAGCTCCTCGTTTATGATTGGAGCGGCGGTGGTGAGGTTGAAGTGGTGAGTGACATGTATTGTAGATCTTGGAAGCAATAAAATCCCGTTTCTACAGCCATGAAGTGAGAAGAGCTTGCTCACGAAGATGGAGCGTCAATACAAGAACTAGTATGTACTGTTACGAGCGACGGGTTCTGGGCTTGGAGTGAAAGGCTAAGTCCAATTTTTTACAGAGTTTAGTTCACCTCGCAGAGCTTCTACTTACATGGTTCACTTCACAGGGTCCTCCTCGCAGAGGTTCCCCTTACACCACTTACTTTCACTGTTCACTATGTCACTACTATGACGTCACGACACAACTATGACGTCACGGCACTACACTGACACTTGACTACTCACTGTTCCACTTTACTTTGCTCTTTTACTGTTCTTCCTTGTTTCGCACTCTTCACTGTTAAATCCAATACTGCATATGGCCGCAAACTCACTGGCTTCTATTCCCCTAAGAATCTTCTAGACACTGGAATTTCGTTCGCCTTTCATTATTTCTTTGTTCCCTTCCAGATGTTTTCTAATCCCTCCTTTCTTTCTCGAACTTTTCGAACGCCCACTTTCTTTCCAAATTTTCTTACTCCCTCTTTCTTCTAGAACATTTCTAACAACTTCTTTCTATTGTCTTCAACTTTATAAAAAAAAATCATTTATTGTTTTAATTTTCGATGTATTATATATATAAGTCTTGAGTCACGTTGCAGGTTCTGACCCGAGCACACGTCTCGCGTGGATTTCGCGCGTCGCGTTTTTGCCTGCCACGAGGCTCCGTAATCCTCAATCTCTTCTTGTTCTTGACCAAAAACAATCCCTGAGATCGGGATAGATTCTCCCATAAACACGTGACACTGGCGAAAATGCAGTGCTAACGCACAAGCAAGAGTCCATTAAATATAATTAAATATATATATAAGTCTTGGGTCTGTGTTCCCAACAACATTTTTTAAAATGTTAATATGTAGCCCGAGTCGGCCGAGGGTCCAATATGAAATCCTGGATCCGCCACTGTGTCACTGCCAGCAGTTATCTTTTATTCTAATCATTATCTTCAATCCATAGGTAGTAGAAGATATAGAGCGTCTCAACTTCGACCAGTACACGGAGCGCGAGGAACCCAAGATGAAAGACTGGAGATTCCCCCGCGAGGTGGAGTGGTCCGACCAGCGCATGAAGTTCACCAACCAGCAGCACTACCTGATGAACCTCTTTGCTATACCCCGGCTGGACGTTCCGGAGTTAATTACCAGCGCTGATGACGCCTATGAGAGGGATAAGGTATGCGGCCTGTGGTTCTTTGGCATGTGGTCGTACGACTACAGAATATACAGGGTGGAATTTTTTTGCCACCCCCGAGAAAACGATAAAAATCGAGATGTGCCTCCGTCTTTATTATTTTACGTATGCCAGAAAGAGCGCGCATGACATTTTTCTCGTTTAAACGCTTTGTCGTGGGTGGGGCATGCTAGCCGTGCTGGAAGGAAAGTACTCTAAATACTAAAATAGAAAAGAAGAAAATAGAAAAAAAAGATAGAAAAGATATACTAAGATAGAAAATTTTACTTATTTTTAAAAAGCAACAAAACTACATTAAAAGATTTGCAAAAATTCGCTTGCCACACCCGGAAATTAAACTGACTAAAATCTGAAAAAATAACAACCTGTACTTTTATGGCATTGATCGATAGGGTCAATCATATTTCGGTAAGAGCTAGTTACTAACTACTAAAATTCAGTATCTCAGGCTTCGTCACAAGTGAATACATATAAAAATCCACAACACGTTTCATCAGCAAAATCTAAACTATTATAAAACTGTAACATGAAGTTTGTCTGTACATTGAAGATATTAACAAAAAAAAAGTTACGATATGGTTTTTAGGTATCCCTGATTCCATATCACCAATTTTTTTATTTTTTGTCTTTCTGTTTGTTTGTGTGTTTGTTTGGGTGTTTGTTTGTGTGTTTGGGTGTATGAAAGAGTATCACGCAAAAACTTCAGAACCGATTTTGATTAAACTTTTTTTGTTTGACAGCTAATGATCTGGTATATAATTTGTGCGGACAAAGTCGCAGGTTAACTCTAGTAATAAATAAACCTACACTAAACGGCATCGTCTTAAATCGTACCCGGCACAAAGGATCCCATTATACTAGCTGCCCGCGCTGGATAGTTAACGAAATCCTCTGCACCAGATACGACCTTGAGCGGACATCGTTGCCACTTTCCACCAACTCCTGCCCAGATCTCTCACAAACGCCTTAGCTTCCACCCCCCACGTTCCAGACGTCTCCACTGCCACCGGCACAAAAGTGTACTGGGACTCCAGTATCGCGTACCTTTGACTACTTATAAAGGGACTAGTTACGCGTGTAATTCTTCGAACAAACATTTCCGACACTTTTTGCGGGGGACGAGGTAACACGAAATTCGCAACTTTGGATTTTATTCCCCATAACATTAGATTCTAATTTTGAACGTTAAAAATCATGAAAAGAAGTCTCGTGTGAACCCCAAACGTTCTAAGTCGGTCGAAAATATTGTTTCGCAATTATAGGCTGTCTCGTTTAGTGATAAGGTATAAAATTGAATGTAAATGCACATGATCAATTAATCTTATACCGTGGCAGAGGGGAAATGCTACCGCAAGGCTAGTCCTTATAATAAATAGTCAAAGACATCGACACATTGCCATTCAACATACGAGTGTACTTTTTTACTAATAAAATTCCATTTGTTTATAAGTATTTACAAAATTCATTCCTTCTTTTTTTGATACATAAGTAGGTACTCAGGTTCCCTCCTTTATTCAATTTCTTAAAAGCATGCCCTTGAGCAATATTTGAGGTATTACTCACAGAACATTATAAGAGAGGTTAGAAGTGCAAAGTAGGCGTGGAACGTGTCGGAACATTTTATGCAATGATTTGCATAACACCGTAAGGAGCGCGGCGTGGTGCGAGCGAGAGGGCATGAGTAATTGTAGCAGCGTGAGCGGGAAGACAAGTGACGACAGCCGTCTCCGAAGCAAAAGCGCTTCTTTGCATTTTTAACCTCTCTTATAATTTTCTGTGGTATTTCTAGTAACGTACTATCTAATTAAGCTCAGGGCTGCAATCGTGGTAAATATTTGGTGATTGAACCGTTATGGGACTACGCATGAACCATAACTTTTGACACATTTGCTATTGCGCTTATCGCGGTACAGCCGTTAAAGCCGTTTTGACAGATCGCTCAGACGTTATTGGCTGTCAGTTACATAGAGTTTAGCGCGATGCGGAATTCAGCACAGTTGAATAGTAATTGGATTTCAATGTGATTAGAACTGAAATTGGATAACTTCGATGTTTTAACTTAGCGCAATCGGGCACCAGGTCAGGAGTGCTATTTTTGAAACTCATTCGCTGAGCTCAGCAGTTGAAAATGTCAAAATTACTATGGAGATATATGCATCTTTGTACTACAGATTTGACTTTCAAAAATCATACTTCAGGAGTGCGATTTTGAAAGTCAAATCAGCAGTAGAAAGATGCGTATCTCCATACATTTTCAACTGCTGAGTTCAACGAATGAGCTTCATAAATAGCGTTCCAGGAATCTAATTAGACTCTTTTTTATTTTCCACAGATCATCCACGAAGATCCAGAGTTTGAGTACACCGAGGGTTATACTAGGAGCTCTTCCGGACTTCTGTTGAAGAACAAAATGCCCAAATACACGGAATATATATAAATTAATTGGTATTTTACAGACCTGTAGAGTAATAAACATTATTTGAAACACTTTTGTTTTTTATTTTAATTTAATTTATTAGCACTTCGGATTATCATTTCGTCAGAAATAGTAGTCATATAAATTAGCCCAGTCATTTTACGGAGTTTTGTTAGGAGGAGTGGGGGAGTAATTATAAATGGGACTTTTAAACTGTAACCGGCACCGTTTAGTGACAAAAACAGTATCTGAAAATTTTTTTTTAAAAAAGATTCGCTCCACAACATAGAAATCAAAATTGTATGTCCCAGAATGGTTCTAACTTAATAATATTAATACCTGTGCACTCATTTTAATTAGATTTAACATTATAAGTTATTTTTGAGCAATAAAATAGGCATTTTGAAAAAATGAGGTATTCATTAGAAAAATACTAACGGATTTTCAAAGCCTTAAAAGTATTAACACCATGTTTGAAGTATGTCATAACGGAAAAGTCTTAAAAATGTGCAAAAAAAATTGCCATCAGGTTTTTTAGAACAGGATAAATGCTAAATTTTAAATTTGGGGGTGTTGCGGACGTGATTTCTTTTTAATTTTGGTACATTTCTAAGCTCAAATTGGCTCTTAAATGCTATACCGAAAAAAAAAAACAATTATTAATTACTTCCGGCTCAAACCGTAAAATGACTGGGCTACATACAAATATTGTACTATGATGCTGGCACTGACACAAATTCGTATTTCTACGTAAAAATAGGCAATACAATAATCACGTGGATCCCAGTAGATGTTTTGGTTGTATTTTTGGCTATTTCACTCTTTTTTTTTTTTGGTTCAATTCAAGGTAAAGGGTTTAATATCCCATTCAACCGATGTCTGCAATAAAGTTATCTCATTTATAGCAATTAAAACATAGGTGTTCGACGTTTTGACGCTTCTTTGGAGTTTTTGGAGACAATCGAAAGACGCAGGAAACACAGAGAAGTCCACAGGAAAGAGGTGAACCGACCGCTTTGCCGCGCTACAAATGACGGAACACTTTTCCTGTTTACGACCCATACACCATCATATTTCACTGAACTGTATATTGTTCACTTGCACGACACTTTGTTACGCTAAATAACACCAATTTTACGAACCAAAACTCACTATAAACAATAAAAATTCGACAAAATATGTGGACTCCAAACGTAGCTAACGGATCCCCGCCAAAAACTCCTATTTCACTCCTTTTAGGTGCGTCGGAGACCGACGGACGCCGGGAAACGCTTATTTGTCAAATAGGGCATGTGAAGTGCCGGCTTCATACCTGTGTGGCTGACATGTTGAGAAATGTGACAAACTAGCCCACACCACACAAGCTTTTAACATGGAGGACAACGAGTAAAAATGTCTGCCCATGGTCCAACGGGTTAAATTTATCAAGTGGACAACGGGTAAAAATGTCTGCCCATGGTCCACCAGGTGAACCATGGGCAATAATACATTTTAACAAAATTAAATTTTAAATTTATCATGTGGACAAAGGGTAAAAATGTCTGCCCATGGTCCACCAGGTGAACCATGGGCAATACATTTTAACAAAATTAAATTTTAAATTTATCATGTGGACAAAGGGTAAAAATGTCTGCCCATGGTCCACCAGATGAACTAAATTGGGTGGATCACGGGAAAGCACTGGAATAAAATTATGTATGAAGGTGCAGTTGTGAAAAGTCACGATGACAAAACACAAGTTCTGCTCCGAGCGCTCTATAACTTCAAAACGTTTTGCGATATACTAGGTGTTACAAAAATACAAATAAACATTCTTCTTCTTATCGTGTGGGCAGAGGCCTGGTGTCAGAGTTTTGCAACCGCCTTACGGCCTCTGACGTGGTTTTTATGTAACGACTACCACCACCAGAGATAGTAGCCGAGACCAACGGCTTAACGTGCCATCCGAAGCACGGAATCATCTTTCTTTCCAGACAATCAGGTGATTCAGCCTGCAATGTCCTAACTGGGGAAAAACGCACAAAGTGACATTTCACTAGGTGTCCCCCGTGGGAATCGAACCCACGACCTCCGCGTCGAGAGCCAATGCTCTTAACCTTTAGACCACGGAGGCAGTTAAAATAAACATTTAAGGAGGTGGTTAAGACCATCAAACTGAACAACTTTCACTTTGGCACCAATATCTAAATCGCGATAAAAAAATCTGACGTTCAATCATCATCATCATATCAGCCAATAGACGTCCACTGCTGGACATAGGCCTCCCCCAAAATGGACAGATTTGCCATAATCGCCAGTATGCGATGCGTTTGCGATGTTCCATACTTAACTACAGATCTACTCGAGCTAAATGTATGGGACAAAATATTTATTTTTCGCGATTTCGATGTTGGTCCCATAGTGAAAGTTGTTCAGTTTGATGGTCTCTACAGCCCCCTTATAAGTTTTAAAAGTTTATTTATGTTTTTGTAACACCCTGTATAGAAAATAATAGCGATCGACAGATGAAGGAGGCGCAGTTCTTCGAAATTAGTACCTCATATAATTTTCATTCCATGTTCGGTAGTTGCTTGCTGAACAATTCCAATCCAACAAACAGCGATCTACCATTTTTATAGGCATTTTTTTATATAGGTCTGTAATTTACATTAAGACTTTTATTGGACATAGGCTTCCCCCAAGGATCGCCGCAACTTCCTGTCCTCATCTTACGGGATATACACACTGGATAAAAAAAAATAAGGGCCTGTTTCGGGACTTCAGGATAAGTTCTTAACAGCTTATCTGACATTTCGTATGAAACTTATTCATAAACCGTAAAACGGGCCTTAAGGCTCAATTTAGACCGCCGCGGAATGGAATGGAAGCGTACGGAATGTATATGTCATAATGTACTTTGTCAACTGTGTAACGTACAAACTTAGATACGAGCTAAAAAATAGGTCGTCCGTCTTCCACGTAATTCGCGCGCATTTTCGGGAATTCCCGCAGCTACCGTTTGCACCTTACACTGTCGATATTAAGTTCATTATGACATGTACATTCCGATCGCTGCCATTCCATTCCGCGGCGGTGTAAATTCAGCCTTAATCTCTTTTAGATTTATTGAATAAATAAACATAACTTAACAAGAATTGAATAAAAAAAAACTACAATACGTTTTTCATTTATTTATTGTAATAAAATCTTATAAAAATCATCCTTAACATTTTCCTAATTTCATTAAACGTAGTTACAGCACCTCAAGTCTACATAATGTCACGAAATTCATTAAACTATTTTAGTGCGCTAATGTAGTATTAAAACACGCGTGCTTTTTACATTACATTACCGGTGCGGTAATATCTTCACGCGCATAACTAACTCTGTAGGCGCACAGCGCACGAAAAAATAAACTCGCGCCATTATTCACAACTATTTGTGAAATTTTATCAAATTTTTCCTCGCAAGCGTGTTGAAAACCGTGGTATGAAACGCGTGATCATTGGAAATTACACTCTCTGCTCCAATTACGCCCTCGCCTTCGGTTCGAGCTGCAATCTAGCTAGAATGTAATGGCCGACTTAGCTCTTGTATCATTATGTACTATTTGCTCATGACTGCACAATAATTCTGTATGTCAAGTATTTTTTTGGAGGGTTATGTTTTATGTTAGAGGTCTCTTGGACCACTTCTGCCCACCCTTTAAAATAACTTAAGCAAAGGTTTTCTCCATGGAGATCAAATTATTTTATCGCGGCAATTTTATAATTATCATATATCATTATCATAATAACTAAAAAATGAAATTTATAAACTCGATGAATCGTAATAAAAATGTCTTTAAATCATGTGTAATTATATTGTAATAAATTTAAAATACTTAGGTATTGTAGTACCAGGTTTATAAGTCTCACCGATGTACCTGCGCAGTTGACAAATTTTAAAAGCGCGCGAAATTATATTGACCAATCAGGATGTGACACCTTGCCGCTATTGGCTTATTGCTTTCGCTGCCAAAGCATCCATAGCCTGCTATTCGAGTTGGAGCGAGATAGAGAATACCCGATTTTGCACTGCTCTGCGCAAACGACGATTGACGATCGGAATTATTTTCCTGGTCGTACTGTACCACAATAATATCATTGACTTACCAAAAAAAAATTTGACTTACCGAATTATCAACTATTTCATGTGTTTTATTTCACAATTCATTTTGCGATGCATTTTCACCATTGAGTTATTACATTAAATAAGAGTATACATAATTGTTATAATAGAAATCGCAAAATATTGGAATGTTATTTATTACGTGATAAATATAAAAAATTAACAAAAAATAAATATGGCAATTTATTCTTTTTGGCGATCATTTCATGTTTTTTAACCAAAAAATAATATTTTTTAGGATTCCGTAGTTTGTTAAAAATCATCTTAGATCCACTTTTGTTTAGTTTATTTTTTTATGTTTCGTTTCTCTGTTAATTTATTATCATTAGTACCAAATTACCAATCCTCAGGCAAGTAGGTATGATTATTTTATATATTGCTGTTTTAACTAAATTAATATTGCATTACACACCGCATTGCATTGCGTTACTAACAATAGGCTAAGTGTGTTACTAACAAAATTGTGATCTAAGTTGGTAGAAAAAAAAGCTTTCTACTCTATTACATAAATTATAACATAACTTAAGTAATTTAAAAAAAGTACCTTGTAATTTAAAAAAAAGCTGTCTTGTAATTGCAACTATCTGGTAATTGCAACTATGGAGGAATTGCACTTATAAGAATCACGATTCAGTCCTTCTCTCAATAGACTTATGTCTAGTCATCAAGAAGACAGGTGTTGGTATAAAGAGAAGGGCTGAATTGTGATTCTTATAAGTGCAATTGCTCCATAGTTGCAATTACAAGACTCCACCTTACTTCAATATTTGTAGAGAAAAGCACATCAATTCCTTTAAATTTTGGTACGGAACCCTGAAATTTGCGACGATCGTACTTAACCATTTCTTATTCATTATACTAATAATTAACTACATATTTTAGAGGTACATTTAATTTAAAATACAAGTTATAGAAAACAAAGCTTCAAAAGAATCTACAGAATGAAATTGATATCATTGGCATCCTTTTAAACCTTAGTGTACCCAACAAACTGAACAACAACTGGGAGCAAACTGGTCGTAGCAAAAAGAGATCTGCTGTTCCAACTAAACTGCAATTATTACTCGACTCAACTGTATGAAACAGCAAATTTTTTTTGCTACTTTCGTATTACCAATAGTAAAATTTGTTCAGTTTGATGGGAAGACTCTTATTTCTATCTAAACTATTATAAAACTGTAACAGAAGTGTGTCTGTACACACGGCGACACATCAAGCTATACAAAACCAACATAAGCTGGCCGCGCGTAGGTCGAGTAAAGTATGACATCGCGCGGCCAGCTTATGTTGGTTTTGTATAGCTTGATATGTCGCCGTGCGTACGTTGAAGATATTAAAAAATAATTACAATACAGTTTTTAGGTGTCCCTGATTCCATATCACCAATTTTCAAATTTTTTGTCTGTCTGTATGTGTATTTGTTTGTTTGTTTGATCGAGCATCATGTAAAAACTATTGAACTGATTTTGATGAAATTTTTTTTGTTTGATAACTTATGATTTGACTTAAAATATGGTATATAATTTGTGCGGACGAAGTCGCGGGTAAACTCAAGTAGTTTATAAACACATTAACATTACCCTTCTTTGCGTCGCGCAGTCGTTTAAAAAGGAGGCCAATGATATCAATTTCACACTGTATAGTTAATTTTCTCCTCGAGACAATTATTCATGTCCTTTTTTCCCTGTAGGTGTAAAAAAACTAATTTCTCATCACCACTCTTACTTTGAAAATATAACTATGGACAAGTTACCTCTTGTCTGCTTAGGTAAACTTTTCTGACACTTTTTGCGACGTACGGAATCCGCAACTTCGGATTTTATTCCAATACTTTAGATTCGAATTTTGAATGTTTAAAATAGTCTCGTGTGAACACCAAACGCGACCAGTTCGATGTTATTGTTCCGCAATTATAGGCAGTCTTATTTAGTGCAGTGCTGCGGCACACGGAACAAAATCGTAATTGTATGAAATGCCCTAGATTGTATGGGCTCCAAGGATGTATGCCCTAGCTACAGTATTACTAGAAGCCTTAACAGTAGGGCACACGCTGTCATGCGCAGATATGCAAGGCAATACCGACACCTTCATACAGATCTCGTGATGCGACCCCCGCCACCCGCTTCCCCGCAAGGCCCCCTTCGTTGCTCTGCGCAAGTACATCCGTTGCCGTACTGTAAGGACTATACAGGGTGTTACAAAAGTAAAAATAAAAATATAAAACTTTTAAGGGGGTTGTTAAGACCAACATACTGAACAACTTTCACTATGGGACCAATATCTAAATCGCGAAAAAAAAAATCTGCTGTCCATTACATTTAGATAGAGTCGATTTGTAGTTTAATACGGAACATCAGATTTTTTCCGCAATTTCGATATTGGTCCCATAGTGGAAGTTGTTCAGTTTGATGGTATAAACTCTAAACCACCCCCTTAAACGTTTATTTGTATTTTTGTAACACCTTGTATAGTTATGCTGTGCCCTAGCTTCATACTATTTTAGATTTCCAAGCTAGTTAGACAGTGCCGTCTCCTAAAACGTAGTCATTCAATTCTTTTTGATTTACTGTAAAGGTTTAAATTGTATATGGGTAAAATGAACATGATCTTGTAACCTGGCAGAGGGGAAATGCTACCGCAAGGCTGGTCTCTAGTTATATGGTCTAAGCTTTGAAATGATATAAAAAGCAATGTTTTCTAGCATCATAGCCTATAGCAACGTCTACCGCGGCTACATGTCCAGTAAGTACGGAGAGTCCAGGGCTCCGAGCCCGGCCGCGACTCCGCCCTCGTTTGCGTCCGCTAGCTTGGTCCTCAGCATGTGACCTACCTGCTTGTTACTTATTATCTTGTCTTTGGACCTGGGGAGAAGACATTTAATGTTATTGTCGATAGTTTTCATCTGAAAAAGGCCATAAGACACTATTGATAGCTCGGAATGTAAATCTACATACCGCAGACCACTGACTTTAAATCAGGGTTGGCATGATTAAAACAAGTTGTTGTAAAACACGTGTTAAAACAGTTTTAATTAAATGAGCTTTTATAACGTGTTTAAAACCACAGATTAAAACAACAAAATATACCCAATGATGACTCCAAATATGCCGAGTTCTGACACGAGGTCGACGAGTGGGGGAGGCAACGCCGCGCCTGGACGCACCACGTAGCCTGACACCTGGTGATACATACATTTATTAATACACGAGCGTTAACCCGCGACCTTTGTCCGCACAAATTATATACCAGATTTTAAGTCATAAGCTATCAAACAAACAAACACACAAACAAACAAACAGACAAACAAAAATTGGTGATATGGAATCAGGGATACCTAAAAACCATATCGTAACTTTTTTTTTGTTAATATCTTCAATGTACAGACAAACTTCCTGTTACAGTTTTATAAGTTTAGATAAAAACCCATAACCATAATCACTTTCGGGGTGGCCAGAAGCCTTGCTACAACTAAATATCATGAAAACGGGATCCTTTTCTGGAAAGCCAGCTGCACAACCAAAGTATTAAACAACACGTTTTCTTTTAATCAGAAAAATACACTTATCCGACATATAAAGATCTAACAAAATTAGGTGAAACTATTTTAAGGGGATGATCAGACCATCAAACGGAACAACTTCTCTATGGTACCAATATACATTTGTATGGAACAGCTGATTTCCTTTTTGCGATTTCGATATTGGTCCACATAGAGAAAGTTGTTCAGTTTGATGGTCTGATCATCCCCTTAAAATAATAGTTTCAGCTAGTTTTGTTAGGCCTTATACAGGTCGTTACAGATGTAAGAAAAAAAATTGAAAAATGTTAATGGGGTGGTTTAGACCAACAAACTGAACAACTTTCAGTACCGGGACCAACATCGAAATCGCGAAAAAAAATCGGCTACATAAAATATACAGGATATTTTATGTAGCTACAATGAAGGGAGCTGCAGCGGAGGAAGTCACGGGCAAAATCAGCTGACAAATAAAATAAAAACTGATTTATATTTTATTATCTTCATACGTACGAGGGGCGGTAGTATTCTCTCCATGAGTATGTAGGCGGCCCGCTCTCGACTGTGCCGCATCCTGAGCAGAGCGTCCCGCACGTCGGTTCCGTACAGATTGTTCCCGCCGCCTTCACGCTGCGGTTTAAGCACGAATCTGTCGAAAATAAAATACATTTTACTGCGACATCAGCTTGAACAATGAACATCACTTAACTCAACACACAACAATGAACAATGAACAACTCCACTACTGTGGAGCACTGGCCACCTTTAAAACGACTTTTTCCAGAGGAAGAGATCTATGGATCTCCAACAAAGATAGACGACCCGCACGGGGTCGAAGGGACTGCGTAGTCGTTTCGCCTACAAATTTAGATCTGTTTTGTCAAGGTCTACCTCAAGATGTTTAGCCGGTCATTCTGGTTATTAACATAGTTTTTAGGATTTGTGCCACTACTAACAACTATGGACTAAATTGGACTGGACTAAATTGTCTGAAATAAGTAAATTTTTATTTTTATTTTGTTATTATACCCAGCCAATGACATTCTATACAACGAGGACTTCGCATCAGTGCACTATTAGCGGGACCACTAAGTTATACCCAGTTGGTTTACATTACTGCTTTGTAACCGAATACATTTGAAAGATTTGAAAGGACTGGAATGTCAGCGGCAATGTATGACAGCTGGGCATAACTGATGCATACAAAGGTGACATTAGAGACATGTGCCATGTTTAGGCTTTGTTATTGTATGACATGATGACTCTATGGTTATAAAAACTCATTGTATCCAGTAGTGAACGATAGAGGAAGGATGAAGAAATTAAAGGTAACCGTTCAGAGTCAGCGAGCGCCATCTCGACGGCCTTCTCGCCGCCCTCGTCGAAGTCCAGCGAGTAAAGGCCCGTGAATATGTCGCGCACCCTGCTGGACGCCGCTCCCGCTTCCATGAACTTCTCCAGCACCCCGGGCACTGCCAGCGCCTGCTGCACCTTCTTGGTGCCGGCGAGCTGGTAGTGGATCGATGGACATTTTATTGCGCTGTAAAAGAAGTGAATAAATAAATATTAGCTATGTGCGAAGAGGTAGCTGGCATATCAATAGCGCACGCTGTGGAAGAAATTAGATTTACGATAGATTACTATTCGGATTTTAGGTATCCCTGGCTCGAAATCAACCTCTTTTAGAATTTTTGTCCGTCTGTTTGTTTCAGTGCCGGATTTATATTTTTTATGAGTGTAGGCCACTTTATTTCCGCCGCCCCTTGTACCATGTTTCTAAAATTATAATTTTCCATTTGTAGTAAGGAAGGCAGTAAAGTTAAATAAACGAATGAATTAGTCATTAAGAAAGAGCTTAAAAAAGAAACAAGAGTTACATATTTTTACGGGACTCTTTAATAGCAAAATCATCTATAATATCATTAAAATTACATTTGGTACATATAAATGCATAAATAATATGTACATATAAATAAGTATAGTATTGTATTAGTTTAGTTGGCATTAGTATTAGAATTAAAACTGTAAAAAATGAGAGCTTACATCTGCCAACGTACTTACTATCTCTATGCTGCCAACAAACTGTCATGCAGTTTGGCAGATTTAATGTAAATAAACCTTTTTGTAATGTCTTTTGGATAAATAAATGAAAAATTGAAAATCATTAGTTTACGGTGTTCATTATCTCTGCTTCTATGTAGAGAAGAGCTAAAAAAATCATTTATTCTTGCGACAATGAAGACCTTGGAAGCCCGAGTGGAAAGTGCGATGCGGAGAGATAGGGCTATATGTTAGGGTAAACATTAGATAGAGATTGATTCCTCAAAAATGCAGTAATATAGCTAGAATAGGTACAATAACAGTAGGTACCTAGGATTGTTGATTTTCGATAGGAATGAGTCTCTATATTTTAACGTATTAGTATATACAACCATTAGAAAACCAGAGAACTTGTTTGACTTTTATCCTCTGAAATCGAGTGAGCGTCCTCTAAAATCTGCCGCCCCCAGGACGCTGTCGCCCCTAGGCCGCGGTCTATGCGGCCTATTGAGAAATCCAGGCTTAAACCGCATCGTCCAGGCGGCGGGAACAATCTGTACGGAACCGACGTGCGGGACGCTCTGCTCAGGATGCAAACAATAATATCATTATAAGCGTGCTCATGGATACATTTTAAGAGGCTATGTGAAAAAAATAGGATTCTTCAAAGCGTCATATATCATCTCTACATAGAAGCAGAGATAAAGAACACCGTAAACTAATGATTTTCAATTTTTCATTTATTTAGCGGATATGTGTAAATTGAACATAATTATAATTAAAGTTTTGATTAGAGCCAAAACACGATTAAGACACATTTTCTCGATAGAAAAACAAGCCAAAGTAGCCTTCGTCTTTATCGATAAACGCTTGGAACTGCTAAATGGTGAATAATAGAAACACGAGACTTGATTTAAAAAAAAAAGATTAATATTTTACAAATTTTGATTAGAGCAGAATTGAACTTACATAAATAGTACAATCACAATTAAATAAAGTTTGTTTTATGCTTGCGTCGTTTCAGGCGCGCGCCCCGCCCTATCTTTTTCTCTCGCATCAGGCAGTAATATAAGCTAAAGAAAGAATCAAAGAATCCTGAAGAATCTTGTTTTGTTAGTAAATACAACAATATATAATAAAACAAGATTCTTAAGGACCTATGTCGAAAAATAATTGAAGCGAAATGGGCGTGTGATAGCTTATATTACTGCCTAATAATTAAAAAAATATGCCCGTGCCCGTGCGATAGGTTGACATTGATTTCAGTATATACCGTAATACCGTAAAAAATCATCTAGCCAATGATTTTTTTAATGATAACTTCGCATAAACATGAATTTCCCATGAATCTTTCTGTGCAAATCTTATCAAAAGCTACTAAGTTAAGTACGCGTATAATTTCAGCTTATCTGGTCCTCTTTCTTCTCTTTCTTGATATAAAACATTTGAAGCTTTTTGTTTTTTCAAAAATGATATCTATTTTTTATATACATTTGTATACTTTGTTTTTAATTTATGTTTGGTTATATAGTTGGAAAATGTTATTGCAACGAAGTATTATTATAACTATAGTAGCCGGTAATTACCTTGTTCATACTCTAATCTCTTTGTACTAGCAAATAATGTTGTCACCTGAATGTGAACATTTGTTAATAGCTTATGTAAACTTTAACTATTGATACTATTTGTCTGTAAATCTTCCTGTAAGCAAATAAATAAAAAAAAAAAAATTTTAAATAATACCAACAAAAAATTTTTCTTAATTTCGATACCGCTCTCGATTCTTAACTATTTTCTTGTTTTGCGATTATGAACACGTATAATTTGTGCGGACGAAGTCGCGGGTAAACTCTTTTTATTATTATGAAATAACAAACCTTATCCTACTATTTATAATAATAAATAAATAAATATCTTGGACATTGTCACACAAATTATCTAGTAACATGTAAAGTACCTGGACTTGTATTATGATGACTAGACAACAATATAGAATACATATATAGATACAAACATCCATGACTCGTGTACAAATATTCATATTCATCATATAAATATTTGTGCCTTTCGGGATTCGAACCCGCGACCCTCGGCACAGCAGGCAGGTTCACTACAGACTGTGCTACCGGGCCGTCCTACAGACTGTGCTACCGGGCCGTCTTTAAGTATTTAAGTAAATCCTGACCAGAAATATAAAAAAACCTGGTTTGGTGGCGCTGCAATCGACTTTAACATTTAAGTGTCAGTGTTCCAAGTACAAAAAATAGTTCCAATGATTATCCGCAACATGGCGGGGGTTTTTTCTAATCGGGCTTTACAAATAATGCACGGCGGTTCGGACCCGCTACATGGCGCTAACGTCTTGCAAACACCGAAACGAGACACCAAACCTTTGACTACTTATGTAAGGTCTAATAAAATTAGGTTAAACTATTTTAAGGGGATGATCAGACCATCAAACTGAACAACTTTCTCTATGGGACCAATATTGAAAACGCGAAAACAAATCTGCTGTCCCATACATTTAGGTCGAATAGGTTTGTATGGATTAGCTGATATTTTTTTCACGTTTTTAATATCGGTCCCAAAGAGAAAGTTGTTCAGTTTGATGGTCTGATCATCCCTTTAAAATAGTTTCACCTAATTTTGTTAGACCTTATATAGGTACTAGTTACGCGTGTAATTCTACTAACAAACATTTTTTTATTAACATTAACAGCCACTTTTTGCGGGGGGCGAAGTAGCATAAAATCTGCAACTTTGTATTTTATTCCTATAACTTTAGATTCAAATTTTGAACGCTAAAAATCATGAAAAGTAGTCTCGTGTGAACCCCAAACGTTCTAAGTTCGAAATTATTGTTTCGCAATTATAGGCTGTCTCGTTTAGTGGTAAGGTATAAAACTGAATGTAAGTGCACATGATTAATTGATCTTATACCGTGGCAGAGGGGAAATGCTACCGTACCTTATAATAAATAGTCAAAGCACCAAACAATCAACCTGTATTACCGACTACGCCAGAAGGAGGGTTATTTTTGGTCTTTTTTGATTTTTACTTTCAGATATAAGTAATGTTTGGCTTTTGTGATGAAACGTAATCGACATACATTAAAAAACGACAAACTTACTTGGATCTCTCAACGCGGAGCCGCGCGTCCCACTCGCGGGTCGACGGATACTGGGCAGGCTCGTAACCTGACCTATAGTACACCACTGCTACTGGTCGACCCTCACTGAAAACAAGGGTTGAGAGATTTAAAGCAAGTTGATTTAAATCACTTGATTTTTTTAATAAAATCATTTATTTAAATCAAAATCATAAAATTGAAGAAAATTTAACAAAACACACACGTATTTAACGAAACAATACTCTTTATTACAGCAACCTTTGTTACTACAGTGCCAGAACCGAATAGCATCTATAAATAAATAATAATAATAAAAATAAAAAAGGTTTATTTGCATCCACTTAGCCTAACTTATTACTAAAATGGGGCTTTGATTTACCAAAAAGGAACCTCTGACTCCCAAACAAGGATAGCCTTGGCAATGTGAGTCAGCGCTCTTCACATTTAGTTTGAACTTTACTAAAGCATAAACAAAAAAAATAAGAAATGTATAAACAAAACAAAAAAACAGTATTCGTGCTGGTGACGCAAACATTCAGGAGATTACAGTCAACAAGTTTTCCGTTTTCTCCTCAAAGCGATTTTCCATTCGTGTTTATTAAGACGATAAATGTGATTTTTTTCGGATATGCGGTTGTACAAGAATGCACTTACCATACACGGAACCCGTTGGATGGGGGCAGCGGCAGCGCATGACCGGTCGTTGTGGCGATCCTTGGGGGAGACCTATGTCCAGCAGTGGACTTCTATCGGCTGAGTTGGTGATGATAATGTGTGTTTTTTTTATTAAAAAAATCCAAAAAACTTACATGATAAGTTGTTTCTTGTCATTTAGTTCTCCTTCTTCGAAGATTTCATTTAGGGTCTTCCTATGGATCTGTAAAGGTATAGGTAAGACATCGGTTCTACGGTTATAGAAATTTATTTCTCAAGAAAGAATACATATTCACTTTTTATAGAAATACAGGGTATAACTTATAACAAAAAATAGAGCATTTTTTGCGATTTCGATGTTGATGCCATAGACATAGAGAAAGTTGTTCAGTTTGACGGTCTAATCATCCCCTTAAAAAAGTGTCAGCATATTAAGAAGGACCCTATATGTAGATAGATATGCTCACCACGATGTCAGATCGTTTCTCAGATATCTCGAACTCGTGGAACCTCTGGTCGCAGATGTTGTACGACACCTCCTCGACGACGAACAGAACGACGGCAGAGGGCACGCCGTATAGATCGTACGCGTCTATGATGCCAGCGCATAGTCCTGACAGCGCACGGTTTTCTGGCATCTGAGGAATACATAACAATTTAGGAACTGATTCCAATAAAATAAATTAATATTCTATAGATGCGAATGTAAAAGTCATCGCCAAAAGTAGCCATTTTCGGTGGTTTCAACGACATACAAAAACATTGTAGTCCGTAAAGCTGTTAAGGGCAGCTTGAAAGTGATCTAACAGTACTTAAAATAATCAACATCTCAGTCGATGGACGACCACCACTGCTGGACATAGGCCTCCCCCAAGGATCGCTACAGCGACCGGTCCTGCGCTGCCCTCATCCAACGGGTTCCGCGCCCATTGCCACTTTAGCGATTCTCTGGGCTATGTCAGCTATTCTGGTTCTTCTGCGGATCTCAGGCTCGCGCAACTCTCTAACAAAAAAATGTTATATGAATCGTGCACCGCTGTCTATTAAATTCTTTTGAACGCTCGCACATGTTTCATAAAATGCTGGATATTTGTCACGACCAGTTTTTAGTCGATTCTTATAACGTAGTGAGTTACATTCTCTTTGGCGGATCACTTCATTTCTGATACGATCTCGCAGGGAAACTCCGAGCAAAACCTAAAATAATTATTAGCAGTCAGCAGTTTGTACTTACGTGTTTGATCAAATCGCTATGTCCGAGTTGTCTCAGGACGTAACTGAAATATACAAATATTTCATTTATTTATTTTGGCTTTATTTGATTTTGATTGAAGCTTACTTGTGACATTTTACTGACCAGAAAAATATTTTAAATAAAGTGATGTTTACGTAGCTTTGAAAAGGTTAAAATAAAATGAGTTTTTTTTTTCTATAACACCCTGTGTGTTACAAAAATACAAATAAACATTTAAGGGGGTGGTTAAGACCATTAAACTGAACAACTTTCACTATGGGACCAATATCGAAATCGTGAAAAAAAATCTTATGTTCCATCATCATAATCATATCAGCCGATAGACGTCCACTGCTGGACATAGGCCCCCCCAAAATGGGGGGATTTGCCATAATCGCCACGCTGGGCAGGCGGGTTGGTGATCGCAGTTGGATCGAATCAATGTGCGTACTCAGAGGATGCTGCTGCCCATCCTTCAGTAGATCCCTTAGTCGCCTTTTACGACACCCACGGGAGAATTTTGTCCCTTGGGTGTCGTGGATGGGTGGGTGGTTTGGGTGGGTGGGTGTCATCCCATTTGGGTGCTATTTTTGCTAACTACAGATCTAATCGAGTTAAATATATGGGACAAAAGATTGTTTTTTTCGCGATTTCGGTGTTGGTCCCATAGTGAAAGTTGTTCAGTTTGATGGTCTCAACAGCCCCCTTAAAAGTTTTAAATGTTGGTATTATGTCGCAAGACCGTATTTCGTTTTGGGGTGGTTAGAAATATTGCTACTACATTTTTAGGTGTGGATTTTGAATATGTCTAGATTGTTAATAAAATTCCACACAAAACGCACAGTCAGCCTCAAATAAATGTACCTGTACACTTTAGTACTACGACATGGAACAAAACTGTATTCATCTTTTTGAGGCTGACTGTACCTTGTTTCTACTTTTCTGGTCAGTTTTATTGAAGAAAAAAAAAGATACTTTACTAGAGATTAATATACACAGATTTTCGTGGAAAAATTGTTGCAAATAGGTGGCGCTGCTTGAATAGGTCCTCGAATGTCAAAAAATATCATTTTTAGTTGGATAATTCGAAAAAAAAGTATTTACTTTTTTATAGATAATACCCTATTGTCTATAAAAAAGTAAATAGCTTTTTTAAAGAGGGCCTAGCATGCCACTCTTTGTAATATGCGAAAGCTAGCGTGCATGACGGTTTTCTCGTTGTATCTTTGTCGTGTGTGGCATGCTACCTCCACAGCATCAGTTAAAAGCAACGCCATCTATTGTTATTTGAGAAATACAACAATTTTTTCAAGAAAACCGCTTTGAAAACCGTGCTGCAAACTATTAGAAACACACAAACAAAACTCAAAACTGTAATGCAAGACTAGTAGTGCAAAATTAGGAAGCTAAGAACAACAGTATTACATCTCATATCATACGTAATAAGTAACAAATTAGTATTATATATATAAAAGTATTATACAACGTGTTAAAGGAATAACAAAAACACACCCAATCAATTTTATTAGAGTAAATCGAATTCCGTTAAAAAATAAAAAATAAATCCTTTGAGTTTTTCGTATTCCGGACTGTGATTCTACTCTCGATTCTGAATAAACTATTTTTTCAGTTTCGACAGTGCTCCGTCACTCGCATTTGACAGCTGCGCGTCTAGTATGAGTTTTGAGTTCTTATACATGCGCGCGACGCGTCTTCGCTGCATACAAAATAAACTGTTCCCGCGTTTTTCAGAGCGCAAAAGCCGCGCTTGCCGCCCCTTGTAGTTTGTAGAATGGAAAAAAGCCGAGTCGCGCGCAAGTAGAGAAATCATGCTAGAGAGTCTGCTCATACATACGACGCCTTGTATCTCATGAGACACAGGCTGTCGCCCATTGACATAAGGAGCATTTTAGTTCGTCGTTCCTATAAAGCGCAAAGTTCGAAATTCGAAGCACGAGTAATCGCGAGAGTGCGTTATCTGTTACAGTCTTTGACTACTTATATAGGGACTAGTTACGCGTGTAATTCTACTAACAAACATTTCTGCCACTTTTTGCGGGGGGCGAGGTAACATGAAATCCGCAACTTTGGATTTTATTCCCATAACTTTAGATTCTCAATTTGAACGTTAAAAATAATAAATAGTAGTCTCGTGTGAACCCCAAACGTTCTATGTTCGAAATTATTGTTTCGCAATTATAGGCTGTCTCGTTTAGTGATAAGGTATAAAATTGAATGCAAAATGCACATGATTAATTGATCTTATACCGTGGCAGAGGGGAAATGCTACCGCAAGGCTAGTCCTTATAGTAAATAGTCAAAGGTTACAGTAGTAACAATAGAATAATCTGTGGTTTCGGTTATGCCGTTAACATGTTGTTTAATGTACTACACTGGAGTTTGTTTACATAACCACACAAATTCGGCAAACAAATACATGCTACGTGCATTTTTTAAACAACCAAAAGTTGATTACTACTTATTAATAAATCATACAACACTGTGAATCAATATCAACACAAACGCAAAATATCTTTTTAATGAGTCGATTTCAAGGTCGGTACGGAAAAACCAATAGATGGCGCTAGTAGTATAGTGCTCATATAGACATAGGTAATCTGTCAAAAACCAACATCAACTCTTTTGCCAACATTGTCCAACAGTTGGACAATGTTGGTAAAAGTCGGTCCAAAATGGAGCATTGTCCTTTACGCTCTAAATGATAACCTATTTTTAAAAAAGAGCATCGCATTTTGTATTTTCTGAAGCTATGGACACAAAAAGAGCATCGCATTTTATATTATCCGAAGCTACGGACACAAAAAGAACATCGCATTTTGTATTATCCGAAGCTACGGACACAAAAAGAACATCGCATTTTGTATTTTCTGAAGCTAGGGACACAAAAAGAGCATCGCATTTTGTATTATCCGAAGCTACGGACACAAAAAGAACATCGCATTTTGTATTTTCTGAAGCTACGGACACAAAAAGAGCATCGCATTTTGTATTTTCGGAAGCTACGGACACAAAAAGAGCATCGCATTTTGTGTTTGCTGAAGCTACGGACGACTGATGGAAGTGCTGTAGTAAAAATAAGATAACTTTAATACAAACAATAAGCCAATGTCGACCAAAATATCATTAAAGCTTAACCATATAGTCACGACTATATTCCCCGTGGGTAGTCAGATACATTCTAAATTTAGGATACTATTATAAATATCCATATTTCACTAGTGGCCAAACTCTGTCCAGTGTTAATGAGCCCGTCGCGTCGCCATGGCATACGTCAAGTGGCAAAGAACACAAAAATACAGGGCCCTTCTTAATATTCATACGGTTTCTTAAGAGGATGACCAGACAGAACTGAACAACTTTTATAACTTCTATGGGACCAACATCGAAATCGAGAAAGAAAAATCTGCTGTTCCATACAAAACTGCAATCCTACTCGACCCAAACCCTTCGTCCCCGGGGGCACAGTATAAGAAAGAGTATCTATTACTACATACAGTACGGACACTCCCTTCCTCCCACCAACTTTTTACCTCACCCCCTCTACCGCCCTTTGTTTACCCGCCAGTTACCTAAGAAGAAGACTTAAGGTTCAATTTCTTTGGTTTCGTATGTGCTGACGTCATCTTGTCAATTAAAATTTTTTGTATGCAATGTCCCTGCTGTGCCGGGGGTGTCAGTCGCGATCTTTGCCCTCTCCTTTTTCTTCTGGTGTCTACAGAAGACGCTACCCAGACGTAGTCCCAGCAACGCCCATTGCCGAGGTCCGTACCCCTTAGGGGTGCCCTGAGGGCAAGTTGCTAAGTTCATTCACTGGTTCGGTAGACCTACCAGGGCGCTTCGCCGTCCCTGGTGTAGACCCCCATAGTCCGCAGTAATAAGCAGTAGCTGCTCCTTGAGCAATACTGTATTAGTCAATTCGAAAAAAAAACTGGACCCAAATGTATGGTACAGTAAAATTTATTTTGTGATTTCTATGTAGGTAGGTTCTCTTAAAAAACATTAAAATATTAAGAAGAACCATGTATATTGTATTGTAACGTACGAAACAACTAAGGCGCGGTTTATACAGAAGAGACGTGTGGCGGTGGCGGATAGTCAAAGTAACACAATATAAACCTTATTACGTAGCATAGCGTCGTTTTTGTCGTAAAGGTGAAGCCAGGCGACGTCGCCAGGAGGCGCGGGGTAATTCTCCAAACGACGCTATACTGTACTATAAGGTTTAAATTGTGTTACTTTGACTATCCGCCACCGCCACACGTTTCTTCTGTATAAACCGCGCCTAAGGCATAAGGTTTCATACGTAGTGTTTAGTTTAGCCACCTGTCAAATGATACATTTCATTCCGAATCCTTTAAAGATATGCATAATATATCATAGCATATACTACTCAAGAATACATTCCCCGAGAGGGCAATCATATATATTCTGAAAACTCAGAACATTCACGTTTCACTAGTAGTATAAAAACTTTGTCCGGTGTGACGGGGAGTGAGCCCGTCGCCTCGAAATCGAAGCATGCAGGTTTCCTCACGATGTTTTTTATTTTACCGAAAAGCCACTGGTGTTACAAATTGTACATGAATACTAAAAACCCATTGCTACGAGTCAGTTTGGACGGGGATCGAACAATCGTCACCTCCTGCACGGCAGGCATGGTTACTCACCACTAGACCACCACGGATTCTACCAGGTGATTTGGTAATCACTTTCCAAATTGTCAGAAGAGGTTCATACCATCAAACTGAACAACTTTTACTATTGGAGAAAACGTGAAAGCACAAAAGACAATTAAATATATGAGTCGAGTAGACATTGCAGTTTAGTATGGAACAACTAATTTTATTTGCGATTTCACGTTTGCTCCTAAAGTAAAAGTTGTTCAGTTTGATGGTCTGAACTACCCCAGAAAATTTGGAAAGGGATTAAAAAATCACCCACGATAAGTAATAAAAATATAAAATGTGGAAATCTTATAGAAAATTAAAAATTGGTACAACTGCAATAAAAATAAAGTTTGTATGTAGTTGTAAAAAAGATTCTGACCACCCCTCAACGGATTACGGTTGTGAGTTTTTTTATTATTTATAATTAATGGACTCTTGCTTGTGCGTTAGCACTGCATTTTCACCAGTTTCAAGTAGTTTATGGGAGAATATATCCCAATCTCAGGGATATCAAGAACAAGAAGAGATTGAGGATTGCGGAGCCTCGTGGCAGTCAAAAACGCGATGCGCGAAAACCACGCGAGACAAGTGCTCGGGTCAGAACCTGCAACGTGACTTCGTTTATTTTTTGACATTGACCGGTTGTGAGTTTATTGTATTTTATGTGAATATAAAGGTCTGTATAAACCGAACCGGCCGACACAATTTGTTTCTTCGGGCTGTGTCGGCAGCTTCGGTGTGTAAAGGCCTTAAAGTGATATTATAACCCACGTAATCCCTTTCTGACTCCGAAAGAGATAACTTAAGTCTCCCCCCACCAGTAAAAAAAACCTTAAAAGACATGAATGACATTTCTGTGCGGGTGTACAGTGATGAATTTAAGCACAAATAACTTTTGAAAGATGTGTACCCGAGCCATACCCATCAACGATTTGGATAGAAATACACAACATTCAAGTGTGGACAGAATTGACACTTTATTTTTGAAATTAAAACCGACAAATGGACTGACAGGGAACATCTCTCAAGTGCTACAAAAGCTTTAAAAAAAAACTAAAAATAAAATACATGCACGCAAAACAAGATGATTTTTTTTAACTAAAAAGGGAATCATTTTCAAAATTCAGCTAAGCCCAATTTGATGTTAAAAATAAGCTACGTGCAAAACTAGCAAAAAGTGCAACAACAATAAAAAAAACCAACAAAAAAAGCGTAAGTGATTTGAGTGATAGAGATGGATGTATAGCGTGCAAGGAAGATAGAGCAGTCACATGAGAGACGTTGACTGAACACAAAAGCTGCTTTGGTGTGAGAATATCATCGAAATAGTTCCAACGTCCAACGTTTTGAGTTTCCTTCGTATGAAATGTCGAAGAGAACACAAAATGGCCAAATATTTTATGACTTTGGACTGCCGCAGTTCCAGAGAATAAAACATCAAATATTCATCGCGTAGATAACCCAGTCATTTTACGGTTTGAGCCGGGACTAATTAATAATTGATTTTTTTTCGGTATAGTATTTAAGGACCAATTTAAGCTTAGAAATGTACCAAAATTTAAAAAATATCACGTCAGCAACAGTTTTAAATCTCAGTTTTAATGTTTATTTTTAGTTTTAAATCTAGCATATATATATTTTTTTATTACATATGGGTTTGCTCTTGACCTCAATCTAGTCCTCTAAAAAAACGAATGGCAATTTTTTTTTCCAAGCTTTTAAGGCTTTACATACTTCAAACATGGTTCATATTTTTGTCTTCTTAGAAGGCTTTGAAAAATACATTAGTATTTTCTATTAAATATCTCATTTTTTAAATTTTAATGCCTATTTTATTGCTCACGGCGACGGGCTCACTCCCCGTCACACTGGGCAGTGTTTCGGTACTATAGTGAAACGCGGATGTTCTGAGGTTTCAGAATATCTCTGACTACCCCCTTGGGGAATATAGTCGTGAGCATATGCTATGCTTTTATTGCTCAAAAATAATTTATATTGTTAAATCTAATTAAAATGAGTGCATTGGTATAAATATACTCCCAACAGCATGCATTTATTTAAGAGCTCAATCTACGAGTACAACAATATACGAGTATGATTCAAAGCCTTCTGGGAGATAAAATTTTGATTTCTATGTTGCGTAGCGATTTTTTTTTAATATGTTTTCAGATAGTCTTTTTGTCACTAAATGGTGCCGGTTACAGTTTAAAAGTCCAATTCATAATTACTCCCTACCCTTCCTAACAAAACTCCGTAAAATGACTGGGCTAAGATCTATGCTTCCGGCAGTACAAAGGTTAAGGCAGTAGTATAACCCGCGCGGATAAAGAAAGTTCTGTAAATGGCGGGCGGTCTAGTTGTGTCTCGCTCACATCGTCGCTCTGTCTATACTCGCACAGTACGTAGTACCACGTAGTTCATTATCCGCGCGGGTGATATCATACTATCTGTCGGTTTATTTCTTGCTTGGACAGTTTCAGACACTTTATATGTATATAGAAAATTAAAATATCACAACCGTATAATGAAATGACACATAGGGTCCTTCTTAATAAGCTGACACTTTTTTAAGTGGATGATCAGACCGTCAAACTGAATAACTTTCTCTATGGCACCAACATCAAAATCACGAAATTAAAATCAGCTGTTCAATACAAACCTGCTTGAGCCAAATGTATGGGACAGCAGATTTTTTTTTAGATTTCGATGTTTGTTCCATAGAGAAAGTTGTTCAGTTTGACGGTCTGATCATCCCCTTAAAAACGGTCAGCATAATTAAGAAGGACCCTGTATAGGGGAACAGGGGGTAATGGGAGCCAGCGGGTAATGGGAGCGGTGCGACTAGAGACAAAACTATAGCTCGTATGCACTCGGTTGCCACTCGGGCGCCTTCGTCACATTGCGGTCGTGTTTCCCTGCCGCGCCCGGCTCGCCAGTGCCACGCATTATGTGACTACGGACGCTTGTCGATTTTTTGCTCCTCGCTTATAAAAAATACAAAATTTCAACGGCCAGGTAAGTTTGAAGTTATATGTTTGTTACAATCAAACCTGTTTTATTTTATAGCTAATGTTATCAATTTTGAGTATATGTGCATAAAATTTCATTACAAGTTAGATTCAGGATATCATTTTATTCAATTTCAAGATGGTGGTATTCGGGTGATTGGAGCTTATTAGGCTCTGATTACCCCTTGTAGCTCCAATTACCGTAAAGTTAATTATTATGCGGTTACGTTTATATTAATATTTAAATGAATAAGTGAGATTTCAGACTGACTTGTACAAATTTTTGAGGCCGACTTAATAATTAAGTAGCTCCCATTACACATATGGGAATTTATAGGCTCTCATTTCTCGCAGAGTCGGGTAATGGGAGCGATTCTGTTTTTTTGAAAAAAGTATATTTGTTGCCAAATGCCTAATAATGTAACGTTGACGCTGTGATTAAATGATAGTGAAAGAAGTAAGGATTTAGTTTCTAATAAAAAGTTCCTAAAGTATCCATAAATTTGCCTTTTATTGAACTTTTTCCTTAGTAGGCTCAAATTCCCCCCTGCTCCCCTACTTAATACATTATATAAGGTCTAACAAAATTAGGTGAAACTATTTTAAATGGGTGATCAGACCATCAAACTGAACAACTTTCTCTATGGGACCAAAATCGAAATCGCGAAAAAAAAATTAGCTGTCCCATACATTTCAGTTGAGTTACGTTTCCAGCTTTGTTTGGGACAGCTGAATTTTTTTTCGCGATTTCGATATTGGTCCCATAGAGAAATTTGTTCAGTTTGATGGTCTGATCAACCCCTTAAAATAGTTTCAGCTGATTTTGTTAGACCTTATATAGAACATAAAATATCACAACCATATAATGGTATATAATAGTGACTCTACGGACCTGTATTATTACAATTACAAATATTCCAATATGAAAAAAAAAGATTTAAACAAAAAAAAGTTGTCTCCAAAATATTAATAACAAGTTTTCAGGTTTAATTTTTGTTCATATCTTTAGATTGTCGTATTGAAGTAGATAGAATACAGTGAGTAGGAAATCCTACCGACTGCGCCAAAATCAAAATTTTACGTGATTCTCTTGTAATCTCCGAGTCCAAGCACTATTACATAATCACTATCGATTAATTAATTTTAAAGAAAAAGTGTCCAAAACGTTCAAAAAGGCATCTCACACCAAGGCCGCTCAAAATCTGTCAGTACCGATTCATAGCGGGCAGATTCGAAGTGATGGCGCCAAAACTCGAAGCAATCGTATTGAACTCCACTTGTTTAATTCGATTGCCGTCCGGGTGTTGCATCAAGTAGTCCGATCTGAAGAGTCCGAGGCTTGCAGACTGTAAAACGTTTAACATTTATTTACCTTCGTGTAATCATCATTGTTGGGTAGGCTGGTTATTTTTAGTGTTTCCCTGTTGATGTTTTGTAATTTTTAGTGTGTCGCCATGTAGTGTTACAAACAAATGTAAATGTGGCTTTGAAATAATTTCATTATTTATACAGAAGCATTTTCAGTAGATATAAGACATAATTGTTAAAATTAAAAGAGACCATAAGGTTCCTTTTAGCGTACAGTAGCGCCCTCTTCATAATATTAAAGATTTCTGAATAAAGAAAGGCTACATTAAAAAAGTGCTACTCCAATCAACTACAAATACAAAAGCCTTAAAGCTATTTTTATATAACACTTTTATAGGTTCTAAACATTTCTCTTTTAACAATATAGAAAAAAATGAAAAAGTGTCCGTTTTTCTTTATTCAAATTCGTTATTCAAACTATTGACACGAAAAGAAGAAGAATAAAAGTACACAGAAGCACAGTTTGAAATTAAAATAAAAATACCATAGAATTATTTACCCAAGCCGTGGTGGTCCAGTGGCGAGTAACCTTGCCTGCCGTGCAGGAGGCGATGGTTCGATCCCGGTCCGGGCCGACTCGTACCAATGAGTTTTTCGGAATTCATGTACGATTTAGAACACCACTGGCTTTTCGGTAAAGGAAAACATCGTGAGGAAACCTGCATGCTTCAATTTCGAAGCATGTATTGTACCTACTGTCCATTTACAAGTGGCGACGGGCTCACTCCCCGTCACACCTGGCAGAGTTTCGGTACTATAGTGAAACGTGGATGTTCTGAGGTTTCAGAATATCTCTGACTACCCCCTCGGGGATTATAGTAGTGAGCATATGCTAAGCTAGAAGTATTTTACAAAAATGACTTTTTGTAGTTTATTGGGGTAGCACGTTTTTAATTTAGGCTTTATTTATTGAGAAATCTTTAATATTGTGATGAGGGCGCCACTGAACGGTAAAAGGACTCTTAAGGCGGACGGTACTAATTATGTTTTTTTGTCATGATTTAATTTCACTCGGAACGAAAAAATACGACACGACTGTCTTTTCAAAAGCCCCTTCGGTCTCTTTTAATTTTGACAGCCACAAATTAAAAAAAATTTCACCTCGATTACAATTGTTACAAAATCATTGAAATTGTATTTTTAATTACAGTTGTGAGATGTTGTTAAAATATATGATGTTGGTAATCTATTTATGTTAAGGTAGTTTCAGTCCATACAAAAGTTTGACGCACAATACGCGTAGACGGAATTAAAAAAAGTAATATTTTATACATGGAAAAATAGTTTAGAAAATCAAGTTGCCGCGTTGCAATTTATAATATAATTACGAAGATATAAAGCTTTTAAAATTTTGTATGAAAAATTTCAAAGCTTTATATCTTCGTAATTATTTTATAAATTGCAAATGTTATTTGTTACGCGGCATCTAGATTTTCTTAACTATTTTTCCATATATACAAAGTTACTTATATTAATACCGTCTACGCGTATTGTGCGTCAAAGTTTTGTATAAAATTGACCCTCTGCAACCGCCTTAAATGAAATGATAAAAAGCACCAAAATCTGGTCCTTCATACGAAAACGGTCCCAAAATTTCATAAGGCTTTGAATTATCCGCATCCTTTTCTCTCAATCATCATCATCATCTCAGCCGATGGACGTCCACTGCTGGACATAGGCCCCCCTTTCTCTCAATATCAATGATTAACACTTTCGCTGCTAAGCTCAAAACCATGATCCTCGCGCAGTGCTAAAACTGACGCCCCTCGTGGGTCGTGCACACAGCCGTAACGTAAAAAGACCAATGGGGATCACCTCGTGGGTAACCCGCACAGGCGTAAGGTTTGGGTGACTCACGCTGTAGGTCATGAGCACAGGCGAAATGCCATATAACTTGACCTTCGTAGGTCGTGCGCATAGTAGTAACGTTGAAACGATAAATGTGGCTCGCGTCGTGGGCCACCCGCACAGGCATAAGGTTTTCAGTGACTCTCGTAGTAGGTCATGAGGAAAAGCGAAATGCAATTGAACCGGCTCGTTACGTGGGTTCTTCAGCACTGCGGCCCATTTGTCGCCGACCTACGGCGTAGGTCGTCAGCAGCGAAAGTGTTAATCTGACCTCTATTAATCTGAGGTCTGATTCTGATTCCTGACACAAATATAATAATAATATTATGTATCAACTATTACACCGCCATAGCATTTATCTCATGTAAGACTTCTTACATCCACTGGTTATCTGGAAGAAATTACTTTTAGTGAGTGATAAGGCCGCCTTTTGTACCCTTCTTGTTCATATTGTTGTGTTTATTGTTGTTGTTGTTTATTCTGGTGTGCAAATAAAGAATATTTATCTTATCTTATCTTATATACTATTTTATTTGTACAAAGCACATACTACCAACAGCATGCATTTATTTAAGAGCTCAATTATTTCTAATAGTTTCATGTTTCATTTATTTCTATCACATTTAAGTACATAACTTGTTTTTATTTTTACGATATACGCGTATGATTCAAAAATTATTTTCACAATACAGAAACCGATCCCTTTGCTTTATTTTGTTATTAACAGTATTTTTGAAAGTCACACATCTTAATTCCTATACGAAAGTGATGCCAAACTTGCCAAAATCTATAAAATTAATGCATTATTCGTATACGAATTAGGATGTGTGACACTGTGACTTTCAAAAATAGCACTGCCCTAGTATGATTACTCTACTTGCGCGTGTCTAGGCTTTTTCCCCCATATAGTACTTATAGCCCAGTCATTTTACGGTTTTAGCCGGGAATAATTAATAATTGTCATTTTTTTCGGTATAATATTGAAGAGCCAATTTGAGCCAGGAAATCAACCAAAATTTAAAAAAAAATCACGTCAGCAACAGCCCCAAATTTTAAATTTCGTATTTTTCTCTTTTTAAAAAAATGAATGGTACATTTTTTTTGCAAGCTTTTAAGGCTTTACCATTATACATACTTCAAACATGGTGTTAAGATTTTCGTCTACTTAGAAGGCTGAAAAATACATTCATATTTTCTAATAAATACCTCATTTTTTAAATTTCAATGCCCATATTATTGCTCAAAAATAATTTATATTGTTAAATCTAAGTCAAATGAGTGCATTGATATTAATATTATTAATTTAAAAGCCTTCTGGGACACACAATTTTGATTTCTAGGTTGCATAGCGATTTTTTTTTTAATTTGTTTTATGATAGTCTTTTTGTCACTAAATGATGCCGGTTACAGTTTAAAAGTCCAATTAATAATTACTCCCTATTCCGCCTAACAAAACTCCGTAAAATGACTGGGCTATTATCGCAGCGTGAGGCAAAGAGGAGTCATACTAGAGGGGCTGAACTAAAGTAACACGAAACAAAACCGTAACTATTCGTATAAGGATAAAAACATATAAGTAATTATTAAAACTAATATGAATGACACATTTCATAACATTAACAACAGTCATCGTGACAATTTAATCTAAACGTCATATTTGTAAAGTAAACAGCATTGTCATTCATGTCTAACAGTATAAGTGTCTATTAAATTTTAACTACGTACTGGCACGTAATGTGAACACACAATTTCCTTCTATACATGATTACAGAGATCGCTCGTAGGTCGTAATAAAACATGGTTTAATCATCCATTGTTTCTACTAATAAGAATGTAGAAATTCGAAACAAATAATATAGGTAATCGCTAAATATAGGTATGCCATTTGATAGAACTAAGTAAATAAAACCCATCTCTCAACAATTCAAACATAGTATTCGACCAATTATTGCGAAAACCTCGGAAAATACTATTGGCAACTTCTTTTTTTAGGAGAATATTTCTTGCAGCACGCTCCATACGAACGAAGTTTGATAATATTTATATTGCTCAAAAATAATTTGTATTGTTAAATCTAAGTCAAATTAGTGCATCGGTATTAATATTATTAATGTAAAAGCCTTCTGGGACAGATAATTTTGATTTTTATGGTGCGCAGCTATTTTTTTTAAAATATGTTTTAAGACAGTCTTTTTGTCACTAAATGGTGCCTGTTAATGTTGAAAAGTCCAATTAATAATTACTGCCTACCCCGCCTAACAAAACTCAGTAAAATGACAGAATATCGCATTTTTTTTTCCGGCCGGCACTTTCACATTTTGTACCAAATCCGTTGATGTCTTTTAACGAACGTTGTTCAACGGTGTACAACTTTTTTTTGTTGAGATGACTATTACAGCTCTGCTCAGGGAGCAACTACTGCTTTTTACTGCGGACTATTGGAGGGACCACGAAGGGTCTACCGAGCCAAATGAATGAACTTAAGCAACCGACCTAGGGGCACCCAGAGGGGTACGGACCTCGACATAGGACGTCGCTGGGGCTACGCGGCGGATTGGGTAGCGGCTTTAACTACTTATATGAGGACTAGTTACGCGTGTAATTCTACTAACAAACATTTCTGCCACTTTTTGCGGGGGGCGAGGTAACATGAAATCAGCCACTTTGGATTTTATTCCCCATAACTTTAGATTCTAATTTTGAATGACAAAAATCATGAAAAGTACTCTCGTGTGAACCCCAAACGTTCTAAGTTCCTAATTATTGTTTCGCAATTATAGGCTGTCTAGTTTAGTGATAAGGTATAAAATTGAATGTAAATGCACATGATTAATTGATCTTATACCGTGGCAGAGGGGAAATGCTACCGCAAGGCTAGTCCTTATAATAAATAGTCAAAGGGTAGCGGGGATCGGTGAGAACTCTGTACAACGAGCTACCGGCCGATATTCGTAATGAGGTAAAAAAGCCGAAATTCTGTATAAATTTAAAGGAACTATTACTATCAAATGTTATCAGTAACTAGCTAGTAGGTACGTACTCAGTACGCCAGACATGGAACGTGTAAAATATAGACTATATCATATCATTGCGCCTATGTAATGCGAGACTGTAACTCTGTTTTCTACAGCCAAACCATAAAACATGGTTTTGTAGGACTAAAATTAAAAAAAATATATTTCGAAACTTAATAAATTAAAAAAAAAACTTCAAACTAAAATACACGTGCAAATAATTTTTATATATTGTTGAAGTAATGTTCAACCTGTGATATACACCACTAGTTTTTAATTACTAACACAATTTTCGACACAAAGTGTGTATTCAGACAATGAAACTTCCTTCCTTGGACCATGGGTTGGGAAAAAGAAAAACATTTTTGGACCTTCCATAGAAAATCGATCGGCTGATCCGCACTATGGGAGGTCTAACAAAATTTCTCATTTTCGACTCATGTTCCTAAGGCGCGGTTTATACAGGGTGAAATTGATATCATTAGCATTCTTTTAAATTATGAGTCTACCCATCAAACTGAACATCGTTTACTATGGGAGCAAACCAATAGGAGCAAAAAAAAAAAAATCCGGCGGGTACAGTTTAGTACGGAACAACTGATTTTTTTTTCGCTCCGATCGGTTTGCTCCCATAGTAAAAGTTATTCAGTTTGATGGGTAGACTCTTAGTTTAAAAGGATGCTAATGATATCAATTTCACCCTGAGATGTGACGCGGCCGTGGTGCGGGCGGGGTGCGGCAATATAAATCTATAGTACGTAGCATAGCGTCGTTTGGAGAATTACGCCTGCGCCGACGACGTCACCTGGTGGCGCGGGCGCGATTTTCCTTTACGACAAAAACGTTGCTATGCTACGTACTATAAGGTTTATATTGATGTTACTTTGACAATCCGCCACCAACACACGCTCTTCTGTAAAAAACATCCCCTTAGCTAGAGTAGTTTGGTTTCATTGTCTGAATACACACTTAAAATTTTGTTATAGTAATATAGTAGAATACCTAGCTATTTATTCTCAAAAAATTACATGCAGTACATCATCATCAGCCTATAAACGTCCCACTGCAGGGCACAGGCTTACCCTCAGGGAGGGTGTATGGGCATTAGTCCACCACGCGTGCCCAATGCGGAATGGTAGACTTCACAGACACATCAGAATTTCTTCTTCAGTGTATGCAGGTTTCCTCACGATGTTTTCCTTCATCGTTTGAGAGCAGTCGGTATTACGTACATAATTTAGAAAAACTCATTGGCACATGGCATGTTGTTCGTGCGGATTCGAACCCGGACCCCCATAATTGGGTGTCCATACCTCTCCGCAACGTGCCACCGACGACGCTCTGGCTATAATAATAATATAATATAACTTAGCCATTTATTCCCAAAACAATAACATGCAGTACATTAAGTTATAATTGATTTAAAAAAAATACATTTAACATTGGATTACCTACTAATAAAAATGTCAACTATACATGCACTTAATAAATAATTAGTTACGTACATTGCAACAAAAGAATTAACTGATAGTTTACAGTTCAGTCTGAATGCAGGTAAAATTTTGTTAGTAGGTAATTAAAAACTAGTGGTGAATAGTTAAATAAATAAATATAACTATCTTGGACACGATTACACAAATTATCTAGTCACATTTTAAGTACCAGAATCTACCCTGAACTTGTATTATGATGACTAGACAACCTATAGTTATACCATTATAGATGACAAAGGAATTATTGTTTTTATTAAATTATACAAATATTGTCACTAAACAAGGATGTTAATAGCTCTGCAATTAACTTAAACAAACAAAACTGTGTTTGTCACTTTTCATAATATAATGCTTTGTTACTAAATAGACACTATCATGGAATAGAAACAAAGTACCTATAGATTATTCATAAATTTTTAGAACTATTTAAAATTAGACTTCATTTTTTGTTTGTTTGAATTGTTACGAAAATCTATACTAATATTATAAAGAGGAAAGATTTGATTTTTTGTTTGTTTGTTAGCGTTGAAAAGGCTCCAAAACTACTAGACCTATCTGAATAATTCTTTCACCATTAGAATGCTACACTATCCGTGTTGAACATAGGCTAAAAAAACAGCCAAGTGTGTGTCGGACAGATTCTAAGGTGGTACGAAGTTCGCCGCGGTCTTAATATCTCGGACATTGTCTCTGATGATGAAGATGATAATATTCTGATTTCACAGTTTATTCAACCGTGATATAAACAAATAGTTTACATGTTATATATTCAATTCAAATAAGATTAAAACAGCCGTTGACGATTGCATTTGTTTACGAACCGCGACCAAAGGGAAAGTGTGTTTTCAACACTGGCCGAATATTTGGATTATACAAAGATTTATTGCTTCATTTAAATCGATTCAGCGATTTGATTACTTAAAAAAAACTTCTCAAGCCACTAAAGGTCCAACTGGAAGATAAAGGTCTCACGAATAAGGCGCTGCGCATACGGCGGACATTTTGTCCGCAGGCATGAATGACCTCGTGGGCTCAGTATGGAATAATAAATCCCATCTATCCACCCCCTGGATACGAGATTATTCTTACTATCTTTCTATCTATACAGGGTGGAAAAAAAGGCCGTGGTTGGAGGGAAAGTACCCTTAATATTTTTGATGGCAAATTTTACTGAAAGGAAACATTCCTTTATTTTCAAATTTAATTAAAACTGCATTTAAAGATTTTTGAAAAATCATCTGTTTGAGCCGGGAATCGAACCGGTGAAACGTGAAAAAAAAACATCCTGTATTTTATGATACCAACCGAAAGAGTCATTCATAAGGATCAATTTCTTTCTACTTTAAAGTATGAGTATAAGAAAAACTTATACTCATACTTTAAAGTATTTTCTTTTGATAGTGAGTAAGTTTAACAATGAAAAAATCATTTTTTCTTGGTCTTTCTTTAATTTAAGATACTATGTTGTTTAAAAGAAATTGATCCTTATGAATGACTCTTTCGGTTGGTATCATAAAATACAGGATGTTTTTTTTTCACATTTCACCGGTTCGATTCCCAGCGCAAGCAGATGATTTTTCAAAAATCTTATATGCTGTTTTAATTATTTTTGAAAATAAAGGAATGTTTCCTTTCAGTAAAATTTGCCATCATAAATATTAAGGATACTTTCCCTCTAACCACGGCCTTTTTTTTCCACCCTGTATACCTTTACGTTTCCATCCATTTATAGTATCCGAATATTTAAAGAGGATACAATTCGGAGCGCGCTCCATACAAACGAAATCTGGATATATTTTCAATACTAACCAATTAAAGACAATTAAATTTAACAATCTAGAAACTTATCCTTCCATCATCCCCCTTCCACCAACGTACGTACGCACGTGTACGTGCGAGACTGCATCCAAACGTAGTCGATATTCCAACAATCCGCACAAATAGGTTTGCATCCTCTTTTATAATGAGAACCGGTAAGGTTTGGAACTCTCTCCCTGCGTCTGTTTTCCCGGGCAAATATAATCAGGATATTTTTTAAAGAAGAGTTCATAGGCTTTTTCTGGGCGAGCGCGCTACATCGTCGGCTTCATCTACACTTTCCATCAGGTGAGCTGAAGCCAAGCGCAAACCCATTACGATTTTGTAAAAAAATCTCTATACTTCTATGTTGTCATATTTTCATTACATTGTATAGTTTTACTTCTAAAGTTACAGTGCCTCAACGATTTCCATACAAATCTTAATTTAATCCTAGCATTATATTTTGACGAAAATCTGACAACATACAAGCATAGAGATTAGTTTCTAGATTGTTTCTGAAAAATTTCATTGACTTTAATTAGTTAGGTACTATTGAAAATACAGGGTGACTGGTAATTCGACCTATTCCTTGAAAGGGGTTATACTAGAGTTCATTTGCAACAATTTTTCCCCAGTTAACTGGGGGTCGCAAATCGCTTGTTTTCGAGTTCTCTCATTTTTAAGAATTTTTTGAATATTTCCGTTTTTCGACCTAAAAATGACAATTGTGAAAAAAATACTCCGCTCTCTGCACTCTGTAAGCATTTTTCTAGTAGCTGATGAATGAGCGACTACTTTAAACTAAAATACATGTGAAAAATACCCAAAACCACCGAAATAAAAGGTTATAAACCGCAAGACAACCATTTTTTATTTGGATTTTGTTTCAATCCAAAGAGGATTACTCAAAAAAAAAAATTTATGACACTTGGCGTACAAATTGCGGAAATAACTTCCTCAATTCCTAAGCTTTCCAAAAAGATGCAAAAGTTGTGTACTTTAGTTCAAGTTTGGAAAATAAACCTTATTAAACACGCAGATGTGAATTTTATTCAAAAAGTTATTGGTTTGGTGAAAATAAAAAAAAGAGTAAAATAATAATGTTTAGTACCTAATCATATGAAATTACAAATTTTGTTTTAAAGTTTTACATTTAAAAATCACAAGTCTTGCTCAAATTGTCTTCCTCCGTTACGTATGCAAGCACGAAGCCTGCGACGTACTTCGCTTACTGTCACTCGAGTTGAAAGCGTGTCTTTAATTTGTTGGGCAGCTGCCAAAATCCTCTCTCTTAATTCTTCTTGAGAAGAGATAGGTGTACGATACACCAATGTCTTCATATGACCCCAAATGTAGAAGTCGCATGGGGTTAGATCGGGACTCCTAGCCGGCCAAGGGATCGGGCCGCCTCGACCAATCCATCTCAGTGGATAGTTCTCATCCATCCACTGTCGCACGCCCCGGTAATAGTGGGCTGGGCAGCCATCATGTTGATACACCAAAGCTGTTCTTGTGGTAAGCGGCACATCCTCCAGCAGCGGACGTAACTCTTCTCTTAAAAAGTTTTCATAGGCGATGCCGGTTAGGCGTGCCGGCAGAAAGAATGGCCCGATTAAATTATTGTGCACGATTCCCATCCACACATTAAGTGAGAATCTGTGCTGGTGAGCTCCTTCGTTAGATTTTCTCGGATTCTGACCTTTAGGGGCCCAAAAATGCAGATTATGATAGTTTGTAATACCATCACGGTCGAAGTTCGATTCATCTGTCCACAAGATTGTTTTTAGATACTCAGGGTCTTCAATGTCTGCATTTATTAGAAATCTGCAGAAATCCATCCTTCTGACAGGATCTCACTCCTCGATAGCTTGTACTGGCGTGTAATGGAATGGATACTGCCGTGCTGTGTGCTGAGTGAACCAGACTTTCCACTGAGACATACCAAGCTGCCTAGCCACAATTCTTGTTGAAGTAGTGCCGTCTGCTTGAAAACACTGCAAAATTTGCTCCTCTTCGATTGGATCACTAACGCTAGGTCTACCAGGGTCGGTTTGGCGACGTCGAACCGATCCCGTTTCTCGAATGCGCCGATATGTCGTACCAAACACGCTGACATCAGGTAAACGGCGGGTAGGAAAACGTCTTTGATAGTCTCTTCGAGCAGCAGCAGCGTCACCATCACAAAACCCGTAACAATACATGATATCCGCGTATTCTTCATTTTGGTAAGCAGCCATTTGAAAAGGAAGCTGTTTTAGCGCAGAATTTAAGTTAGTTAACAACGACACGTCCGAACTCCAAGATGGTTGAAACTAACTGATTACTTAATGAATTGAGCGAATGAGTGGGCCTCGATTGTGAACCTTAGTACAAACATTCCCGAATACTTACAAAAGAGAAACAATGTAAGCAATAAAATGAAAGAGACAAAAGCAAATCGGCATCTTGTAAGGTTCGCTTCTAGGAAATCCGCAACCTGCTCTGCCATTGTTAACAATTTTTTTCAAACTCTTGTCAAAGTAGACAACATTTGCACCTTTTTGGAAAGTTTAGGAATTGAGGAAGTTATTTCCGTAATTTGTACGCCAAGTGTGATACATTTTTTTTAAGTAATCCTCTTTGGATTGAAACGAAATCCAAATAAAAAAAATTTGTCGTGCGGTTTATAACCTTTTATTTCAGTGGTTTCGGGTATTTTACACATGTATTTTAGTTTAATGTAGTCGCTCATTCATCAGCTATTAGAAAAATGCTTACTTAGTGCAGAGAGTGGAGTATTTTTTTCACAATTGTCAGTTTTAGGTGGAAAAATGGATTTTTTCAAAAAAATCTTAAAAATGAGATAACTCGAAAACAAGCGATTTTCGACCCCCAGTTAACTGGGGCAAAATTGTTGCAAATGAACTCTAGTATAACCCCTTTCAAGGAATAGGTCGAATTACCAGTCACCCTGTATAACCAGACTCGTTTGTATCGAGCGCGCTCCGAATTATATCCCCTTAACTTTAGAATTAGGCTAAGCCATATGCGGGCACTACATTCTCGCCGAGAACAGCCTAGAACGAGAGTGTGGATGCCCTTCATTATTCTCGTGGCATCATAAGCCAGAGTAATTTTCCTTGAAAGTTCTCGCTGAGAATTCTCTCCGAGAAGTTCTCGCTAGAGTGAAATGCCTGCTATAAAATCATAATATACTTACTATTGTCTATTCTTATAAAAAAAGAAAATAATATAAATAATCAAATTGCCTCATTTAAAAATAGCTTTCCATCACCGCTAACAACACCCTTTTTTTAACAATATATTTGTGTATATACACATTTTTAATTTTTTATAGTACTTAGTGCAACTTAATTTAATTCTAACTACATTCAATCAACTGAATAGCACTAAACTTAGTTTAAATTATTTACAAAATGAGTTAAATAAATCGAATGATGTTAAAACCATAGACAATACTAGCATAATAGACGTGTGCAAGCGAGAAGATAGTTCTTTATGTCACTAGTACAAATGCGAAAGGAAGAACCAAACAAAGTATTGCATTGACAGCTATTTTTCTAGACATTTTAGATTAAATTATTATGTAATTGTAAACAGACACACGTCAAAGTGATCTATTAAGCCTTTATAACAAGTAATGTCTATAATTAAAACATACTTATGGATGAACTGTTAGATGAAATAATACATAATTATATTTTATAAGATCAAATATTTTAACAAAACTCCCAAATATTATTATTTCAAGTCAATAATTATAACTTGACAAACTGTAATTTTCTTTTTCAAATCCTATGCTTTTTGAAATCCAAAACAACAAAATATAAATAAAAATTATCAAAACTGCATAATTTTTTGTGAACTTTAGTAGGTATAATTTTTTTGACTTCCCGACAATTTTAGTTTAGTTTTTATTCGTTTTTGTTACTGTATATTTTTGGTGTGCAAATAAAGAATATTTATGGTATGTTATGTTATGTTTAGTTTAGCTTATCTTGTTTAAAAATAAATTTAAAAAAAATGTTATTATTATAACACTTTATTGTACACATAGACATAATAATACACAAAGTTGAGAAAACATGTAGAAACGGCGAGCTGTGCAAATGGGCAATTATCTTATTGTTGTTTATTGTATTGTTTGTTATTTGTTAAATTGATTTTTTTTATTTACGTATCTCCGTTTGTCTAGTTATAATAATGACAAAAAACATTCTCACTTATTCCACCGGAATTATGGAACTAGTGGGAATGATTTATGTTAAAGAACTACAAATTGTTAATATTAGGCCGACCTATAAAGTAGTATGATCAAGAACTAGGGGCTCCCAAATTTAAAATTTGCTAAGAACTTTTAAGTTCCGTTCTATTTCTACTATTCAAGTTTATAAAACAGTAATTTTTCAGCCGTTTCATGAGAAATATGTCCATGTGAAATTCGATTGAGTTAACGGACTGTATGAGGGCTATTACAAACCAACAGATGGCGCCACTAAAACAATAGCAATAGTCTCTATAACATGTCGTACATAAATCAGAAGATTATTTTATGTATACCATTCCAGAATATTCTTTCTTACTGGTTTAAAGAATGAAATTTTATGTTTGGTATCTAGTGTTGCTTATTATACTCATTAAGACATAATAATAAAAAAAAACAGTTTATTAAAATATTTCTCATTAAACTGCTCATCAAAATATATACATGTGCCCCCGGTTCATGATCACACCACAACCCGTCAAAACCGACCATCTACCTCTGTATTTCCCTCGAGACGGGTCCAAGATGGCCGAATCCTGACGCAATGCTGTTGATTTCCACCTGCTTCCACGAGCAATACGGAGTGTGCTTCGCGCATTTGTTCTCCGTGTGGGGACACCTTGACTCAAGCATGATGTCCGAACGCAGCATGCCTAACGATAACGGCTATGCCGGATAGATTTATGTAAATGATTGGCCAACGTGAAGGAACTCAATGCACGGGCAAATTAGCACCTTTACAATTTACACGGATTTTCGTTTACCGCGCTTGTAATTACCACATTTGTAATAAGATTTTTAGCAAACAGGTTCTTACCACGTTTGTAATTTACCAAAATTGCAATTCAATTAATTACAAATGGTATAAAAACCGTTCTTAAGTAATTGGATTGCGATTTTGGTAAATTACAAACGTGGTAAGAACCTGTTTGCTTGTAAACGCAGCTGTTTGTTTGCAAAAGGTTTTTATACCATTTGTAATTAAATAACACAGTTATAATTCAAATGATTACAAACAAGGTAAGAACTACTGAACATTATTTTAACTTAAGTTAAAAGTACCTGAGTATTTCATAAAAACTGTATTTAAACGTCTTTTTGTTTGTAAGTAATGTTTTGCTTTCGTTGCCAAACTTGCCAATGCAATTCAGTCTTTAATAACTAAACGGGAGATTCATGTTATAAATATTTTGTTTGGAAAGTTAAATTACTGGTAATTTACAAAACATGACCATCGTTTGTCAGGTTCTGTTTATTCAATATTGAAGGTAGGCTTTCTACAACTTAGCCAATCTGATTTTATAAAGATTTTCGTAAAACGCAAAATATTATCACAAACTAGCTGGTTTTGATGTCTGTAGGTATGGAGTATGAATAATTTAATATTTGCAAATATTGATCCTTTATCGATTATATAGTAGTTTTTATCTACGCGGTTTTCAGATACTGCATTCATGAAGTAATTTCCTTTTAACGTATAACCAATTTTCCAGTAAACAACATGAATAAAAACTCGAATCTCCCGTCAAGTGAAGATGAATGGAAAAGTCTGTGATGTAAGCTGTAAGTATATTCACCTGGGCTATCCCCTCCTCCCTCACTTTTACCCATATGTCGAACAAGCTAGCTGTGAACTCGTCCACTTGCAGCGCGTTCTGTAGCGTGTTCTGGAGAAAATCATCGTCGTGGGCCACCTGTACACATTAAAAATGACATACCTAAGTAATAGACAAGTTAGTGCGTGACTGGCCCGCGGGGCAGAGACGTTGGGGGGAACGAGGTACTCTAGATGTTGGCGGGGGGCGTGTAGTGTAGCGGGTGCAGCATTGGTAGGCCTCCTACAAGGTGGAACGACGACCTGTTGAAGGCGGCGGGACGGGAAGCCGTTGGATGAGGGCAGCGCAGGACCGGGCGTTGTGGCGACCCTTGCGGGAGGCCTATGTCCAGCAGTGGACATCTATCGGCTGAAATGATTATGGCGATGAATACGATCGTACAATAGGATAAGAGATGTCCTCGTTTCAAAATATAAACCGCAACTACTATTTCTAGTGCTCTTCTTTCCATTTATTCTCATTCTTTTTTCCATTTACTTTGTGGAATCGATAGTACTACAGAAGGACCTGCTCTTCCATGTCATCATTTGAAACCAAACTTGTCAGATTTCGAAACAGTAGATATTCAGCCAGACTCTCAAATTTTTTGTGCAAATGTTCTTTGGGACCATTGACTAACCAACTTCTGGACGTAGGGTCTGCGCTCAAAAGTGTCCGAACCAAAAGAGCACCAGAACGTATAAAGAGAACCAATTACGCGACAGTCTTCGTTTGATCAGCCGACTAAGCGATCGCGCGCGCGCCGTGCCCCGATGGGGTAAAAACTACGCAAGCAGAATGAGAAAAATTTCATCATTTTCAATGTTTTTAGTTGGTTTATATTACTAAATACGTACTTAGGTTTGTGTAGATTAGTCTCTAACACTTTTTTCGAGAATTTTGTACTAGACCCGGCGTCCATTATTTTGTATGTCAATGCTTAGGACCAAAGAAGTATACCGGGCTGACGTAACCTCAGGGTTAAAAGCTCCAAAAAAAACAAAAGAAATAAAAAAAAAAAAAAGTATACCCTTAGAATTCCTGACTCCTAGGCTTCCGGCTTCCCTCCGGTGAGGGAGAGACATTGGCACACAAAATAATGGACGCCGGGCCTTGTATGCCCCCAAATATTACCCGATTCACCCGTATTAACTATGTCCGTACTAACTATGTTATCCTTCCAAGATGGCTCAGCCAGGATATCGCTATGAAAATATCGCTCATGGAGATATTCGTAACGTAACTAACCTTGTGCATTAGTTCATTCAATATGGGTTGTAATTCAATGGCTTTGTTGAACTCTGTACGAGGAAACGGAGAAGGCAGAAGAACGAACGGTGCAATCTGTTTAGAAAAAAAAAAAAATTTTGTATAGATAGATAGATAACTCATTTATTTCACCAGAACAATACAGGATAAACAGTGACAGACAAAGGCAGTAGGTAACATTTTAGAGTCCGCATAAGGAGGTCCGTGTAAAGCCGCAGCAGGAACAGGGAGCTCTCATAACGGCTACAATACGAGTTTAGGCTTACAATGACATATTTCTCGGCGTAGAGTTATTCTGAAAACTCAGAACATCCATATTTCACTAGTAGTAACGAAACTATGTCCAGTGTGACGAGTAGTGAGCCCGTCACTAGTTATCATGGTAGGTACAATACATGCATCGAAATTGAAGCATGCAGGTTTCCACATGATGTTTTCCTTCACCAAAACCTACCTTCCTGTGGTGTTAGAAATCGTACTTAAATTTCGAAAAATTCATTGGTATGATTCGGCCTGGATGACGATCGAACCATTACCTCCTGCATGGCAGGCATGGTTACTCGCCATTAGACCACCACAACTGGTGCTTTGTTTTGGTGTAAGGAGCGATCATAGCCCATACGGAAGAGAGCTAGCGCCTCAATCATGAGGCCGCGGTTTGATTCCTGGCCTGTACCACTAAGTTCTTTGGAATTTATGTACGGTTGTATTTATTATTTACTAGCTCCGCGGTGAATCAAAATATCGTGAGGAAACCTGCATTCCCGAGAATGAAAAGAAAATACCATAAGTTCGGAGGTATGCGTAAAATATGGGTGAGCTTGGGGCGAACACAAAGAACCAGCTGGTCTCAGTGATACAACGACCCTTGCTTGCAATAGCCCAACCACAAATAATGAAATTTGGTGTAAAATACGGTATAATTGATTGATTGAAGATTTGAAAACTATTGTGCTGATTATTATAATTCTTTCACTAAAATACCATCGTATTCTGTTTTAATAACACTAGAGTTTAATCGCGACTTCACCTGCACAAATTATATACCAGATTTTAAGTCAAATTATGAGATATCAAACAAAAAAATTTCATCAAAATCGGTTCCGTAGTTTTTGCATAATGCTCGAACAAACAAACAGACAGACTAAATTCTAAAACAGATTGATTTGAAGTCAGGGAAGCCTAAATACCATATCGTAATCTTTTTCTTGTACCTTACGCCTGTGCGGGTGACCCACAAGGTGAGCTGCATTTGTCTTTTAATGTTACGACTGTGCACACGACCTACGAGGGGCGTCAGTTTTAGCACTGCGCGAGGATCATCGTTTTGAGCTTAGCAGCGAAAGTGTTAAGAATGTAGTTGTAGCAATGCTCCGATTTAGCATTTTAAGTTAGGATGGAATGAAGTTTCAAGTGGGATATGGCTAGCCTTTCGCCCAGATAAACACTGCATGAGAAAACTTTATTTCCTTAGTAACCTCCATTTTAAGCCAGAACTACACAGTTGTCAATCAATGTAATAACATTTTATCTAAAACATGACCGTGGTGGTCCAGTGGCGAGTAACCTTGCCTGCCGTGCAGGAGGCGATGGTTCGATCCCCGTCCAGACCGACTAGAATCAATGAGTTTTACGGAATTTAAGTAGGATTTGTAACGCCACTGAAATATCGTGATGAAACCTGCATGCTTCAATTTCGAGGTATGTATTGTACCCAATGTCCATTATAAGTGGCGACGGGCTCACTCCCCGTCACACTGGACAGAGTTTCGTTACTAGTGAAACGTGGATATAGTCATAACTACGAATAAGGATGTATAGAAATGCAAATGAAGCTCAAAAATTGGCACCAAAAAAAAAACTGTACCTTGTTCTAAAGTTCTATAAAAAAAGTACCTTGCCGCCAAAACTTATACATGTCATTTTTTGTTAGGTGGGTCAATCAACTATTTTTTGTCTGTATTGTTGTATGTATTTAATAAACGGAATCCTTAGTTACTCAACAAACATTAATTTTTGGGGCAAGCAAAACCTGAGCTTGAGCCTTTTAGAGCATCGGGGTGTCGCAAAGAGGGTCCCATACAAACTTAGGACTTCGAAAATTTTCAACAAAAAACAATCGCCAAATGGTCAATGACCTTGACCTTGAATATGAAATGGAGGGTTTAATTAAAGGGAATGTTTTTGGGTAGACTAGGTAAATAGTAGCAATTCGGTTCTGACACTCGCCGACCGCTGCCGCAGCACGCTCGCTCCGCTCGCTCAGCTCGTGCGCTGTGGGTTGCAAGATACCTAACATGCTCGTCGCTTCGCTCCTCGCTAAACCTAACCGAGTAATGAAGTGGGACGCTCTGTTTCGGTTCTGGTACAGACATCATAAATTTCGAAATATCTCGAGAACGGTGAATCCTAGCGAAAAAATTACTAATTTTTCGAACCCCTGGGGCAACCGTAACCCAGGTGGGGTTATGCATGCAAAAGTAAAAAAAAGTTCATTTTTGAAAATTTGACAAGTACAGCCCCCAAACTAATTTCACCCGAAAATTCGATGGTTCATACAATTTCGATCAAAATTTTTCGAAGTCCCAGCTCCATATAAAATTAGCGTAAAATTTTTCTAAGTGTGGGACCCTCTTTGCGACACCCTAACCGTTTAGAGTTAGTCTTCTATAGTTATTCGTAGAGTCGTAAGCATATGCTTATCTAAAACATAAAACACTAACCTGAATGGCATCTTTGGTGAAGTGTTTCCGATCTCTCATTCCGACGCCATGCATCAATGCCCAGTCTTTAGCCTTCTCGATAACGCTTAGAAGCGGTTTATTATCAAGCGGTACCGGGATACAAGACGACAATCGTGCCTGAGTCATTATTAACAGCGAACAAAGTTTACTGATATGATTTTCCAGTTCTAACTAGCCTCCAATGTTGAGCGGCGAATGGATTTTCAAGAGACCAATACGCTTTTTATATACTGTTTTGGTTGGATTTGGAATGAATGCAAAGAAAAATTTGAGCGTGATTGTTTTTGAAAAGTGACAGTGACGTGAATGACAGAAAACAGATGGTGAACGACGACATGTCCGTTTCCGGAATTTTAAAGGCAACAAATTATTGTATCAATAATAAACCTTGTCAAGCAGCGATTACATTACATTACCCAACATTTAGGACCGATTTCGACATACATAGCTTGCTTTGATCGCTACACTTTGAAATAGAGAAAACAAATCAGGCAATGTCTGAAATCGACCCTAAATGTTAGGTAATGTAATCCCGACTTCATTCCTATTTCCGGAACGTTGCCTTGCCGTTGGGTTGGAGTTGGCTTCTGAGTCTTGGTAGCGTTGTGTATGACACAGATTTTTTTGAGAACTTTTTACGGCTCCGGATTCAAGTCACTCGGGTTTGGACTTTGACTTTGGCAGCTGCGACATAGATTATGATTATACCAAGCCATAGCGTAATTATAACAAAGTGGGTGCGCTCAGCGATCGCGGCGGGTCTATGCTCGCGCGGTGTGCGGGGGGGTGAGGCATCGGCAGTATTGGTACCGCGCGCAGGTAAATTGGTACTGGGACATGCTCCCCCCGGCCCGCTCACCGCGCACGATTGGCCTGTTGCGTCGCGACTGCTGAGCGCGCTCACTAGTTTATTCACACTATGGCTGAAATAAGTGCCTACGGCGCTATTTATCTGTGTAAGGCGAGGTAAGACACCTCTCACACATCGTTACGCGTGCGAGCAGTATGAACATGAGGACCGTGAAGAAAGCTAAATTCAGCGAGAAAAATTAAGTCACTTTTGTGATATAGCAGTGTTGCCAATCGAATATATATTAGTATGTTCGACGCGCGCCTGACGCGTTATTTATTTTTAAATATCTTTACCGCCTCTGCATCGCTATCACGCCTTCGCTCTCTTTATATTTGCGCGCGAACGAACGAGATAAAAGGCGTGATATAGCTGTATCATGTGCAACATGCTACGCCTTCGATTCATGTCCTTTCTCCTCCGAGACGGATTGCCTGTCGTTTCCCAAACATTTATATCAATGGTCAATGGCTAATGCAAAGGCAAAGTCATAACAAAAAAAAAAGAGTAGGATTTGGACATGTTTTGCTTTTTTACACTCCTTTAACTCCTTAAATATTTCCTCACTGTGTCGTTTCAATCAAGAGTTTTTACTAAAATTCCCTGAAAACCTCGTACTTGTCTACCTATAAATAGGTAACATTAAAATATTAAATTGTGGCATGCAATATAGGTAAGAATGATTAAATTTCACGCATCATTTCACACTATTTTAGGTTCTAAGATATGAGAATTTTTGGAATTTTTGATGCGATAAAAACACGAAAATTTTGGTGTCAATCTGGGATAATTCTTAAGTGTGGATCTGGCAACACTGAGCAAAATAATCGAATCGGCACTCGGCACATCACTATTTTGAAGCCGTTTTTGCATTGTTGCAAACGTAGTGGTTATATTCTCTTTGGTTGCAAACTGTGTCATACATAGCATAGAAACTGGGACATATTCTAATTGATCTGTGATAGAAACTTGAAAAAACGTGAGCATAATCAAGATAAATTGGGTTTCATTTTCTCCTATCGTAAGTACCCATAATTATCGTTATTATTTTACTACAGCTAACTAATGTCCACGCATAAAGGGTCCAGTTGTCGGCATTATAACCCACCTTTTTTATTTATTATTCCATATAAATGATCATCTGACTTATCTAGATGCCGAATCTAACCTTACAGGCATTAGGTACACTCTCGCGAGAACTTTGAAGGAAAATTACTACGGCGTATGCCGGCACTATATTCTCGCCGAGAACGAGAGTGTGGATGCCCTTCATTGTTCTCGTGGCGTAATAAGCCGTAGTAATTTTCCTCGCCGAGAATTCTCGCGACAGTGAAGTCGCCATGCCACGAGAACGATGAAAGGCATCCACACTCTCGTTCTCGGCTGTTCTCTGCGAGAATGTAGTGCCCGCCTAAAGCCCGACAACTGCTGGCCGGGGACGTGGACACCCACGAATGGTTGTGTAACGAATTGCTAAGTTTACTACATAAGTAAAATGATGTGAATAGGCACAAATTTGGACTTCACATTGGGTTTAATTAATGTTGTAGCAAATCTATGGCTGTGCAGAGGCAATAAAGCTATGGTGCAACACCCGAGGCATTGGCCACTCCAAACTTGCGGTCTCCTTGCCCTCAGCAAGGATCAAATTTGTACAATTTAACAAGGGCACTCACAGGCCACTGCAAATTAACACTAACTGCTGACGACCTAGGTGGCAAAGGTGAGCAACAAATGGGCCGCATTGCGCACGACTCGCCTGGTGAGTCAGGATTTTATCACATTTCAGTGTCAGCACTGCACGAGTATCATTGTAACACTAAAATTAAGTGATACGTACGACAGGCTGCAGATTCTGCAAGGAGGAGATGGAAACCTCCTCCTATGTGACAGTGGCCCCCTGATGTCCAAACGCAGTACTCATCTAAGTAAGCAGGTATAGACACCAGATAGATATAAACCATCCCGACCAAAAACCTACTACGATTTCTGGCCTTAGTGGGGAACGGTACGGAACTATAAAAAGGGTCATCACAAAGGACCAGCGATGGCACAGGCTTAGTAAGCTTGTCAAGCTTGGCTTGTCTTGCTCCAAACCCACAAAAAATAAAAATAGACATAGACATATATATATTTATTGATAATTTTCATTACAGGTCATTTTATTGTATACACTATATGTATATGCATAGGTAAATATTTCATTTTAAAACAATAAAAAAAATAATTATATTAGCAATAATAAATACAGTCAATTATACTTTATTACGATGTACATTGAAATTCAATTAAATAAATGTCATAAATTATTCAATCTTGCGTGACAAGAACTCATTATATGACTAGAATGGTTGCTGGACAAGCCACAGGCGCAGTCTTTTTTTAAAAATAGGTAGACTCTGTGCATTTGTGACATCTAGCGGCAGACAATTGTATACCGACGGACCCATGACTCTAATAGTCATTGAGGACACTTGAGGAAAATATAATAATAACTACTTTGATCTCACGGGCCAATACGTAGAGGCCCCTTTGAGACACTTTTATCTAATGTGATGGGATGCACCAATCATAGTCTATCTCCTGATGCATTATATAAATGCACCAAAAGGGATGTCTCTTAGGTTCCATACATTTAAAAGTCATATTTTGAAAATCCATAACAGACATGACATAATGTTAATTCGTATAGCAATTAAAATCTTTAATATGAAAATATATAGCATTATTTGCCATACTAATGAAAATCCATAATTTAAAAACGGGTGCCGTCTATCTGGCATGACTTTCATTGTCCGAAACATATGTAGCATAACATACTTGGCATAATTGTTCTTGGACGAATATTAACAATGCAGAAAGCTTTATTTGGTATAACAACTAAGTGGCAGAATATTAATTTATGCGAATTTAATATGGCATACTACTACCATAATCAAATTTAATATTGAATAATTTTGCATAGCATAATGATCATGTGGCATTAGGGCGGTTTAGAATAATTTCGCTTAGCATAATGATCATGTGGCATTAGGGCAGTGGATGGAAGCTGCGTTGGCATGCTGCATGCTTGCATGCTGCGTGCTTGCATGCTGCATGCTTGCTTGCCTTGCATGCTGCATTCTTGCTTGCATGCTGCATGCTTGCTTGCTTTCAGGATGCGTGCATGCATAGTGCATGCTTGTTTGCTTGCTGGATGCGTGCATTCATGCTTGCTTGTGTGCATGATTGCTTGCTTGCTTGTCTGCATGTTGGGGGGAGCAGGGGGGCCGCGCCCCCCGCTCGGGGGGTGCGGGGGGCGGAAGCCCCCTGCCTGAGAAAAACAAATTGGTGCTTGTAAAATTCTAGGTTAGGTTAGGTTAGAACATGTATAACACTGCGTAGCATCTCTAACTAGTCTGTGTATAACACTAAGCGGAGCGAGCGAAGCGAGCGGAGCATCATCATGCTTGCTTGCATGCTGCATGCTTGCTTGCATGCTGCATGCTTGCTTGCATGCTGCATGCTTGCTTGCATGTTGCACGCTAGCTTGCATGCTGCATGCTTGCTTGCATGCTGCATGCTAGTTGCTTCGGGCGCAGAAAGGTACCTAGCTTCAAAACTGTAGGTTAGGTTAGGCTAGATGGTAGATTTTAGTTTGTATCATTAGGTAAGTCACAAAATAAAAAACAACATGGTATGTGCATAATCATGATAGTTTTTGCGTGAAAGCGTAACAAACCAACTTACTTTCGCATTTAAAATAATAAGGGAGACTAGGTACTACTGTAGTTGTTTATGCCATTTATGATGCCATTAGTAATTTATGCATATAGTGATCATATGCATTACAAAATTATGCGACAATAGTGAGAGCCGTAACAATAATCTGCGAAAAGGCAATAATGCCATACAATACTTCTGAAAATAAACTTAATGCAATTCAACTGATCTGCCATAGAAGACTATGCGTTATGAATGGATGCCAAACAAAGTATGCCAAGTGAAGTTATGCCACTAGTCATGTATGCCTAATAGTGATCATGCATTAGAAAATTCTGAGAAAAAAAGTTATGCGATAACAGGGTAAACCTTTAAAAACCCATTGTATATGAAAATCTATTACATTGAAGAAATTCTTAATTTTTAAATACCTAACATCTCAGGGCATGGAATAGCATTAAAGGATTATAGGAGCGACCTATAGGATGATAGTATAACTGGTATGAATGAATAAAAAAATGGTTAATGGTAAAATCAACATTTATTTACAAAATCATTGAGTAATTATTTATTTTACGTCGTAAAATCTGCATTTATTTACAAAATCATTAGTTCATTACCTAATAATGTTTATTCTATGACTGAATAACATAATAATAATAATATAAGTGTGGAAGTTTGTATGTCAGGATATTTGGATGTTTGTCACTCAATTTCAAATATTATTGATTTTTAAACATGTTGTGCTATTTCGAATCAAATTAAAGATTGAAAAATTACGTCCCCTTAAGACGCAACAGATTGAAAATTTCGTTCTCTGGTTAGTGGGCTCGGTGGCGAAATTGGATAACGCAGTTCCCCGGTTTGGAAAAGTGCGGGTTCAAGTCCCGTTTGTCACTCCGTTTAAAATAGTCTTAAAGCAGCGATAGCTGTTAAAAACTCCGTTTTAGTTAGATGTTCGCTTTTTTCAAAAAAAGAGCTGTTCCATTGAAAATTTTAATAGCTACTCGTTTTAAAGGTATGATATAGCAGCTTATTTCCCGATTCTTTTACACAAATAACTGTAAAATATTTTATTATTATTTACAGGCATAAAGAAAACGAAAGGGGCCGCCCTATAATAACCTGGCGCTGCTCTGTGGAAGTAGAGGCCAAAAGACTTAACATGACCTGGGAGGATATTTACAGGGCTGACAGGAAGAGAAGAAGAAAACAGGCATGCTCAAGAAAACAGGCATGCTCGAAACGCCAGAATTCAGGATGAATTATTGTGGCTAGATACAAAAACAAAGACCATACAACAATTGACTCTTTCATGAAACTGAACAATTTGTGTATGGAATGGAGATACTGAAATAAAAAGAATATCTATATAATCCAGGTGTTGAGAAATAAATCTGCTAGATTCAAATAACAAATTTTACCCTTGAGATAGACATAGTTATGTCCAGCAAAGCATCTTGGATTGATGATAATTATACGGTGAAACTTTCTGTGGTTTAAGCAATTACAAGTAAAAATATCCCTATATACCACCACAGCCACATGCCATGTGTTTCCACTATAGAGTAATTGTCACGCGATATGGCTCATACTGACACGAAAGGAGAAGTACAAAAGATCATAGACTTGCAATTCATAGGCCCACATTTCTGGAGGAGCTAAGATGGCAAGAATAGTGTCCCACCTTACGCATTATCACCTGAGACATCAAGTTGTTGCACCTGTTGCTTGGCATGTGGCCATGTGGTAGGTAAATAAGGGAACTTTACGCTATTCCCCTGGTGGAATTCAAGAACTCCATAAGCTAACCCTGGCAGAGGCCTGGCTAAAACAACTTGACCTTGAAATTTAAACCTTCCCGCATCCAAGCAGGAAAACAAAAAAGTCCATACGATATGATGATGCCAAGGATGTGGGAAATAAGCTCACTCAACCAACACACGTCATTGAAGAAAGAAACAAATTGGAATTAAGAATGAAACCAATTTAAAATCGTTATGGTGCTGATTAGTTTGAAAACTGATTGGGGCAAATTTCTCGACCACAATGACAAGTGAAATCGCAAGGATATGCCATCGACTTGACTGAAAAAGTTTGAAAACTGATTTGAAGTACTCATCACTCGCTTGTAGGCTTCCTGCAGGAGTAAAAATAGATTCCTGAGCCGTTGAGTTGTGGAAAACTAGCCCACTCAACCAATACCAATCATCACTTGCCTGTAAAAGCATATGTAGCATATGGTCACGACTATATTCCCCGAGGGGTAGTCAGAGATATTCTAAAAACACAAAACATCCATCGCTTGTATTTGAAGCGATTCTTTTCCTCAAATTAAAGATCAACCAGTCTAATTTTTTGCCATCCAGGCACCTACCACTCAAAAGTTGTGATATTGTTCATAACTTCTGCAAAATATCACAGTTTTGAGCACTTTGCAATCTGCCTATCCGGTTCTAAATAGGCCTGTATTAATAAACGAAACTACAATGCTCGCGCGTTCTCAAGTCACCTCTAATGCATACTCAAAAAGTGAGCTTAGGAGCCCGTGAACGCATGGTTGGTTAGTTTATGAATATGGGCCTTAATGTTGGGATAAAATATGTTTCTTTTGTCAATTATACTTTTTATGCCATCCAAGCATCCATCATTCAAGTTGTACAACATTATAACTTCTGGAAACATCACTGTTTTGCATAGGTAGCTTCGTTTCGGACCAAGTTCGTATCCGGGCGTAAATTTTGTTCTTGTTTGTTTTCATTTTAATCGGCCAATGACTGCCATTATCTGGTTTTTGCGAGTTTTAGCAATGGGTGATTCTAAACGATTACGTTCGTTATCTTTTTTTTATCAACTTTGTATTTTTAGTGTTAGATCTGCTTTGTAACCATTTTTTTCTAAATTCTGTTTCTATCGGCGGCTTAGACCTATAATTGGCTTTCTGTTAGCCATCCATAATCGTCAGACTATCAGCCGTTGGTCTTCTTAAGAAAATAAAAAAATATATATTAATCTTAGTCTTTTCCAAAACTTAATCATAATTTATAATCAAATTATATAAACTTTGAGCATTTTTTCACTTTGCTCTACTCATTATTTATTGAATAGGTCTCTTTTCTATCCAACTTCGAGATGCTAATGCTGATCTAACAGTACCTGGTGGAGCGTCAATACCGGCTTCTTTGAAAATGGACTTAATCCATCCTGCTATTATGGTTCTAGTGGCCGGTTTACAAATACCAGTAATAGAGATAAACAAACCTTTCTGATCAGAATGCCGACTTTCAGTCATTTGTACCAGCTCAAGCCCATTTTTTTCTCTATCTCGATTCGAGATTCAGAATATGCCACCTCTTCAGTCGTGTCTTTTCATTGAAATTGCACAGATTTTTCTCCAATTTGTAAGTGACTTTTGAGCCACGAAATTGAAAGAAACAATTTGAAAACTGATTGAATCATCACTGGCTCGTATGTGACGCAGTTCTTTTGCTCAAAATAAAGATCAACCTTTCTGTTAAGATATGTGTTCTGTTATCCAGGCATCTATCACACACGTGGTGTGTTTATAATTTCTGCAATCCGTTTTGAACACATGTCTGCTTCCTTACTGTCTATCCGGTTCCTGCTTTGGATAATAGTTGAATTAGGCCCGTATTAGTAAACCAAACTCCAATGCTCTCGCGTTCTTAAATCACCTCGAACGCATACTAAAACGTGAGCTTAAGAGCTCGTGAACGCAAGGTATTACGTTTATTAATACAGGCTGAGGCATGAACATTGAGATGTTGGATAAATGTTTTATTGTTTTTTTTTGTCAAAGAAAATTGTGCCATCCAGGCATCTAACACTCAAGTGGTTGCAACAAAATAACTTCTGCAAACATATCCGTTTTGCACAGCTTTATTTTTAAATTCATATCCGGTAGTAAAACTTGTTTTTGTCTTATTTTAATCTGCAATGGGCCAACGATCCATCCAGGCATCTAACACTCAAGTGGTTGCAACAAAATAACTTCTGCAAACATATCCGTTTTGCACAGCTTTATTTTTAAATTCATATCCGGTAGTAAAACTTGTTTTTGTCTTATTTTAATCTGCAATGGGCCAACGATGGCCATAATCATCTCCAGTCATAACCGGCAACAAACTACACGCAGTTTTTAAATCAAAACTCAATTTCGTCGGTTTCGCTATCGCTTTCCAGTGTCAAAATATTTAGTATGTCTTTATACACACTGTCAAACCTACTGCAAATATCGTGTAATCGTTAACACTGTTTTGGTTTTGCACTACTCACTTCACTTTCATTAACGTCGAGGATGGACGTCTCCGCGTCTTCTGAAAATTATAGCTTCTTATCGTGTGGGCAGTGCCCTGGTGTCAGAGTTTTTTCAGACCGCCTTACGGCCTCTGACGTGGTTTTTATGTAACGACTGCTACCACCAAAGATAGTAGCCGAGACCAACGGCTTAACGTGCCATCCGAAGCACGGAATCATTTTTATTTTCAGACAATCAGGTGATTCAGCCTGCAATGTCCTAACCAACTGGGGAAAACTCACAAAGTGACATATCACTAGGCGCCCCCCGTGGGAATCGAACCCACGACCTACGTGTCGAGAGCCAATGCTCTTAACCATTAGACCACGGAGGCACTTATAGCTTGCGCCCTGGTGTAAATCTCCTTTTTCAAGCATTTTTAAATTTTTGTTATAGCGTAAATAATTCCAGCCATTATGAACAATCCGATGATCACTGCCAAAAACATGCGTTTTCGTCATTTGTACCTCCAAGTTTTGTACAGTAGTGGCAGTGTTAGAATATCCAATTTGAGACACTAGCTGTGGCTGTTCTTGGTCAGTTGGAGTTGATGATGAATGCCGCATTTTTATGTTGGCATTAAAAATATAGACACCTGCTATTTACTTCTTCTAGATCCACCCTTGGCATGAGGTCGCCATGTATTGTAATCCGTAGGGTCGATCAATCAACCATTGAAGGAAACACATCAGTTACGAATATACGTTTATAGTGAGTGCTCAATGGTACAGAAGGCCACATGCTACGATTCTGACACATCTTTCGCCTCCACAACATCCATAAGTTTCTTCATACAAGCTCTTCGGTTACGGGTACATTTTATTTGGCCCTTCTTCAGTACGCACCTGAATATTCGTATATGCAGCGGGACCCTGTGTCATAATGGTTTAGGTCCTAAATAATCGAGTTGGTATATGTTTCTACCTATCGATTTATAAACGTTAAAATTTCTACCTTTGCAAATTAATGAGAAAAAAACGAAATAAATCTGTGCTGTGCCAGCGGGGCCCTTTGTTAATTGAAAGTTTACAGACTAAAATGAACTTGTATTCATGGAGCCTCCTATTTCTACCTTCCAAATAACTTTACACTACACCCTAGATATAAATAGTTTTTGAGAAATATGCATTTGAAGATTTTGTCCACCTAGCAGGGCCCTTTGTTATTTGGTGTCTTACATGGCCCCAGTTAATTTAAAAAAACAGGTAGTTATTTCTACTTACTCAATCTATTATTACCAATTTGCTAGTGACAAGGTTTAAAGAAAAAAAACTATGTACCTACTTAGAAAAAATATTATTGTATCAGGTATCTTAAGTAAGTACCCATAATCATAGTACAAAGAAAAACGTAATACCTTATATATAAAAACAATAGCAAATCTGTAACCATAATTATCTATTATTTATATAAATTAAGGTATGTAAGAATGTAGTAGGGTTTTTACATATTTATATTACGCTATATTTATTTTTTGCAATAGATGACACAGTGAATTTCAATCTGTTCTATTGGATTACTTTGAATGTTTTCATACAAATCATCATAACACTCCCAGCGATTATCATGTCTCAGGCAATGTGTGCGGTAATGAGCAATGCTTGGACAATACTGTATTACTGAAATCAATAAATAGTTTTCATTATTGACTAATAAACTTCGAGGTATATCAGATAGTGTAATTTTCCCAAGCCCATTAAAATCAAATTAAATTGTCACATTTAGCTCGTAAACAATCTTCCGTCTACCATTGCAGTTTTTTTGAACGCATTTTGGTTTGTTTTTAGGAAAGTAAACAGCTTTTTCCAACAATTGTATACCTTGATGTTTCAGCAAATCCATATCTAAACATATCATTGGAACATTTCGTTGAATATGTTCTTCGGCACAATATTTGTTACTGCAAGTGTTTATACTGATTGCACTAGAAAGATCATTTAATAAAACCCTTTCAAACACATCACATACATTGGTATTGCAATTGACTGAAATGATCTCGTTATCATTACTAGTAGAATCGTAATATTTAGATAATATTAATGCTCTAAGGGAATCTATTTGAGCTTTGTTATTATTACTACTAAGCATACATTGCAGTAATAAACAGAATGCATTGACAGAAGTGCTTACTTTATCATTTACATTCACATTGTCCAAACATGCTACAGCTAGAGCATGAGCAACCGAATCAAATGCACACGTATTAACAAGTAAATAGCATCTATCATTAACTGAACAACTACCACCGTTTTTCAAAAAAGTTACTTCATTTGGATTCAAATTTCTTTCAGTTGTATCTCTTCCTTTTGAATCGTTGCATTTCATTTTAGATTCTTTCTTGATTAAAGTGTTTTTCGATGTTGTTTTTTTTTTAGTCTTTATCAATCCGCGCCAATTTTCGCAGTCAATAGGATCGTCATTGAATACTGATTCGATCGGAAAAAGAGACTCTTCTTGCTGAGTTGGGTTTTGAATTTTTCTCTTTCGTGGTCGTGGTCGTGGCCTACGTTGCTGTGGAGCAATTTTTAAACCTTTGATCGCCAGTGTTAATGTACCTTTCAAGAGGTTGTGAAATTCTACAAAGAAATCATCAACCCTTAATCTCATATGAAAATTTCTCAATAAAGAATTCTTGATAACATTAAAATAACTTTCACAGTTACTACTGCTAGGCGATAAAATATCGCTGTTGAAAAATTTACACATGACATTAGAGAACAATGGTAACCGAGATATAAGTCGTTTAAGAACGCGAATAAATTCTGGAAGGTAATATGGATTGAGTAAATCGCCTGGGTCTTCCAAAATCAAAATAAGTTCGTTTCGATGAATATACTCTTGAAACCAATAAACATCGCTGTAAACAAACTCTTCATCTTTTTGGTGCTTTTCGGTTTTCTCCCTTACATCGCTGTCATTCTCAACTACCTCTTGTGTCTCTTCAAGTTCATTAAATAAATTAGTATTATAAATTAGGTCTTTCAAGCGGCGTGTACTATCTAAACATGTAGTATAGTCTTTCTTATTTTTTCCTGTGCATTTATGAGTTGAAACAACGACCAAATCCCACACTAACTGCTTGATTATTTCATAGTTTTCACATATTTTAATATACTTCAGGCATTTTAGGTAGAACATTTTTGCAAATGGATTTAAATCTTTAAGACATGGAAGTCGTGACAATGTTTTGCAAAAATGGGAAGTGTCAAGTCTCACAAAGCAAGAAGGCACTTCAGTAGATTTCTTTTCAAGCACTTTAAAGCAATGTTCGATATAGTCTTTAGTACAATTGAATTTAGTGAATGCAGTAACTACAGCTGATTGCAAAGCAGCTTGGTCATCAGTTACTGCTTCATTTGGAGGAGTTACAAAAGCAACCCACGATTTTAACCATTTAGCAATTGTGTCTGCTGTTTGACTTTCTGATAGCAATTGTGTTAGTGGTATACTGCTTCCTTGATTCGAATATCCAAGACACACATAAAGGAAGATATGTTTAGAATTGTTTTTGCCAATGAAATTCTCATCGCTTTTGTGTTTTTTATCGACATTTTGACAAACGGATCCTGTTGCATCTAACGCCACACAAATGCGATCATTTTTTCGTACATATTTCTTATAGTATTCAATCTGTTCCTGCGTCCAAAATAGCAAGTAGAACGGCCGAGCGGAGACTTGTCTTATGATCGATGAAAATGGTGATGTATTACTTAGCTTGACCAAACTTAGAATCGGATTTTTATCCAAAATGTTCTCTTTTCTAGTTTCGCATTTAATTTGCCTCAGTGTTTGCAATTTGGGAATAAAAGGTGACTCACGTTCATCATCTTCAAGACATACAGAATCATTAGCGACCTCTGATCTCACGACTACAGCAGCTTTATTAACAAGACATTTACTCAATTCTTGTCGTTGATAACCGGTCATGCGCAATTTTTTGCCTGGATCATGTTTAAAGTTTTTATCAAAGCCCTTGATAATACAATTTACACTCATGAAGTTATCAGTATGAGGAGTGGGCTTTACTATCACTTCGACGGAAGCCGCGCATTGATTGCAGTATCCATTGCATTTAACATATCCAGCGTCATACACTTGGTGAGTTTTCATACACCAAGTACAAGGTAAGGAAGTATGTGACCAAATGTCTTGACAAATTACGTAAGTCCACTTATTTTGAGGCAATTTTATTCGCCGTTGAAACACAAGGTTTGGTTTTTTAGAGTCATTTCTGTGGGTGTAAAAAATCTTGGGTTCGATTTCTTGCCATTTGTGAAAGTCCATTAAAAATCATATTGAGTAGTTGACGTATCATTGACATTGCACTTACTATTATCAGAAGACAAATCTTCGTCACTTCCCGACGCTGAGAAATCATCCACACACTGTTTCAGGGAAAGATGTGCACTGAAAAACTGTACATAATATTTTTTCACTGATAAATATATCGCTTTTACAGTCATACGGTTATTTAATTGATTGGAAATGTCCAAATAAATTTGGTCACTTGGAGGAGGTAAACAGTTTCTGAATTTGTCTTTAAATTTTCCAATTACTGATTTCTGTTCATTAACACTCACTGCAGGTTTCCGTCCTACCATTTTTACACTAATTAGACAAAATTACTATAATTCGAAACACATTTAACCAGTATTATAACACAAACAAACCAAACTAACGATTCGAGTGATCGCTTGTTATTATTTAGTAAATTTTTCACAACTACCCTCTTAATTTTTTTAGTCGCAAAGCAAAGTGATTTGCTCATTGTAAAATAACTCATCCACTTATAGCCTTAGTACCAAACTTTGTGCAAGTCTTCAGTCGTTTTTTTTTCTTTAAACCTTGTCACTAGCAAGTTGGTAATAATAGATTGAGTAAGTAGAAATAACTACCTGTTTTTTTAAATTAACTGGGGCCATGTAAGACACCAAATAACAAAGGGCCCTGCTAGGTGGACAAAATCTTCAAATGCATATTTCTCAAAAACTATTTATATCTAGGGTGTAGTGTAAAGTTATTTGGAAGGTAGAAATAGGAGGCTCCATGAATACAAGTTCATTTTAGTCTGTAAACTTTCAATTAACAAAGGGCCCCGCTGGCACAGCACAGATTTATTTCGTTTTTTTCTCATTAATTTGCAAAGGTAGAAATTTTAACGTTTATAAATCGATAGGTAGAAACATATACCAACTCGATTATTTAGGACCTAAACCATTATGACACAGGGTCCCGCTGCATATACGTATATCGCACCTGATTTGGTCAGCGTACGTGCGCCTTTCAACCATTCCATACACACTTGCCTAGTAAATTTCGTACGTCAACCTACTTTCGCTCATTCTTTCCACATGGCCAAACCACCTCAACATGCCTTTTTCATCCTTTCTCTAATCACACTATTCCGTAACCGGTCCTTCAAAGTCACACCATACATACTACGCAGGGAGCGCTTAAAAAAAAGTGAACCATCTATCGAATGTATATATGTTATATATATTATAGAAATATGTTTATTATTTATTAAAGTATACAGTTTGGGAATTTATTTCTTAAAAATAATATCGTCCAAATGTAAACCTTCACGGTCACGGCACTCATTTATTCGAATACTAAAATTTCTTATGACGGCTCGGCAGGTAGACTCTGCCATGTTCTTCCTATCATTAAATGTATGTCAAATTACTTTTTACACATTAAATAAAAATTAGTTTCGATTAACTTTTATTATTATTTATTTTATTTATATGAAATGAATCTGGACTTAAGTAGCAAAGATTCAAAGAAACAGGTACATTTTCTAGCCATATGCCTGCACTCACGAGCCAGTCGATTTCCTTGGAAGTTAGGTCTGAAATTCCGAATAAAAGTTTTTGATGCTTGAAAGCAACTTTTCAAATCCGAGAAGACAGCGCCAGTAATATGGTTGATTAATAATATAATTTAATATAAATAAGTTATTGACGCGGAGCGCTGAATGAAAATGACTTGTCCTTTTTAGTTTTTAATTAACGTTTTACAATAAACGTCCTTACTTTAACTTACTTTATTATTTCATTTCTAGACGAAGAGAGGTTAGCGCTACTGATTTCTCTTACTATTTCTTCTTCTATTGTCTTCTTCTTGTTTCTCTCCTGTATAAAGCACAACTGAATGGCGTTGGCCACAGATAACACATTTGATGTGTGCCTTGCAGTACTTAGGGTAATTTCCTTTCTTGAGGCATATGGCACAAGCCTTTACTTTCTTCAGAAATGCTCGCCGCTCTTCAACTGTCATTCTTTGAAGCTTGAAGCATTCCAAACTGCTATGCGAATCCTTGTCGCACCAAATACAATGTTGTTTTTGCTTGTTAAAGGAAACAACCTGCAGTCGGTCCTTTCATTTCCTGTGTTTCAGATAAATCCAGTTTCTCAAAACTCTTCTTGGTTTATTCGTTGTTCAGATTCTACTTCTCGTTGCAAAAATGTTCGTAAGTCGGATAACTCATTAGTAATATTTCCAGCTTCCTTGTTTCTTTCCCATATTTACAATAAATCTTGGGGTAGGGCTGATTCCACCATTGGGAGCAAAAATGCTGCAAATTTGTCCTTTGTAAATCCCAAAGTCTCTGGCCCTTAAATTAATGTGAGCTGAATTTATCAAATAACAATGTTATGCTTGTATTTTCAGATTTATTGATCATGCGTAGCAATTCTCGCACATACACTTAAATTAATAATTCTTCACGGGCATACCCGGCTTTTAGTTGATTCAAATACAAAATCATTTAGTACTAAATAATAATAATTAGTTTACACAATTATATGGTTTACTACAATAGAATGTCTGGAGTACGATGGTCCAAAACAGAGGATTACTAATACACATCAGAATCAAACATTCAAAGATTCTCGGTAAGCAGCTGGCGTGAAACTTTCTACTAAAGATTTTGGTTCGGAACCTTCCTTCATTGCTTGAAGCAAATATTGATACTTATCTTAGGGATCAATGAGATCGTCTTCATGCATTTTCTGAAATTTATCCCAGAAAGGAAGCCAGCTCTTCAAATCGTTGGGAAATTTCTTTTTTCTCTCAGCTCCTTACCAGGCTTCTTAGTATTCAAGTTTTTATACTTCAAATCTATCAATATCCAGCGAGACCGACTTCGGTTTCGTCATCCGATTCTTGGATGAGGAGTCGTATTTTTTTATCAGTTTCTATTAATTGACGCTATATTTAAAAAAAAGTTAATCTAAGCTAAGTCACTCTTTATTATCGCTATTGTCTAAGGTGTGAAATGTATGATGTATAGTTGTCTATATGAATAAATATCTTGCACTTTTAAATATTGAGCAGTAATCGTTAAGGGAAACTCAGTCTTTGTGCAGTTATTAATCTGCGTTTCGACCGCATTGTCATTTTTGGTGAACATGGATCTCAATACCTTTCTTTCCCTTTTTATTGCTACCATCGACACAACCTTCTATTCGATCGTTTTGTTACGATGATAGCTAGATTGAAAAGGATTCGATAAAAGAAACAATCGTTCATTTGGTGTTTTCTGAAAAAGTGACCATAGATCATTTATTTTTCTTAAATATCACAAAATGTCATAGACTGCGTTCAGATACATGTACAATTCGAAGAATATCGTACATGATGGTGAGGAATGCATGATGCTGTAACTTTGTGTACCTTTCAATCATCATTCATACAAAGGAATTAAGAGTATAGTTCGCCTGGTGATCGTTAATTGCTAGAGCTATCTAGCAGAAGTTTTTAGGTGGATAGGTAACCCCTCAATTATACAACTATACTGCCTTTGCCCTCGTTATCTCAGAATAGAAATAGTGAGTCATAGTTTCATTAAACGATCGATTTTCTTCTACTCAACATTTCTTTGAGAGCATCTGCATAATCTATACTTTGAGGAAATGCCTCTAAAATTTTCTGTTTCTTTTCATCGCATGACATCTCATAAGAACGTAAAGCATTATGCCACATTTTTGTCAAACCAGACAACCGTGCTTGCATAAAATATCTTTTAACAGTATCATTCCACCCATGAACAGCCCCTAATTGCTCAATTTTATTAAGCCACAGTTGTGCTGGGAGTTCCGGTTTTTTGGATCGAACTCAGGTGTTATTTATTATTATTTACTGATTGAAGAAACAAACAGTCACTTAAAAAACATTAAATTTTGATTTTAAGATACACTTACAGACCTTGAGTATTATTATTATTTTAGGCTTCACTATAACATTAGGATAAATTGTAGATGGATTGGTCCTACCAGATTAGGGATGGTCGATGCTGAGAAAACATCGATGTTGATATCGGTCGCTTATTATCGATTTCCGATAAAAATCGATCTTAAAACACCGACCAGTTGGCCAACATCGATCGATATTTTTTGCAAATAAAACAATACAGTATTATATTCTTATGTTTACCATAGAAATCAGTCAAATAAAGAATAAAGTACAAATTATAAATTCCAATATTTTTTATCAGCAAACAACAGTCTGACAGGCAGAATAGAAAATAAATAAAAATAAATGTTTTTAACGGGTTTTTACGGCTCTGGTTACGTTGTCCCTTGAGCCGGGAATGAATGAATGAACAATCAGTGAAAAGTGATATAATTATTTCTGTCTTTCTTTCTGGTATAGCGCTGTCCCCCTCGGTCGGCGCCAACATCAAGACAAAAACGTCATCATGACATCAATGTTGCGATGTTACGTCAACGTCGTTATCGATGTTAAAACATCGATGTTTTCCTCATTAACATCGATGTTAATGCAATATCGATGAACATCGACCATCCCTATACCAGATGTTTCCAGGCTAGGCTCCGATGATAATTCTGGCCGCCATGGAGCCCAGCGCCTGGGCCGACTGTACGAAGACCTTGCATCTCGGGAACGTTTTCTCGCACCCCTCGTTCGATCCGCTCGTGGTCCTCACAGGACGTCGGGACCGGCTACGGCAGCTGATTTTGTCCATCCCACTTCTGAAAATTGTTACACCAATTAGAATATGAACCTAGGGGCAGTAAAATAATACGAAGATATAAGCAGCCAATTATATGTATAATTTAATTAATTTTTTAATTGATACATGTAATGTAGATAGGCACTTTTAAAACAGTATTTTAACATTATATGCCTTTTATTTAAATTTGATGACTAGGAATATATAAATAATATCTACAGTGTGAAATTGATATCATTAGCATCCTTTTAAACTAAAAGTCTACCCATCAAACTGAACAACTTATACTTTTGTACTTTGTACTTCTCCCTTCTAGAAGCCTCTTCCCTAAGGTCACTGCATTATGACACAGACGCCATCATAAGAAGAAGCGACACGTCCGCCTAAGATGGAGCATAATTCGCGAATGCAACGGGACACCCTTGAATGAAGCTCAACTTCCCAAGGTACACGCCGTAATGTATAGCTACTAGTCTGAAATCACTCGTCAAAGTGATTATGTATATCTTTTCCTTACTATCTTTTCTCTCCAACGGAGTAGATCCGTAGAATCCCTTAGCGAGATCAATCATGCTCGCTCCCGCTAGGGTAAAATATACATAAAAGTCAGGCAATGAGAGGTCTATCTCTTCCCAGTTAAAGTCATTTGGGTTGATGTCAGCAGGCGAAAACTCAAGGGCTTGCATCACCCTCAGTCTCAAGGCATTACAAAGAGTCTTTCCGTTCCCTTTACCGAAAAGGAATTTATAGCTGAATAAAGATCCGTCATTGTATAGCTCATCCCAATCGGGTTCGGATTCAACTCTCTCATCCCAATTGGTTTTCTCCACAGTTTTTGTCTTTGGTAATTCTTTAGGATTGGTTTTCTTTAATGTCCTCCTTATCTCCGGGCTTCTTCTCTTCTCTTCCGTGCACCAGGACCCCGATCTTCGGGACCTCCGGGCTTCTAACATCCCTCGTTTCGCTCCTGTCTCCGCTTGTACGCTCTCCCTTGATGGGAGCACGAATCTTATCCCGTTTGTAGGGCGTCAGAGTTAATCCCCACGCGCCGAGTAGTTCCTTCTCTTTCTCACTGCTATCCACTCTTTGCTCACGTATTTTATTGAACTCGCCGCGGTCAATCCGGACAACGCTCTGCCCGCTTTTCGCGCCGCTGGTAGCCCCGCAGTTTGTTTTCCCAAGCCTAACTCCCATGACTATATCTCTCAATATGCAAGTATTGTCCTCCCGAACAACATACGCTACCCTCGTCCTATGAATGGGAATCATTCCTCCTGTCCCCCTCACCATTACTATTACATCAAAACGATCATTGGGCTTACCTTTGCTGCCGATTTTAGTTAAGCATCCGAGAAATTCTTCTCCGACACGGCTCTCGTAATTATAAGTGCTAGTTTTAAAAAGGCAATCTTGCGTGGACGAATCCACATATAAGTAGGTGGTTGAATACACTTTGTCAATCGGTCGAATAGGCCTCTCTGGTGGAGATGTCTTCTTCACATCCTGAGTTCCCTTTCCGCTGTTCATGATCCAAGCCTAGTTGTCCGCGTGTTTGAGCTTCCCCACTACACTGGTCTCGAAAGGATTTTCACGAACGAATACTATGGGAGCAAAGATCGGTTTGCCCGAAGTTTGCGCCCATAGTAAAAGTTGTTCAGTTTGATGGGTAGACTCTTAGTTGAAAAGGATGCTAATGATGTCAATTTCACCCTGTATATCGAACGAAACCAAAAACTAATTTTCAATACCATCCTAAGTTCTTTAGCTTTAAACTTAAAACGGACAAAATAGCTAATATGGAACCAAGACAAGTGTACAAAATCAGGTAATCTTCTATAAAAATACGGTCAGAGAATTACGCACTTAGACTTTGATGCACAAACTTGTATAAGAATGACCGGCGCAAAATGTTTTAAAATTATCACAAGTCGTCGACGACTGGTTCATTGGTCGACGACGCCAGCGACAGTAGTTCCAATAAAATTACCGAAAACGATGTAGCTTTCGTAGCACGACCAACTGTCTGCGACGATGTTGCCACACGCCATCTACCGAAATCAGCTCGAACCATGTGATGTTATTCACACTAGACATTTTGAGACTAGACGACTTGGGGAACTAGTCCTTAAATTAGACGTTTTGGTGCACTATTAGATGCCGTCCTATTTCTTATACTTAACAAAAAACCGCATCTAAATCGGTCAAGTCGTTTCGGCGTAAATGCGCAAAAACTCATTTTGACGAAAGAAAAATGTTTACTGCAGTGCCCCCTGGCGAGATAACACCAAAACACGTATCAACAACTATAGATGATTTATCACAAACCCTATACAGAAAACCGTATCTAAATCGGTCTAGCCGTTTTGGAGATAAATGGGAAACACCCTCTCACCCTAAACTCATACACGTTCTCCGTTCCGTCGTGGGTAAAAACGACATTGTTGCGTGTGTGGAAGGAAATATTGGTAGAGGTCTAGGGGGACGTACCGAGACAAGAACAGGGACTCTATTATAAATCGACGAGAATGTATGACAAGATGTATAGACCTAGAGGAAACGCTCAAAGTGGAGATCCATAGTGTCTGCCTACCCCTCTAAGAAGAAGGCAAGAGTCTATGTATGTTTGTATGAGCTAAGTTGGTCATTACATTACAGTCGAGGCTGTAAACGATCCGAGACTTGTAATGACCAACGCTCACACGTTTCATACGACGTTTTTCAACCCACTTGCGAGGAAAAAATTATAAAATTTCGAAAAAAGGATTAGACAAAATATTTGTCAAAAATGGCGCCCTTTTTTCCCGGAGTCCTTTCATCCCGCGCCGTGCGCCTGTTTAATTATACGCGCGCAGGTATTATCGTACTAGTGCGTAATGTGAAGTAAAACGCAAGTGTGTTTTATAAGCTGCATTATGTACTTAAAAGCGGTGCGATAAGAGCCAAATTACGAGGATTGAAAAAAAATATTTTAAATTCTCTTCTTACGGATATGTAGAGGTGGACGTCTTTGTGCACGATCGGCGATAATCATAAGAAATAAAAAAAATACTGCACACAATTACTTTGGCCTTTTTAAATATTACAGAAATTCGTCTAGAGAAAAGTCTGCGTTCAGTAGTGGACGCTCTGATAGGTTGACAAATGTGATTGCATATTCGATTGAATTACAATGGATTACAAAATTTTTTTTTTGTTTATAATTAATAAAATTCTTTTGTCTAATTTAAAACCAGGTGATCAAATAAATACCCGGTAGATTTAAACGTCTTTGTGCATGACCGGCGATAATCATAAGAAATAAAAAAAAATACTGCACACAATTACTTTGGCCTTTTAAATATTACAGAAATTCGTCTAGAGAAAAGTCTGCGTTCAGTAGTGGACGCTCTGATAGGTTGACAAATGTGATTGCATATTCGATTGAATTACAATGGATTACAAAATTTTTTTTTGTTTATAATTATTAAAATTCTTTTGTCTAATTTAAACCAGGTGATCAAATAAATACCCGATAGATTTAAACGTCTTTGTGCACGACCGGCGATAATAATAAGAAATAAAAAAAAATACTGCACACAATTACTTTGGCCTTTTTAAATATTACAGAAATTCGTCTAGAGAAAGGTCTGCGTTCAGTAGTGGACGCTCTGATAGGTTGACAAATGTGATTGCATATTCGATTGAATTACAATGGATTACAATTTTTTTTTTGTTTATAATTATTAAAATTCTTTTGTCTAATTTAAAACCGGATGATCAAAGAAATACCCGATAGATTTAAACGTCTTTGTGCACGACCGGTGATAATAAAAAGAAATAAAAAAAAATACTGCACACAATTACTTTGGCCTTTTTAAATATTACAGAAATTCGTCTAGAGAAAAGTCTGCGTTCAGTAGTGGACGCTCTGATAGGTTGACAAATGTGATTGCATATTCGATTGAATTACAATCTTTGTGCACGACCGGCGATAAAATAAAAAAAAATACTGCACACAATTACTTTGGCCTTTTTAAATATTACAGAAATTTGTTCGATTGAATGACAATGGATTACAAAAATTTTTTTTGTTTATAATTAATAAAATTCTTTTGTCTAATTTAAAACCAGGTGATCAAATAAATACCCGGTAGATTTAAACGTCTTTGTGCACGACCGGCGATAATCATAAGAAATTAAAAAAAAATACTGCACACAATTACTTTGGCCTTTTAAATATTACAGAAATTCGTCTAGAGAAAAGTCTGCGTTCAGTAGTGGACGCTCTGATAGGTTGACAAATGTGATTGCATATTCGATTGAATTACAATGGATTACAATTTTTTTTTTGTTTATAATTATTAAAATTCTTTTGTCTAATTTAAAACCGGATGATCAAAGAAATACCCGATAGATTTAAACGTCTTTGTGCACGACCGGTGATAATAAAAAGAAATAAAAAAAAATACTGCACACAATTACTTTGGCCTTTTTAAATATTACAGAAATTCGTCTAGAGAAAAGTCTGCGTTCAGTAGTGGACGCTCTGATAGGTTGACAAATGTGATTGCATATTCGATTGAATTACAATCTTTGTGCACGACCGGCGATAAAATAAAAAAAATACTGCACACAATTACTTTGGCCTTTTTAAATATTACAGAAATTTGTTCGATTGAATGACAATGGATTACAAAATTTTTTTTTGTTTATAATTAATAAAATTCTTTTGTCTAATTTAAAACCAGGTGATCAAATAAATACCCGGTAGATTTAAACGTCTTTGTGCACGACCGGCGATAATCATAAGAAATTAAAAAAAAATACTGCACACAATTACTTTGGCCTTTTAAATATTACAGAAATTCGTCTAGAGAAAAGTCTGCGTTCAGTAGTGGACGCTCTGATAGGTTGACAAATGTGATTGCATATTCGATTGAATTACAATGGATTACAAAATTTTTTTTTGTTTATAATTATTAAAATTCTTTTGTCTAATTTAAACCAGGTGATCAAATAAATACCCGGTAGATTTAAACGTCTTTGTGCACGACCGGCGATAATAATAAGAAATAAAAAAAAATCTGCACACAATTACTTTGGCCTTTTTAAATATTACAGAAATTCGTCTAGAGAAAAGTCTGCGTTCATTAGTGGACGCTCTGATAGGTTGACAAATGTGATTGCATATTCGATTGAATTACAATGGATTACAAATTTTTTTTTTTGTTTATAATTATTAAAATTCTTTTGTCTAATTTAAAACCGGGTGATCAAATAAATACCCGATAGATTTAAACGTCTTTGTGCACGACCGGTGATAATAAAAAGAAATAAAAAAAAATACTGCACACAATTACTTTGGCCTTTTTAAATATTACAGAAATTCGTCTAGAGAAAAGTCTGCGTTCAGTAGTGGACGCTCTGATAGGTTGACAAATGTGATTGCATATTCGATTGAATTACAATGGATTACAAAATTTTTTTTTGTTTATAATTATTAAAATTCTTTTGTCTAATTTAAACCAGGTGATCAAATAAATACCCGATAGATTTAAACGTCTTTGTGCACGACCGGCGATAATAATAAGAAATAAAAAAAATACTGCACACAATTACTTTGGCCTTTTTAAATATTACAGAAATTCGTCTAGAGAAAAGTCTGCGTTCAGTAGTGGACGCTCTGATAGGTTGACAAATGTGATTGCATATTCGATTGAATTACAATGGATTACAATTTTTTTTTTTTTTTATAATTATTAAAATTCTTTTGTCTAATTTAAAACCGGATGATCAAAGAAATACCCGATAGATTTAAACGTCTTTGTGCACGACCGGTGATAATAAAAAGAAATAAAAAAAAATACTGCACACAATTACTTTGGCCTTTTTAAATATTACAGAAATTCGTCTAGAGAAAAGTCTGCGTTCAGTAGTGGACGCTCTGATAGGTTGACAAATGTGATTGCATATTCGATTGAATTACAATGGATTACAAATTTTGTTTTTGTTTATAATTATTAAAATTCTTTTGTCTAATTTAAAACCGGGTGATCAAATAAATACCCGATAGATTTAAACGTCTTTGTGCACGACCGGTGATAATAAAAAGAAATAAAAAAAAATACTGCACACAATTACTTTGGCCTTTTTAAATATTACAGAAATTCGTCTAGAGAAAAGTCTGCGTTCAGTAGTGGACGCTCTGATAGGTTGACAAATGTGATTGCATATTCGATTGAATTACAATCTTTGTGCACGACCGGCGATAACATAAAAAAAATACTGCACACAATTACTTTGGCCTTTTTAAATATTACAGAAATTTGTTCGATTGAATGACAATGGATTACAAAATTTTTTTTTGTTTATAATTATTAAAATTCTTTTGTCTAATTTAAAACCAGGTGATTAAATACCCGGTAGACTTAAATTTAAAAAAAAACAATAGTTACAATAGGGTAACAGGTATTACGAATTTCATATTTTGAAGGTGACACTGACTAGTGATGTATCCCTTTACACCCGGGAATTTTTTTTTAATAATCGGCTTGAAACATTAGGTACATTAGGTTTTCTTACCGTACCAAGGAGCCCCGAAAAATAGAAAAAAAATTCCTAAAAACGCAGTTTTCCTGAAAAAGTGCCCTCACGATCGTGAGAGTGTAAATATTTCAGTAGAGTCGAATAAAATATCAGTTTTTTTGTAGAACTTATTTATTTGTTCTTCTTTTGAACATTTGAACTTTAGGTAGACTAGGTAACATCAGTCCGAGCTTATAAAACTATTTAAAAAAAAACTAATTTCTTATTTCTTCTTATACAACAAAATAAAATGAAAATTTGTTAAACTTCTAAATAATGATCATAAGAAAACTTAAAGTAAGTAAGTAGGCATATAAATCAACAATTAATACTCATACCTCCCTACCATACTGCACATTATTTAAGATTTTTGATGGAAATACATATAACAATTTTTATTACGGGTTGAGGCACAAGTACACATCGCAATTAACGCATCTAATTTTCGAGCGACTTTTACAGGGTTCGAAAATGCAGGATCTGGGTGCCTTTAAATCATCATCAAAAAGTGGCAAGTGGTCGTAACTATCATATCTCTTTCCATCCGAGGGTCGTTTTGGTCTATATTGTTTATGTAATGTGTCGTCTGGTGCCTCGTTTTCTGAGTCGCTTAAATCAGTTCGACGCATTCTTTCAGGTGAATTGGTCAGACAATCAGCCACATGAAGTCTGAAATCTAACAAGGCCATAATATCCTTTCTCGGATAGTTGTTTGCCACACAATTATTTTTATATAAGGTCTAACAAAATTAGGTGAAACTATTTTAAGGGGATGATCAGACCATCAAACTGAACAACTTTCTCTATGGGACCAATATTGAAATCGCGAAAAAAAAAAATCTGCTCTCCCATACATTTAGGTCGAGTAGGTTTGTATGGAACAGCTGATTTTTTTTCGCGATTACGATATTGGTCCCATAGAGAATGTTGTTCAGTTTGATGGTCTGATCATCCCCTTAAAATAGTTTCACCTACTTTTGTTAGACCTTATATAATCGCCACGAATTTACCAACGCTAGATACAGAAAATGAATGATGACTTTTAGTGTCCACTTATTTGTCTTGATAAAAGTGCGGTAGTGTGCCATTTGCTGATCTAGAATATCAACACCACCCATATGTTGGTTATATTATTGAATTACCTTTGGAGCAGACACATCAACGTAAGATTTTGTCTGCTTTTCCCATCTTTTGACAGTGGTAGAAGTCGATGAACCAGTACAGTTTGACGCCATAAGGACGGACTTCTTATCCTTCCATTTTACGATAACCGTGGAATCCCTGACGAAATGCTGGCTTTCTCCAAGGACCATGGCAGCATCCTTTTTGAATTTGATGTTAGCACGGTCGGGAATACGGTTCAGCATTATATTATCTCTTCTACTAAAGGGACAGTTGTAAAATATCGGTCGTGATAAACGCAACTATCTGCAGGTACATTCTTGACCAAGTGAAGAATTACCGAAGTCCCAAGACCCATAGAAGTTTCTGTAAACATTGTTTTCGCTCCTTTGTAAATAGCGAAGTCAACCGTTAGACCCTCACTAGTTGTCAAAACAAAATTTTTCAAGCCGACTGGCCTGGGCTTATTATTAACCTCTTGGCGTAAATCGCATCGTCCACTAAAAGGTATCATCTGTTCATCAATCGAGTAATAAGACGGAATTCTTGCTAGATTGTTACAGGCATCCTGGACTGTTTTAATCATAGGTTGCACCTTCCACAGCGAGTTAGTTTTCTCTTCTTCCGATGGTGTATCATGATCTACGATATGGAGAGCGTTATGTACACAGACCACCATAAACGGCTTGGATCAAGTTTTGATATTAATGCATGCTGTAACTGTTCCTTTGAAAGAGGAAATTCGAGCTCTTTTGTATAAAAATGTATGAACCATCACATATTAACACGTTCCGGGGCAGTGAACGAGACACAATAGAACTTTTATTGTTATCACGTCTATAGCCGGTCACTGTCCCGGAACGTGTTAAAACAGCTTTAGGTGATTCGTCACTCCCAAAAATATGGTTAGGTAGTACTCTATTTCTTTCTATAACTTCGCTTCGTGTAATGTGATCAAGTCCCAAATGCATAGGAATAAAATCATTGAATAGACATCTTCTTGTAAAATGAATTTTTCTGTCTATACTTTGCCTTGACTTGTTAAAAAAACTGTACTTAATCGTATGCTCGGTTCTCCACTCCTTATTTTGCTGAGATAAATACCTAAGTCTGTACGTGGTGTACTTGAACCTCTACGCAAACTCGGTACTTGATTAAGTAGTTGATTGAACTGAGTGTGACTCAAGCCAGTCCAGAAGTGTAGATCATCCTCTGTTATTTCATCAATATTTTCAAAATCTATTAAAGCTCTTTGTTCTTGTGCCAGAACATACATTCTTCTAATATCTAGAATATTGTCAGCATTGAAATCGAAATGGCGGCATGTGACTCTGTCATTTATATCTTCCAAAGACATGTTAGTCAAATGATTTTGACATATCCGTGCAAGCTGGGGTATGAGCAAGTCGTAATAACTCATAAGATATACCTTAATACTGTTAGGCATTTGGCTGAGTTGCTAGTTATTGCAGTCATGTATCATACAACGCCGTGATGTGTTTGCTACCCTACTAAGGCCCGGAACAGGAATCGCAACGGCAGCTTGAGGTTGAGGCACTGGATCATGGTGCACTGCTTGATTAATTCTGTGCCAACAGGCGTGACAAATCGATCTCGTTCCATCAAATGCTATCTGTAACAACAAGAATTATTTATTGTCGGGGTAGTCATATAACGAAAAAAAACGGCGAACATTATAGGTGCACGTAAGCTATGCTCTCATTTAAAATAATGTACAGAGGTATTTGTCGTATCACAGACTTTTCGGTGAAAGAAAACAACGTGAGGAAAAATAGCGACTAATAGTACCTATAATAGCGACTTGGTCTACGAAAGGATTAGTAGGTAACCTCTGTTGCTCCAAAGGGGAATGTAGGAGTAGAGTAAACGAGAGTGCGGCAACTTCATACAAGCGCTCCGGAACGCACGCACACGAGCCCAATGTTCACCTACGTTAGCACACAGAGAAAAGCGCGGGAAAGGAGTACCTGACGACGTGGGCTGTATGCGCGTACGCGACCGGTCAGGCGGGGCGGGGGCGGCGGCGGCGGGGCTGCGGGTGGCACTTCACTCAAGTACTAAGTCGAGACATGTCGAGACATGAATCTCTTGCCACTGCCGTGCCGACTGGGCAATTCGATAACTATGACTCAACCCTAGCTGCTAAGTAATTACAGATCGGTACGTAGATTCAACGTCACGGCACTGTTGCCGCACTCTCGTTCACTCTGGTAGGCGTGTGCGATGTATGTTTTACCTCTTGTGGCGGTTGCAAATCCCGTATAATGAGCTCCACAAAATCTCGCCGAGATTCAAAAAAACGTTGAGAGAGGATATGTCTTCGCAGCCGTCTTAGTGAACGATTACACGTAACACAAGTATCCATTTTCACCACTAACCAATCGATAAGCAAACTCGGAGTCCAAAAGTATAACAGTAGTCGTAAATAAATAATAGAATCGGTTGAAATGAAAGCAAGAAACGCACAGATCACAACGAATGCTGTCGAAGGACTGCGCGGGCGCAGTGCACGGCCACGCTATAGGCATATACCGACGTCCGACTACGTGTGAGTGAAACAGAAAGCAGCCGCGCTGTTGCGATTGGCCGCAAATGCGAGCTATCACGAAACATTACGACGGACCGAGTCACGAGTATATTCAATATCTCTTTGTAAATATAAAAGGGCTTCTTTATTCTTGTCATACTATACAATTAAAAACCGGAACTATAACTATTTAATGCTCCTTTTAATAATACATTCATATGATGCCTGTAAAAATTCGAATAATTTCATACACTTGGCCATCGATTTCGATCATGCCTCCTATGTAGTATTTAATTATTTATTTTTAGCTATAATTTGAGTTACATACCGTTTGCGCCGGGCCTGGTTTTTTTAGCATTGTCCTTTACTGAATTGAATATCAGTTGACCGTGCTACGGCCGACTCTCGGCTCGGACCCAACACGGTCTAGTGTGAGTCATCCTTTATCCTGTATCCTGTGTGTCCGAGCGAGAGTAGACAATTATCTCTCGTATGGTCTATAAGAAACAGGATCGATTGACATAAAAAAAAGTTTTTGTGTAAATGGTCTATTTTCTTGCTGACTCTAAATTTTTTTCAAAATCTGTAATACTGTCTCAAAAAGTTAAGGACAGTCTCTTAAGAACGTTTCCCTCTAGTTGCAACGGTTAAGGTACCTGCCCTTACTGCCCCGACTCAATTAATCAATAGATAAGTGATATATAAACTTACCAAATTAAGGCAGCCAGACGGCGCGATGCCGCCTCCGCTGTTGTCGCGCGTGCACGCGAGCGCTTGGCTGCACGTGAAGCTCTGAAATTTACGAGGTGGTTAATCACTTAATTTGTAAGAACCTGAGCAATAAATAACTTACAGTTAAAATACTACTTCAAAATTTCTTAGATAGAAGTACTGTGGAGGCGTAAATCAGATGGTTAATTAAAATAGAGCTTTAATGATTGTTTTATATTTTATTTTCATAGATCGAGACATTTTCTTTCTAGCTCTGAGAACGATCTTCTTCTCACCTTACAGTTTACCTTAACATAATATCAGTCTCAAAGTTTTCAGAAAAGGAACATACATTTTTTGTTACTTTTGTATCTAAAATCTTGCTAAAATAACACCTGGAATTTCACGCTACCATCAGTTTTACGTAAAATAAAGTCTAAAAACAATGAAAACAGGAATATAAGTTTTTTCAACACTAGTTTCTGATAAAAGTACGTTAAAATGATTCTTTTGAACTTTCTTAAAGAGTTCTTAAATTCAAGTACAATTACACGTCTGCTACTGGACTTGATAACAGGTGGGTTAATTTTTTTCACAACTTAGTATCTAGCTACTTCAGAGATGTCATCTTTAATTGGCCACTTAAATTTGTGGTTATCATTTTTTTCTGCAAATTGTATTACATAGCCATCTTCTGTAATTTATTTGATCTGCCCAACGTAACGATAAACAAGATTTTTCATGGAGATTAAATTTATTATTGTCCAGTCTTCTACTGGAAGTGGTAAAACGGCGCACTCATTTTCTGATTCGCAACTGGATGAATCAAATTGATCCACATCTTCTTCTTCATTATACATCGATTCTGGAGATTGTGGCAATTCAATATCGTGTAAAATAGACCCTCTATTTTCTTGCTGACTGTACTTTTTTTCAAAATCTGTATATGGGGGTAAAACTGTCTCAAAAAGTTAAGGACAGTCTCTTAAGAACGTTTTCCGCTAGTTGCAACGGTTAAGGTACCTTACTGCCCCGTCTCAAAAATTCACCCTGTATACCGTGCTCTATTCCATGCGAATGTACGCATGCCGTGAAAAATTCGTGAGAAAAGTGTTTATACAATGCTTTTTTGGAGGCGCCGCAGAATACGCAACGCAAAGTTGTCATTGTATAAACCTGCCTTAAAACATGCAAATTTTACGTACGATCTTTCTTCTTTCACTCATCTTTTCTTTTATTAAATAAGCTTACTTTGTAGTGAAATAGTTTGATACGTAGATTTAGAATTACAGTAAATTCTGAAATTGGCTTAATTTTAATATTTAAGCGTTCTTGTGTACTCAAAATTTAGATAGAGTCTGGCTAACGAAAGCGTGACCTGAGAAAACGCGGAAAATTCAAAAAATCTTTATGTGGTACTACTAACTATAGTGATAGAAATATGTTTTGATACTTGAATATTTTTTGTGTTTACGACAATAAAGTAGAGCCTGTTCGGAAAGGGAACCGTCGTCCACGAGTGATCGAGTGAATTAACGTTATGATTTTTACAAAGCAACCCAAAACTAATATTAAAAGTATCAAAATCTAAAAAATCTAAACAAAAACGGTAATTAAGCACAGCAGCACCCTCACATCTACGGTTCTCTTTCCACACATATTTCTATAGTAATTGTTTGCTAAATTAATTTCTAATTTAAGGAATATTAGCTGTGGAAAACATGTCCTTAGAAATTTTTAATGTATATAAATACATTAAAAATTTCTAAGGACATGTTTTCCACAGTTATGTACAGTTAGCCACAGGTTATAAAACCTGTGGCTAACTGTACATAACTTTACTAATAAAATTTTTAATGTACATAACATCACACTTATTAATGAGAGGCTCATTATCAAAATGTTATTTGTTTTTAAAGGCTCCGTTTGGTGTAGCAGAAGCCTAGACTGTCATGGATGTGAGTAAAAAAACGAGTGGTTAGATTTATTTATTAGTGTGTACAACTGTACATAAGTAAATTATTTACACTTAACATTTAGTTACGTTTAATCGTCATACTCAAAATCAGAGTCCAAAAATTCAACCTCGAAAGATTCTTCTGTATCAGTGGAGTCATCACCTACACTAATTATTAATTTTTCTAATACTTCTTCTGTTATGTGATCTCTTTGTTTGTATTTATTTTCCACATTTATTACATGGTCCGTCATTGTTTTCCAATCTTCTGCAGTTATTCGGCCAAACGAGGTTTTTATCAGTGTTTCTGTTTCTTTTGCTGGCAGATTAATGTTTTTTTTTGCCACCATACGCTTAGCTGAGCTCCATATCAGCTCGATCGGGTTGAGATCACAGTGGTATGGTGGCAGTCTCAGTACCTCATGGCCGTATTGTTCAAAAGTTCATCAGCTACGTACAGGGGTTCGGGTTTATGTTTGTTAACTAAACATAACAATTCGGGTTTTTTTAGACAATCTTCATAATTTATTTCTACTCTTGTACTTCAGCTTTTCTCGTTTGTGTTGTAGGAACTTTATTCTGTTGTACGGTGTGGTAGCTCGCATTTTCCATCACAATCACACTGGGCTCGTTCAAATTAGGTATTAATTTTTCTTTTAACCATTTATCAAAGTTTTCAGCATTCATATCATGGTGATAATCTGCCAACCTTGATTTGGTACTAAATACTAATAGTGCATTTGGTACAAACCCTGTTTCAGAACCAGCATGTACTATAATATATCTTTTCCCTGAAGAGATATTTTCCAGTGGGCTTGGTTGCGGGGCACCACTTGTTGGCGGACCTTGCCATGACATTTTCGGTTTATAATTTTTGTGAATATACGTTTCATCTAAATAGATAATAGGCTTTCCTAGCGCTCGTTTAGCAGATATTTCTCGCAGATATCGATGTCTCCAGGCAGCAATGTCAAAGCGTTCAACAAGAACCGTACGTTCATTTTAATTTTTTTTAAACTCGTACCCGTTCGCTATTAATATTTTACGCAGAGTTTCTCTGCATCCATTAAATTGATGCTAGAACGTATGTCCTCTAATAATGTTCTCAATGTAGGGACTTCGTTTTTCACAATATAAAACTCATTGATTTTATTTCGTATAGCATCTATATCAAAACTGTCTAAATCCGACACAGACTTTTTGTGGGGACGTTTCTTTCCTGGAGTGCTCCACATCCCTTCATTCACAAATCCTTCTTTTTTATTTTTTTTTTAGTGTTGTGACACCAACCTCTGCAAAACAAAGTATAAGAACATACTTAATGATGTAGGTATACCCAAATCGTAATCGTAAGACAATTTATTATCATATCGTAAATATATCAAAGAATGAGCCAACAAGGATCAAGATTAAAAATTCGTACTAACCTAAAAAACCCGAAATCGCATCTAAACATTGTTGTTTTTCTTGGAAAAAAACTTCTTTCTCCTCTTGTTTTTCTTTGAACTTACTGATCATAGTATGTAGCAGCTTCCGCACGTTACTTTTTATTGTTTTACCCATAATAGAGCAATTACTTTTGAAAAACAAATTAACAGTACAAAATGCAGACAACAGCAACCATAGACTTTGACGTGCCTTTGACAGCTTAATAATGTTGCCATATCAAAACTTTTAAGAAAGCTCTAGGTCACGCTTTCGTTAGCCAGACTCTAAGTACCTAATTGACATAAAAAAAATAGTTGACAATCATTTTCAAATAAATAAAAAAAAATTGTCAGTTATTTTTACAGAGAAAAAATCGCCACCTTTAAGAAGTATTTAATCTTTTTGACAGTCACATTCACGGTCAAATATACAAATATTTGCCCCTTACGGAATTGGAACCCGCGACACTCGGATCAGCTTGTGTTGGTTCGTCGCGCCTGCTGACCACGTTAGCCACGATAGTGGCTACGCAGTACTTCTGTTGTATCATTTCTTTAACTATCTTCTGTTCTTCTATCGTTAAGATCTGGAACAAAAAGTAGTAATTAGCGTGTAGGATCGCACTGCGGCAAAAGCCCCCTCTCTTGAATAATTTGCCTACCTTTACCACCTTTACCTTTACCTTACCTAATTTGTATACCTTTTTTTATTTTTCCTTTGCCTCTTTTTTTGATCTCGCCATTGTTTTCTTATAATATCTTTATCCGCGTCTTCGAGCTGTGATATTTTCTTTCTTTTAGTTTTTATGGGTTTTAGGTCTTTTTTTTCTGATGTTCATATTTTTCGGGATATCTTTCATTCTTTGGCGATAACGGCGTATTTTTTCAGCTGAAGTGAGCACCATTTTGAAATCTGAAATTCCATTCAGTAGAATTATTTATTGAATTGATACCTAATTGATATTTCTTACATAAATGTATTTTATTTTTCAGGGAAAATGAGCCAACAGCAAACAAGCCAAACAAAAAAACGAAAAGTTCAATAACTCTCTCATACAGGGTGTAAGCGACAGCCTAGCAAATACAGAAACGGTGAACTCAGACCATCAAACTGAACAACTTTCACTATGGAGCCTACCTCAGGAAACGCGAAAAAAAATCTGCTGTCCCATACATTTTAGTCGGATACAACAGTAACACTGTTTCAGTATTTGCTAGGCTGTCACTTACACCCTGTATAGGGTCCTTCTTAATATGCTGACACCTTTTTAAGGGGGTGATCAGACAGTCAAACTGAACAACTTTCTCTATGGCACCAACATCGAAATCGCGTATAAAAAATCAGCTCTTCCATACAAAACTGCAAACCTACTCGAGCCAAATGTATGGGACAGCAGATTTTTTTTTTCGCGATTTCGATATTGGTCCCATAGAACAAGTTGTTCAGTTTGATGATCTGAAATAAAAAGTGTCAGCACATTAAGAAGGATCCTGTAGAACTAAAATAAAACAAAAATTGGTAAAGCATACTTTTTCTAGCAATTTTGACTTAAAAACGAAATTACTGGACCGATAAACTAAATAAATAAATACATTTTATATAAACTATTTTATTTTTTATTAAAATTAGTGTTTTGAGGGTTCCTAGCCAAACTGGACCCTAAGATTCCTAAACTTAGGGTGCCGCTGTTCGTCAAGTCTGTTTTAACTTTAATAGTGGGGAGCCCAAGATGCTAAGTCATTCTTGTTTTCCATCTCTCCTATTTTTGAAATATCATCTAATATTCTGCATTCAATCATCAATGTTCTTTTTTTTACATCGTAATCAGTCTCATCATCTTAGTCATATACTTCTATCCCTTAATCAAACGGAATATTTTTTTATGAGATAAATGAAAACTAAGAATTGTTTTTAGGTAAGTTGGGTGCGTAGATTCAGAAAAAAAATATAAACATTGGATAGGGGGTGGGGAAAGGGTGTTTTTGCGGTGGGAAATAATTTCCCATTATCCGATACGGTTACGGACTTTTACTTTTACTAGTAGTTCCCCTGCTTTGCTTGAAATATTATTTTTTTTTGTAAGTAACTCAAAGTATGTAACATGCAACCCAAAATAAAAGATGTTTAATATTATAATAAGAAAGTAAGAAAAGTATGAATACAAAAAAAGTGGAATTATCATTGCAATCATCATACTTATAATTACAGTAGAATTCATATATAACGACTTCGCTTATAACAACTAATCGGTTTTAGCGACGATAATCTTTACTCAAGTTAGGTTTCGTAGATAGGTACTAAGAAAATATAACCGTTTAGTGCGACTCCGGTTTAAGCGACCAGTTGGTCGCAGTTGCTTATAGCGACCATTATTTATGATAATACGTCCGGTTAAAACGACACACGCGCAATGCTTTGTTTACCTACGCACTCGCACCCCCGCCCCGCGCGCTTCACCTCCTTATTGGCGCACGTAAATCACAGTTCGTGTTTGTCACCTGTTATGACAAGTTCATAAAGCTCGACAAAATGAGTTCAGTGAAGCGAAAGTGTTTTACAATTAAAGAAAAAAGTGCAATATTACATCGATTGGAAGCCGGTGAATCAAATGCAACCCTCGCAAAGGAGTTTGGCGTATCTCATTCTACAATATCCACAATAAAAAAGAATAAAGATAAGATTGAGCCGCTATTTAAAGCCAATGTTTTGAAATGCAAACGTGTAAGGACGTCTACTCATGAGCAGGTGGATAAGGCATTGTTACAGTGGTTCAAACTTCAGCGCGACCGGGGAATACCTGTTAATGGACCCTTGCTACAAGAGAAAGCAAACTTTTTTGCTAGACAGTTAGACATGCAAAATTTCACGTTAATTATAAAAAAATATATTATAATAATATGTATTCGTAAGTTATGTATGTACAAGTTAAGTTATGAACTTAAGTAATAATTCGTCCGTTTGGTGCGTCGTCCGGTTAGTACGACATAGTATCGCCGGTCCCTTGAAGGTCGTTATATCCGGATTCTACTGTATAACTATTAAATTTATTTTTCAGAAGATGGAGCAGTATGAAAAGCTTTGAAGCAGGTTTTGGCGCACAGAGCTACATTACATGTAGAACATTGTATTTTGGTTCTCTGTTCTTGCTTTTTCAAACTCCAGAACTTACATCTCTTGTAAGTTGTGATTTCTTCTGGCAAGTGTATGCCCATATTCAATAAACGGATTTCATCTGGCACTCCAAAGACACCACCCTTTTTGTTTTTAAAACGTATAGCTTGTCCTGGTGCTTTCCTTGTTGTGTGATTGTCTGACTAATGCACGTGCCAAACGCAACCTGAAATCTCGGTGACCATGCAACGTTGCAACGTGTGTGTCGTTGTAAGTAATATATGCATTTATAATGGAAGCATCGAACATGAAGAATAGAAGTCTCATCCAATATTTTCGGGATTTTCGGTCAATTGGGTATGAAGACCTAAAATGGTCAAATAAATCTACCCCACCCATGCTTAAGAGTATATGAAGCAATAGCTTTCGGGCACAAAACCTCTTTTCTAGTGCCATCTTTTTGGGTTCTTTTCACGAGCATTACGTCACGTGGTTGATGTGCGGTTGAGAGCACATTTACTTCTTTAGTGGCCATCCACTTGACGGCTGTTACGGGCTATGATGTGACAGCTGTGAATTGATGTTTTTCCAATCTCATCTGTTTCGGCTGCTTTTTATTCTTCATGACATCAGGCAGATATTTTTTGTTGCTTCGAACTGTTCCTAGTTCCTACTGCATAAATATTTCTGTCAAATAGATCTTCCATAAGTGGAACACTGGTGAAGAAATTGTCGAAAGCAACTAACGTATTTCCAGGTACATTAATACATAGTTTCGTCACCACATTGTAATCTAGTCCGTCATTCTCTGTGCTATCACCTTTACCGGTATAAACTTCAAATTGGTACAAGTACCCCGTTTTGGCGTCACATCTAGCCCAAATTTTGAAGCCCCGTTTGATTGGTTTCTTTGGCATATATTGTTTTAATTTTAATGTACTGCGACCTTTAAATTTCACCATGCACTCGTCAATTGACTGCACACCTGAATTATATGCTTGTCTTTGATAAACCTTGTTCAGTTCTGTAATAAGAGGTCTCACTTTATATAATTTATCGACTCTCCTGGAGTCTCTTGGTGGTTGCATTTCATTGTCGTTAAGGTGTAGGTTTTCGGTGATCTTTTTAAATCGCACGATTGGAAAAACTTGTGCAATTTCTTTGTTATAATAGAAAGGATCTGACGACCAGTATAACTCGAAATCCGGAAGAGGATTTAACCCCATCATGATCAAAACTCCTAGATAAGCCCTGATATCTTCTTCAGTGACTGGTTTCCAATTAGCGCTTTCTTTTTGAACTGCGTATCGGTTAGTTTGTTCCGCTATTATCAGTATCAATTTATCTGGAAAAAACCTTTCAAAAACAGTCAAGGGCTGAGTTTTGTGTGTGTCCTGGAACTTGGGTTTAAAACGCTTATCAAAAACTGGAATATCATGGGTTAAGTCAGCTATCTTCCAATCTCTAGGTCGAGATCGGTCCCTGGGAACTACGTTGTGATTTTGAGACTCTTCTTGATCATCTTCCATTAATTCATCTACATCAATGTCCTCTTCAAACATATTGCCTGGTCTTTGAGTAGTAGCCACTTGTTCGAGAGGTGGAATGGTCGGAGCCTCTTCGTGTATGTCAACTATTTCTGGTTGAATGTCATGAGATGAGAGACTGCCTTGATCTTGAGTGCATAGTTCTTGAACATGGAGTGGACCATTTGAAGTATCTTGCTCAGTAACATTGCGGACTGTATTTTGAACATGGAGTGGACTATTAGATGTGTCTTGCTCAAAAACATTACCGTCCGTATTTTGTATCGTTGCATTCTGAGACTGGTCATCTAAAATTGACAATAAATCTGATCGTGTTGTCTGCAAAACGGGTTCATCTTCAACGTTGTCATCATCTAAATTATCTTCGATGCCAACAATTTCTTCGAGACGATGTTCTATTAGATAATTCATCAGGTTGATTTAAGTAACTTGCAGAAGGAGAACAAATACTATTAGCAAAGCAATCATCGTCTTCAGAATCATTATCGGACAAGTCAGATAAGTCAGCCAAGTGTTCTACTGCTTCTTCTAGTTTTTTTTTAGTAAGTGGTTGTGGTTTTCGTATTTTTTTCTTATTCATTTTTCTTTTGCTGGAAACAAATAATAAAAATCTGAAGAAAAACAACATCGGATACGGATAATTTTTTTGTTCACCAGACAGACGGTCAGAAATTGTATATATATATTACGGAAACAAAGAAAATTTTAAGTGCAGGAACAAACAATGGGAAATAATTTCCCACTTACTAAAACCTAAAAATTTCTAGAAAATCGTACTGTTTCCAGGGTTGCCACCTTGGATTTTTTTTGAACGCTAGGTCAAGAGTAAAATGTCGCCAGATTTAAGAAATTTGGATTTTAAAAAAAAACACCAAATTCCACTAAATTATTGGAATTAAATAACAGACTAAAGAAAACCTAGTTTAAAAAAAACGAACGAATATGTATGAGATGCTAAAAAACAGTTGTATTCGGCAGTCGTTCTTATTCATTGTACTTACAATATACGTATTTTTCTTTGTATATTTTTACTAGAGTACATTAAATTGTTTTTACTAAGTTAACATAAATATTCGGTATAACTTGACAAAATATTTAGTATTCTATAGGCAATCAGGGAATTTTTTCTCGCCTCCCGCGTTAGCAGCAGCGCACAAGACGAACGAGGAGAACCGGTTTGAAGCCTCGAAATAAAACCACATAAATATTGTTCATTTGCCATTTATTTGTACCTAATCAGTAGAGTACTAACAATCAAGAGAAAAAAGTAAAAAAAAAAATAAAAGTTAAAATTCAAGATCATCAAATGTTATATCTTCTATAACTTCATCATCATTCACAGATGCCGACGCTACTGACGATGACGATGACGCCGACACCGATGCAGATGATGTTGTTGGTTGTGGTTGATTTTTGTAGGAGTACTTTGTGTTTTTGCCAATTGCTGCAATGACATCGCTTGGTAATTCATAATTGTAACATTTCAAATCTGTAACTTTTAGTCTATTTCTGATAAAAATTATGGCATTTAGAAGTGGACCAGCCATCCTGTTCCGAAGTTTGCTTTTTACAATGTTCATGACACTGAAAATTCTTTCGATACCTGCATTTGAGTTGGGTAAAGTTAACGAAGATATAGCAAGATCAACTAGTTCTGCAAAGTCATTTATTCCAGCTGCGTTCCTGTGCTCATCTACCTCAATCCAAAATTTTATAACTTCTTTTGTATTTTTCCACTGGACAAAACAGATGTTGTGCCACTGCTTCAATATCTTGTCAATGTCACTAGCGTCATAGCCAAGTTCTTTAGCTAGTTCCGAAATGGAATTGTCCTTACCTTGGCGCAGAATCATCTCTGGGTCTAATCTTGACATCAACTCCAGCACATTATAATTGGTTGGCAGTCTTTGTTGAATTTCCTTGGCTAGCTTCACATTAAATTCAATACAGCGACGTTTTATGGCTGATACAGCATCAGATGTTAATGATGTTTTTTCACTCTCCGATTCAAAGAGGTATCCCATATATGGGACCGGATTAAGGTTTTGGTCGATGTCAATGGTTAAGAAGTCCTTATCTGTGATTGCTGCATTCGGTAACAGTATCCTGTTGCAAACTGAACGTAATAGTGTAATCAGCACATTTAATAATCGAAGAGGATTTGCACTTTCACTTTCAAAGGTTTTCACAGCGATCTGAACATCGTTCAGTACACTCCTCAAAAATAGCAAATACAAATGATTCGATTCGTCCTTGTACATAGAATGTAATAGATCTGCAGTGTAGCATCGATCTCTCACAACCCCAAAATGTAAAGTCAGTTCTTCCCATTGTGCCAGAATTCTTTGTACTGCTGGTTCTATGGACAACCAGCGTGTGTCACATACCTGCAAAATCTTTAACGGTAATTCACCACAGTTAATAGTTTCGTAAATTTCTTGATATTCATTTTTACGTTTTGTAGAGTGGGCAAACCAGTTGTAGGTTTCTCTAATCAAGAATTCAATATTTCGTGGTAGCGTCTGTTCTGAAGCGTGTGAGACTGCAAGTTGAAACGAGTGGCAAGTGCATCTGATAAGAATCAAATTTTGGTATATCATTTTTTAAAATCCTGTAGACTCCATTATTCGCTCCAGTCATGACTGACGTATTGTCTGTTCCCAATCCAACCATTTTATTTTTATCTAGGCCATATTTTTGTAAGCATGTAAGAAGGGCTTCAACAATTCCAACAGCATCGCCGGTTTTCAGTGGTTGTAGAGCCAGAAACGAAGAAACTACGTTTTTTAGTTTTCGACTGAAATACCTGATTATGATACCAAGTTGCTTGCTCGTACTGATGTCAGTTGATTCGTCAATGATGAGACTGTATTTTTTTTTTAATAACTTCAGTACACTTAGTGCGATGCATTTTTAAGTCATCCGTGGCTTTGGAATCAGGGAAAGCCAATTTGACTAAATCTGTTAGATGATCAACACAGGAAACTGAACTGTGTTCTGTAATGTAAAGAGCGAGCATTCCTTCAACTTTGCGAGATTTTGGGTTTGAAAGCTTTTCACCTGCGGGCTTGAACGTTATAGTTTGATTGCCGGTTATAATTTGCATTTTTTGTTTGTGCTTTTTTGTTTCAGCATGTCTTCTCAAGTCTACTAATTTTGCTAGTAATTCTGCTTTACAAAATGTGCAAAACGCTTTCGTATCATCACCAGGTAAAGGTTTGAGCCAGGTTTGGAATTCATTGAGTGATTCCCACTCTTTTCTATAATTTTGTGCGTAGTTTTTTTTCTTGAGTGGGACTTCCATTATTGTTATAAACAGCTTCAGGAATTCACACACTATTATTAAGAAACAATTGAACACCACTTTATCAAACATTAAAACTTAACAACATCACGAACCAAATTCGGGACATAGAATGACAGTGAGAGATAAAAAGAAAACACTAACGACTGCGCTAGGGATTCCCCGGTCATAGAGCAAAAATAGAACATTATAAAATTCCGGAACTGATTCCCTCTCGAAATTGTGTTGCCAGATTCCATATTGAAAAACCGCTAAAAACCACTAAAATAAATTAAAACGCCATGTAATGAAAAAATACCTCTAAACACCTTGAAAAAGCACTAGTTCTGGTGGGAAAACCACCAAGGTGGCAACACTGACTGTTTCTACAGTTCTTTTCAAGCCAAATATACAGAAAATAAGTCTAGTTTATAATAGTATTCACTATATGCACTTACCAGATTTTTTTTTCACTTAACCTCAAGACACTAACGAGAACTGGTTTTGTGGCAAAAAAATCGTGACCTCTGACTTTCACTTTGACATTTGGTGACATATGGCGGCCATTAAAAAATTGTTTCCATTTTTCAAATTTTAAATATTACCAAGATTTTAAATTTCCATAGATGACATTCCTGGGTGTTGCCATTAAAAAAATAAAAAATATTTTGTGAATCAGGAGGAAGTGGGAAATAATTTCCCAGTGTTTGATTAAGGGCTATTTCACTGTGGACACTATATCCTGAATCTTCTGTGGTGGTTGACCCAATGTGCTTACATTTACATCTTTTTGCCGATTTTTAATTTTTTAGGTTTCTTTCTTTTAGAGATCGCTTGCGTCGCTTTATTTGGTTTACTGTTGCTTCGTTAAATTTAATCGAATGTTCATCTTGGGAAATATTATCTTTGCTCAAATTTACACAAAAATATCCCTGGATAGCGGATTATTTCCCACAGAACTCATCAATTTTTGTATCAGGTGTTGTTTCTTCGGATGATATCTGGGTTTTACATGTCATTCTAGCATCAGGTACATATCCTTCTTCAGACGTTATTGATTTCTAATCTATTTTTTTTGTCTTCTTCTTTATTGATTTCTAATCTATTTTTTTTGTCTGTTTAAACCACAGACATTGAATATACTAAGACCAGATAAACATACCTTCTTATTTTGCGTGGCAAAAACACACAGAGAAAAAAAGAGGTTCTCACACAGATACACACAGTCATGGGCATAAGAATAAATATTTTTGAATCTCACATTTTCAACGTGATGATCGAATAATGAATCAACCTCATACAGTTTAAATCAATTTCGAGTACCTATGTGCGAAATTCAAAAATAGCATTTTTGACGGCACGTCATCGACACTTAGGGTCAATTCACACTAAAAGAACAGCCGTGCGGTGGGTCTTTGAAATGGGCTCGGAGTGTATATGGTCATAATCAAGCTCTAGCTTATCTTCAGGGACATCCCCCAGTAATTCTTTTACCTTCCTGCATACAAGCAAACGCTTATCAAATTGTGGATTTTAGATGATAATAACAATTTTATTGTTAGAAATTTTCTTTTAGAATAAAACCAATATACACTTTTGACATGATCCACCACAGCATGCGTATTTTGCTACTACAGCTGCTTCCTCTTTGTTTTTTTCTTCTTTTTCTGTAACATTCATAACATAGTTAGTGCACTCAAATTCGATACAAACATTTTTTTATAGTTGTTCGAACTTGATATTCAAAGAAATAATTTGATATTGTATTTTATACTTACTTTTACGCTCCATTTCTTCTTTAAACTCTCTTTGAAACTTTCTATACTCTTCCAGCGAAAACATTGTTTTTAGTCGAGAAATGTCATATGTGAGAAAACAATTTATTTGTATTTCTTTATTTGGCAAGTAACAGAGTAGTATAATATTGGGCACTCTAGGCCACCTCGATTCCTTATATACTACATATTATACTACGAGCTTGAAGGAAACGAGGTGACCTAGAGTGTCCCAATATTACAAAGATATCTTTCAAGAAATCATTTATTCATGCATGCACGATGCTTAATTCTAATTCAAAACCTTTCCGATCAAACGCTTTCCTAATGTATCAGTCGGCTGTGAGAGCCATCTGAAAGGCTCTCATGCAGTCAGTGCAGATACAAGATTATAGTAGCAGATACCACGTTGACACCGAACACGACGGACGTTAAAAACAAATAAGTAATAATGTCTTTAACACGTTCACTGCTAAGCAATTTTTATGGACTTTCAGCCAGTGCGGATGAGGTTTATTCGAGGCAAGTTTGAACTTCTTTACTGTGCGTATGAGACTATATCTTCCTCACAAAATGATGCTTTAAAAAATACTTTAATTGTAGTTCAAAAGTGACAATAATTGCTTAAAACTTTACCAATACAGACTTGAATAGTTGATAAAGGTAAATATAGCTTCGCCAGCAGTCATGACATTTCGGTATTGAATAAATGGAAAAAATATATATAGCATCTGTTCTGCCTCATATCGCACTGAAAAGAAGACCGATTTGTGTCTCGACTAGTGATGGGAATAAATAAAAATTGCAGTTTCGATAATTATAATAGTTACATTTTAATACATGTTATTTAAAATGTTTTTCATTAAAACAGGGCAAGCAGTACGATTTGTCACATTGAAGACAAAAAGTAACAATTTTTTTAGTTTTTTTTGCAGCCTGACTACTATTTAACTTAAGCCTTAATTTGTCGTAGCAGCCTACGCAACGTTTTCTTTGACCACCTTTTTGAAGCGCATGATCAGCACATCTGCCACTAGGAATTCCTGAAATAAAAACTAGCGTTAGGTGTGAACGCCATTTTTAGGTTCAAAATATGTCAGTGTGTTTTTATGTGAGGGAATGTATGTGTGCTAACGGGAGGGAACGGGTATGATATATTTGTGATAAACTGTGTGTTTGTATTAGTGGGTACCTACATGTGTGTGTGTGTGTGTGTGTGTACTCTTACTCATTGAGTATAACAGCTGTGGCCATTGCAGAAACGAACTTGTATTCGCCAAAAAATAAAATTGACTCCATAACGGAAGGAACCTGGAATTATAAACCGGAAATATAAACTAAACACTAAATTTAAGTAACGAGTAGATATAACAAGCTTAAAACCACTCCATGCTGTAGTCAACTCAATGCTAGGGAAAAGAACGTGCATAGGTATACAGGTGATTTCGCTATAGTCAAACATTTAAGACATATTATTGTGAGTGAATATTTAGCTTAAAGATTGTAACGTGTTCTATGTAGGAAAACGAAAAGCGATAAAAAACGCAATTGCATGAAAAAACCGAACTGTGACTTGCTAAAAGCAGTGAAGAAGTATCCAACTATTAGGGTTTCATTCAAGCACAAAGTTCTAAGCAACACCATACCTATTGAAATATGTGCAAAACGACTTATTGTGAAGATATAAAAGCAAAATCGAAAATCTTTAAATGCAAACACATTTTAAAGATTTTCTATAATTAAAAATATGTTAGTGTAAGTAAGTTGTATGAGTAAGTATTAATTGTGCTATAAAAATTAAGCTTGAGTCTAATATTGTTAGAAACAGTTGCAGCCAATTTGTGCGATTGGATCACTGGATATATCCAGCCTATACGAGTAGGCCTGACCCTGCATTTTTGGTTAAAAGTATGCAATTTCTACCAAGACATAGAGTACGTACTAAAGCGCACGTTTTCAGATGTAGAGGAAACTCTTAAGATGTACTATCGAACTAAAATATGTCTAAGAATGATTTAAGGTAGAAATTTTATACTTTTAAGAAAAAGTTCATCGTACGAACACAAACATACTCAAGAAGTAGCATGAGTTTGAATGAAAAGTCCTGAGAAATACGGTTTTTCATTTCTAAACTTTAAGCTATTGCCATGCTTTATTTTAAAGAGAATACTCCAGTATTTTAAAATGGAGTAAACGTTCAAGTAAATCATAATTTCTAGACGAGACATTTTTAATTAAAAAAGAAATAATTACTGTTAGTATGGAATAATAAAATAACGTACCTCTTTCACAAATACTTTGCCCAGTGAGTGCTTCCATAATTGATTCTGTAAAATCTTTTTTCGGCAGTTTATTATTTGTATTAGACAAATTATAAATTATCCATGCGTTCACAAGAGCAGTTCCAAATAAAAATTCCGATATAACTTTTCGATACCATTTCAGTCCTCGTTTTAATGTCGTGTAATAAGATGACATTTGGTCACTGTAGTCTATACCTGTAAAGTCAAACATATTTTAAAATTTTATTTTAAATTATATTAAATGTATGTAATAATAATATAAAAGAATGAAAAATAATACCTTTTTTGTTTTCATTGTACAAAAGAACGCATGAAGGCTTTTTAATGTCTTCGTTAGTTTTTTTTGTTTTCTTGCCTGTATTTACTAATTCAGCATTGTGACCTTTGCAAGTGGTAAGCATTAAAACTTGGCGCTTATCACACCATTTTATAATCCTTACGCCACTCCGATTCATTTTTCCTGTGATTTGACTCTTTTTTAATTTTGTGCATGTAACTCTCTTGGGTAGTCCTCTACGATTGGATCGGAGGGTTCCACAATAAAAAGTTTTTTTTTCCAAAAGTTCTTCAGCCACTCCAATAGAGGAGTAGAAATTGTCAGCAACAACAATACGACCCTCATTTTCTAGACCTCTAATCAGTCTCAAAACTGTCTTTTTGCCATGTTCTTGCTCTGGTTTGTTGCCTTCCTTTCCTGTATAAATAAGTGTGTTATATGTGTATCCCTCAGGAGTACAAAATTTGTATAACTTGACTCCGTATTTATGTGAATTTTTTTTGATATATTGTCGGAATTTAAGTCGTCCGCGCCACGGTATCATAGATTCATCAATGACTAAATTTTTTCCAGGACGTAGCAATTGGCGAATTTTATATAATTTATCTCCAGTATTATCTATTGACTCGTCACAAAAATGCCAAAATTTTAGTATAATTAAAAATCTGTCTCTGGATATTACGGAGCAAATGTACTCGTTCCTATATATTGACTTTTTAGACCAATAGACGTTAATATGTGGAACTGTGTTTAGACCCATTGTAAGAATGACGCCAAAAAATTTTCTCATTTCTTGTTCTTTTGAGGGTTTCCATGCTTTAAGACGAGATTTTGCCTTTATGTTATCTTGATTGTCTTCGAAGTACTTTTCTGCATAGTTGTTTGTGTCTCTAACAATTTTATTTATAATTTCATCAGTTAGGAACAAACTATATATCTCCATAGGTGATTTATTACGTATGCAAGGAATAATAGTACTATCAAGGCAACTCTCGTCGAAATCGATATCAAAATCGTCAGATATCTCAATCCAATCGTCCTGGTTGTCGATATTTTCTGATTCAGCTATTTGATTGTCGACTTCCATTTCATTTTCGCTTACTTCGTCTTGGTCTTCTTCTATGTCATCTGATTCTGAACTGTCATTCGAAATGTATGTATCTTCACTTTCTTCATTAACATTGCTTCTAACTTGAATTACGTTTTCACTTTCTGTATTATTCTGTGCTTCGTATTCACCGTAATCCTTAATAATTGTTCTTTTTCCTGCTCTTGATGTTCCACTTCCTGCTCTTTTTGTTCTCTTTCCTGCTCTTGACATTCTTTTTCTTTCTCTTGATGTTCCTCTTTTTGCTTTTGATGATCTTCTTCTTGCTTATGATGTTTTTCTTCCTGGTTTTGATGTTTCTCTTCCTGACCTTGATGTTTCCCTTTCTGCTCTTCATGTTCCTTTTCCTTCTCTTGACGTTCATGTATATTATCACCTTGTGTATTTTCATCTTCAAATGAGTGCATAAAAATGTAGTTGTTATTTTTTTTCTCCTGTTTTCCAGATTTTGAATAACTTGACGAAGTGGTTTTTAATAAATCTTGCATAGTTTCTTCACTTAACTGTACGGGTAATAAGTTCGAATATGAAATATTACTCAAAGATGAACACTTGCTTGTTTCGCCAAAAATATTCAACGAATCAGGGGACGATGCCCGGCTTTGATTATAATTATTCCCTCGTATAAATTTTTGAGTAGGTGTGAGCAAAATTGGGTTACCTGAAACTTCCGGGTTTTGTTCTGCTGTATTCTCGAGGATAGTGTATTGTTTACTAGTACTTGGACTAATGAACAATTTATTATCTTGATTAAATTTAGTCAGTTTCCTTTTTTTTATTTTAGATGAAAAAAAATTGTTTTCAGAATCGATGTCGCTTTCATTTTCTGATTTTCCAGTAGATGGTGGGCAAATTTGAACATTTTTCAAAATTTTAACCTTTTTTTTTTCTGTAGTACTTTTGGTCGGAGTAGCCGTCCGATTTTTTTTTTTAATTGTAACTTTTTCAACTTTTCTGAATCACTTGATGAATCTGAATCACACAAAATTTGCCTCTTTCTGCACCCTTTACGATATGGACGATCCATAATTACTTCTTTAGAACAACTACGTACACAAAAGTCTTATTATTGCGAGCGCGTCGGCGCATGCGGCAGCGTGCTCTCGTATCGACACTTGTCACAACACTAAACTAGAACGCGCGGCGACCGCGCCGCACGCACTTTACCCTGTGCGGTTATGAGTCCAAAAATCTATGAGACAGATTCGACCTCAATCCGCACTGTGATTGATAAATTTTTATTCAGTGCGTATGATACCTATTCAGCCTCATGTCTTATTAACAACGCCATTGGATTAGATTTCGTAAGAGAATTGATTTTGTATATTTGTCTCTGTCATACTAGTAGGAATGTTATCACAGTCACCCCCCCGCACAGAGTGAAAGAACATGATTTTGACTGCCGCACCAGCAAGAAGGCAAACATGTGGCGTTTCGACCTCATAATGCAGTGAACGTGTTAAACATAGATGATGTTGTGGAAGTGGTTATTGTTAAACGCAATGAATATGGAATTCATAATGTTCAAATAATCGGTTCAGACTATTACGAAAGTATTTTAATACCAATTCTACAAAAAAACCAATATGGTACATGGAGTGGAATTTATTATAAAGGACTCAAGGTACCTGCTCGTGTGATTAGAATGAACAATAAATTTATAGATTTCGAGGAAGTACCAAAAATCAAGTCTCACCTCAAAAGGTCAAAACCTAAAAACACGAAGGCTGCAATCAAATGTGCTTATTTTGCAGCTAAAAAATTTCTCGCATTAGCGAGAACGAACTCTCTTGTTATTAAACAAGAGAGTTCGTTTACCACGCGTATTACCACTCCCAAAAACAGGCGGAATTCTACCTTTACTACCAATCTTTGCAGGCCTTTCAGCCTTAGGTACACTGGCAGGAGGAGCAGCTGGCATTGCAAAAAACTGAACGATTATAAATCTGCTCAACAAAATCTAAGTGAATCTAAACGTCACGTCGTGATGAAATCTAATTGGGAAAGGGTTTATACATTAAATCACACAAGAAAGGACTGGACTGTTTATTAGGAGTTCAAAAAACTAAACGAAAGGTTACCTAAACGAGCCCTTACCAACTTAGATATTCTAAAATTTGCTAGCGATATACCGTACTTTAGAGGTGTTTTTATGAAAGATCGATTACCTAAAACGCCTAAACCTATCGAATGTGGTATTGTTAATTTAGATAATTCTGATGGTGATGGAACTCATTGGGTAGCCTATGCGAAATTAAATAATTATTGTGAATATTATAACAGTTATGGTGATTTGAAACCTCCTTTAGAGATTGTTAATTATTTTAATCTGTTCGACATTTTTTACAACTACAAATGTTATCAAGAGTTTAATACATATAATGTGGTCATTTATGTATTTCATATATTTTAAATTTTTGGAATAAACATATAAAATGAGAAAGCTGGTTTAATATTCAACATTAATATAATGTCTTTCACTGTATCAATAACTAATCTTAGAGATATAAGTAATACATCGATTTTATCTAATAATTATTATCCAACTTTGCAATTAGAAGGTCAATATGAATGCGCTTTATTGTATCTATCAACCTTTAATTCTATTCCTAATATTGATGTTAGAAATAACAAATTTCATTACGGCAATAATGAAGTTATCGAAATACCCGAGGGAGCCTACGAACTCCAGGACATCTGCGATTATTTGAAGGCCAATATAAAAGATGCAGTTTTCAAATTACACTGTAACAATAATACATTAAAAACATCAATTTTTTGTACAAAAGAAATCCATTTTGAAAGAGAAACTTCTTTCGGTCAACTTTTGGGATTTGGAAATGAAACACTCAAAGCAAATATATTACACGAGTCACAGCATACAGTCAACATTCTATCAACGACAGTTGTGAGGGTTGAATGTATGTCACCGGATCTTATATTAATGGAATATCAAGCCATATTATCCATGAATTTGCGCCGAATGTACCACCAGGCTATAGAATTATAGAAATACCTAAAAACATTATTTACTTCCCAGTAAATCAAAACAACGTAAATTGTATTAACATTCGATTGTTAGATATAAATAATAATTTGATTAATTTACGTGGAGAAGAAATTCAGTTATATCTACACCTAAACAAAAAATTATTGAATACAATAAATATATATCGCCGCTAACCAAAAACATTAGTACCATTCGATCTATCGGTAAATAAAACTGACAAAAGAAAATAAGAAATTCCTCAAACTAATTGGATTGTTGAAATGAGCATTCTAGACATATCTAGTATTCCTTCGTACGATAACACTATCGACAGTGTTGAAATACATTCATATAAACCTTACGTTATCACTTTTAATAGAAATGATGAAATTCGTATTCCTATAAATCAGCAAGATTTGTACGTACTTCCATCAGCCAGTACTTTATATTTGGAGGGGGTTGTAAAAGTTCACCACAGAGAAACGAAAGTAAGGTCATAGAGCGTGCAATTTACCAATAATCCCTTACTTTACTTATTCCAAGACATTCGCTATGAATTAAATGGTGTAGAAATAGATAAAATAAAAAATGCTGGACTAACAACAACGATGAAGTCATTAATATCGATGAACGAAAGTGAAGCAAAGATGTCTAAAGCTTGGGGTTGGAACATTAACGGAACAAAGAACAAACAGAGTGGTGGTTTGTGGACCTAGTCCTAATACAATACTGGTACATAAAGTATTTCTGTTATGTTGTATTACAAACTTTACATTTGATTCGGCTTAGTTAGAAACTTATATTAGACATTATTTGTTGCCGACATTTGTTACGGTAATTATTCATAACGTTACAATACATTTGTGGTTATACCTGAAGTTTGATTGTGTAGTTTAACAACATTCATTATCAATCTATAAGTACATATTACTGAACAACAAGGTATTTAATGGTATACAGGTGATTATTTTTAGACATAAATTTTGTTATTTATTTTATTGGTAGGTACAGTAGATATGAATATTGAATACGTCATTCAAACAAAACGAATGGTCATTTATCTTTGCAAAACAATCGTGAACTCGAATACTAATTACTACGAAAAAGTTACAGTTTATGAAAAAATTACCTTCGTGGGTACGGGTTGTTGTTCGGTGCGCACGGTGGTCGTTGGCTGGTGTAACCGTATCTGATTGATCATGTTCTGAGCCAGCTGGTTGCTGAACCAGCGATGAGCTGTCTTCTTGCATCTTTTGCAGCAAAGACATAATATAATTAAGAAAACACATACTGCTACTGCTACGATGATCGCGCCGTACAGGCTGATTTTAACTCGCATGTCTTCGACTTGCTGGTTAGCTCCGGCCTGTGCGATGATGACCTCTTCATTCTTTGAGTTGTACTGACCCATGATATAATTTGTATACTGTATGATGATGACTTTTAATCAAAAGGTTATTTATGACGATAGCAGGAGATGGTCTGAGTTGTGTGCACCGTAAATTTTGAATGAAAAATTAAAACTATTGAACTTAACATTATACTTACGTATGACCTACTTAAAACGTACTGGCGTTTCGATGATTCGCCCGCTTCGTGACCTTTGCTTACCATCGGCTTGGTCATTACCCTGTGCATCATTTACTTTGGCATGCACTACACTTGGTGGTACAAAATTCTCATCGTTCAAAATGTACGCGGGTTTAAGCCTATCTACCGAGATAAAAGCTCGCCGGTTAGGTAACTGCAGTTGGTAAACCTTCGAATTCTTTTTGATGACCGGAAACGGTCCATCGTAAGGCGATTTGAGAGGTCTACGAACTGTGTCATCCCTGACGAAAACATGGGTACACGATTTTAGATCCGGGTGTACGAAAAATTTGCGATTTTCTCGATGAGTCGATTTAACTGGTCGCAGTTTATTTATCGTGTCGCGGATTTTTTAAATATTTGTATCACCAGGTGTTGGTTTTGTGGGCTCGAAGAAATCGCTAGGTAAGCGTAGTGGCTTACCGAATGTGTATTCTGCAGCGCTGACGCCGTTGTCACTGCGCCCTGCTGCACGTAGTCCTAGAAGAACCGTTGGTAGCTCGTCGACCCAAGAACTGCTGTCGAGACGAGCCATCAACGCTGCCTTTAAACTACGATGCCAGCGCTCTACCATCCCATTGGCTTGTGGGTGGTAGCTGGTGGTCCTTATTTTTTTAACTCCGATGTACTTGAGTAAATCAGTGAACAGCTGACTTTCGAACTGCCGTCCTTGATCCGTGGTTATTTTGCTCGGGCATCCGTACCGGGTGATCCAGCCTTCGTAAATTACCTTAGCAACTGTCTCGGCGGTAATATCTTTGATCGGGAATGCCTCTGGCCAACGAGTACCTCTGTCGATGAGAGTAACACAGTACCTGTATCCATCCTCTGAAATAGCTAATGGACCGACGATATCAACATTGAGATGCTGAAGCCGATCACTGCTTTCAAAGCTCTCGTAGGCTCAACTCACACTGGCACAGAGTCGAAGCGACGCGACGCGTCATGTTTTGCACGGCGACGCGCGTGTTCGCGCGGCGACGTGCGTCTGCGCGCGACGATGCTCGTATTAGCGCGTTCGGATCACAGTGCTGGATTTTAGTGACTTTTGAACATTCGTGAATGGTGCTCGCTCGACAGTATACGATGGTTGATATCGATCTTATCATGATTGCGCTAATATCAGAAGCTGAAGAGGAAGAAAGTAAAATTATATCAGAAGCTGAGAATAGGAAAATAAAACGAAAATTTTGGGTTCACGAGTTATGGAAGAAAAGACATATTCTTGGCGAATTCAAAACACTTTGTAGTAACGATTTAAGCCTGGACCCAAGATATTTTTATGATTATTATAAAATGGGCTTAGATAAGTTTGAAAATTTGGTAAATATTTTGAGGCCTCACATCCAAAAGCAAGAAACAAATTTAAGAATACCTATTTCCGTTGAAGAGCGGATATCAATATGCTTGAGGTATGTACGTAAATTTTTAAGAGCTATTATTGTTATTTTTGATCGACTATGACTCGGAAAACTGTGTTCGAATTCAGCGCAAGCATAGCAATACTGGACTCGATGAACGAGCGGTACCCCTAGTGTGAGTTTGATCGAGTACGCGTCTGCGTCACAGCCGAATTAGTATGGGAAATCGAACAGCGCCCCTAGCGGACGTATGGGGAAGCTTTGATTCCCCATACAAATTTCGCTGTGACGCAGACGCGATAGTAACGTTTCGTACTCGATCAAACTCACACTAGCTCCTCGGATGTGTGTGCATTTGTTATTTCAATTTGCTTTTAAATGATAGGCGGTAGTAGTACCGTAACGTACCTAGTAGTTCCGTAATTTTGCGTGAGAAGGCCTTTATAACATCAGTGGATTTTTCTCGAGCGTCGTCAGAACACCCTGCCTTAGTTTCGTTTCAATATGATCGACAGTTTGAGAACGCAAATAGGACAAAAATAAAAGCATTTGTTTTTATTTATATAGATTTATTTATCTTGAATCATAATTTTTACGCATTATTATACAAGGTGTAAGGAACAGTTCTCCGAAAACTGATAGCATGCATATATCACATAATTTTAAGCTAAAAACTACATGACATTATTTCCGGAAAGTATAGGTAGGTATGACAAAAAATAAGTATTTATAATTTTTTGGAGAACCGTCCCACCCTGTTTACTTAGTTTAATAATTAATAAATCAGGGCATTCATCAGCCATACATAACGTCATTCACTGTAGTCATTATCGCCTTCCCTCCGTTGCCGCGTCGTCATCCCAATCGGCAATGGTATGTACGGTGAAGGTGGCAGCTCGAAATCTTCTATACGATAGCTCGAAGAAGTGCTATTTTCGAACTGATTAATGGTTGTGCTGTTGGTACTGGCTGACGTATTTGTAGGAGTATAAGTGGTTGGTAGCTGTGTTGTATAACAGCCGGTATTTGGCTGCATTGTATATGTGTTAACATTATAGTTAGTGGAATTAGATTGCAGCTGAAGACTTTCTGATTCGGTTCGTAGTTCTGTTGTATAGCCACTGGATGAAGAAGTATTTGCTTGCCTTGGGTTGATATTAGTTGTTTCAGGTTGAAAGGAAGCATTGGAAGCAACTTTTATTTCCGCGTCAGTTACTAAAAGTAATATCTGTCGTTTCAGTTGCGCTTACATTTTTTCTCTCTATGTCTAAAACCGTTAAACAGATGCCAATACAAATTATTGGCATCTGTTTAACGGTTTTAGACATAGAGAGAAAAAATGTGTCTGTTGGATCTTCTTCTTTTTTCTTATTTTCCTGATATTGCGCGAATAACATTTGTGATAGTGGTTGGGACTTCTTTCGGGTAGTATCGGAATGGTTGGATAATTGTGATTCGGGTCGAGATGGCGACGCAGCGGACAAGTTGGTGTCGGTATCAGTGTTTAGGTCAGTTTCTTCGGAGCTATCTAAGTTACACGTCTGTGGTTTGTTCTGCAAGTATGGTTTTAAAAACTCCAATTCTTTTTCAAATCTTATTGGCTTATCATTTGATCTAGCAGAACCACTCTTGAACTGCCTTAATCTAATAGCCTTTTTGTAGCAATCTCGAATTCTTTTCCACCGCTTTTGACACTCCGCCTCTGAAAAAGGAACACAAAATTGTAACTTTTATTTTAATCTAATAAAATGTATTATTTACGTGTATTTTTTAAATTGTTACAGATTTCTGACTACGGCGATTAGCTTTCAAGCCTTAGGTCAAAGTTATCGAGTAGGATACAGCACTGTTTTAACAATTGTACATGAAGTTTGTGCAGCAATATGGAAAAATTTACAGCCACTTGTTATGCCGAAGCCTACACAAGAATTATGGACTAAAATAGAGGAGGAATTCAGAACCATATGGAATTTCCCTAATTGTATAGGGGCAATTGACGGTAAACACGTCAATATAAGGGCTCCCTGGAATAGTGGCAGTCTCTACTTTAATTACAAAAAATATTTCAGTACTGTCTTGTTAGCCGTTGTTGACGCAAAGTACAAATTCATTATTGTTGACATCGGAGCATATGGACGTAACAGTGATAGCGGCATATTAAACAGCTCTAAATTTGGACAAAGGTTACAAAATAATACGATTGGTATACCGCCTAATAAAAGGTTGCCAGGTATGATAGAGGAAATGCCACATGTTTTTGTAGGAGACGAAGCATTTCCCTTGTCCGAACACATTATGAGACCATATCCTGGAAATCAGGTGTCTGACAATCATGAAAAGAAAATTTTTAATTATCGCTTAAGTCGAGCAAGGCGCCTAGTAGAAAGTGCTTTCGGAATCCTGTCACAAAAATTTGAGGTTTTTCAAAAAAAATAAAAATGCAACCGATGCATCTTGATTCTATGGTTCTTGCATGCACATGTTTGCATAATTACATAAGAGAAAATGACGAACTCGAAAACTTGCAATTGCCAAGTAATAGTATATTACAAAATATGCGGTCAGTCGATAACCAAACTACGACAAATGCCATGGTGATCAGAGATAAATTCAAATCTTATTTTATATCCGAGCATGGGGCAGTACCATGGCAAAACGAAATGATCACACGATGTTAAAGTGAACAAAAAGTGGTCATAATGTTACATTATTAAACACAACTGAATACTTCAATGGATTTACAACGCGTGTACATAAAATGTAACTACTGTGTATGTTATGTAAATGTAATAATAAACAGTTAGTACTTACCAGAAATTTGCATTTCACCGCTTACTTTTTGCCAGGCATTTTTCCTACAATTTTTATCACTGTAGGTTTTCGCCTTGACGTTAAACAGACATTCATATTTCTGTACTAAAAAAATTAATTTTTCATCTTCGTCCATTGTCGTTTAGTTCAGCACTGTCGTCCGTCCGTAGTGGTCGGCGTCTGACGCGTCACTGCGGCCGAGTAAGGGTGGGGCCACATTGCTGCGTTGCGTTGCGCTGCGTTGCGTCGTCGCAACTGATCAACGAAATCTATGCCACACCTGCGTTGCGTCGACGCACGACATCGCAACGTAAGAGGGCAACGCACGCCGTTGCAATCCTAGTGAAGCGTTTCAGTTCAGCCTTCGCAATGGAGCTATACAAACGTGTTCTTTTGTTGCTTTTGTTACGCCACCGCCGAAACAAACTTAGAAACAAAAGAAGATTCTGGATATCTCCCTTAATTGCATTAAGAAATAGTGATGGTCAGTTTTTATGCAGGAATATGGAGAGTTGTTGTTGGATGAACGTAAATTTTTCAAATTTTTTAGAATGAGTGTGGCCTGCTTTAAGTATTTGGTGAAAATCTTAGGACCACATTTAAAGAAGCAGTATACTAATTTCAGGAATCCCATAGAACCAATTGAAATGATTGGTATTACATTGAGGTAAGTAATAGAATATATTAATCTGTTATTCATTTATTATATTTTAACACAGTTTTATTTAAGTATTGGTATTAGAGATTTGCAAAATTATATTCTTCTTCTTGACTATCGTCAGTGAAGTTATGAACTGTAGTGTTTGATGAGTAGGTAGTTTCCAAATCAGTTGTTTGATACCCCGATGGTGACTGGGTCTGTAGTCCAGTTTGGTATCCGCGTGTCTGCAATGGTGTTAATTGATACTGTTGTCCAGTTTGATATCCGCGTGACTGCCATATTGTTGATTGAGCCTGTTCCCCGAACCGCATTTCGGTAATGATATTTATAACTTTGCTCTGGAATGTCAATGTTTGTAATTCCGTAAAGTCGTTCAAAGAAGGCAGAATTCCTTTAAAAAATGATAAGTGGCGATTTTCTTTTTCTTGCAACGCCTCTAACGCTTGTGCCTCGAATTCGTCTATTGCTGGGTTTGATGTCTTGCGTTTTGCAGGCACGTAGCGAGAAGGACCTGGAGGTAACGATGGCACTTCTGTTGTCGGTGTTGTATTGTCTTTTCGTTGCATATCTTCAGGCTCCATGTCAAGGCTACTGTCAGTTTTATTTTGAGCAACTTTTAGCAAAAACAGCAACTGATTGTAATAATGATATTTCTTAAATTTATTTGCCCCTGATCCAGATGTACTGTTCTCCTTTACTTTTTTTACGTATCGAAAAAAATTGTCCTTCACGCTTCTCCATTTTTTAACAACCCCATTACCTGCAAAAAAAATGTGTATGTAAAATTTTTTTCTGTGTTTCTGTTTTAGATACTTGGGCAGCGGAAATTCGATGAACGACATGCACTTCAAATTTAAACGTGGAAGGTCAACAATTTCTATAATTATTTCGTCAGTTTGTCAAGTTATATGGAAATATCTTCGACCACTGTACATAGAAGATTTCACAGAAGAAAGAATAAAAAATATTGCATCACATTTTGATCTCAAAGCTAACTTTCCTCATTGCTTCGGAGCAATTGATGGAAAACATATACGTACAATAAAACCTGCAATTAGTGGCTCTATGTTTTATAATTATAAAAATTATTTTTCAATCGTTTTGCTGGCGGTTGTAGATTCCAATTATAATTTTATATATGTAGACGTGGGTGCATATGGAAAGGAAAGTGATTCTACCATTTTTAGAAATTCGACACTGTACAAGATTTTAATGAGAAATGAACTACCATTGCCTGATCCTCGACCACTTCTAGATGAACATGGTAACGAGCCACCCATCCCATATGTACTCGTCGGTGATGAAGCTTTTGGCTTAAATAAGCATGTTATGCGTCCATACGGCGGCCAAAATCTCGATGTGAAAAAAAGAGTTTATAATTATTGCCTTAGCAGAGCTCGTAGATACGTGGAATGTGCATTTGGGATTATGGCAAATAAGTGGCGTATTTTACATAGGCCAATCGATACAGCGTATAATTTAACTACTGATATTGTGAAGGCTTGTTGTGTTTTACACAATTTGGTCACAAGACACGATGGTTTAAGGCAACGAGACAAATTGACAATAAATATATTCCCACAATTGCAACCCAATATCAATGAAGAATCATTAGCTGCAAATTTTATCAGAGATCAATTCGCTAATTATTTTATGAGTCCCTTAGGGGCTTTACCATGGCAGATGAAGAAGATATAAATTAACATAAGTATTAAATTAATAAATATAACATATAACTCACCAATTTTGTTCTTTTTTGTATCCTCAAATTCATCGTAATCTTTAAATAAATTTTTAAAAACAGCTGTCCATTCATTTGCTTTCCGAAATTTATCACTGTAATGTTCATGTCCTTTATCCCAAATGATCGGTCGTTCTTGTACCAGGGAGATGAGAAAATCTATATCGATATCGTCTACACTCATTCTCAGATAAAAAATGTCGTTGCGCTACGCACGTCTAGTTCGTCGCTCTAGCAGTGGAACACTGTCCGTCGTCGCACCGGAGCTCCGACAGCGCAGCGCATCACCCTGCCTCCCGCTTCGTCTCTTGTCCGTCGCTCCGTTGAAACGTCGCATGCGACGACGCAACGCATCAGTGGGGCATGTCATAAAAAATATATGTAAAACGTCGCAGCTTTGACGCAGCGACGACGCGACGCGACGCAACGCACCAATGTGGCCCCTCTCTAACGCGCGGCGACTCGCGAATCCGCTCGACTCCAGCCGAGCGTCGAAGCGCGAATGCGCGCGTCAACGCGCGTCGACGCGCGCTTCCATATTTACATAGCACAAATTTGTACTTAAATAATGGAACAATAGAGATGAATATGCTATAGGCTGAAAAATATGACGCGTCGCGTCGCTTCGACTCTGTGCCAGTGTGAGTTGAGCCGTACTCTGAAATGGTGTGTCGATCTACTTTAGCGCGTTGACACTTAACGCAGGCTTTTGCCCATTTGTTAATGTCTGAATTCATGCCTGGCCAAAAGAATCTTTCGGTGACCATTTTACGAGTCGTTCGTATACCGGGATGGCTAATATTGTGTACACTATCGAAAGCTACACGCCTGAAATTATCAGGTAGGTACGGTCTTACTTTGGACTTTGACATTTCGCAATAAATCATTTTGTCGCAAGTGGGCAAAACAATGCTTTTAATGTCAACTTTGTTATTTTCGACGTTGTTAGTCGTAACTTGTGTAATGTAGTCGTCCAGTTTCTGCGATCCAGCAAGTTGCTCGAAGTCGATGCTCGTGGGACAGGAAATCGTAGCTATGCGCGATAACGCGTCAGCCACAACATTGTCCGTGCCACCTACGTGTCGAATGTCGGTCGTGAATTCGCTGATGAATAACAACTGACGAGTTCTCCGTGGCGTTTCTGAGCTCGTACCTATCTTCGTAAACGCATGTACTAATGGCCGATGATCAGTGAAAATCGTTAATGGCCGGCCTTCGAAAAGTTTTCGAAAGTATTTAATGGACATGAATATTGCGAGTAATTCGCGGTCGTAGGTACTGTAGCGTTGTTGCGTTTCGGACAAGCGTTTAGAAAAATAACCAAGAGGTTTCCACACACCTTTAACTAGTTGTTGTAGAACGGCTCCTACGCATGTGTTTGAAGCGTCACACATGAGGGCTAGTGTAGCGTCAGCGATCGGGTACGCCAACGTGACTGCTTGCTCCAATTGCAACTTACATTCGTGGAACGCTGATTCAGTATCCGGCGTCCATACGATAGGTGTTTTGTCGTTTCGTTTTGCGTTATGTAAATACCTAGATAAAATAGCTTGTGTACTTACGGCGTGTGGTATATGCCTGCGATAGAAATTTACCATGCCTAGAAATCTACGAAGCTCATTGATATCTTTTGGTTTGGGAAAATCGGTGATGGCCTTGACCTTGTCGTCCATGGGTCGAATACCGTTTTCGGAGACGTGGAATCCTACAAAATCAAGCTCTGTCTCACCGAAAATACATTTAGATAAGTTTATTGTTAACCCAAATTGGTTCAGTCGTTCGAAAAGTAGCCGTAGGTGCTCTCGGTGTTCTTCCTCGTTAACGCTAGCTACTATGACGTCATCGATAAAACAGTGTAGAAAATCCATACCTTCTAAAACCGTGTGATGCATGAACCGTTGAAAGGTTTGTGCTGCATTCCTCAGGCCGAATGTCATTCTGGTGAACTCGAATAACCCGAATGGAGTTATGATCGCCGTTTTTTCGACGTCAGCCGGGTTGATAGGTACGAAATGGTAAGCTCTATTGACATCAATGCGAGAGAAAACCTTTTTACCTGGTAGAAGATATGTAAAATCGTGTAAGTGTGGAATAGGGTACCTGTCGGGTTTGGTGATGGCGTTAAGGCGTCGGTAGTCGCCGCAGGGACGTATGTCTCCGTTTTTTTTTCGGAACAACATGTAGCGGGCTCGCCCAGGCGCTTTTAGAAGGCCTGCAGATGCCCATCTCCTGCATGAGACGGAACTCTTCCTTCACCTTTTTGAAACGTTCTGGCGGTAATGGTCTCGCCTTCGCGTAGACAGGTGGTCCACTTGTTTCGATATGATGACTGACAGCGTGCTGCGGAGGCTCTTTGAACGAGACTGGTTTGGTTATATCTGGAAATAAATTTAACAAATCGCGATACGGGTGACCTTCGTTTATTGTTTTGATTGACGGATTGGTACAATCTTTGATACTGGCTATGACATTTAGCTTAGTTTCATTATAAATCAATTTTCGAGAACTTAAGTCTACTAACAGACCAAAATGGCTGAGAAAATCGGCGCCTAATATTGGTTGTTTAACAGTAGCGACTATAAAGGTCCACGTAAATGCTCTCCTAAATCTTAGGTTAAGAGTCATCGTGTGTGTACCATAGGTGTCAATTTTAGTACCATTTGCGGCGTACAACGTGAAATCTACGTTTTTATCGCAACGCGAGCGACTCACTAAATTAATCGGTAAAACAGAAACGTTTGCTCTTGTATCGACAAGAAAATTAAGTTTAGAATTGACATCCATGATACATAAGCGACGGTTAATACTTCCGTGACAGTCCCGTCGTAGACTGCACATCATCTAGTTTTCCGTTTGCTTTTTCGGTTTGAAGTTACAGGGATCGCGGCACTTTTCCGCTTTATCCCCGAAACGATAGTGGTAGTAGCAGGGACGATCCTGGTTTTGCGTATTGGGGGGACCTCTACCTCGACTCCCGCTGCGGCCGCGCTGTCGTGACGCTGACCTCTGCCGTGGTAGGGGATGGTGTCTTGCTTTTCGTAGTTCAGCTACCTCCAAGGTTAATTTAGCTACCACATCGGCTAGGTTACCTGAGCTCGTGCTCGCTACAGCCGCGACTTCTAAAGGCTTGCTCGTTTCGATCACTTTGTCGGCTACCGCCGCTAATTTTTCGGCATCGCTAAGGGTCGTCGCCGCTAATACTGTGCGAACCGCGGCTGACAGGTGATTTTGCCACAGTACGATTAGCGTTTCTGGCGTCATCCTGCTTCCGGCTAAGCCCTGCATCCGTCGGAGTAGCTGTGACGGCTTTTGATCGCCCAACTGCATATCTCCGATTAGTTTCTGGATGCGTCTGTTTTCGGACTCCTCGTAGATGCTTAAGAGTCGATCTTTTAACGATGAACACTTGTCAGCTGATGGCGGTTTTGCTAGGAGGTCAGCGACTTGCTGAATGACCGCCTTGCCGAGCTTGGCTATTAAGAGCTGGTACTTGGCGTTGTCGCTGGCTTTCTGCGGTGCCACTGCCGCTTCGAACTGGATAAACCATAGCCCTGGCTGGTCCGTCCAGAACTCTGGTACCCTTGACGAAACTGAGATTAACACGACGTCCGGTTTTTCATCTTCTTCCGACATTTTTCTGCGGAATGAGCTTGCGGTCCGTGGAGTGCAAGAGAAGAAACGATAGCAGTTAAGTACTACCGAGATGCGCGTCACCAATGGGACTTTAAATTGAGCCGATCCCGAAAACTAACGCACTGTATAGGTATAGTCACTTCACTCAACAGGTGTCACCAATGTTCGTACGATGCTCGTAGGGGGTGCGTGGTGTCGGTGTGCGTGTTGCTTGTGTATCAGAAGGAGGGAGTTCAATGAAGAGACGGTATACAGTTCACGAAAGTCCGATTATAATGTCAGATGAAAACACGATTTACATGGAATTTATGAAGTACAAATAAGAATGTTCACATTGGGATGTTCACAAAGTGATGCGCGGGGATCGACTGGCGATCGCTGCGCGCTATAAAACGATGTGGCACAAAAGTCCTGACATAATGTAGATAGGTACATACCCCTACATGGTCGTGTGTTTATGATTATTACCTCGTCTAAGAATTTAGTGTAGTGATTTTGATACGGTTTTCGTTAATAAAAGACTGATTCATGAGGAAGGTTCATAATCATCATCATCAAACAGCCCATAGACGTAGGTACACTATTGGAGCTTCCTCGAGGATTGTATTAATATGCGAGGCCGTAATCACCATGCTTGGTAGGTAGATTGGTGATCGCAGTAATAAATAAATATAAATAAATATCTTGGACAATGTCATACAAATTATCTAGTCACATTTAAAGCGCTAGAATCTAGCCTGGACTTGTATTATGATGACTAGACAACGATATAGAATACATATATAGATACTGACTACATCCATGACTGGGGTACAAATATTCATATTCATCATACAAATATTTGTCCCTTACGGGATTCGGGACCCTCGGCACAGCAGGCAGGTTCACTACCGACTGTGCTACCGGGCCGTCAGTAGGTATGATAGTAGGAGTCTTTTAATTCAAAGGCAAAATTAGATAGCGTATGCTGGTGCATATATGGCCTGGCAAGATAAGCTTATTTTCTGCATAATGTTACAAATATGGTACGAACGCAAATTACATAAAGTTGGATACCTGCATGTTGTATCATATTAGGTACATTAAGAAAATTTTGTTTTGTACTTCAATAACAATTGCCAGACAAAAAAAGTTACCAATTTATAAGACTTTAGATAACACACACCAATAAAAAAACTATTTACAACACTACCGATAGCTCAAACTAATTTTAATTGTTATTTCAAAACTTCACCCGCGAGCTCTGTACGAAACCGGCGCCATGCTACTTTGAAATAAACTTTTAATTCTTATGGCTGTCAAGAGATGGCGCTAGTTGATTTTTTTGTTGACAGAGAATGTTCCTTTATTGATACATCATGCAAGTTTGCACATAAAATATTCCGGGGATGATATTTTTAACGAAAATCGGTTTGGTTCATATTTAAGCCCGGATGCGGTAAAGGGTTTAATTGTTTGTTTTTATTTATTAATGAACATGAATTACATAAACTAAAATTAAATTAAATGTATTTAATAAGTACTAAAGTAAGTATTCATCTTGCATTTTATTCGCTCCAAACGGTAGTACCTGTAAAAGAAAATATAAAATGATTTTCACACTATTAATAACAACGCAGTATCGAGCTGTAAGGTTGAAAAAATACATAGATACATAATGCCCACACCTACGTCGCACTGTGGGTAGGTTGAGACCTATGAAACAATAAGAAAAGAAAATAAAAGAAGATATTTATGTACTAACCTCTTTACTTGTATCTGAGCGGTCTCCCAATTCTCTCGAAATCAAAAACAATATGTGTGATACTGATTTCATCACAGGATCTTCTTCATGTTGCGCTGCATAAATGGATCTCAACATTTGTTGACTCTCAATTATTGTATCTCGTTCAACTATTTGATTTACTTCTATCTTGATGGTAAATTTAAGAACACCAAACGTATCAGTTGCAAGGTAGCTGGTGATTACTGGATTCACTGGTTTCAGAGACATTCTGATTATGTTTTTGAACTTTAAGAATGAAATAAAAATGCGGATGCTCCGTACTAAGGTTACTTAATGAATGGCGAATAATTTAATTATGAAATAAATAACTTGAGGCATGGAAATTTGAAACTTGCAAACTGTAAAACGATCTATGTCATCATAATCGGTAGCTTCACATGACCGACAAGTATGAACTTGAATTTGCTTTCCATGCAATTTTTCATTACGGGAATGGTTTAACACGTGTAATCACTACCTATACCTACCTATGTGAAAATGATAAAACTATTTTTGTGTAATAAAGGAAATAAATAAATAATAATGTAAGTACCTATCTAAGAAATTTAAATCAAGTTTGATCTTGTTTCATTCTTGAGATGAATTGAATAATTTTTTCATAGAACCTGAGGCTTAGACGTGATCTTTTTAGGTAAACTACTCTTTAGTCGCTTGCACATAAGCATTTGGAGAAGTCACTTAATTTGTTATTGAATTAAAATATTATAGGTAATCAGGCATTTCGGTAAGTTTAATTCATCTCTTTATAAATTATTTAAACTATACGGGGTGTAAGTGACAGCCTAGCAAATACTGAAACTGTGAACGCAGACCATCAAACTGAATAACTTTCACTATGGAGTCTATCTCAGGAAACGCAAAAAAAAATCTGCTGTCTCATACAAAACTGCTGTACCTTCACGACTACAATGGATGGGACAGAAATTTTTTTTTTCGCGTTTCCTTAGATAGGCTTCATTGTGAAAGTTGTTCAGTTCGATGGTCTGAGTTCGCCGTTTCAGTATTTGCTAGGCTGTCACTTGCACCCTGTATAGGTACGTACCTAATTAATCCTGCTTGATTACAATTATCTATAGATTTTACATTTACATTTTTTTGTTTTCAGATCATGGAGGAAACTACCGTTCCTTACTTTTATAATCAAGATCTCTTGAATAGATTTGATGTAGATTACCCGGAGCTAAGAAACAAACGCGATCATGGAAAAACAAAATTTAAGGAACAAAAAAAATCAAATAAGCGTGTGAACAAAAAGAAGTCAATTATTCCACCTACATCCTTTGTAATTTGCAAGAAACCGGACAGACTTCTGCGGTTAGTAAAAATATTAGTCTATGATGTGAGCGAAATTGATTGCGTTAGAGAAGACAGTGCAATACTTAGTGCGCAATATGTTGTCACCAAAAGAATGGACGAGATTATGGATCAGACAGAGAGTGTTATTAATAAGATTTCAAAAAAGTTGACAAATTACACTTTGTAAAATAATTAATATTTAAATGATCAGATTTATGGACACTGTAAACTTGTTTCTGTTAAGTTTAATAAACAGTAAAATGAAAATGAACTTTCAAATTATATACAAATTCATTCTTCCTCCAAATTCTAAAGTGAAACAATTATAGTTAATTGAAGTCTGAGTATGAGCTGAATTACTAATAAGTTAAAAAAGTTAAGTATACTTTCTTTATCATAATATTTTATTATCTGTCAGCACAGCTAGCATGCCAAAGCGCTTAAACGAGAAAAACGTCATGCGCGCTCTTTCCGGCATACGTAAAATAATAAGGATGGAAGCACATCTCGATTTTTATCGTTTTCTCGGGGCTGGCATACGACCGCCTACTGGTTTTACCTCACCATATTTTTGTGTGATAGACATAGTGTAGGGAAGTGGGGCACTATAAATAAAAAATGATATGAAGTAGAAAAGATTTTATTATTAGCACGCTATAAAAGTGCTAGCTGTGACATTTAGGTTAGCGTAACTTATACAATATGTAAGTAAGAAATTAATATTATATCATTTTGAAGTTAAACATAAAATAATGTTGACTGCTATACATATAAATTTAGTATTATAAACAGTTTTATTCATTGAAATATAATTCACACAATCTTTTTACCATGCCACCTAACTGTCGATGTAGTAATCAACCTACCTATTTCTTCATTATTATACTTAATATTATAGCCCGCTCGCAACTGACTAGTCACCGCCTGAGACATGGGATGGCGTGAAGCTCCGAATTGAAGACGCGTTTATTTTACGTCCCACCTCCCTTGCCTCAGGCGGAGATTAGGTTTTGTGCGCACGGTATTAGAAACTATTAATTTAGGATAATGTCTATACTCGTACTGTTACTGTCGATAATAAACTACAAGAATTTAAGGTTTTAAGATACATGCGCTACCCCACGCCTTGGTAGATATTTTATCTTGAGAAATTGAACGTTTGTCATCATTCGCTGAGAGTGCAACTTTGTTAACACTTCTAGTAAATATTTCATGTTTTGATTTAAATAAAATATTTTTTTTGCGAATGACATCTTTATTAATAAGAACTTTCTCGTAATCTGATAAACTCAATTCACGCACAATGTTTGCTTTAACACCCTTTGCCTTTTTTATTGTTTTTTCTTTGGTTTTAATGCAATATAATTTGACTTTAAACCAACAAAGTCCGTTATAATTTTCTATAACGGACATGTCGACCGTGACTGCACAGATGCCAAACTCCGCTTCATTTTCTTTTGTGCATGGTGGGCGTGATAGCGCATCTGCCACTACGTTTGTACGACCAGGTTGATACTGGATGGTGATATTAAAAGCTTGGAGCTGTAAAGCCCATCTGGCTAATTTTCCCGTAGGACTCTTCAGCGACATGAGCCATTTCAAAGCTTGATGGTCAGTTACGACAGTAACTGGCACTCCTTCGATATAGCCTCGGAATTTAGCTACAGCCCAAACTACAGCTAGCGCTTCTCTTTCTGTAGTGGAGTAGTTTTTCTCCGCTGCAGTCAACAGACGGCTGGCATATTCCACCGGGTGTTCACTATCTTTCTCCCCCTGTATTAGAACCGCTCCCAAAGCGTAGCTGCTAGCGTCCGTCTTAATGACAAAAGGCTGTGTCATGTCAGCTTGATGCAGTATCGGTGCCGTAGTTAGCCGTCGCTTTAGTTCATCATAGGCATCCTGTTGTTCTGAGGTCCATGTCCAAACAGCGCCTTTCTTAGTAAGTTAGGTGAGAGGTTCAGCAATCGCCGAGAAGTTTACAATAAACCTGCGGTACCACGAGCTGGTCTGTACAAACGATACCAGGTGCCGCAGGTTGGTGGGAGTAGGCAGGTTTGTTATTTCTGACGTTTTCTCAAGGTCAACTTGTAGTCCCATAGGGGTTATGTAGTGACCGAGGTACTTGACAGTCGAGCAGCAAAATCGGCATTTCTTTAGATTGACAGTGAGGTTGAATTCTCGCATTTTTGTGAAGATTTTCCCCAGGTCAACGAGATGAGTATTGAATGAAGTGGAAAATATGATTAGATCATCCAGATAGGCCAGTAGCTTAACGTCGTCGAGCGCCATACGGAATCTGTCGATTAGCCTTTGGAACGTGGCATGTGCGTTTCGAAGACCAAACGGCATTCTTTTGAAGACATATATTCCGAACGGGGTGATAAAGCCTGTTTTGTGTATGTCACCTTCGCTGACCTTGATCTGCCAGTAGCCTGCCTTCAAATCTGTCATAAAAGCTGTAGGCTTAGCTTCATGAAGTAAATCATCTATTCTTGGGATTGGATAGGTATCAGGTACTGTGATAGAATTTAGACGGCGATAATCGATACAGACTCTTGTTTCTTCGTTCTTCTTAGGAATGAGAACAACCGGAGCTGCCCACGGTGTCATGCGAAGCTCAATTATTCCTTCTTTCAACATTTTGTCTATTTCCATACGTAGGTTTTCTTTACGAGGTGGAGATAATCGATAAGGTGGAACTGAGATGGGACCCTTGTCAGTTGTATTAATGATATCGTCGGTCCAATCGTAAACTAGCCAATCTGAAAATTCCTTAATGTTTGGGAGACTCAATTAAAATTTTGGGGAGACTAAATTAATTACTGTAAAGCAAGTTTTACACGTAGAAATTCAAAAAAGTCTGTGTATTGGTCCTAGATAATAGTCTTTCGGGTCAAACTTTGAAAACAACTGCTATACTAATATTTATTCAGATAAAGCAGTTTGGCGTATTTACCATAGTTACATATTATATTTATAGTTCATGCAGACCGAGGTGATGTAGCTAATGTGGTACTTAAACGTTTTTACCTCGGTATGATTAACTAAAAAGGGTTTTGTTTCATTTGTAAACTAGCTTATCTGTATATGTTATTAAGTTCAAAATTCATAACCTTCGTTAATTTTTTGTATGTAGAGTAGGTATAGTATAGAGGGTAACTTTTATCTTTAGCAGATATTAAATACCCCGATACAGAATACTAACATTTTAATAAAATACAAGGTTAATTGTAGTTCTAATCGTTTATTAATTAAGCTTAGGTTAATTAAGGGTCAGGACCATTGACTTATACTCTAACGATAGACGACTTGACTCTTATAGAAACAACATGTCACCCAAAACAACACAAAATGACACTCATCGTTTATTAATTAAGCTTAGGTTAATTAAGGGTCAGGACCATTGACTTATACTCTAACGATAGACGACTTGACTCTTATAGAAACAACATGTCACCCAAAACAACACAAAATGACACTCATCGTTTATTAATTAAGCTTAGGTTAATTAAGGGTCAGGACCATTGACTTATACTCTAACGATAGACGTGTTTCTTATAGAATCAACATGTCATCCAAAATAACACAAAATGACAATTATCGTTTATTAATTAAGCTTAGGTTAATTAAGTGTCAGGACCATTGACTTATACTCTAACGATAGACGATTTGTCTCTTATAGAAACAACATGTCACCCAAAACAACACAAAATTACACATTGCGGTCTGTCATTCTCATATAATTCGAAGTAAACTAGGAACATCAATGCGGTACAGGAACCGTATTCCAGTGAACAATAAGCAGTAATGCAGGAGTGCAATTCTCTAAGGTCCTTCTGCAAGAAGGAACCTTCAGTTCGTCGAAGTTTTTATATTAAGTTTGACACAACGCATACCAAATTGACAGCTCGCCGATGTTTCAACCGATGTTTGCGCTTAAAGAAGTGCACTCCAGTTTCTACTGATCGCCTTATCTAACATGTCACACAAAACAACTCAAAATAACACATTGCGGTCTGTTATTGTATGTAATAACACATTGGTCAGGACACACTGGCCGATGGCGACCGCCGGCGGGCCCATACAAAAAGCACCTTTAGTTATAGGAAGCCGTCCGACCGTAAGGACGCGGACGGCTTTCGTATGGCCCGGCCATCAGTCGCCGTCGGTAAATGTGTCTCCACCCTAAAGTACGGACATTGAAGAAGACAGAACCTATTCGCTGTCTTCTTCAATATCCGGCTCCGCAAGAGCATCTCGTACAGTCTCGGAACAGGGAAGGTCATTGTAAAAGCTGTGGTGCTCTCTAGGTATTTGAAGTTCTGCACACAGCTTCAACAGATCTTTTTTTTTTGATGATGATATTTTCAATCTTTGGGGATAAGCTGCCGTAACTGGTTGACTATTATTGGCTGTCTTGCTCCTTTTCCTTTTCAGCTTTAAAGGTATAAACTGTTCCTCCTCGTCATAGCTTTATTTCATAAAAATGGCTTCTTTCCTATATTCCAACCACACCGCATCATTCAACCCTACTTTTCTCCCATCATCTGATATATAAGGCTGAAAATGATTACGGCTTCCGAAATCCTCAAAGTCATCGTGCAATAAATTTGTGGCGATGAAAGGTCTTGGGTTAGTACGCGCCATGCGGACTATTTGCGTCCAACCGTCTGGCACGTAGACAGGTACGTGCTTTGATTTTTTTTCGAATTTAGAATGTTTTGAATCACACTCCATATGTGTGTGGCCGGATTCAAAGAATTTATGTTCAATTTTCTGTAAAGTGGGATGTTGTGCGACCGTTACCAGGCACATGGAACTAAAGTGATAATTCTTTTGTTGACCACCACATCCGTCTGACATCATTTTTACCTTTGTAATATTATCTTTTCCCATTATATATTTGTTAACGCAGGTTGATATTTCAACACTGGCGCGTTTTCCTTGTGTTTCGTCCCAAATAAAGCATTCTACGTCTTGATTACCTAAATTGTATATAGTCAAATTATAAACAGCTAGTTTCCGCACGTAGAAGAAAGGTCCTGCAGCTCCTTTGGGTGTACTGAGAACTGCTTCTAAGTCAACGTTAAATGAAAGGGTTTTTTCGTCATTTCTAGCTGCTTCTTTATCTTCGTCTCTGCATTTGCGTGCTGCATCGCCTCTCATTAAATGCTTTGCATAAGCTTCTTCATTTTCGTTTTTTTCTTCATTATTCATTTCTTTATAAGCTAGATATTGTTTGCATAAATCCTTTTTGGGTTTATGAAAACTATGTTTGTATTCCCTAAATATTAGCCGATATTTCTCGAAACATGCTGGTTTCATTTGATTTTTCTCACATTATTTTTTGTATTCGGTATACATTGTCGTGATATTCAGGTTACAATCTAAATATTTAACGATACTATCGCGACGACAGTAATGAGAATCGACTGCTGGAAAAGAAAGAATGTGATCCCTGATAAATTTCTCACAAGATTCTGATAACTTATTGGGTGGAGCTTTACTGCCTCTTTTTTCTGGAAGCAAAATGCCTTCGAAATTTAATTTTTTTAAGGCACCCTTAACAAATGCCCCAGTTATGTTTAGAGTATTTAAGAAAAATTTACGACACACAACTTTCTTTTCTCCAGCAACAGTCAATGTATACACTTGGGTAAATTTTCGTCGAGAGAGTCCCTGGGTTGTATCTCGATTTTTAATCTTCTTTGTGACGTGATTTACCACAAATGTTCTTTGGTCTTTTAAGTTACTTAAGTTACGAAATTCGTTATAGATTTATACCTTTATACCTTTACTCTCTCATCTTCAGGAACCAAGTTTACACACTTTTGTTTGGATAAAGTTGCACATTCTGCCTGTTTCAATGGCCTAGCTTGCTTATCTTTGCCCTTTTTTGTTTTATAAGGCTCTCCTTTAAGACGTTTTTGCTTCTCAATGTTGACCCGCCATTTACTAGGATCTCTAACTTTCCTTTTTTTTTGGCAAACATTCTAAATTCTGTTCAATTTGTTGGTCTCTATTTACTTCCAAGTTTTGTTCACTTTGTTCGTTTCTATTTTCTTCCAAATTTTGTTCGTCTCTATTTTCTTCCAAATTCTGTTCATTTTGTTCGTCTGTATTTTCTTCCAAAATGTGTTCATTTTGTTGGTCTTTATTTACTTCCAAGTTTTGTTCACTTTGTTCGTTTCTATTTTCTTCCAAATTTTGTTCAATTTGTATGTTTCTATTTTCTTCCAAATCTTGTTCGTCTCTATTTTCTTCCAAATTTTGTTCAATTTGTATGTTTCTATTTTCTTCAAAATCTTGGTCGTCTCTATTTTCTTCCAAATTATGTTCCTTTTGTTTGTCAATATTTTGTAATGGTAATGAGATGGTGTCACCTTCATTTTCTTTTAATAATGGCATTGATACATTGTCGCGTTCTTCCAAATTCTGTTCGTTTCTATTTTCTTCCAAATTTTGTTCAATTTGTATGTTTCTATTTTCTTCCAAATCTTATTCGTGTCTATTTTCTTCCAAATTTTGTTCAATTTGTATGTTTCTATTTTCTTCAAAATCCTGTTCGTCTCTATTTTCTTCCAAATTATGTTCCTTTTGTTTGTCAATATTTTGTAATGGTAATGAGATGGTGTCACCTTCATTTTCTTTTAATAATGACATTGATACATTGTCGCGTTCATCCAAATTCTGTTCGTTTCTATTTTCTGATGGTAATGAGATGGTGTCATCTTCATTTACCATCAATAAGGACCTAGATACATTGTCACATTCTTCCAAATTCTGTTCATTCCTGTTTTCTGATGGCAATGAGATGGTGTCATCTTCATTTTTTGTCAATGAGGACATAGATACATCATGTTCGCGTTGTTCCAAATTCGGTTTACTTTCTTCATCTCTGTTTTCTTAAAAATTCTGTTCATTTTTTCATATCTGTTTTTGTTCGAATTCTGCTCACATTCTTCGTCTTTGTTAACTGTAACATTTTCTTTGATACTATTTATTTCTAAATCCTGTTCACTTTGTCTGTCTCTGTTATTTGATGATGACAAGGAGGTTGAAACATGGTCACCTTCATTTTTCTTCAGTTTTCTGCGCGGTTCACAAATATTAAAAATTGTATTTTCATTGTCTGAGGTATCGTCTATTGAGTCATCATTATTGTTATTTTGTTTAAAAGTAGGGTGAATTGTTCATCAATGAACCAGGTAAATTTTGGAGGGCTGTAACTTTTTACTTTTTCGTGATTTGCGGTTAAGTCTTTCATTAGTAGTTAAGGAATTTATCTGAGTTTAAGCTTGCATTTACGTTTTTATTGATAACTTAATAGTTTAGTCTTTAATAAAGTTTTAAAAAAAAAACATATTTGGTTCAATGTGCATGCCTGGGTGTACTCATTGAACCAGGGTATTTTCCACAATGAACCACCTCATGATATGTTCCTTTATTGTTAGATTTCACAGTGTTAGTGCATGATATTTAATAATTAAACAAATATTGTTATTATGAGTTTTATTATTACCCTTAAAAAACTAAAAAAAATTATTAAAGTACAGTTTTACATAAAGAACCTCTTAAAAATTTAAAAAAATTGTGAAATTAAATCAAAATTAGATATTTTCTTAATATTTACTCATCTATTAATAATCACAGCACAGTATTAATTACCCATAATCGTTTTATCTTCAAAAAAATTCGAAATTGTAAAACTAAATCATCATTAGAGATATTCTTAATCATTACTCTTCTATGAATACTAATCACAGCACATTTTTAGTCTTAGTATCTCTTCAAAAATTGAAAAATAGTGAAATTAACTCAACATTAGATATATTCTTAATATTTACTCGTCCATTAATAATCACAGCACAGTATTAATTACCTATAATAGGTATCTCTTCAAAAACTTTCAAAATTGTAAAACTAAATCAACATTAGAGATATTTTTAATCATTACTCTTCTATGAATAATCACAGCACATTTTTAGTCTTAGTATCTCTTCAAAAATAAAAAAATAATGAAATTAAATCAACATTTGGTACATTCTTAATAATAACTCTACTGTCCGTCTGCGAGTGTTCTACGACAAAGTTTTGTATGAAATTGACAAATCTGCAACCACCTTAATAGTCACAGAACAGTTTTAATCATAATACCTCTTCAAAATAAAAAAAAAAACGAACATAACAGATATTCCTCTTCTATTAATCACAGCACAATGTAATCTTCAAAAAATACTAAAACTTAATCAATTTTTTACCCAGTAAACCTAGGTATAGGTAATTTCACTTAACGTAGATTTATTGTAGGCGCAACACGAACGGGAAAATTGTAGGTTGAATTGAGTTTTTTCGATCCATTAATTTTTGGGGCTGGCAAAATCATTTTGATGTCCTTTAGTTTCAACTCTGCTTGATCTGGTTCTAACGGCATGATGAATTTCATTTGTTCTTTATTTTTTAATCTCATATACGAGGCTTCGTAAGTATTATTATTACAGCAATCAAGAACTTTAGCGACATAGTAGACTTTGTTTTTCTTCACGTCAAACGCAACAAGGACATAGTCACTCTCCACGGGTTTTCTAGGCAGCTGCTGGAAGTTTCCTCGAATAAGAGTGAAACTATCTTCATCTTCAGAGTCGTGGAATTCACTGATTTCACTCTCACTTAATATTGTAGCTTCTTCGAGTTCTTCTTCCGAGCTAGATTCAGATAAAATCACTTTCTTAATCTTCTTTTTTTTTGGGACATTCTTGAGCACAGCACGTTTTACTTCCTGGAGTTTAACTTTTTTAACTTGACTTCTTTTTCTGTCTTCCATGATTTCGTTCTATTCAGGGGTGTCCGTCGCAATTCTGCTTTTTCCTCTCTTCCTACTTTGCCTGGTGTTTTTTCGAGGCCCAGCTTTTAACGGTGGCATGAACTGCTTCGGTGAAATGAAATTGATCGGTTTAGATGTTTTAGATTGCGGTAGCATTGGAACTGTTGAAAATGGATGGGCTTGGCGCTTCGCAATCATCGCAATCAGTTACGTCAGAATCATGTGTCAGTGTTTCTGCATTCTGCCTTTGCAAATCAGTTTCTAGTGGTGGCGGTCGATCAGTAACATCTGACGGTAAAAAGTCAATGTCTGTAAAAATGTCTGGATTGTATGGGAAAATACCGCATTTCCTAAAAGCTGATGCGATATTTACAGGCGTCATTGCACTGGGATATGCAGCCCCTACACACTGAGCGACATTGTAAATAGTCATCGAGGAACCTGGATGTCTTAGCATCCACGAATCTACTGCATTGTTATAAAAAACCTTAAAAGGTGCGTTTAACCCGACGTCTAGAGGCTGCAGCTTTGCTGTAGTGTGAGGGTGCAGTGTGAGGACGGTAACTCCACATATTTTTGCGAGATCTAATGCTTCAATAGACAAGTGGGATTCGTGGTTGTCGAGAATTAAGAGGGCTGGATTGTCCGGGCTTGCACTCGTATGCTTTATGAAGTGTTTCATTACTTGAACAAACAATTCTGAGGTCATCCAGCCTGACTTGTTGGTGAGACCAAGAGTGCCAGGTAGGGCACCAGTCAACATGAGGTCTTTCAGGTTTTTACGAGGAAAAACCATGGCGGGAGGCAAAGCTTGACCCGAGGCACAGACTATAGCACAGGTTGTGACCAATATTCCCCTTTCACCACTAGTGACTTTTGATACATTTTGTTTGCCCTTGGGAGCTACTACTTTTGACGGTTTTTGCACTGTTGTGGTTGCAGTCTCGTCGAGATTGTATATGCGACAACCGTTTCCAAAAGAAGGATGCCTTTCCATAGCGTTCTTTAAATTTTCAAAAAATGTTTTGACCGTCTCTCTGTTGAAAGCCGTAGCACGAGCAAGACTGCAAGCCTCCGGTTTTTTTACTGAAAGGTCGGTGTGTCGTTTTTTAAAGCAGCGAAACCATTCTTTTCCTGCCATCTGATCCGTTTCCCAACCATCTGGAACTGAAATATTATTAATCTTTGCCATTTGATATGCAACTTTACGGCAATCCTTTATAGTCAAACCATAGAATTTTAAAGAGCATTCCTTTATGTAAGATTTCAGTTCCTCTTCTTGTTCTGGTGTGAAGATAGAGCGGTTCTCATAATTTGGTGTAAGCCTTTCATCCTCAAGATTAGCGATCGAGACGCGTAAGTTTTTAACTACATATCTGCGTAGCGTAGGATACGCTATGGTGCATTGTTTGGCGGCGGATCGAATGCTCATCCCACTCCGATGTAGTTTTAACGCTTTTAACATGTTTTCCGCAGTATTTTTTTTACCCTTTTTTCTGAAGACAGCCTTTGGTCGCGGCATCCTGTAAGTAAACAATAGAAATAAAGAAAAAGATTCTATTGATACATACATTATCTATGGCACACTAGCGCTATGCACTCAATCATTTGAAAAAAAAAAGGGCAACTCTTCATTTGGGGTACTTCGGTAATTAAATTTATTTATTTTATATGTATTAAGTATATAAAAACTTGGGCATTACTTTAAAAAAAACAGATTTTTTAAATACTTCTGTATTCAGCTCGGAATTTGTTTTTACTTAAGTGGTGCTAATGTACTATAATGGGATCCCCATAATATGATGGAATAAAGGACATAACGTTGAAGGTTGTTGGTTGTTACTCAATGAACCAGAGGTAGTACACAATGAACCAGGTTCAATGTGGACCACATCGAAGTGGTTCATTGAGAGACACCACGCGATTTTAAACGAAAATACAAATTTTACGGTACTAAACACGACATTGCAAGGCCAAAGATGGCTATTTAGATAGTCAAATATATGCAGAATCCTATGTGATAACCTCTTGTCAGTGGGCTTCCTAAATCCACCAATTGCCATGTCAGTGGAACCGGCTCCCGGTTACTCCACTGACAGGGGTTTTAAATTCCTATTTTTGTTTCTAAATGGAATTTCTCTAATTCTAATTAGAATACAGCGCTATTCTTATTAGAATATTCGTCTGAGTTATGTTGTTTGTCTATTTCTTTTATTAGTTCAATGCAGTAGTGTCGAATTTAGTTAAAATATGACACTTGATATGAAGTACCAAAAAAATTACTATATTTCTGCACATATAGGGAAAAAAATACAACAGTTCAAGCTCATATCTTGTTTTAATGACATCTTAATATGTTTCAAATAATACAAATCACAAAAACCACATGCCTCCATACATTTTTTTTCCAGAAAACATGTTTGCATAAAAGATACAAAAATTCACCCACTCTGTGAGTCACAAAAAATGGCCTTCATAAATAATTTTATTTTCCATGACTCATTGTTATAAGAACAAAGATCTTATGTTTACAGTTATTTGATCATATCAGCTACATGAAACAAGAGAAGTATAATTGTTAAGTTCAATAGATCTTGAGTAGGAGGCAATTAAAAATGGTACTCCCACATGGCACCAAAATTACTACCTCTTATAAAACCAAATGTGTAAGAAATGTGTAGTTTAATTTCAAAAAGCGATTAACTTTCTTAGATCTACACTAAACAACGCATAAAATAAACACAAAACACGAGTATGTTTCTAAAGAATATTTCAAGTACCATGCTATCAAAAACAATGAAAAAAATACCACTTTGGCTCTACAGAGGGCTAAATAGTATGGATGCGACTTCTAATACGATTTTTATTTTTCATGTTCCGTATGATAAAAAAAATACAATCCAATAAACGAAATATGTAGAATAAGGAAACTTTACAGAAAGGCGGTCTAACTGCTTAGTAGTAATTTCTTCCAGGTAATCCTAATAAAATAATGACATTAAAAAGTTGAATTATGACCTCAGGTTGAATCAGGTTGGTCTCATGAATAAACGAAATGTAGAATCAGTGAACTCTACAGAAAGGCGGTCTTACTGCTAAATAGTAAGTAGTAGTAGTTTCGTTCTTATTTGAATATTAACAAATCAAAGTTAATGAAATTATGCATACACGCTCTAGAAACTAACATCTATGTCTGTGGTATGTTAGCTTTCTGTAAAAATATGTATTTTAAAGTTACACTAACACAAAAAAAAATGTTTTTAACTACACTAACTCAAAGATTTATACACCTTCTTAAAATGCTGACACTTTTTTAATGGCATGATCAGACCGTCAAATTGAACAACTTTCTCTATGGGACCAACATCGAAATCGCGAAAAAAAATCTGCTGCGCCACACATTTCGCTTGAGTAGATTTGCAGTTTTGTATGGAAGAGCAGTTTTTTTTCGCGATTTCGATGTTGGTCCCATAGAGTAAATTGTTCAGTTTGACGGTCTGGTCGTCCTCTTAAAATGGTGTCAGCATATGAAGTTGGACCTTATACAGTGTGCAAGTGACAGCCTAGAAAATACTGAAACGGTGAACTCGGACCATCAAACTGAACAACTTTCACTATGGAGCCTACCTCAGGAAACGCGAAAAAAAACAGCTGTCCCATATGGTCTGAGTTCACCGTTTCAGTATTTTCTAGGCTGTCACTTACACCCTGTATAGAAATCTTTTAGCTCGTCCGGGGAAACTCCTCTAGGTGGTTGCAGAGTTGTCAATTTCATACAAAACTTTGTCGTAGAACACTCGTAGACGGTATTAATAAAAGTAATGTTTAATATAATGGAAAAATTGCTTAGAAAATGTAGATTGCGCGTCTTAAATAACATTTACAATTTATAATATTATTACGAAGATATATGGCTCTGAAATTTTGTATGAATAATTTCAAAGCTTGATATCTTCGTAATAATATTATAAATTGTAAATATTATTTGATACGCGCAATTTAGATTTTCTAAGCTATTTTTCCATATATAAAACATTACTTTTATTAATGCCGTCTACGATTATTTTACGACAAAGTTTTGTATGAAATTGACAACTCTGCAACCACCTTAATACGTCCCATTGAACTAGCGGTGGCTCTTGAATGCTAGCGAATAAATAACCAATGTCTTTTTGGCGAGTTTTATGTGTGTAAGTGTTAGTGTGGAGTGTGGTGTGTTTCAAAACATGTGAAAACGCACAACGGCACATCACACATTTTGCAATATGCCGTGGTGCGTTTTTTGCAAACTGTACACGTGCGTCTAAGGCGCTCGTGCTGTTTGCCGGATAGGAAATTATACTGCGCAGGGAAATGTGCAGATGAAGTCTGATGTGTGGGTGCGTGTTGTGTGTGTCGTGACAACAATTGTGTCACCAAGGTTCTGCGAAACCTTCGGTGATCCATTTGATGTTCCGATTTGTATAGAATGTAGGCATTTAAGACGCTAGCATTCAAGAGCCTTCTAAAAAACTTTTTGTACCAGACTCTATTACGTCGTCTTTCAATGGGGTACATAGCGAGCATCTGATCTTTTCGATCAACCCCCCCCATACAGACATTGTAGTCTTGTACAATAGTGGGCTTTAGCGTGTCGCCAACGCCACACCTCGTTGTTGCTAGCCCGTGGTATGTCGAGATTACAGCGACGCGATTCTTATCCCGCCACACCACGAGATCTACGTCCCCTGAAGAGCAGCCATGCACTTGACCTACTGCCATGTCAGTTTTTTTCAGAGTCGCTAGTTCAATGGGAACAAACTGTCGATTGGTCCTAAGCGTTCCCACACAGTCAAATCCCAGGGTCTTTAACTCTCGTGCGAGTGCTGGGGAGTTGTAAAAATTATCCATCCACACAGTATGCCCACGATGCTCAAGACCATTCAAAAGTCTGAGCACGAGGGCTGGAATAATTCCAGAAACCGGACCGCCCTCTGCTGGATTCAAAGAGTTGTCGTGGCCGGTATGAACTTCAAATCGCCACAAGTAACCTGTCTGCGATTCACATAACTCATATGTTTTTATCCCTACTGAAGCTGCTTTATTATTAATGAATTGATTAATGTCTAACCATCCTTTCCACATGGTTAGACTTTCGTCCAGTGCCAGATTTTGATTCAAATTATACAGCTGTGAGAATCTGTTATTCAGGTGATCTACGATGGGCTGCACTTTATATAATTTTGCCTGCTGTCGGGTCATTATGTCTGGATTACATCCGTCATTATTATTAAAGTGGAGACATTTGTTCAACAGGTGGAAACGATCATACGGCATTACCGCACTGAACCCTGGAGTAATGAAAACGTCTTTCCCCGTGTTCCAATAATCCTCCACCCGGGATTTTACCACAATACCCATAGCCAGGATCATTGCGAAATAAATGTATAATTCGTCGACATCAGTATCCCGCCAATTTATGATCCGGCTATTGGGACGCATTGTACCGTCCTCCAGCATAGACGATCCCACCTGTTGAGCATATCGGTTGGTGTCTAACACGATTAAATTCATTATATCTTGGTTCCAAATAGCCGTAAAAGCGTCATAAGGGCTCACTAAAGGGGTTGTTGGACCACAATTCAAACTACAGAATGGTTCTCTTCTCAATTCTGGGCTTATTTGATTTTCTGAGAACGGTGTCCATTTAAAATCAAATTTAATATTAGGTTCAAAGCTTAGCTCCAAGGTACACGCCGACGACGATGATGCGAGCTCAGGATCAGCGGACACTATTGGCTCGGGTCCAGGATCAGCGGACGCTGTCGGCTCAGGCTCAGGATGTAATCCCGCTGCCTGCTCTGGACGATTCTGAAGGACGGGTGGCCACTGATAGGACAGCACTGCATTGGATTGCACAAAGTCCTCAGCATCCTCTTCCTCTTCCATAAATATCCGTGTAGCCTTGGGTATTTGCATCGTTCCAGTCCCAATCATATCGACATCATCATCTTCATTATCCTCCTCTTCGTCGCTGCCTGCATAAATATAATATCTTAATATGAAAACTACTAGATGCCGATAGCCTTAGCCTGGGATAATGATATCTTGAAATGAAAAAAACTTTATTGACACATTTTACATTGGACATTACATCTTGAAAATCGATAAACATATTTTCATAAGATAGAGTTAGGAACCGTCTTGGAAATATTAGCTTTCTAATCAAAAATATAATTTAAATCAGTTCAACCCCATTCTAGAGCCACAGTGCCACAGACAGACAACGATGTTAAACTACTTCTTTTGATTTGGTCGGGGGTAAAAAAAAATATTTGTTAATCTGCAGTGAGACAGAAAGTTGGTGCACTTACCATAGGATAGGAAATTGCTAATTTCATGGTCCCTCAATGCACGTTGCAGAGTAGACGAACAGGATGAAATTCTATAAAAAAAATTGTTTCAATTTTAGATTATGTTAGGAATACAATATCAAAATGTATGATTTTAATAACATCAATTAATTGTTTTAAAATAAAATGTTTATTTTTAGATAAATAAAGAAAAAAAATAAAGTAAGGTAAAATCATTTGGTATTAGATTATTCTTATTATTTAGGCTAACAAATTAACGTGTATGTACTTACAGGCACCGTTTTGATTTGAAGTGTCTGTAAAAGATTATAAAAATAATGTTAATAACATGATTTGGCCCATATGGTCTGAAAACACTTAAATTTTATTTATGTGTATGATAACAATATACATACCCTTTCTCGTTTGCTGGGCGTTTTATGGCTGTGCCTGCATGTGGTGTGCCCGGGCGTGGGGTACCCGCGCGAGGTGTGCCTTCACGTGGAGTGCCCGCACGTGATGTAGCTGTGGATGGTGTTGATCCCACACTTCCACTACATTCAACGTGTCTACAAATTGTATTAATATTATAGATAGAAAAAAGTATACATTACTGTGCGGGCGAAGGAGGATCTGAACATACAGATAACGCCGCATGTACTCTGGGTGACAAACCAATCGTGGGCTCCGGGATGGATGGGTCTTTAGCACCCTCTAATTCTGACCTGAGAAATAAGGAAAGATGTGCAAAAATGGCAAAATAATAAAAATTATAAATACACATCAGCAACAGAGTTAAGAAGATCCAAAAAGAACATTTAAATACTTACAATGAAACAAGAGCGGGAGTCGTGATTTCATTGCCTTCCCTCGGCATAATTATCTCAAGGGAAGACCACAGATGAGAATCTCTGAGAACAAATTTTTGTGTTACTTGTATGTTATCATTGCAGAAAATTATTAAAAAAAAAACAAAAAGATTTTTGAAATATCTACATTGGCTGCGATTTTGGCGGCAAAACCCGCCTTTTCTTTGCGGTGACTGCTTGTTCTTGACATTGGCCTTGCAGAATGTCGTCGATCATTCCACAAATCGTACTGAAATGTAAATTACGCATTTTAGAAAACATAATGCTTAACTTAACAAAATGCTAATATTAACAAGATTTCATAATTTATAATAAGTTAGGTATTACGTGCTAGAAACAGAGGGCCTAGCGCTAGCTAAGCCACCACGTACACGTGCTCCTCTTGCGCGCGCAGCACCACCACCTCGGCTGCCTCCACGTGCACCTCTAGTTAGTAAACCAAAAACAAAAACTCAGCATGCAGCAAAAAAATATGAATAACTTGCAAAGGCAAAAAAAAACAAAGAATCACGTGGTCTATAGTTTGTCAAACTCAGAATGGGGAAATAATATGTTATTGTTTATGACATGTTATTACGTGTTAGAGACGGAAGGCGTATTGTCTGTTAAGTCGCCACTATGACAACTCCCCCCTCTTCCGCGCACAGCACCACCACCACCTCGACCGCGTCCTCGTGGCCCTCTTCGGCCACCGCGTTCTTGCCCACCTCTAGCAAAAAGCAAAGAAATTTGTAAACGCAAACTCAAAAAGCGTTAAAACAACTGACTTCAATGTCAACAAGTACAATTTTGCAACATTTTTTGTTTTTATAAATTTTCTCAAAAACTACTGAACCGATTCTGATGAAACTTGCAATCCCTAAGTTGAAAGATACCTAATCCAAAAAAAAGAATCATTGCAATCCGATTCATAGTTTTCGAGAAATGCGTGGACAAACATACATACTTACATATAGTTCAAATTGAATACATACCTCCTTTTTTTGAAATCGGCCAAAAACAAAGAATCATAACATGACCTTTAGTAATATCATTGTTTTAAAAGTAAAAAAGAAAAATATTTAGTACAAACAATAAAATTTATTGAAGAACTTAAATAAATTGTTCTGAAAAAAATCAATTCTAGCAATCCCATGGGCATATCCATACTTTTCCAACCATCAAATCAGCTGGTGGGGTGTCTGCCAAACCTAGTCTGTGGAATCACCGGGCCCCGGTGTGGGAGCGACTTATGTGTATTCTCATCGCGAATTCTCGGTTTTTAGACAAAAATACACGTTTTACATTATAAAAACTGAAAACTAATTAAATTTGTGCCATGTTCCAAAAGCACACTTACCTTTTAATTGATGTTTTGTATTTAATAAAATAGGCACAATGTCATGGTCATGCATGTTAACTGACATGGTTACCAGTTTATGTACTGTTTTTTACTGTAAATCAAAAGGTCATATTGAGTGTAGATAATAGAAATTAAAGATTACTTACCTTACCATGTTAAAATACAAAAATCGCAACAAAACACGAAGTATTTACCACTTTTTAACAGCCAAGCGTGAAGGAAGGCCTTCAAGCACTCTCGTATTTTGAATGACGTTATTTTTGCTATGACTTTGTTCTACAAGGCCACCTAAATGACAGCTTACTAGCTAGCCTGCTCTTTCATAAATGTATTTTACATGCGAGTAAAGAGCAAAGAGCTATTTAATGCTGTTAGTTTTTAAATAAACTGGACCCACTTGACTCTACCGGCTCCCGGTGAGCCCACAGATACGGAATAAAAAATTATAACCGGGAGCCGGTGATCCCACTGTTAAGGGGATAAGTAAGGAAATATAATGTATAGCAAATAAACAATGAAAAATCCAAGAAATCTGCAGAAAATACTTACTTTTTTGATGGATTTTCACATAAACGCTCGATACACAACCACCTCTCGCGCGATCGCCGCGCAAACTGGTGGGCGGGGGGCGACTCCGAAGGCTCGCCTTTCGGCAATATAAGCACGAAGCGACAACGTCGCATTTTGAAGAAATTTTGATGGTTCATTGAGTCTGCCTGGCTCAATGTACAACTACCGACCTACCTGTAACTTTTCTTTTTTTTTGCACAGTAGACACAACTGTGTTTAAATTCTGTTCGTTTCTTTCACATCTATGTGCTAATGGTAATAAGGAGGTTGATCCATAGAAATCATCATTTTTCTTAATTTTGTTGCTGCTTCTTTCACGAACCTGACAATCTTCTTCATTTTCTTCTAAGCTATCATCGTTTGAGCTTGAGTCATCATCATCTGCTTCATAGTCAGGATCCTTTACGGAGTCATCACTATCTTCTGTCCCAATTAACATATTATACACTTTGGCAGTTTTGGGTGACATAGGAGGCACAGGCGATGATGATGTAGAAAGAGGTGAACCGACGGTGCTCTGGTTAACAGTCTTCTGACAGATCTGCATGGGTGTCAGCGGAGAATACGGTGTAGCTTCGATACTCTTCTCACCAATCTGAGAAATCTGTTTTGGTGTCAGTGGAGAATAGGGTGGAGCTTCAACTTCTCACCAATCTGAGAAATCTGTTTTGGTGTCAGTGGAGAATAGGGTGGAGCTTCAATACTCCTCTCACCAATCTGTTTTGGTGTCAGAGGAGAATAGGGTGAAGCTTCGATAACTCCCCAATTTGATGAGCTGAAAGAATTTCCAAAGTTTAGTTTAGCCACACCTTGGACACTAGTTGTCATTTTAGACAAGTCCAGTCCAGAAATTTATAAACGTACATTCAGACAGACAGAAAAAAAGTGTTTTGTATTATTAGGATCAGTTTTGAAAGAACCCTGAAACATACAAAAAAAAATTATGTTTGGTAAACTCACATTCTGAAACTGCTGGAACACAGCTTGGAACTTTAAAGTTATGTTGTGGGCTACCTGCTGGCGTATTTTCAATAATATCTGCAATGAAACACAATCTTTTTAATTAAATAACCTAACTAAAATTATAAGGACCGGGGCACAGGCCTATTTCACTGCATCATCATGTAGGAGCAGCAGGTAAGTATGTGTGCAAAGTTTTAAGTCAAAAGTGGTACATGATAAATTTGATCATACATTATTGTAAGGGTGCATCCACATCTGGCGAACGCGCCACAAATGCGCAGCTCGCGAACGGATCGCGCTCGCGAGCGGTTCGCGAACGGCGCGCGAGCTGCGCAGTAGCGACGCACGAGCATAAAATGAACCCGCGCACATCTGGTGAACGCGCCGTGAATGCTCAGCTCGCGAGCGGCGCACGAGCTGCGCAGTAGCGACGCAAGAGTATAAAATGCACCCGCACACGTCTGGTGAACGCGCCGCGAATGAGCAGCTCGCGACCGGCTCGCGAGCCGCTCGCGAGCTGCGTGGGCGCGCGGGCGCGCAGGCGCGCGGGCGCGCAGGCGCGCGGGCGCGCAGGCGCGCATTCGCGAGCCGCTCGCGAGCTGAGAATTCGCGGCGCGTTCGCCAGAAGTGGACGCACCGATTTGACCGAAACAAAAACTTTACTTTTAAGTTATAATATAAATCACGTTGAAATAACTTACCTTCGTCTTCACTTTCATCATCTGAACAGTTTAAACATGCACTTTGGAGTACTTGCATTATATTATTATTTATTTCCATTGTAGTAATATTCACAATTTCGGTACTGTGAGAAAACCAAAGATTATAATACTCGAGAAAACTAAAGGAGAAAACACGTTGCAACTTCCATTAACCACAAACTACAAAGATTTTTTTTTTATGGCTCTGGCTGGGAGTGGAAAAATAGCACAGTGTTGCCAAATAAACTTAATTTTAATAAACTATGCAATACTTATAATATTGATCTATTTAACTCTAGCGTCGAGTCGACAAGGAGGTTGTTAAGTCGTAATTTCTTTGCTGATGAAGTGTAGAGGTTATTGTTAGACTAAGGTCTTTTCTTTTATTTTGTTTATTGTTTTTGCAATGCTTTTTTATATTTACCTTTAGGCTGACATGTGTGCTGACTCATGTGCATTTTTTATAATTGTTAACCATTTGTTTTTTCACAACTACTCCTGTATCTACCAGTGAAAACCTGTTATTGGCTTTCTGCTTTATACTCATGTAACTACTGTATTATATTGCTGTTGGTTTTCCAATAAAATAAAAATAAAATAAAATAAAATCTTATTCTCGATGTTCTGGATTCTCTAAGTTCTCGATTCAGCTTCGGCCACAAAATCATCGCTTCTTATAACTAGACAATACCAAATCACAGATTATTGAATAGTTACACCAAATTTCATGATTCGAGGACAACGGGACGTACCCTATAGGTTTTGATTTGCGAGTTACGAGTATTAAAATATGACATTAATGGCCGTATCTTTTCATTGCGATGACTTGATGAATTAGAAGCTTGAATTTTATACACTACCAAAGGACTGTCAACCTTAGTATTTGGCATTAAATTCAACTTACACCGTTCTTGACAAAAGAGTCTTTACAGATGGACAACAAGGTGATCTTATAAGGGTCCCGTTTTTTCCTTTTAAAGGTACGGAACCTTAAAAACGAACACACCGTAAAGTGGACCAAGGTAAATTAGTCTAAAACACTACATAGGTTATTAAATCTAAAACTTATATCAGTCGAATAATATGATTATCAATATTTGTAATATTACATCTGCCATGGTAAATTCTTACATCTACCACATTGGCCAATTTAGTAATGTGATTATAAATATTTGCAATATTATATCTACCATGGTAAATTATTACATCTACCACATTGGCCAATATAATAATGTGATTATCAATATTTGCAATATTACATCTGCCATGGTAAATTCTTACATATACCACATTGGCCAATATAATAATGTGATTATCAATATTTGTAATTATTATGTATGCCATAGTAAACTGTTCAATTAGCACATTGCTTAGTTGTCTAATGTGAAATGACTATCTCACGTAGATAGGCGAAGAGAATAATAGCAATATCTTCTCAATTATTGAGGTTACACTTACGATACTTTACCACAATTTGAATCGAAAGGAAACATTAATTTTGCTATAGTAAAGTCGAAAATGCCAAAATGACAGATTGGCTAGTTTACTATTGGACCGACGATATGTTCCACGTTCTTCGCTGGTTGGTCATTGTGAATGAATACATCCTTGAAGCTCGTAAGCAAACTCTTCAACTGTTCTTGCTGGTCTGGTTTCAGAGCATCAGTAAGCGACAGCTGGATATCCAGGGAGTTTATGCCGATGTCTGTGTTGTCAACTTGACGTGCAGGAAATAGAGTCAATGACTGGGGCGATAATTCCTCTTCAGGTACCTGACAGTTGATTAGTGCGTCTTGGTACATATAGTTCAGCCTGGGTGAAAACCCATCAAATAATGTTTTTTGTCGTTTAGGGGGGCTAAATTTGATTGGCACCAGGCGATACTCCCTTGCCCAACAGTCCTTATCGGGGTAGCTAGGTTTTTCCCCCCATTTCCGGAATGGAGACAACGTCTGGGTCAAAATAATCCTCCGCCTGTGTCACGCTTAGAGGAGCACATGCTGTCTGTTGTTCTTCTTTATTGGCAGGTACCGCAGTAGAATGGGAGGCCGGGTGGAATTTTACAAAATCTTCTGTGTACAGCTCGTGAACTTGTGCTGGGTCATCCCCAAAATACCAATTAAACTGCGGTAGATTCAGCACCATCATAGTCTTTGTGAGAAACCCTATTCCCAACAATGTTTTATTGTTTCTCGATTCCGGTAGTACTATAAAGGAAGTTGGGTAAATTCTTACAAATATTTCAACATCAGCACGAACCGTGAGAACAATTTGTGTCTTTGCCATGCCGTCAGCTAAGGTTACTTCTACTTTCTCTTCATTGAAGCCAAAACCTTGTTCTAGGAGACGTTGATATAGCCAGTACGAAGCAACGTTAGTTTTAGCGCAGGTATCGATGTAGGGGTAACCTTTTATACTACCGTTAGTAGCTGGTATCACCGGTCGTGGTCTAGTTTCAGTGCGAATATTCAGAGCACAAAACCCAACTTCTTCAGTCTTTACGGGTTTAAAACTTTTCCCAGCGCAGTTTGGACAATTAGTGCGCACAAAGCCAGGTGCACCACAACCGTAGCAGGAAAACTTCGGCTGAGAAGGTGAGGGAGCTTGGTTGGAGAATGATACGTTTCCCTCAGCCTTCTTTTTCTTCCGGCACGCTGCAATTGAATGGCCCGGGTTCTTACAATATGAGCATTTCAATTTTGGCTTCCGATGAGCGTCGTTGGAATACCCAGGAGCGAATCGTGCTGTTGTGAAGTCCATTGCCTTCCGTTCTTTCAGGACTTGTTCTATCCCTTTCGCCGATTCCATCAGTTGGTCATAATCTTTGAAGCATATTCGTGGTACCTTATCCCTGATCTCCAGACGTAAGAGGTGGTATATCATATCCAACTGTTGTGGTTCTGAGTGTTTTGGCTCTGGCAGTATACTGAAAAGCATCCTTTTCTTAGTGCGCAGAGCAGTAAGGAAGGATTCTACTGTCTCCGTATCCTTCTCGCCGCTGTAGTGCGCCTGACATGAAGTCATACTTGCTTGCTTGTTGCGGGTGATCGTCGCAATAAGCTGCTGCTGTTGCTGGTTATTATGGTCCAGCCATTGTTGAAACTGCTCCGGGGTCAACGCCATCCCTGCTGGTTTTTGCGATTGAGTCTTCACACGCGTTGTGGTTTGACGTCCTGATTTTGTAACGTAACAGTTCAAAGACTTGCCCGCGTTGGTCGCCAGATTGTAAGGGGGGGTTGTACGGGTTAACTGAAGGATCTTCAAAATGAAATGCAGGACATCGATTGGTAATAATTTTCGTGTATTAGTTCAACTATAGTTACGTACTAAATTATAGTGACAAAACGTAAAGTCCCACAAGTGGATGCAATTACGTGATAGGGTTCCGACTTGTGATTGTCTCACGATGAGAGCAAACACAAGAGCGAAGGACGAGATTCGATACAATTCTAATATTTTTAGTAATATATACGGTTTAGCCGCGAACGTCTTGATAGCGCGTTTTAAAATACCACTAGCGCCATCTATTGGTACACCATGCGAACTAATCTTCCTAAGGAGCTGGTACGGTGGGTTTTGTTGTGTTACAACGCTAAGTATTTATAGATACGGTCTAACTGTACCTACCTACTATTTTTTTATCAAAATTTATTAAACCTTTTTTTTTTTTAATTTTTCTGTATTTTACTGTTTATGTTTTTGGTGTAAAATAAAGTATATTTGATTGATTGATTGAAATCAAAAAATGATGTGACTAGTTATTAAAATTATTATAAAAAGAAGGTGGAATGTCCTCAAACAGCTCATGAGCCGTCTCACAAGATTTTGGACATTTTGCCACTGCGGACAGTCGTCATTCGTAAAGAACTTCACCCTTACGAGAGCCTTCTTCCAACGTTCCTCTGGCTTAGAACCTTCGGCGTCGGTAGTATTATATACTTTAAGATCAATATAGTATTCGCCACTTTGTTCGGTCACCCGTCGTTGGTTGCCTGTTGCTACCCGGTTTACGAAACAGGACTCCAGAGTCCCGTTCCGTTTTGTTGGCGTTGAAGATGACGGTTGCGGTTGATCCTTGGTCCACCCGAACACGTCGAGCGCTGCTGGGGCTGTCTTCTTGCGCGCACTGTAAAAGCAAACAAATAGCTATAACATAATATTTTGTTTATTAAGAAAAATCAATCAAAAAAATTTGTGGTGTAGGTGCGAGTTAAAAAATCAAATTACCTAGCTAAATTAGTCGATGACGTTTTTCGCTTCCCCGCGCTGCTACTACTTCTTCTTTTTCGTTTTATCAACCTTTTCTCTCTCCTCTTCACTTACAATTTCATACTCGGAGTCAGACCTGAAAGTTAATAAAACTTTCTTATCAAAAATGCAAGTTTCTCAGCTTTTACATTATTCTGGGATAAAAAATACGCAACAGGCAATTTGAAATTAGAATAAATACCTCTGGCTACAAAGACCAAGACATATTTTGCCATTTCCCCTGTCCTCTGTCTGTCTTCCAAAATCTTCAAACCCTTCAATCACGTCAATTTTTTTGATGTACCTACTCTAAACAGGACATTACGACATTTCATCGAGACACACTGTGCAAGCCCTGTATCAGAAAATTTCTTTTTTATATTATCAAAAACATCGCTAGACAGGCCTGGGACACAGCTGGTACTTTGTAGCCAGCGTTGGATGGTGGACGGATGCGCTAAAACGATGCCCGATTGCATCAGATGTTTGTATGCCGACGGTGATTTGTAGTGTAAGGAAAGGCAAAAGTTTTTTTGCTCGTTCTGAACTGCATTTTTGCAATCACATTTTGAAGATTCACTCTTAAATTTGAATTTTTCTAAATTAACACAGTTTTTACCCGCATGTTTATTTGGTTATCTGTTTAGTAGATTTGTCTTTTGTTTCAGTAACTTAGCGGAAGATTTTGTGGATGATTTTAGTTTTTTACACTTGGGAATGTCAATGTCATCCTCTTCACGGTGCCTTTTCTGACGTTTTGGTGTGTGCAATCCAAAATCATGCGTCAAAAATTCACTGGTATTACTTTCCTGCTGCGACGGTGGTGGATGAGGTAGTCTGCCATAAGTTATTACCAGCCAAAAAAGCCAGTCGGAGAAACATTTGATTCTGTAAATGAACACCAATGTTACAAAATAATAAAGGTAGGTATAGCGGTAGATATAGATAGTTCAGTCCATGACAACTTGCCCCATTCTTTCTCTTAATAGTATTCAGTACAATCAGTACAAGTGGGCAATATGCAGCTGGTGTGTTAGTTCGTTACGTTCTACTAATATTTACAAAGAAGGTAATGCGTTAATATAGCTCAGTCATTTTACGGAGTTTTGTTAAGAGGCCGAAATCGTCGTCCATTCTGAATGATATTTACATTCCACAAAGTTTAATATTCACGTAACAATTTGACATGCGGTGCGACAAATATCCGATATTATCCTGCCACGGTCAGCAGGCAAACTGCCACTGATCGAGAGAGCAGTGTGACCAACTTTAAATTAGGGATCCTGCCCCGCTTAGGCAAGAAAACTGACAAATCCTGCCCAACATTTATGTACAAAATACCAAAATAATGCCAATATAATTTAAAATAATAGTCACATTATTTTTTTGTAGTTTTATTTAAAATAATTGTACAGAAAGTAAGTAAAAATTATACATTCGTATTCGCATCGTATTCTTCTTGATCACTTTCTTTATACATCGCTTTTGTCATTTGTTTAATCATTTCTTTAGGCTTTAGGCTGGAATGAAACGCAGTCACCATGTTCACTAATGCCCTGTTTTACATGTAAAATAGAGGCGACATGTTTATTTGTAAATCTATTCCGCGTTTTTGTTTTTATGAGGTTGATTTTACAGAATATCCTTTCACAAGCAGCATTCGACATTGGCAAACACAACAAACCTTTTACAAAATTAGAAACATAAACGTATTTTAAGTCTCCATTTGAATTTCGGATTTTGCCAACGGCACCCCAAAAGGAGATGGCCCAAATCCCATACAAAAAAAACCCAGGCCCGGCGCAAAAATTTTGTATCTCAGATTTTAGAGGATGTTTAAAAATAATATTTTCAACCGTCACTATCTCTCTATCGGGTGGCTAACATATTTTTTTTTTTGCTCAAAAAGTTTTGTAGGCGTTCCTGTTAATTGACTAAAATACTTATTATTATTTGTGATTATTGAGTAATCTCAGTCACATTCAAAATTATCATAAAACCATAGGGGTAGAGATATATAAATAAACACAAACATAGTAATAAAAGTATTTATTTGTTGAAAATACATTCATATGGATTAAAATTAATTATTTTCCAAATCTATTAATGCATAATCTAAGCCTTCCGCCGGATGATCAAGTACTCTTTCATTATGTCTAGCCCAACCTAAAAAGTAAATGACGCTCATAACATGGGCGCAGCTTCCCAAAGTCCGTTGGCCATGTATGCAGGAACAATAATATTCTCTTAAGGCATTAATTCCACCGATCGTTGTGTTATATAGCACGTACGTATAATAAGTTTTGCTTCGAACGTGCCGTGATTGAATGCGGCAACGGATGAGCACATTGTTGGTCGGTGCTTCAGATCGAACAATTGCATTACCTTCTATGGTAAGATCCTCTGAGTGCCTGTATACCTCTATTTCATACACGCCCGTTGCTTTTACGTGCTCGCTACAGTATGAGCGTGATATTTTAATATGGTATGTTCCTATGGCGAATTTAATCAAGTCCTCGTATGACACCTCCGGAAAGTCCGCCACTTGCGGAATGTTCGCCTCTAATCTTGTGAATGTTGCTCGTTGCCTATTTAAATTATTTTCTTGTACATAAACTGCTAAGAGGTTGGGCTTATGTAAATTACGGTTTATAGATTGAATAAAATCGTTAGTATAAACACTATCATCATATGTTTCCTGGAAACAGTTAATCAATGCTGCAGCTATTTTATAATCGCTAAAAATGGTAGTCATCGTACTGTTGAACATTCTGTGCCGAAATAACTTAAAATCTCGTTTGAATTTTCCATTAACTGTTTCGACAACCCATCGACATAAGGTTACTAGCCGTGACTTTGATTCGTCGGTTGTAAGTTGCGTTTCACCTCGTCTCTTGGAGGGGGGCATGTGTGCCACATAACCATGCTCCTCTAATAATGGGATGGAGTCACGAAAACCTCTATCAAGTATCAAAATATCACCTTCTTCCATAAAATAGTGTAACGCATTCTCTTCTGTAGGCTCGTCGTGATTTGATAGAATTTTAGTCATTATATCAGCATCGCTTGTTACAGCGGTGTATGGTCCTGTCACATCTAAGATGTAGCCGTCCCCACAAACAATCATAAATGGCTTTATTAAGTTGCGATATTTGTGTAAGCTATATGATTTCCTCTGGAATAAAAAGTTTGAGCTCTTTTCGACAAATAAGTATGTGCCATCACATATTATAATCGCTTTTGGGGATTCTTCACTTCCGAATATTCGTACAGGTAAAACTCTGTTACGGTTTATGACATCATTTCGGGAGATGTGATCTAACCCTAAATGCAGGGGCACGAAATCTCTCAACAGACAGCTTCTCGCTATGTGAATTTTTCTGCTCACAGATGTATTCAGTATATTGAAAATAGTGCCAAGTCTTCTATTAGGCTCTCCTGTTCTTAGTTTGGACAAGTATAATCCCAAGTCTGTTTGTGGAGTACGAGATTCTCGACGCAGTGATGGGGTTTGTTGTAAAAGTTGTTGGAATTTTTCGTGATTTAAACCTGTCCAGTAATGCAGGCTGTCTTCAGCTATATTGCTTATATTTTCAAAATCTAGTTGACCTCTATTTTCAAGAGCCAACGTATATATATTAACAATATCAAGGATACTTTGAGCATTAAAGTCAGTGTGATGACTGACTGCACTTGCGGAAAATTCCTCTAAAGGTGTGTGTTGTAAGTGTGATTGACAAATACGAGCCAGATCAGGAATATAAAAATGGTAATAACTTAGAAGGTAGGTTTTTACGGAATTCGGAACACGTCGCAGTTGCAAATTGTCTCAATTGTTCATCATGCAGCGATGTGTGGACGTGTTAGCTGCTCGAGTAAGCTCGGGAACATTCACCGAGGCTCCAACAATGGGAAGCTCGGGTGAAGCGGCGCGGGCAGGTGGGCGGTTTTGATTTCTAAGTTCTGAGTCAATTCGATGCCAGCATGCGTGACAAATTGATCTCGTACCGTCAAAGGGTACCTGAAAAAAAAAAGCAACAGTATGGCTAAAAACGATTTGCACGTTATCTGCCTACTTTACATTGTTGTCAATCTCATATTCCCGTATTCGCAGATATTTTTTGTAACTGATTTATTTATTAAGATAACTACTTTGAATATACTATCATAACTTACAAGACACAAGCCAAACAATAGATTAAGTTATTGTACGTGCTAAGTAATAAATAAATACGTTAAGCACTTACCTCTTGTTGTGCTATATCACGCATCATAAGTTCTACAAAGTCCCGTCGTGACTGCAGAAAATGTTCAGTAAGAACATGTCTTCGCCGCCGTCGTAGTGAACGTTCACATACGATACACACATCGGCCATTATCATCATCATCATCAGCCTATCATCGTCCACTGCTGAACATAGGCCTCTCCCAAGGTGCGCCACAAAACTCTGTCCTCGGCCTTCCTCATCCAGTCACTCCCCGCTACCTTTTTTAGGTCGTCTGTCCAGCGGGCAACAGGACGTCCCACACTACGTCTACCAGTTCGCGGTCTCCACTCCAGAACCCTGACACCCCACCGGTTGTCTGTTCTTCGGCAGATATGACCAGCCCATTGCCACTTCAGCTTGCTAATTTTCTGAGCTATGTCAACCACTTTCGTTCAGTTTCGTTTCGTTCATCGGCCATTAGAACAAAGCAAAACAAAAATCCAGTATGAAAGAGCCAATGTCGTAAAGAATAAAATCGAATTATCGGATAAAAAACAGCACAGATCACAGCAAACGCTAGCGAACGAACTGAACTGCACAAAAGCTACTATGTCTATTCTGTCATTGTTGCTACAAACTAAAGCGTCGCTATTTTTCTCACTTTTACGCAATAGGTGTGAGTGAAACGACATAATACCTCATACCCCCCGTCGCGCGTTCGCGAACGCTTGCGCACAATATCCTGCGCATCTGACCGCTTCATTCTTCATATAATATATGCTTCTCCCTCTTACTAATGAAACCGGTTTGCATTAGGAGCGATAGCGCGTCAGCAGGTAAACACGACATATCCTAAAGATACAGAATGCATCAAATAATACTTATTAAGTACTATGATAATACAAGAATTAGATTATAATAGTGTGTTATTGTATAATTTGGTTTGGGGTCGGATCGTGTGTGAGATGTCCCCGCATATTTATTTATTTATTTATAATTAATGAATAAAAGGATAAAACTATTTTAGTCGAGAATTAATGACTTTTAAATAAGAACGCCTACAAAACTTGAGCAAAATCAATATGTTAGCCACCCGATAGAGAGATGGTGAGAGTTTAAAATATTATTTTTAAATATCCTCTAAAATTTGAGATACTAACCTTTTGCGCCGGGCCTGGGTTTTTTTTAAGCCATCACTTTTATCAACCCTTAGAATTGGGTTCGCATTACTCCCACCAGATTCTAATAAATCACTGACATCTTTATCAAGTTTTAATTTTCTGTATTCATCATAAATTTTTTGAATTGTATGTTCATCAACAAGATTAGGAAATTGGGTGACAACATTTGCTATCGAAGAAAACTCCTTCTATACAACGTCTTGAGGAGTTAGGAACTGTAATTGTTTAAAAAGGGTATTTAATGGCAGACGTGTCTTCAGTTGACTTTAAAGTTGGATAAGAAATGATTGCATATGTTCAAGAAACGATTGAATCGCAGGTTTCAAATTTATATCTCTTGCTAGACCAGTGATTTCTCTGCTGACATTAACACCTGAATACATATCTTTCAAAGGTAGGTAGTTAACGCTGGATGTCGGATCTATATTATAGAAGAAGTGGGTCTGTACTCTTTACGTAACTGACTTTCATGTAGCAGCTTAACAGTGCCATAAACATTTCAGACACGTCTTTATAAACCAAGTGTACAGTCGCATTGAAACACCGTATTTAATTTATTGACAATAGGCAGAATATAGTCAAGTGCGTAAAAATATAATTTAAATATTTTGTTATTAAAGCTTTTGAATAAAAATTGAGAGGATATATTTTTGTCATCTAAATATTGGCTTTGAAAAAAAAATTTTAGCGCATCCCATTGCTCAAGAATTCTGTTCACACACGAGTGGAATGACAGCCAACGAATATCGTAATGTTGTAGTATTTTGTGTTTATCTGTATTTACAAATTCTTGGAACTCCGAAAATTCCCTCTGTCTTTTGCTGCTGTGAGCAAAATACCCGTAAACTTCTTTCACTACTTGATTCACAGCTCTTGGTAATGTGTCTTTGCTTGCGTGACTAACCGATAAAGCCGTGGAATGACACACATTTGATAAATAAGCAATGCGGATTCACATTCTTAATTTTAGCTATGATTCCACCATGTTCACCAAACATTACATTGGTAGTGTCGGCTCCGAAACCAACTGCATCTTTTATATCCAGATTTAAATTAAAAAAAAACGCAAAGCTTTTGAAAGAGCGTCAAACAAATCTTGTGCCGATTCCCCTTCTAAATCTACCATAGTTAGAAATTTAGTTTTTAACGCTGTTGATTTTTCAGAATAGTATTTAGTTACTATATCAAGCATTTTCGTAGATGAAACGTCTGTACTCTCATCTATTATCAAAGAATACACTGGTGCACGGGTACTAACATTCTGACATGATCTTAAATCTGCGTGCATTTCCCTCTCCAGTTCCGGCGTCAAAACATTATAAGTTACCGCAGCTGCTTTGGTTCGTTTACAGGAGAAAGTCTTCGCCACCTCTGGATTGGTAAAGCATTTGGAAATGATTTCACTAATATGACCCATGACGCGAAAGGATTAATTATGTTCTACCAACAGAGCACACATGTTCAGCTCTGCTTTCTTCACCTCATCTTCTAATGAAGACGTTTTAAAAAACTTTTTCACCTGAAATCATACAGAAATTTTATTAGCAATGGTGCTACTAACTTACTAATACTTCTGTAGGTATACATTAGGTAATGCAATAATGCGTACCCGTGCACTGAGTCACGTGGCCTCAATGTTATGTGTCATTTCTTTAATAAATTAGTATGAAGTCAACTGTCGTTCTGATTATTCGTGTCCACTTCCCATACTCATACGCAACCCTACACATACACCCACATTGGTGACCCCGACGTGATTTTTAAGGATTAGTGATTGCACATTCCAATCGGCCTCCCACCAGCGGGTCTCACCGATTGGAATTTCAAGAGGCATTTAATCGCTAATCCAAATAAAGTAATAAGTGTGTGGTGTGAAAGTGTGAAACATGTCGGTCACGCCCAACGTACCAGACGCGTTCGCGTATCAAGGTCAACAACAGCCGTCTGCCGCAACAGGTATGCCAAATACCGGGACGGGCGACACGAGGCAACAGGAGCCACGTACCAATCCATCTACTTCAACTGCAACACCATCCGAGCTATCATCAATAAGTGTTACGGCACGGATCCCGGAGTTTTGGACAGAGATACCGAGATTGTGGTTCGCGCAATTCGAAGCCGTGATGCTGCCGCAGAAGCAAAGTGACGAATGTAAATTTCAAATGGTGATATCAAAATTAGGCCGTGAAACAATACAACAGGTTGGTGACTTACTAATAACACCACCGGCGGAGAAGAAATACGACGCCTTGAAAAGTAGATTGCTATCAATTTACGAAAAATCTGCCGAAAGACAATTTCAGAAGCTGATAAGTGAGATCGAATTAGGCGACCAAAAACCGTCACAGTTATTGCGAAAAATGTCAGAACTGGCACGAAATTCAAACGTTGTGGATACTACGTTGCGTAACCTGTGGCTACAGCGTCTGCCATCGTCCGTCAGAGCAGTGCTGATGGTAAGTCAAGATCAGAAACATGACAATTTAGCCGCCATGGCAGATAAGATTATGGAGAACATGAAGGTCAGTGAGATAGCAGAGGTGACTACTGTCGCTAGTACGAGCAATTTTCCTATGAACGAGTTACTGCTACAGATCAATAAATTATCATTAGAGGTGGCAGAATTGAGAAAACACCGTCCAACCCAGCGCGAAAATAATAGATATCAACAAAGGTCGAGAAGCCGATCAATGTCGCGACGCAGACAACCTAGGGGCGCAGTTAGCAACCCCAATTGGATTTGTTACTTCCATAACCGTTTCGGAGAGCAAGCTCGAAAATGTGAAAAGCCTTGCGCATGGAAATCGAAGCCGGAAAACTCCCAATAGTGTTGACAGAGGCGGAAGTCAGCGCTATATTACCATCGAGCCGCCTTTGCGTCACCGATCGAAAAAGTCGGTACAGATTCTTGATCGATACAGGTGCGAACATCTCCGTAATTCCAAAAACAAGGAACGTCTCGCAATCGAACGATTACAGGCTTTACGCGGCTAACGGTACCGAAATAAAAACATTCGGCGAGAAAACACTTGAATTAGATATCGGATTACGACGACCGTATAGATGGACATTCGTCATCGCTGACGTCAAACAACCTATACTGGGCGCCGATTTTTTAACTAAACACAACTTACTGGTTGATATGCGCCGACGGAAACTAGTGGATGGGGTGACAGGATTATTAACACCAGCCCACATTACAAATGCTAATACACCAACAATTAAAACCATTAGCGCTCAAACTCCTTATGCAGATATAATCGAGAGATATCCAGACATAACGAAGCCATTCTGCGCGAAGGATACTCCAAAGCATAATGTGGTACACCAGATCATAACCGAAGGACACCCTGTGTACTCAAAGTGTCGTCCGCTGCCAGCTCACAAATATAAACTGGTAAAGGAAGAAATAGAGAATGTGCTTGCGACGGGGATATGTAGGCCATCAAAAAGTGCGTGGTCAAGCCCTATTCATGTAGTCAAGAAGAAGGATGGCGGGATACGATTATGTGGAGATTATCGCAGATTAAACGCGATGACTAAACCAGATCGCTACCCAATACCAAGGCTATTGGACTTCACTTATCTTCTACCTGGCAAAACGATCTTCTCACGGATTGATCTCAAAAGAGCCTACAACCAGATACCGATTGAAGAAGTTGAAAAGACTGCCGTCATCACGCCGTTCGGACTATTTGAATTTCCACGCATGCCCTTTGGACTTCGCAACGCTGGTCAGACATTCATGAGATTTATAAATGACATAATGCTTGGCCTGGACTTCGTTTTCTGTTTCGTGGATGACATTCTCATTGCATCGTCATCAGAAGAGGAGCATCGACAGCATATAGAAGAAGTTTTCAAACGATTGAACACCCAGGGCATCACTATCAACACGAACAAGTGCCTATTCGGTCAAAAAGAGCTCGAGTTCCTAGGCTACAAAATTACACCACAAGGAATATCTCCTTTGCCACAGAGAGTGCAAGTAATCGATGAATATCCTATGCCCAAAACAGTACGTGAATTGAAGCGTTTCCTGGGCATGATCAACTTTTATAGGACGAGCATCCCGCAGGCCGCTACGCATCAGTTACCACTAAACAGTTATATGTGTGTTAAACACAGGAAAGATAACCACGTTATCGAATGGTACGACGAAATAAAACAGGCATTCGAACGGTGCAAGGATGGTTTAAAAAAAGCCATTGTGCTGAGTCCTCCCACGCCTGAAGCACCATTATCGTTAATGACCGACGCGTCACAAACATGCGTCGGAGCAGTACTTCAACAGCTATGTGAAAATCAATGGAAACCTATAGCGTTTTACTCCAAAGCTCTATCACAAACGCAGCTGCGATACAGTACCTACGACAGGGAGCTGCTGGCGGTCTACATGGCTATCAGTCATTTCCAAAGTTACATTGAAGGACATGAATTGATAGTCTACACAGACCATAAGCCATTGTGTTATATGTTCGAGAAGAAACAAACAGTGGCAAAAGAAAAAATTTCACCAAGGCGATTGCGTCATTTAGACTATATATCACAGTTTACGTCAGATATAAGACACCTCCCTGGGACAATGAACCCTGTAGCCGATGCGCTATCGCGTTTGTCGCAGATTGATTGTCCAAGCAAAATTGACTGGGACGAAATTGCAGCGCATCAAGAAAATGACTCCGAGTTAGAGAAACTATTAAATAAAAACAATTTGAAATGGCGAAAGATTAGCCTACCAAACACTAAAACATTATATTGCGAAGATTCTACGAGCGATTTACGTCCTTATGTACCGAACATATTTAGAAAACGAATATTTACAACGTTACATAACAGTACTCACCCCGGAGTAAGAACGACCAGGAAACTGATACAAAAATACTATTTTTGGCCGGGAATGAATAAGGACGCGAGTTTATGGTCAAAACAATGCTTAGCATGCCAACGTTCAAAAGTATTACGTCATAATAATGCACCATTAATGACGTACCCCGAATCTTCCAGATTTTGTCATTTAAATATTGACATCGTGGGCCCTCTCTGCGTATCAAATAACTACAGATACATAGTCACAATCATAGATCGATTCACAAGGTGGCCAGAAGCTATTCCAGTGTCCGAAGTCAGTGCCGAGATAGTAGCAAATGCATTATATAACACGTGGATTTCGAGATTTGGATGTCCCATGAGAATAACAACGGATCAAGGACGGCAATTTGAATCCAACTTATTTGCATCCCTAGCCGCATTAATGGGAATTAAAAAGATAAGAACCACCAGTTATCATCCACAGTCGAACGGAATGATAGAGAGATGGCATCGAACCATGAAAACTGCTATCATAGCAAGAGGTAACACCACAGAGTGGTCAAAAGAATTACCTACTGTGTTACTGGGCTTACGAACAACCATTCAACAGGATCGTAACGTTAGCCCAGCACAGATGGTCTACGGTAACGACGTCAGGATACCGGGAATATTCTTTGAAGCGAGCAGAGAAAAGTACACATGCCCGAGTTCATTCGTCGAAGATCTACAGCGAACTATAGATAACATAAGACCACGTCCACACGATCACAGCAAAACTAAGCGGAATACATTCATATACAAGGACATGAAGACGTGTGATTACGTGTTTGTCAGAACGGATGCTGTAAAAAAACCACTGGTACCACCCTACGAAGGTCCATACAAAGTATTAGAAAAACATAACAAATTTTATAAAATACAATTACGAAATAGAAATAGAACGAAATAGAAAATAGAACGTTGTATCCATAGATCGCTTAAAACCAGCATTCCTGTTACATGAAACCGACGAACACAAAACTGCAACACCAACGGAAAACATAGAAGGTACAAAAGCAAATGCTGACGCATATCCGCCAGCACCGCTGCATATTACAAAATCAGGCCGTACAGTCAAGCCAGTTGTTCGATTTTGTAATTAAATTACTCATTCACGCGACATCAAACGCACAAATCATTCATAACCTTCTAACATATTTCATATAAATCAAGAAAAATGGGAGGCTACTCATCGAAGGACGAGATCGTGGTATCTCAAGCAGCTGCAGGTGGCGGACCAGCATCTTCCACATCAGCCATCACTACCACCGAAATCATGATGGGAGCCGTTTGCATCATATTCTTCATCATAGTACTATACTTCTTCGGCAAGAAATGTCTTGTTCAAGGACGCAAGGCTTTAGCCAAGGAGTTCGGAAGAGTGGCAGTGTCAAATGCAATCGCGATGACAGCAACATCGGGGCGACCAACTCAAGGAACATCCCAGGTCAACCCCGCGTTCATCCCATAAAGTGAAGTGCAGTGCAGTGCAGTGATAACGTGAAAAGTATTCATATAATTCTTTTATAATTTTATAGTAGATAGCCAATTGTTACTGCATGCACTATAATTAGTTGTAAGAATCTCAGGTTTCGATGAGAGTACCTACTGCTATTATTGTAAGTTTATACTTTATCTATTCATATTTTGATTGTTATGTTAAATCGATTCATGTAATCATGTAATTTTAATTATTTCTTTTCATTTTGTTTTTCTATTTTAAAAAAGGAGGAGGCTTATGTAGGTATACATTAGGTAATGCAATAATGCGTACCCGTGCACTGAGTCACGTGGCCTCAATGTTATGTGTCATTTTCGTTAATAAATTAGTATGAAGTCAACTGTCGTTCTGATTATTCGTGTCCACTTCCCATACTCATACGCAACCCTACACACACACCCACAGTAGCATCGTTGGCACAGAGATGCAAAGAATGGCAAATGCACTTCAGTATGGTGATGCCTGGATAAAGGAGTCGGAATCGGCTGGATACGGAATTACGGCAGCCCATCATAGTATTTACACCATCGGAACCAAACCCGATGATGTTTTCCAGAGGGATTGAATACTTTTGGAAGGATTCGATGACTACTGTAAATATTTTTTCAGCATTAGCAGTATGATCTGTCGTATTTGCCTCAAATAATTGGATCAAATCCCAAAACCGACTGATTACTTGGCCCATTTTAGAATCAAAATACCTCACTACAATAGCCACAGTTTTAGTAACACTGATATCAGTACTTTCGTCAATTAGTATCGAAAACTTTTGAACTTATAAATCTTTTACTAAGCTTTGCTTTTCGGATGCTCCTATACAATTGTTTATAACTGCTTGTACTTTTGTTCTTTTGAGTTTTATACTTTTAGCTATTTTAGAGTCAGGACACGATTCAGGCAGCAAATCCGTAAGATGATCCATAGTGTTTGAAGATATTCTATGTTCTGCGACGAAAGCAGCCAGTTTCAGGGTAGAACATTTGATTAGATCTTTTTCAGATGTTGTTTCCATATTTTAAAACTTTTCTTATTCAACCTCTGAAGGTATTTTTTGGTTAGTTTTCAGCATTTTCTATCATTAATTAACTTAAGAAATGATAAAATAGCCAAAATGTTAAATTTTTGGCAGACACCTAATTTTAATAATTTTCCGCCTCGCTCTCTTTGAAGGCCGATTTTGGCCAAATTAACCCAATTAAGTAGTATTTTTTTTTTATGATTTCGAAAGCTGAGAGTTTGGCGCATTTTCGGAACTTCCTCAGAAATCATGAAGTCATCTGTTTCGATTTTTAATTTAAAGTTGAAATTTTAAGTCATAATTCGAAGAATGTAAATTTTTAACTTTAGACTGACATTTTCGTAACTTTCATAAAAGTTACGAAGCTGATTATCTTACGCATAAAAGGACAACTCATGAAGATTCAGTTTTCGAAAAAAAATCTTGAAAAAGTCTCTTACTTTTTTTTTAGAAATTTTTAAGTTGGTCAGATCAAAATTACCAAAATTTCAGAAAAAAAATCATAACTCGAAAACTACAAAAAATCGCGGAACATACATGGGAGTTATTCGGGTACCCCTCGATACGCGGGAACCAAAAAAAATTTTTGGACGTCTATCGACCGGCCACCCTGTATAAAAACTGATCTCCTGTTTAAAGATGTGACAACACTGAGAAATTATTATAAATTTTATATTCCAGCTTATTGCAGACTTTCACGAATGGTATAATGGAAATGAACATACTTTCGAAAACAAATTTCCGTTATTGAAAAATAAGTTGATATCATTATTTGAAAAAGTTTGAGATAAAAAGAAGTGAGTTTTTTTTATCTCAAATTATGACTAGCACTGCAGTCTGTGGGATGCATGTCTTATAATGTATTTTTCTTTTATTATAGATCCCGATCAAGAAACCAGCAATCTAGGTGCACTTCTTATGATCCCACATCTTCTAGGACCGGTTCAAATCAGGAATACGAAATGTTCTACGGCCGAAGTACGTGAAAGTTTCATTCATCATATTGAAGAAGAAAGACTGCTGAACGAAGAACGACAGAAACGACACGATAAGAATAAATCCCGCGGTATCACTGTCCAGCCATATGTCATCGTCGCAGGACCACTACAAAATCTCACCGCAAGGTACATTATTGTGGATGACATAGTGTATGACCTGCCTACCATTGGTAGTGCAGTGGATACTTGCTTTAAAATTATATGGGCTCTATACTTAGAATATCCTTGTGGAATTTATTTATTTAAAGGAATAAAATAGTAAAAGCACAAATAAAACTTACCCTAAACTGATGGAGAACCAACGTATCATCTTACTGGCTGGAAAATGTGTTAAGTCTGTATCTATGGTTTTATGTTTTTCTAGCTGTGGTTGTTGGTCTAAAATGGAAGTTTTTTTATTGACGGTTTTTGTTTGAATAGTAAAAATGTAGAAATAAAGAAAATAAAAGATTAAGTTGATAAAATATTTTTATTAAACACAGCACCTCACTAATAGTGGTAGCAAAGCGTGGTTACGTGAAATTTATACCTGCGGGAAAATTAGATTAATTGGGATTTAAAATACGAAAGATGGCGGAAGCAATATAAAACAGTTCGACGGAACAAATTTTTCAACATGGTTATTTCAGATTAAAAGCTGTTTAAATGAAAGCGATTGTCGGGGGGCAATTGAAGATAAAGTGTATGCAAGCCTTCCGGAAAACAAGAAGTTGGGAGGCGAAAGCAAAAAATATCGTAATTAGTGGAATAGCAGATACGCATTTAGAATTTATAAAAAATGAAGATACAGCATATGGAATGATTCAAAATTTAGAAGCAAATTTTACCAAGAAAACTACCAGGGGAAAAATTTATCTAAGACGGAATTTGAGTGAGATGAGATTTGATGAACGAACCTCCATGATGAAACACCTAACAGAAATGGAGATTTTTTCACAGCTTAAAGATGCTGGTTCTACACTCTCAGAAGAAGAAAAGGTTAATTATGTACTGCTGTCGATGCCTAAAACGTACGAAATGGTAGTAACAACTCTAGAAATGATAGAGAATTTAAAGTTGGATTTTGTAAAGGACAGACTTCTTGGAGAAGAAGAGAAACGTCAAAAGGATAATCGGAACTGTGGCGGACAGGACAATGCTGCCTTTTTATGTTATAAATGTAACTTACCTGGACATAAACAATTTGAATGTAAGCGTCAACTATCAGGAAGAGGAGCTCGAGGAGGATTTTCAGGTCGAGGCTACCAGACACCACCTAGAGGATATGGAGATAATAATCTAGGATTTATAAGAGGAACAGGGTCGTCAGGATACCAAGGACAATCGAGAGGAAGGTATGCCGGAGCGACACGAGGACGCGAATGGAACTCTGGACGAGGATCAGGATGGAGTAATGGACGAGAATATGGTAGAGGAGATTTCAATACATTTTCAGCAGAGACGGATGACATTGGATTTACCGATGATACAGGTGAGGTGCACGCAGAGATGGATGACATAGGATTTGCCGAAGATACAGGTGAGGTGCACAACTGTTGTAAAAGTAACAAATTAGTATGGTGTGTAGACTCTGGATCATCGGACCACCTTACAAACAGAAAGGATTTATTTACGGAATATGTGGACTTTAAAATACCTAAAACCATCGAGGCTGCTAAAAGTGGTGTTACATTGAAAGCAGTCGGTATTGGGAATATCAACGTAACATGTTTTGTTAGTAATAAAACTACGGATTGTACGATTAAAAACGTTTTCTATGTACCGGATTTGAGAAAGAATTTGTTATCAGTTTCAAAATTGGAAAATAACGGAAAGAGAGTGGAATTTTGTAACGGAAAAGTTAGGGTTTATCACGCGAATTACTTATTAATGATTGGAAATAATGAAGGATCATTGTATACGATTGAAATGGAACTAAACAATTCGAAATGTAATTTTTTATCTAGTAATGACGAGGTCATACAGCTGTGGCACAGGCGGTTTGGTCATTTGGGGTTAAGAAGCTTGAGAACGTTGACAAATAAAAATTTAGTAGAGGGATTAAATGATTTAAAAGGTTTACCAATCAATGACAATGCACTATGTGAGCTATGTGTACTGGGAAAGATGACTAGGCAACCATTCAATAGAATCGGGTATAGAGCGAAGTATCCATTAGAGTTAGTTCACACCGATGTCTGTGGACCCATAACTCCTATAACTAGGGAAGGATATAAATATTTTTTAACATTAATAGACGATTATACACATTTTACTATGATATATCATTTTAAAAAAAAGTCTGAAGTGTTTGAATGTTTCAAAACTTATTATTATTATGTCACGAATTATTTTAATACGAACTTACGTAAACTCAGGGCTGATAATGGAGGTGAGTATACTTCTGGGGAACTTAAGAGATTTTGTAATTATAAGGGAATACATCTTCAATACACAGTTCCATACAATCCTGAAATGAACGGTGTCGCAGAAAGAATGAACCGAACAATCATGGACAAGGCAAGGACAATTTTATCTGAATCAGGATTAGCAAAAGAATTCTGGGGAGATGCAGTATTATATTCTGCATACGTGAATAACAGGAGCCCAACAGTTGGAAAGGAAGAGACGCCAGCTGAATTATGGACCGGACGGAAACCAGATGTGTCATTTATGCGAGTATTTGGAAGTATCGCATACAATCATGTACCTAAACAGTTGAGGCAGAAACTTGACAATCCAGGGAAAAGAATGATTATGATTGGATATTGCACTTCAGGATATAAATTATATGACGAAGAGAATAAAAGGGCTGTAGTGGGTAGGAATGTCATATTTGATGAAAAAAGAGACATAGATAAAAATAAAATCCACGTACAAGGACAGGGAAACTATAATGATGAAGAATCTGAAAAAGAAAGTGAAGAAAAAGAAAATAAAAGAGAGATAGAAAGTGAAAAAAAAAAAAGAGACAGAGAAAGTACACGAAAAGAAGATAATTCGAGAGAAAATTCAAGAAAGATGCAAGAACCTGAACATAGCTAAACTAGATATTTCGGTTATACGGATATACGCTTGCAATTTTCATCTCTGATTTGGTGCGATCATGAAAAATGAAACCGCTACGTGCGATCATGAAAAAGGAGCCCGCCACCTGTGAGGTGCCCATCTTTTGATGTGGTCTCGAAAGCTGAACCTGCCCATATTTAATTCTTTATTTGGTGCGCTCCTGCAAATTGACACTGCTATACTTACACTTCCATAGATATTTTCTCAAGTAAATTCATCTTTGAAATATACAAACCAAATTCATTCAAGGTATTTATGTAATCTTGGTTTAGAATAGCCATAGACATAGACTCTTGTAAAACTGATGTTGTGGTTGCCGTATTCATAAAATTCATAAGTCCCGTTGATAGGACATTAACCAAGGGTTTAAGCGTATCTCTACTACCTCCTCTATATTTGTTTATACGTTTAATTAATTCATTTAATCGGTGGTGATAAAATTTTAGCAAAGTTAGCATACGAGGTTTAGCAGCGTAATAACAGAAAAACGCTGTGCTATAGTAAAATTCATTATCATAGTCGGAAAAGATTTGGTTAAAATCAATTTCTTGGCAATGCTCTACAATTTTTTGAAATAGGGGTAGTGTGTTTTTTCTAAGAAGTTTGAATCAATTTTTTCTTCGATTTCAACCTCTCGCAATAAAGAAAGGCGCATTACATTATTGATCGGTAATTTTTCATAATTGCATTTACTATTCTAATGCACTGTTCTTTGCGATTTAAATTGACCATAACCGCGGGGTCTTTTATTTTTTTGTATCCAGGAGGGATCAACATTTTTGTAGCATATAATATGAAAGCGTCGTCATAGTGGTTCACCATCCAAATTTTAATTTGAGTCGCAATTATGTTTATTAAAATTGATGTGAAACTGTATTTATCACAATGAAAGTTTGCGCGCTCGCTCATAAAAAACCACAATACAAATAATTGACAAGGTTTGGGAGATAGGCGGGTTTGTTTATAATTTAATAAAAATGAATAATAATTCTTAAAGGCCATGATTTCATTTCCAAGCTTTCTAAATCTTTGGGTGAAGAATATACCAAAGCATCTGACAACAAAACCAGATGGGTTCTGAAAAATGTAGTATCTAATGAGATCACAAAAAAGTACAAACTTAAAAATGAACTTTCAAAAGGCCTTGGACTTAAAGGAAGAATCCGGATCTTACTAAAAAACAGGCAATTTTTAAAGAAGCTAAGGAAATCCGCGATTTTTTTAATCGTGATTATAATACCCGTATGACAGCAGGCAAAAAGGAAACAAAGACTCACAAAAAAATAAAATACCAAAAAAGATTTTTGTTACAAAGTTTAAAAAGATTGTTTTATTGCAGAAGGTGGAAAATCATCATTTTCTACTTTCCGTCGGAATAAACCAATTTACGTAACACGTCCAAAACTAAGCGACCGGGATACCTGTGTTTGCATTAAACACAATAACTTATCACAAAAGGCAATCAAATTGCATAAATTAAAGATCATAGATACGCACAATTTAGATATGTTACTAAGGTCTGTTGTGTGTGATATAAATTCATATGAGTGTATGTACTCTAAATGTGCCTCTTGTGAAGCTAAAAAGCCATTGTTTAATGTGGAAATTACTGAGGAAACTGAATGTTCATTGCTGGAGTGGCAATGTAAGCAACATGAATACGTCAAGCAAAATGGCGATGGTACTACAAGTTCTCAAACCACAAGAAAATATGTAAATGTATCAAGAACAGGCACAATCTCGGAATTGATTTCATTGTTTACAAAAGAACTAATTTTGTTCAAAATTCATTTTTTTAACATAAATCATCAGTACTCAAAATACCGCGAAGCTGTAGATAACCTTAATGAATATGAATTATACATATTGGTTGATTTCTCGGAAAACTACTTATGTAAGCTATCCAGCGAGATTCAAGCAATGCATTTTGGTGCCTCCCGAGCACAAATCACACTGGAGTGATTTATTCGAAAGATCACAAACCAAAGTCTTTCGTTTCGATATCCCCGAACAATGCTCACAATCCTGGTGCAATATGGGCGCATTTGCAGCCTGTTATCGATCACGTGAAAATAACGTTCCCCAAAGTCAATGTCCTACATTTTTTTTCTGATGGGCCCACCACTCAATATCGGCAGAAGAAGAATTTTTTTCAAGTAGGGCAACTACTACAACGAAACGGGTTCTTGTATGGCACATGGTCATTCTTTGAAGCAGCACACGGAAAAGGTTCTGCTGATGGTGTCGGTGGTGCTATCAAACGGCTGCTGGACCAGGAAGTCTCGCATGGAAATAGCGCTATTGATGTTTGGACAAAAGGATATTGATGAATAAAAGAATTGATTTAGAAATGAATATTGAATTAATAACGGCACCCAGCGGATTGCAGGCACACAGGCTTTGTACGTCGGTACAAAGCAAAAAAAAAAAATTTGAAAATAACGCAATTTTAGTTTTTTGTAGCTAAAATACTAATTTTCAATAAAATAATGAACTATAAAAAGTAATAAAATGTTGATGACGTCATTTGTGAGTATTTAATACAATTTTTCATACATCGCGCTCGTTTTGACGATCGATTAAAAGTTGCTAATTTGACTAATCGTCTGATCCCCTAGTAGGCATGCCGTTTAAGTTCTGTCGTTTCCATATTTTCCGGCAATTTTAAATTTGGAACTGTTCTATATTCGAATGTGTTTAAATTGTGAATCTCAACTAAGTTGAAAGTATTAGGATTAATGCTATGGTTTAGTCACAGCGTCGATTGGAATCTGTCAGGTTACGTACGAAAATGAATCTTTCTAAGGAAAATGTTCGTGCAAAAATTTTCTACAACTTTAGAAGAGGCCAGACACGGCTTCAGTGTTTTGAAGAGCTAACATCTATGTTCAGTGATGAAGCCCCATGTCTGCGGGCTGTAGAACGCTGGCATTTAGATTCAAGCGTGGACATACTAGTGTTAGTGACAAATCTCGCGAAGGACGCCCAAAATCCGCCTTCACTGAAGATAACATCATTGCTGTGAGACACCTAATTTTCGAAGATCGTCATGTGACGTATCGAGAGATAGAGGCTCTATTAGGCATCTCAGGGACAACCATTCAGAAGATCTGAATGCCATGTGAGTTATGGTACAATTAATTTGAAAACAACCCAAGTAGTTTTTGAAAAACTAAAAATTGGGAAATAAAAAATCTTTTAACAAAAGTAAAACCGCTTTCAAAAACCCTAAAATAATAAAACTCGAAACCGTGCGTACGAAATATTAGACCGGCGGCCATCTTGCCAACTTCTTACTGAGGCTGAGGTAGGTTCTTACCCGCTGGTGCACCAGCAGCCGAAGGAAATGCAAGTTATTTGCAAATTAGTCATCAAAGGCGCCAACACATAGTGGAAACTTCCCCTAATTCAGTATCTAATTTTATCATTTCATAAAAATTTCATTAAAGGACATAATTTTTTAGTATGGGGATAGTGTAAAATGCACCTTTTCGCTCAGATGGCGCTAACAGCGCTTTCCGCATTAACTACTCTTTATTGCTGTACACTACAGATAGGTACTAAAATAACAAACCCAATGAAATTATATCATTTCGAAGAATAGATTGTCCACACTACATTGAGGCTAGTATTATTATAACGACGTCTATCTTATCTAAACTATTATAAAACTGTAGCGGAAAGTTTGTCTGTACATTGAAGATATTAACAAAAAAAAAGTTACGATATGGTTTTTAGGTGTCCCTGATTCCATTTCACCAATTTTTGGATTTTTTGTCTGTCTGTTTGTTTGTGTGTTTGTTTGTTTGTTTGTTTGTTTGTTTGTTTGAACGAGTATCACGCAAAAACTACTGAACCGATTTTGATGAAACTTTTTTTGTTTGATTGCTTATGATCTGACTTAAAATCTGGTATATAATTTATCTCGCTACATTGACGGGAGCCGGAGATATAAACATATAACCGCAAGTGCAACCAATGTACGGTGCCATTTCAATTTCAAGTAAGTAACACTAATTAAAATTAAAAGACTTGTAATAAAGTAAGCTAATTCTGAAGACTGTTTCATTTATAAATAACGAAAATAACAACAAATTACAAAATAAATACCAATAATTATAAATTTTATCATTGTCCAGTGCATTGTTAGTATAACATTGTTTTTCTTTTTGGCTATAAAATCTTTCAAACTCCATGGAGAAAACCTTTGCATAACAAAAAAAACCTTAGTACTGGCCACAAGAAAAAAAGATTCGAACTACAAATTTCTTGACATTTTGTAGAATTACAGTGCAACCAAAGCAGCTCCTGCTTTAGTTGCACTAGAGTGTAATAGAGATAGTAAGTACTACGTACACGTACATGAGCAGGAGTAATTATTAAAAAAAAACTGCACGCCAATTTTAAACAAAGAGAATATAATCATGATTTCAAATCAGCAGCCGAAAGATGTCTAAAACTCGATTTTTAATTCGGAATGTTTTTATTTACGGTGTAATCACACAGTGTGATGTAATACACATTTTACGCAAGACTGGATAATAGCTAATATTTTAAAGCTATTATAAGACAGGTAAGAAACTATTTTGAAATACCGTACATTATTACTAAAATACAAATGAACGAACTCTAACAAATTAATAAGGGTCGGTTTTTTATGCCGCCGATGCGATGTGCCGCAGTGCATTTTGCGCCCGATTCGATTAAGGGGATAATATATTTTTCTACGGCGCTCCATACAAAACGAAGCTTAGTTTAAACATTTAGTAATTAAAGTAAAAAATGAATGGTTTTAAAACAATCTAGAAGCCAATATCTGTGATTTCCTTTTAAATATTTAGTTCTAAAGTTATCTTAACTCAAAGTTTGTAGTCCGTGCTGCGGTCCGTCCGTGTCGTGTGTCGTCCACCATTTGGGCTCTCTCTGAGGAACCTTCCACAGCCCTACGGACTGTCGCTTGATATGAGCTTTACATTAATTAATGTAACATTCGGCAATAGCCGACTGCGTCCTTCCGTACGAAATTATTCGCTGGAATCCAGGCGCATACGTGCGCCTCAGCCGTTGTTTCAAATGCACGCATTGAAAGAGCAAAACTCGAGGTTGATCTATGGCATCCTATGTTCAGATACTCCACAGTACCTCAAAGGCTCAAGAGCCGCAAAAACTTTCTGAAGTGTGTCCACCCTATACAAGGTATTGGTAATGGTCCTCGAGCTAGATATGACCTCTGGCGAGGAAAGAGCACGCTACCCGACCCGTTTGTCCCCCCCTCGGAAAGCCTTCCCCCAGGACATGAACTACCCAGGCCGATTTGGAGGTCTTTAAACAGGCTCCGAACTCAAGTCGGCCGGAGTAAGGAGAACGCAAACTTGCACGCGAATGGAGCGTATGGACGCTGCTGGTAGTGCTATCCGCGTGGCAAAATACTGGGCTGGAAAAATATAACATGACATGCCATCGAGTCGATAGAAGAAAATGCACGCAAATTGACAGCGAGTGCTGACCAGGCCATGTATCCGATTTTCGATATAACGCGACCGTTTCGGTTCCGGTCCGAACTTCATTGTAATAGAGTTGACATTGAAACGATAACTTTCATGCAATTTCGACGTTCGAATGTCCGGGTCAAGAACAAAGAACATTGTATATAGTATTCGTCCGGGTAGACCCCTGCTGTCAAACGTCAAACGGTGACGTTGCAGTGGAATGCGGCCGTCACCGATTTCGCGCGCATCTGACCGGATTGCAAGATGTATACATCTTGTCCTCATCGGGTCCTTCTTATATGCAGACAGTTTTTTAAGGGAGTGATCAGACCATCATACTGAACAACTTTCTTTATGGGACCAAAGGCGAAAACGCGAAAAAAAATCAACTGTTCCATACAAAACTGCAATCCTACTCTACAAAAATGTATGGGGCAGAAGATTTTTTTTCGCGATTTCGATGTTAGTCCCATAGAGAAAGCTGTTTGATGGTCTGATCATCCTCTTAAAAAGTGTCAGCATATTAAGTTAAATATATAAAAAATAAAGTAATATATATCGACGCTGGAAAGGCAAAATTATCTAAGCGGCATTTTTGGCCATATTGAGTTACATACATTGTTGGAATCGCCAGATTTTTCTGCGTCGTTTGGTCTTACTCACGTCCTTCTCCGACGACTTTTGATGTCGCTTCGACATTTTGGATTTAGCGAGGATTCACTTTTTTTTCCTTACTAACCGACGAAAATTTCTATCATTTTTGAAAATTTGGTGGTTGTCGTAATTGTGAAAAGCTAAATTTGCCTTTGGTCAAGTTTGACATGTCCGTTCGTACGGTAATTACTCCACTTAGTTAATTTTTCTAGTATCTGGCAATATAGTTTTAGGCGCATAGTATATTTTTGACTTCTTTGGTTTTTTCCTACATGGCGCTTAGTATAAAATTGCCAGTTTTTTTTATTTTTATATACAACTGATCGGCAAATATTACCTGCCTAAAAGTACAACTGATTGTTGGTTAGTCAATTTTTACCTGCCGTTTTGAATTGTTATTTTTGTCGGTTAGTCAATTTTTACCTGCCGTTTTGATGTGTTATTATATTATTTAGGCAACTTTTACTTGAACGTATATAATTATCCAATGTCGGTTATATCCTATTGTAGTGTCACGCACAGGCGCAAAGTGTATTTTTACCTAAAATAATTCTCATAAAAAATGTCGGTTACACCTACGGATAACGCGTAAGCAGTCGCTTGAGCAAGCAGTGAAGCTAGTTTCAAAGTAACTAAGATACTTCAGTGCACGGCCGGTCGTCGCTTGGGAAACACGTGCGCGCTGCAATTCCGTTGTCAACTGAGGTACCGCTTACGCTTGTCACATGACAAACACAAAAACTGTAAGTTGATCTAATTAATAAATTCGTTTTTTAATAATGTTTTTGCGTAAGTACATGGTGTACCTTTATTTCAGAACAATGGACCGAAGAAAACGTAGTCATAGTCTTCTGGAAAAGGCTCTTTTAAAATCAGGAATAGCGACCAAGGACGACTTACAGTCGGTATGTACCTACCTATCATAATTTTCTTTGCATCTCTCATTGTTATTTCGTATTATTATCCGCTCCGCTCCGTTTAGCTTGTTACTCATTCAAGGTCACGTCTCGTCACAGGCGCTAGCTATACCTACTACGGCCAAAGCCGTGTGTATTAAAGTAATATTGGTACCGAACCTACACAACTTTATTTTCAATTGCATTTAAGACTTTTCTCTCATGTTTATAAAAAGTGAGCGCTAGCTCAAAGGAAAGTAGGTTGGTATGTATTTTTCGATTATAAATAAATACACACATAGGTATCTACCCTATAATTTAGTCAGAATTTTTTAAAAATATGAAACTTTTACTATGTTTTAGGCCTGTAATAAGTCTAAAGAAACTGACCCAAAGAAGCAGAAAGAAACTGAACGTAAAAGTCAGGCTGTGACTAAAGGAAAAACACAGAAAACGTTAAAAAAATATTGCAGACAGCTAAAATTTGAAGAGCCTGTGAGTACCTACCTACTGATGTATTTTTAAAATATTTTATTAACCCCCGACGCAAAAAGAGACGAGTGTTATAATTTTAACGTTTTAAAGACACATACATTTGTCTGTGGTATCGTAGCGACTAAACGGATGAACCGATTTTCGTTAAGTTTTTTTATGTAATAGATAATTTTATCCCAAGTGTTATTAGCCATGTTTTATAAAAATCTGTTCAGCCGTTTGAAGACCATCAACTCTTTTCTAGTTGAAGGGCTCTGACTTCAATGATATTGAAAGTATACGGTAAGGTAACCATGACCTGATGGTTCCGAGCTTCAGAGGGCACGTTAAGCCCTCGGTCTCGGTTGCTGTGTATAAAAATAATTTGCTGATGATTTTGTACTTCGGAGAGTACATTTAAGCTGTCTTATTTTTACTACTGTCATTAAGAGTAATCAATCATTAAATCTTTGGTGATATTATGGTCATGTCATGATTTTAGATAAAATAAATCATTAAGAGTAATCAATCATTAAATATTTGGTGATATTATGGTCATGTCATGATTTTAGATAAAATAAATTAAAGAAGCTACTTCATTTATTTCAGAATGAAACGCTGCGTAAGTGCTCTTCAACTGCGCCTGTGCTATCACAACGTATTATTGAAGATGAAGAGAACTATGACCCTGAGGAAGTTTTCCCAGCTCTTACAGAAAGAATGCAGCATATCCACAGTACGGACTTACCTTTGAATGACGATCCTGATCTAGAAGTCCTTCGCAGTATGTACTTACCTTCGAATGATGATCCTGATCCAGAAGTCCCTCGCAGTATGGACTTGCCTTCGAATGATGATCCTGATCCAGAAGTCCCTCGCAGTATGTACTTACCTTCGAATGATGATCCTGATCCAGAAGTCCCCCACAGTGTGTCCTTACCTTTGAATGACGATCCTGATCCAGAAGTCCCCCGCAGTGTGTCCTTACCTTCGAATGATGATCCTGATCCAGAAGTCCCCCGCAGTTTGGACTTACCTTCTAATGATGATCCTGCTGCAGGAGTCTCTCGCAATAAGAAGTTAGCTCCAAAGGATAAGGCCGCTCTAGGTGTAAGTGGTCGTAAAAGAAAAGCTAAAACAAGTATCCGATATGTTGATTACATGTCTGATGAAGATTTTTCCACTTTATTCTGTCTTGGTGAAGAGAATGGTGCAGTTGATTCTGACGAATGGGTAGGATCTGAAACGTCAAGCAGTGATGAAGAAAAAGACAAGTCGAAAAAGAAAAAGAAGCGAAAAGTGTCAAGTAAGAATAAAAACAGTGAATTGAAGGAAAACAATACTGAAGAAAATTTGGATACAGAAAACGAGAACGTAGGACAAAGAGGTTTAAAAAAAGTAAAGAAAAACACGAGAAAAGAAAGGGCTCTTTCTAAACAATCAGGAAAAGAATACGTAAGAAAAGATGGTAAATTAGTGCCAGAAAAATCGATTCAAACTAATCCATGTAAGGGTAAGAAATGTGGGAACAATTGTGAAAATATAACCGAAGAAAAGAGGCAACAAGTATTTAAACATTTTTGGACGCTTACTCCTGAACGCCGTAGAGACTGGTTGGTTGGCATGACTGACAAAGAAAACGTTAAACGTAAACGTAGTAGTTCAGAATTGCGCAGTACCACATATAAGTATTGCATTACTGATGGTGAAGGAAAAAGATCTGTATGCTTACAGTTTTTGGCTGCAACATTAGATATTTCACAAAAAACAATATATTACACGGTAAAAAATGCTTCCTCGGGAAGTGCTAAAGACGACTTGCGAGGAAAATGTGAACCACACAACAAAACCAAACCTAGTACTAAAGAGTCTGCCGCCAATTTCATCAAAAGCCTACCAGCCGTACCCTCACATTATTGCCGTCAGGATTCTACCCGGGTTTACTTGCCGCAGGAATACAAAAATATTGCACACGTATACAGCGTTTATAAAGAAAGCAACGTGAAAGCTGGCATAGACATAGTTAGTGAAAAGATTTTCCGAAAAATATTTAGCGACGAATTCAATATATCATTTCATGTTCCTAAAAAGGACAAGTGTCTGAAGTGTTTACAGTTACAACAAGCAGATCTCAGCGATCCAAAAAAAAAAGAAAGAAAAGGAAGATCATGAAACTGAAAAAGAAGAAAGTTTAAATAGATTTTCTACTCATAAATCTATACACAAAACTGATCCTTCCACATTATGTGCAAGCTTTGACTTGGAGAAGGTGTTGAATACTCCACATGGTGAGTCAATGCTGCTTTATTATTCAAGAAAAATAGCGGTATATAATCTATGTTTCTACGAAAACGGAACACGTAGAGTAACTTGCTATTATTGGGATGAAAGCAATGGGAAAAGAGGGGCAAATGAAATCGCAAGTATTCTCCACAGTTACATAAAATCTGTGGATGAAAGAGAAAATATAAAACACCTTCTTCTATACTGCGACTGTTGTCCTGGGCAGAATAGAAATCGCACTGTCTTAGCCATGATACATTCTACTTTGCAAGAGTGTAGTAATCTTCAGACGATACAAATGAACTATTTACTAACAGGGCACACATATATGCCTGTTGACAGTGTACACGCCGTTATAGAGAACAACCTGAAAAAAACTATAATTTATGCGCCTTCGCAATGGTACACTGTATTTGCTACGGCAAGAAAAAAACCTTTTCCATATGAAGTTGAAGCAAGGACTTTTGAAAGTTTTAACAGATGGGACGTCGTTGGCGATAAATATTTCAAAGGAAATTTAACGGGGAAAATAAGCAAAGTTCGTGTCGTGACTTTCAAGAAAAATAAGCCTTCGATGATTTCTATCAAAGACTCCATGAACGTTAACGCAAAATCGTATAATGTCGAAGTTCAATCCAAAACCAAAGGTCCACTGATGCCTTGCTACCGATCACGACTGCCTATCTCAGTGGCCAAATATAATGATCTCATGAAACTTTGTAAAGATAAAGTAATACCTGCTCCTTTCCATCATGAATACTCCAATATCCCAAAGGCTACTGATGCAAAAGATACCTTGCCTGAATCAGATATTGAAGATAATTAAAAATAATTACAACATGCAGATTCTTTTATGTTGTTTTTCTGAGAAGTTTCTTTTTAGTTCAGTTTATTCAATGAGAGCTTTAAATTGGTTCCTATTATTTTAATTGTAACTTCATATTGCAGGTGATGACTGAAAATATTACTAGCTGTAAGTTGTTTTCGCACAGTTAGTTCTGTCAATTACAGGATGGTTCCTCGACTGCTACTAGATTCATACTATTTTTTCCTTTTGTTCTTATCATTTCATTTGTAGTTTCTTATCTGGTTACCTGCCACCAGTAGAAGAACCATACTATAATTGATAGGGTTTAGTTGATATAAGACTACTGTTATTTTAAGAATTTGAATTTAAGTTCGTTTTATAGAAGTTTTCTTTATGTTACGCACAGTTTTGTGAATGCCTATGAGGTGCATTTTATTTTAATTGTTACTGAGCAACGATTTGTGACTGAAATGTTACTAGTTTTGTAAACATAATTCACATTTTATATTCATTATAATAATTCATAATTATGACTAAATACTTCAATTTGTGATCTCAATGTCCTTAAAACTCATAGTATTATTATTTGGATATACTAGTAGATTTATAATACCTAACTAATTCTCATACTGTGTACCTAAGTGTTGTTTTTGTTAAAATTAATAAAACTCGAGACAGTTCAAGTGCATTTTATTTACATTCTTAAATAAAATTATGAATCCAATTTTCTGAAAAAATGTCGTTTATATCAAAATTATGGGAAAAAAAAATCTTAAATTAATATTTAGGTTATTTTGCCAGAATTTCCACATGTTTTTTATTTTGTTTAGGCAACTTTTACTCTGCTATAAATTCTAAAATAGAGATATATATTACAGATTTACCGTACCTTCCTTAATCAAAGCTTGTCGGTTAGTAATTTTTTCCCGTCTCTACTTTTAGTGAAAATTTTACTATGCGACACTAACTTTAAAACTAACCATTATTTTTAATAGTTACGTATACTATAATGTCGATAAATAAATAAACAAATAAATTTCTAATAACTAGTCTTTTTGGACCATTACAAGAATTTACACGATTTTTTTTCTGAAAATTCAAACTTTAAACGGCTCTACTGTAAAGTTGGTCTGATGTCGCTTGGATAATATTGCCTTTCCACCGTCGATATGTAATGCGCCCCGACGCGTTCCGTTCAGTGATAATCATACTTAAAAAATAATTTTGTATCTGCCAGTACATTTGATTGTTTTCAGTAATGAAAAATGCCATCACGGAGAAGAACTAATAATCTCACTAATATTATAAACGTGAAAGTTTGTGACGATGTGTGTAAGGTTGTAATGTTGTATGTTTGTGGCACGCATAAACGGCTGAATGGATTTTGATGAAATTTGGCACGTAGATAGAATGTGTTCTGGATTAACATATAGGATACTTTTTATCCCAGTTATGGGTTCCTGTGGGATAAATTACAATGTTTTATCATGCTGAAACATGTACCACGTTTTTATTCTATGCTCACTAGCGCTAATTTGACGCTGAAAGATGCATTTGTGTAGATGTCAGTGATTTTTTTTTTAATTCTTTTGTTTTTTTTGAGCTTTTAACCCTGAGGTTACGTCAGCCCATTTCAGTGATAAAAATAGTATTTGCTTTTTTCAACAGTTTTGACAACAGCTGTGTAGTATATTTGGTATATGGTTAGATTTTCGTGCATGAGGTGGAGGTTCGATTCTTGGTCGAGAATATTTATTTTTTATTTTTTTTAAATACATTCAACAACTATATCCATTTTTTACCGGATTAGACAGAGGCAGTTAGGCTTGATATGTTAAGGGCCTGACCTTAATCGTAATAATATCCTGAGATCATATCAGATCTAATATTAGCGCAGGATGTTTTCTTTTGGCTTTTTTCAAATTTTAATCCTACCATCCTACTAGGTATCTCACTAATATTAATTGTATGTTTGTGGTTCAATCATCAACACGGCTCAGAAATTCGGTCTTACAGATTTGATTGTATAGGTACTGGGCGAATTGGAAAAATATTTTTTTTTATCGTGTCGACTTCAAATTCTGAACAAAGTCTCTAAATAGTAGCTTGCCAGAATCGGGCAACCGATACTGCACCGTTGCTAGCGGTCATGAGCTCCTCCTGCGTGCAGATGTTAGGACACGCAGGGCACGATGTGAGATGGGCCATTGTTTGTGGTGTTCCACACAAGCAAGTCACATTTTGCGCATCCGAGTATCCCCACCTGACCATGTTGTCCTTACTGCGACCGACCTGGGTTCGAAGTCGGTTTAAAGACTTCCAGTTCGCCCAAGGCAAGTCATGTCTAGGCTCTCAGACGGCGACACAAATGGAGTTGGGAGGGACACTTTTTGTCGCCATAGAGTACACCTTGCTTGCGCTGGGCCAGTGTTCAGGGGGTCGACACACTTCATAAAGCTGCGTCGGCTTGGCAGCCTTTGCGGCGCAGGAATAAAGCCATGCATGGGATGTCGTGTGTAGTCCGCCATTTGGGCTCTCTCTGAGGAACCTGCCACAGCCCTACTTACATCTGGGGGCGCTATGCCAGCCAGTGGGTAAAGCAACTGTACCGGTTTCAAGCAACCAGTTATAATCCGAAACGTTTCGTTCAGTGCCGGTATCCACCAGCTTGGCGTGGGCAGATCGGCCCCACACCGGGCACGCGTATTCTCCTGCGGAGAACGCGAGAAAAATAATTAAACAAATAAATAAATAACGCTCACAGGCACAAACATTATTTTAATTATCCGAAGCAAGCATTATAGGCTTTTTATTGTGGAAACCATACAACAACGGCATATACATATAACATCCAAGACCGAACCGGGACTCGAACCCAGGACTCTGGTTTGGCAGTCCGGCGTGGTAACCATTACACCAACCGGATCGGCAAATACTAAAAATCCTCTTTCTTTTAACCTTTTCTAAAGTTAGTGTTCATAATTTTATCGTAGTATTGTTTTCATCTTAATAGATGGCGTTGGGTGTTTTTTTGAACCAAGTACCATACTTAATTTACGCTCAAGACATCTCAGATATTCGGTCTTACAGATTTGATTGTAAAGTTACTTACCGGCTGAATAATTAAATAAATAAATAACGCTTACAGGAACATTGTTCTGATTCCAAGCAAGCACTATAGGCTTTTTATTATAGAAACCATACAACAACGGCACAAACATTTATAACATCCATGACCGAACCAGGTTTCGAACCCAGGACCCTGATATCGACATAAATAAAAAACTAATAAACGACGAACAGTAGAAAAATTAAAGTGATGGATCCATGACTTTTATCTGATACCTACAGACTTACTTGGGGTACTTTCTGATTTTGATTTATCTTAAGTTCATGATTTTCTTATCTTATTATGGGAAATGGCAAGCCAGCAACACTTCGACCCAATGGTATCTTTTGTATTGACCCCTACATATTATTTTCTTCATCCTTGAAAAACTTGGAAAATGAGGGAGGCAATAGCGTTCAGGGTAAGAAACCTGTAATGAATAACCATCTCTCAGGAGTCACATACGTTTACCCACCAAGACATCGCAGTCACACAGTACAAATGTTCCATGGTTTCCTCCTCCTCTCCACACGCTCGGCAACCGGGATCTAAGAGTGAGCTTTATCGTGCCTGTTGCGTAGTGCCCAGCGAGGGCTCCGACGATGGCACGAGCTTTGCTCCTGCTGTTGTTCAGTATGAACTGTGGGATTCGTGTTGTTATATTTGTTATACTCTGACACCAGGGCTTTGCCCACACGATAATAAGAAGATTGCTGATGAATTTCCTGCAGTGTTGCAGACCCGAGAGGCCAGAGCATTCTAGCCTGTGTCTTTTATCAGCCCATTCCTTAATCTATCCATTCTAATGTTACATGCCAGGATTCCTAGACTTGGTTCGGACCATGACCTTCATGACCTTAGACGAGACATTAGACAAAATTACATGTCCACGCAGACGAAGTCGCGGGCAAAAGCTAGTTATACTATAAAACGAAAAAAAATTGCGCCAGCAACACCTGGTGCGTTTCTTTAAATCGATTTGCGGTATTTAGACAGAGAATGAGAGATAGCGCTATATAAAAAAATATCAAAAATCGTCCAACTACCTATTCAAAAAAAATTTACAGTAAGGTCAGTGCGGGGAAGTGTAGCTGGGGGGCAAGTGTAATGCTGTGCTAATTTTCGAAACACTAATTGAGCTTTTAGTGGCAGCGACATCTGTTGTTGTGAGAAAAACTATTTTCAATGTATACAATCTCAATCCAGATGGCACTGTCAAGCACTTTTGAAGTGGTCGCCATTTTTCAATCTGTCACATTTTTTAAGACGAGCTCGAATTCACATGTGAATATCAATCTACATAAATCTACAAAGATTTTGAAGAATCTGATAATTTGTTACCGGTAAGTTGTTTTTTACTAACCAAACTTATTATTTCTCTTATAATTTTGTTAGAATTGTTGAAAATAAGAGATTTACGTCCATTAGATAATTCTAACCTCAAAATTCTATGGCTGGGGAAGTGTGCCTACTTTGCATGAGGCAAGTGTGTCTATATGTCACATTTGCCCCAAGTCAGGGGTTGCAAACATTTGTTCCGACATGATGAATTAATAATATAATTTGGTTTGATTATGTGTAATTTCTGAATGCTTATTTTACAAGCTTTTATTTTAACTTGCCTTGTTTATTTATTATTTATTTGTACGTTCGGGTGGAATCTTGCATGTTAATTTTAACCCACTTCTATATATTCAATCAAGCTGTAACTTGGTACACATATAGGAATCTAATGACAAAACAATAATATGGTGACAGCGACCTGGTGCTGCTGCCAGAATCGTCTCCGTAAAAGGAAACTCCTCAAAGGTTAATAGCACAGGCTTGATATTTTGTACACATGTTCAGGTTTGAAAGCAAAACCAATATTTTAACCAAGATCTGGTGCTGAAGCCAGGAATGTCTCCGTACGAGGGAACTCCTCAACGGTTAACAGCATTGGCTTGCTATTTTGTGTACACGTTCGGGTTTGATAGCAAAACCAATATTTTAACCAAGATCAGGTACTGAAGCCAGGAATGTCTCCGTACGAGGAAACTCCTCAACGGTTAACAGCATTGGCTTGCTATTTTGTGTACACGTCCAGGTTTGATAGCAAAACCAATATTTTAACCAAGATCTGGTGCTGAAGCCAGGAATGTATCCGCACGAGGGAACTCCTCAACGGTTAACAGCATTGGCTTGCTGTTTTGTGTACACGTTCAGGTTTGATACCAAGCCAAACATTTTAACCAAGATCTGGTGCTGAAGCCAGGAAGGTCCCCGTACGAGGGAACTCCTCAACGATTAACAGCATTGGCTTGCTATTTTGTGTACATATTCAGGTTTGATAGCAAAACCAATATTTTAACCAAGATCTGGTGCTGAAGCCAGGAATGTATCCGCACGAGGGAACTCCTCAACGGTTAACAGCATTGGCTTGCTATTTTGTGTACACGTTCAGGTTTGATACCAAACCAAACATTTTAACCAAGATCTGGTGCTGAAGCCAGGAAGGTCTCTGTACGATGGAACTCCTCAACGGTTAACAGCATTGGCTTGCTATTTTGTGTACACGTTCAGGTTTGATACCAAACCAAACATTTTAACCAAGATCTGGTGCTGAAGCCAGGAAGGTCTCTGTACGATGGAACTCCTCAACGGTTAACAGCATTGGCTTGCTATTTTGTGTACACGTTCAGGTTTGATAGCAAAAACAATATTCTAACCAAGATCTGGTGCTGAAGCAAGGAATATCTTCACACAAGGGAACTCATCAACTGTTAACAGCATTGGCTTGCTATTTTGTGCACATGTTCAGGTTTGATAGCAAAACCAATATTATAACCAAGGTCTCGTGCTGAAGCCAGGAATGTATCCGCACGAGGGAACTCCTCAACGGTTAAAAGCATTGGCTTGCTATTTTGTGTACACGTTCAGGTTTGATACCAAAACCAATATTATAACCAAGGTCTGGTGCTGAAGCCAGGAATGTCTCCGTACGATGGAAACTCCTCAACGGTTAATAGCATTGGCTTACTATTTTGTTTACACGTTCAGGTTTGAAAGCAAAACAAACATTTTAACCAAGGTCTGGTGCTGAAGCCAGGAATGTCTCCGTACGAGGGATCTCCTTAACGATTAATAGCACTGACTTGCCATTTTCAGCATTGGTTACAAAACAAACATATTATTATTTAATGATCTGGTGCTAAAAAGTGTAAATGACTAAAAGTAAAAAATAAAATTAAAAGTAAAAAAATCTTTTTAAAAACAAGCTTTTATTAAGGTTTACTAAACAATTTAAAAATAAGTAATTAGTTTGCATAAGGGGAAAAAATGGGAAACCCTTTTCATAGATATTTTGTTGATAGGTACTTATAAATATATCTATTTTTTTCTTTCAGTCATAAACATGGTTCGTAACTACGTTCGCAAAAGAACAGGCCCTGAGTGGAGTAAATCGAACTTGAATAAGGCTGTGGAAGAAGTAAAAAGTGGAAGATTGTCAGGGTACCAAGCTGCTGCACAATTCAAAATACCACGTTCTACAATAATGAGTCACGTCAATGGTATAAGAGGCCAAAAATCTGATAATATGGGGAGACCAAAAGCTATAAGTTCAGAACAGGAGCAAAAGCTAGCCAACTGCTTGCATGTAATGGAAAAAAATGGGTTTGGGCTCAGTCGAAATGAGATATTTGAACTTGTTCAAACTTTCGTAAGAGAAAACAAACTTGTCACTCCTTTCACAGATGATAAACCGGGTCAAGAATGGTTTAAACACTTTTGCAATAGACATAACCTGTCTATTAAAAAACCCCAATCAGTGGAGTTATCTCGAAAAAAAGCAACAGATCCGTTTATAATACAAAAATACTTCGACATCCTCTTTGCTACAATTAATGAATTGGGCTTGGAAAACAAACCACACAGAATATGGAATATAGATGAGACAAGTTTTGTAAGTGACCCAAAGAAAACGAAAATTGTTGGATTAAGGGGATTTGCATCTACCAGAACTACCGCTACGGCAGGCAAAGACAACACTACAGTTCTTTTCTCATCTAATGCAGCCGGTGGAAAAGGGCCACCATTTATTATTTACAAAGGAAAAAACACATGGAGTGAGTGGACTTCAGAAGACGCATATCCCGGCACGGTGTACACAGCTACTGAAAATGGCTGGATTGAGACCAAAGCTTTCGAAGAATTTATTAGAAAGTCTTTTATACCAACGTTGGGTGACACATCTGAGCCGTCATTATTAATATACGATGGGCACAGTACTCACGTTCAACCAGCGGTACTTGAAATAGCCAAAGAGCATAATATAACCATAATAAAGCTACCACCACATTCCAGCCACCTACTACAACCTTTAGATTTGGCTGTCTTCAAAGCGTTTAAAGACAAATGGGATTCTGCTATGGTCAAATGGCAACGATCTAACTATGGGCAGAAATTATCAAAAAAAGAATTTTCCGTTCTTGTAGGTCAAATCTGGACAAGTATTGAGTCCCTCACTATAGTGAATGGATTCAAAAAGGGGGGAATTCATCCTATGAACAGAAATGTCATTCCAGAACACAAATTTGACCCAGTTGCCTTTAAACGATGGGAAAATATGAAAGCTGATTCCAGTTCTCCAATAAATACTATCGAGCAACCAGAACACAATTTCGTCGCTACTCACGCAGAAAATTTTGCTAGTGTTCCTAAAACATTGGCATCTCTTGCTCTTAAACAAGTCCTGATGAGTCTTGGTAATGAAGATAAACCAAAAGGTATTGATATTGATATAGTCCCGCAGTCTGTTGCTCGTACTTCTCAGTCAAGCACCATTGAATGTCCAACAAAAACAGTAGGCAAATCATTTGAAGAATTAATATTACTTTCCATAAAACAACATGAAAAGCCGGCTACAACAAAGAAAAAGACAAGAATTGCAGGAGGCGCAGAAGTGATAACACACCAAGACGTGATTGACAGACTCAAGAAAAACGAAGAAGAAAAACAAAAGAAATGTAAAAAAAGGAAGACTGAGGATAGTAATATTTCAAAGAAAGTTATTACTAAAGCTGCCAGAAAGAATCCGTTAAATACTGCTGATGTCAATCAGAGATCATATGCCTCATCAATGCCGTCTACATCAAACTGTACCACCCAGAATTCAGAAGGAAATGGTTCGAAAAAAATTACCATTTTGGATGATAAATATATTGAGGATGATAAAAAAATTTTTAACCAATTATAACCACTCAACAGTCCACGGTGACTATGCTCACCGAAAAAAAACTAGTCTATACAGTCCGACGGGAGTACAGTCACCAGGCGCCCTCTCTAGGACAACGGTCGATTTAAATGCTGATAACAGCTTTATTACTTTGAAATAGTACTAAAAAAATAAACTAGATGTCTCTGTATTAAATAATTGATCGACTGGGGTAATATTTTTCCGTAAAATGGCAACATAAATATCAAGAAAAAAAAAATAAGTTGGCTGTCTGCCATGTTGTTGTGAAGATTTTGGTGGTAGTTTTTTTGTGGAAAATGAGGTAAGTACTTTTGTTTTAACATTTAATTCCTAGATTTTTGTACATCAAAGTATTCGTAATTAATTTTGCCATACGAATTTTGTATAATCCTTCTGGTTCTAAATGATATGATGTGAGTAATCGATCTTGAAAAGATACGGTATCGTGCTGCGATGTTTTTTTGACAAATAAAGTTACGTAAAATAAATTTAATACATCACTTGTTGAAAAATAAGACTCAAAACCAAAAGAATGTTTAATTGTGAACGTATTTATAAACATTTCTAGTAAATAAGTATCGTTACATGTCTGGATTATACTAAAATATCAACGTGTTGAACAGGATTTTCGTATTGGGGAGTACAGTCACCATGGACAGAATATCTAAACGACGAAAATAATGGTTTGTACACACGGGTGTCTTGGTATCATTTTGATGTCATTTTTGTGGTGTTTTTATGTTGCGAATTGGATGTTTATTACTAACAAATTGCATTTACATAAATTTAAGTTTTTGTTTTAAATATTATTAACAAATTTCGGTTTGGGTAAGGTGACTCCATCTTGGGACGTTTTGGGAGTGGAAACTTTGTCTATTTTTTTCAGTATTGCTTTTTTTATGATTGTTTTAGCTAGATTACGCCTTAATGAACATCTTTAGTCATTGCACTTTTTTCCCTAAATGTCATTATTTTCAAGATAATCACCATAACATAAAGTCATTAATTTACTGAGCCAAGTATATCACATTTTTTCTGCAACAGCGAAGCATGGGTGATTAATAATATTAATATAGGTGGTAGGCAGATGTTATGTTGGTGAAATATTTATTTATTCTTTGCTTCGCTTAACTTGCAAAAGTGTATATTATTATTTGTTTGTATACTAAAATCAATATTATTATTGCAGTGATCGACAACAAAATAATTTAGAGGCGGAGCTTCAGCCGTAAGTAGCATTGCCTTCCAAATTTTGAAACTATTTTATTTGCTGTCATACTTAACTGAAATGTAAATACGTTTATTTAAGTTCGACAAACGAAGGTGTCATAACACAAGGGCGAGGGCGTGCTCGCGGTCGAGGGCGTGGACGCGGAAGCGGGAGTGGACGCGGACGTGGACAATCCCGAAATAATTTGGAACAGGAACCACAACCGTAAGTTCTCTTTTGTGTTTGAAACAGTGCTACTTCATTCATTTCCATATTTTATTTTACTAAAATGAATATACGTTGATTTTAGATCGTCAAGTGAATGTATCACGACAGAACGAGGTCGTGGGCGTGAACGTGGGTGTGCGCGTGGACGTGGGCGTGGACGCGGAAGCGGGAATGGACAATCCCGAATTAATTTGGACGAGGAACTACAACCGTAAGTTATCTTTTGTGTTTGAAACAGTGTTACTTCATTCATTTCCATATTTTATTTTACTAAAATGAATATACGTTGATTTTAGATCGTCAAGTGAATGTATCACGACAGAACGAGGTCGTGGGCGTGAACGTGGGTGTGCGCGTGGACGTGGGCGTGGACGCGGAAGCGGGAATGGACAATCCCGAATTAATTTGGACGAGGAACTACAACCGTAAGTTCTCTTTTGTGTTTGAAACAGTGTTACTTCATTCATTTACTTACATATTTTATTTTGAATATACGTTGATTTTAGATCTTCAAGAGAATGTATCACGACAGCACGAGGTCGTGGGCGAGGTCGTGGGTATGCGCGTGGACGAGGACGAGGCCGTGAGATCACGGAAGAACCGCAGCCGTAAATACATAAAATTTTATACTGTAGTTTATGAATTGTAATTTATCAGTAATATGTAATATTGCATTTATTTATTTTAGTGCAACAAGTACTGCAAATAGAATTGACAGACTGGGAGGACGAATAGGCCAAATCATTCAAGGGCCAGTGGAGCCGTGAGTGTAACATATTTTTATGTATAGATTGTATTTTTGGGGTAACATACTTAAATACATCTTTTTTGTAGTGTGGAGCTGGTACAAGTGCGGGCTGAAAATGCTTTGACCAAGCGCCGCCTGAACGTTTTGTCGGCTGAGGACCGCAAGGAGTTTTTAGCCCGGAAGCAAAAGGCTGAGCTGGTGCGGGTCTTGCTCCCAGACGCGCCCCCCCCCCCCCCCCCCCCCCCGAAAACGACGAGCAAGGTTATCTAGTTCCTCATGTTTAATTCAGTGCTATCAATGATTAAATGTAATATGGTGTGGATATTATAATAGATTATTATTACAGGTTGCCCTCCCCAGAGCGCGAAGCTTGTCCGTTAATAGTCCAGCCCGAGCCTGCACGTAGGCCCCTGCCCGAGCCTCAACCCCAGCCCGAGCCTGAATCCCAGCCTCAGTGTTTACCTGCGCCCCTGCCCGAGCCTGAGCAGCAGCCGGAAATTTTCGACATACAAGCCATGGGTAAGCCTAAAGCCGAAACTGTACCTAATTCCCCCTATAGCTCGCCAAACAGACTGTCAAAAACATACAGGCTTCTCGGGCACTAAACAAAAGGGAACATAATTCCTCATATTCTTCCGAATAGGTGACTTGTTTTGCTTAACACGAACTTACAAATATGGATGTCTGTGACTTGTTCAAATATATATATATATATATATTTAGCTGACCCGGCAGACGTTGGTGCCATTTTTCTTACCCTATACCTACCCTACAAAGTTTTCGTCTTATTCTCAGACCTACTGAATATACACACAAAATTTCATAAGAATCCGTCTAGCCTAGAGGAGTTTTGTTATGAACACCGCGACCGACAATTTGATTTACAGGGTGTAAGGAAAAGTATCATTAACCTTTAAACCACAGACTCTACCCATCAAACTGAACAACTTTTACTATGGGAGCAAAAACCTTAAATCAAAAAACCAATCTGCTGTCCCATACGATTGCGTCGAGTAAGTATTGCAGTTTAGTATGGGACAACAGACTTTTTTTTTTGCTATCGTTTTGCTCCCAAAGTTGTTCAATTTTATGGGTAGAGTATGTGGTTTAAAGTTTAATGCTACTTTTCCTAACACCTTGTACTAGAAAAGATTTTTTTTTTTCTTATAACAGATTGCATCTTCGTGGGGCAGGAGGTTGAGATAGAGAGTCAGCCTAGCAGTAGTCAGGCCAAAACTAAAACTAGTGCTAGTAAGTATCAAATTGTCTCTTAATTTTAAGAATCATTCTTAACTATCTCCATTAAATTTCATTTTCATGTTAAGCTGGGATGGATTGTAACTTAAAGTGTTTCTTTTTTGTTTCAGATGTAAACGATACTAATTTTGAGAGAATTTTAGACGACTGGATGTTGGCTGACGACAGTGACGTTGACATGGACGATGACATAGACGATGCCTTTCCCCTTCCTGCCATTCGAAATGCTTCGTTTGAGCCAGCATGCCTCACTGACATGACTGAACTGCAGACATGCGTACTACAGACGGAAGACGACCTAAATGACCGCGTTTTACGTGAAATCGTGACGAATAAAGACTACTACCATTTCGAATGGAAGGGGGAAAAGGAGAATTTTACTGGACAGCGGGAGACTTTCACGGGAACATCGGGACCGACGTTTGATGTGACAAACAAGACTGTTGTTGACATTTTTTATAAAATGATCGACACGGACTTTATCGACCGAATTTGCCTAGAGACTAACCGTTATGCAGAGCAGAAGATAGTTTTGTCAAAAGCCGAAAATAAACTTCTTCCAACATCGCGTCTGACTAGATGGACTCCGACTGACCGCGACGAAATGTACACGTTTTTGGCAGTATTAATCCTGCAAGGATTGTACCCGCTACCAGAGGAAGAAAAATATTTTTCTTTCAATAGTTTTGGAAACATGCCCTACTTTTCTAGGGTTATATCCTACAATCGATTCATGTTGCTGAAATCGTTGTATCATTTCGTCGATAACGAAAGTTTGACTGACAGGACCAAACTGTGCAAAATCCAACCCGTACTCGACTATTTCAATGAGAAATTCTCAACACTATACAAGCCTTCACAAGAGATAGCCATCGACGAGTCACTGCTGAAGTGGCATGGGCGATTGAGCTTCGCTCAAAAAATTGCTACAAAAGCCGCCCAAGTTGGCGTTAAAACATACGAACTGTGCGAGTCTCGCAGTGGCTATCTGTGGAAGTATTTTGTATATGTTGGGAAAAAGACACAGACAAGAATGACTGCTACCGATGACGAGGCAATTGACCAACCCGATGTGACCGTTGACCGACAAGATGACGCGAGAGTTGACCGACTCGACGATGACATTGACCGATCCAACGACGAGACGCTTGACCGGCCCGACGATGAGATGATTGACCAACCCAGCAACGAGACGCAGGAAGAGTCTATTGACTTACCGGATGGTAGTTTTGCACGTCCCACCAATGCTACCGCTAAAATAGTGTTCAACTTAGTGGAGCCACTACTTAACCTCGGACATACATTAATTATGGACAATTTCTATAACAGTCCATTATTATTAAGATTTCTCAAGACACAAAAGACCGACTGTTATAGGACACTACGTGTGAATAGGGAATTTGTTCCTGATTCGCTCAAAAAGTTGACCAAGAGTGACCTTCGACAGGGTGAGGTAGTGGCAAGCTATACTTCCGATTTGTCGGCAATGATATGGCGAGACGCTAACTTGGTAAGCATGATCTCGACATATCATCATCTACAAATCGGGATTCAAAATAAATACGAAAAAATTACGTACAAACCAAAAATAGTTCTAGACTACAATAAGTCTATGGGTGGTGTGGACAGGAAGGACCAATTTCTGTCTGCCCATCCCGTGGAACGACTCAGAAACAAAATTTGGTACAAGAAGGTCTTCTGCCGGTTGTTCAGCACAGCAGTGTTCAACTCCTTCGTAATATTTTCAACGAAGAACCCAAAAATGACGCACAGAGAATTCCGGATAATTTTGGCAGAAGATCTTCTCAAAATCCATCGACGAATCGATTTGACTACTGAACCCCGACTGTACACATCCAGGGACAGACAGTTGACAATACGGACAAACACCCGACCGACAGTTGACCATGACCATTTTCCTGCGAGGTCAAACATTAAGAAAGCTCGTTGCTGGATGTGCACACGCCGACAAAGAGACACAAGGACCATCTGGAAGTGCATTCAGTGCAATGTTAGTCTGGGCATTGAACACTGTTTTAGAGATTATCATAAAAGAATTTTGAACTGAATGCATTACAATACAAAGACTGACAGACACCAACAAGTGACCAACAATGACAACATGACAAGAGACTTAGACTAACAGAGATCCAGAAGCCGTATTTTTGAATCGCTCGCTTTCAATTCCGTGCTAAAATATATACCTGTCTCATCTTGGAAATGGCAAGTTTTGATGTGCTACGTGAGATGGGCATAACTTTCTACTGCTCGTTGGAAAATCACATGTTCAAAAATCGCACTCTTGGCTGGCAAAGACTGAGTCTGTGATGTAGTGGATAAGCTGCATGAAAGCAGACTACCAAAGAAGACTTTGGTATGGCCATATAAGCCGCAATTTGAGCTAAATTTCATCTTTGAAAGTTAAAGATTTTTTCTTTTGCACATATTGACATTTTTGTATTTAGTAGATAAGAGAATAAAGGGTGTAACTCAGTCAGCTGATAATTTTATATGGAGAATTCAATATATTTTTTTAATTTACGACGAAAAATTTCACTTGATATACTGACTCAGAATCATGGTCTGGATAAACCCTAGAAGTCTTCGTTACGGTGCCACTAACTCCCTGTATATAATTATAACTGTTTAGTAACCGACATCACTTTTATATGCCACTCAGACCATGAAACTGAACAACTTTCCTTAAGAAACATATTAGGTAGAAATATGAAAACAAAAAAAAGTCAAAGTCAAAGTCAAAGTAATTTATTGAATAACTATAGGTAAGTATTTACAGGGTGTTGAAAGAATTAACATTATTGTGCCATATAGTCTACCTTTAGAGGTGTACAATAATCTTATCAGCTAGGCAGGTACATTATTTTACATTGTCAAAAATATCTATCCAACATCTTGGATACACAACAAACACAAACAAACACAGTACACAAAACAGTCAGTCATTATATTACATATCTATCTAATCTAATATATTTAAACGAGCAATTCTTGTATATACAAAACACCCTAGTAATACTAAAGCGGGTGCTTCAGTCCATCAAACTGAACAACTTTCATTATGGGGCTAACATGGAAAAAAAATTAAAAAAATCTACTGTCCCATACAAAACTGCAGTACCGACTCGACTAAAATGTATGGGACAGCTGATTTTTTTAATTTTTTCTCCATGTTGGCCCCATAATGAAAGTTGTTCAGTTTGATGGTCTAAACCACCCCCTTAAGTATTACTAGGGTGTTTTGTTACACCCTGTATATATATATTATATATACATATATTTATATATATATATACATACAAGGTTTTTCGGCCCAAGGAATCGATTTATCAAGGTTTCAGGTCCGAGAAAAGCTCGGGTCCCATGATATAGGCATTTGAAAAACCGCCGAGCGAAGCTCAGTCAACCAGGTACTATTTTCATTAGAAACTTAGGGGTTTTTCGGCCCAAGGAATCGATTTAATCGAGAACAAAAAAACAGAATCATAAAGTAAAAAAGTCTAAAAATACGGTACTTAACATAAATAATAATAACCAAGACGACAATTTGAATCCAGACCAAAAGAACAGAAACATAAATAAAGTAAAAAAGTCTAAAAACCATAAAAAAAGATTTATAAAGCAAGAAAAATGTCTGAAACAAAAAAACAGAACTACGGTATCTAACACATCATCTGAAAGTGACTATTCGGTGCAAGACACTGATATGTCTGATTCCGGTGATTTGGAAGAATTTTCAAAATTGTATGACATTAAATCCGATGAAGAAGATGAAGACGATTTTGGTACAGGCATTTCTTGTGCTTTAACTGACATTAAATATTTTACAGAGTCTGATCAAAAATACAATGTTAATGATTGGGTTATTGTAAAGTTTTGTACAAAAAGGAGCATCAAACACTTTGTTGGGAAAATTATATCACTAAATGTGAAGACGCCTACAATCAAATATGTTCGTAAAGTCTACTCCGCTAAAAAGGAATCAATATTCGCTTATCCCATTAATGATGATATTTGTGAAATGAAGCACATTGATGACATTTTGGCAGTCTTGCCTGCACCTGAAATATCTCGTCGTGGACACATAATTTTATTTTATTTAACATTTTTATTTTATTTTCAATACATACACTTTGAATACTTTTAGAATAATTAATTATTACAGTTCCTTAATTTTTTTTTAAATTAACAATAAGATAAGAGGAAAAACTCTTTCAATAATGGTTTTTATTTAAAAATGTTTTTTACCCCTTCCCAATGCCACACTTACCCCATAACTTTTGCTCCCTTACACTATTCTCACAAACTATATTATGTGATATAGTCGTCAAATGATTGGTTCCCATGATCAGGTAGTAAATACTTTGCATTTTTAAATTTAAAATAGCTTTCTATTGTACACTTACGATATAGTCACACTTGCCTCATTTTCATGGGTAAGTGTGTCTATCATAGCATTTTATAATAGACCTTAAAATCAAATTATTAAAGCACAATATTGTGTAAAGCACTTTGTTACCAGCCAATTATGAACCTTATTATATTTTGTTTTCACAGAGAGTGAGAAATTAAACCTTAAACTACTTGATTTTTAAGTTCAAAATAAACTTGGCAAAAAGTATGACACACTTACCCGTATTGACCTTATTCATAAATTTCGCAATTTGGTGAAACCGTTACTAATAGTGGCCACGGACGGTCACATTTTTAGATGTATTTGGGCCGTATCCTGCTGTTACATCTGACGCTGCATCATGAAACAGCTGTTTGAAAATCCTGATTCAGAAATAACAAGACATTTTAGACCAAATGAAGTTTTCATATAATATATAACCGCGGATTTAGAGATTCACTAGGATTACTCACCTCTTTAGGATACTCAATATACAAACCTGAGTCACGTAGTGTAAATGAGAGATCTCAACTTTCACTATGTGCAGATGAGTAGTGGAAATTGTAAACGGTCGGTTTAAACGGGATTACAAAATATTCAGAGCTAATTATTTTAATACATTTAATTGATGATTTTAAAATTGCTGCAGCATTAATGAACTGTTATCATCCCGTTTTAACCGATCAGCCTGATGCTGAACTCATTTTACAAAGAGCTTTAGAGCGACTAAATATGACTAATCACTTAGCAGAATATGTGGGACGGCATAATCTTAATAGACGTCGTTTATAAGAATCGATAGTCAGTTACCACAATTTGATATGTTCCCTGTAATGGAAATGTCTGATTTAATTTTATTTTTTTTTTTTCATTCTAAATAAGACAGGCTAGATTATGGGGAACATATTTGAACAAATGGCAGATATGTTGTAGAAGTAAACGATAATTTTATTAGCACAATTGTACGAGGCATATCATCGTCTACACATGAGACAGTATTGATTCGAACAAAAATTAAGTCCCGCCAGCTTAGTAATACAGTATACATATTATTTAATTAAAATATATTGAAGCAATTTTGGTGGGACAAGATCTGTGGCTATCTTGTATTTATTGCTCATGCATTATCAGCAAGCGAACAGTAGGAAGCAGTGCCAAAGTGATGACGGTGGTACCAACCTAGGTTGGGCTCGGCATCACGATCATATTACAGCACCCGCTACATTTCTTGATGGAATTTTAGTGAGTGAAAATGAATAAAAGTAATTATATAAAGTGAAAATTGTTTTATTTTCATGAATTATTAAATTATCATCAATAACAACATGCCTCATTCCCAGTAGCATAGGCGGAGAAAATTCATTGTGATTTACGAAAAATATGACTCTTCTACGAAAATCCAGCATTCAAGGAATTTTTTCAGAAATATATCTGTAGTGTTTGTTGTTGGATTTGTACTAGTCGTAAAATACCCGATAAGTCGCTGTTACGAAAAGTATATTTAGATAAAATTTTTACTGACAAAATAAAAACAATTTATGAAAAAAATCAAACTGTAAAATTGTGGATATCGTTAGACGAGACCACAGATTTTTTAGGTAGAAATATAGTAAATTTTTTGATAAAACCATTGCATGAGAATGTCTCACATCGGCCATATTTGATTGCTTGCAAGATGTTAGAGGTGGTTAACGGACAAACCATTGCAAACTATGTAATTCAGTGTCTTGAAAATCTATGGCAAAATTCGTTTGAAAATAAAGTTGATAATGTCTTAATACTATGTACTAATAGTACAGCATATATGATATCTGCAGGGCGAAAATTGAAATGCTATTTACCACAATTAAAACATGTAACATGTTTTGCTCACGCACTTCATCGTGTTTCTGAGCAAATTCGGATAGAAAATAATGATGTGGATATTCTGATATCAAATGTAAAAAAAATATTTCTTAAAGCGCCAAGCCGTGTTCGCATTTTTAAAAGAAAATACCCTGACTTACCACGCCTCCACAACCAATTATTACAAGGTGGGGTACATGGTTGGAGGCAGCATCATACTACGCAAAACACTTTGATGCAATAAAAGATGTTTTGTCTCATTTATCCAGCTCTGATTCAATAGCTATCCGAAACGCGAAAAACATACTACAAAAAGAAAACATACAAGACGAGTTACAATATATAGAAAAATATTTTTCAATTATACCATTTGCTTTAAAACAATTACAAGAGCACCACTTAACGCTAAGTGATTCATTTTTAATATTAGATACAGTCAGAGCTTGTATAAATGTGTGTGCATCACAAAATATTAAAAATAAAATTGAAAAAGTCATGGAAAGAAATCCGGATATAGATATACTAAGAGAATGGAGTGAAAATATTTAAAGAAATGAAATAGATGACCAAATTTTATTGAAATGCAAATTTGCTCCAATGACCTCTACAGATGTCGAACGATCATTTTCCATATATAAATGGATTATTGATGTCAAAAGAAATAAATTGAAAATTGATAATATAGAAAAACTGTTGGTCATTTATTTTAATTCCGTAGATGGTGATGGGTTTTTCAGCGAAGAATTGGTAGACGATGAAACAATCGGCTTAGAATAATTTAATAAAAAGTATTTTCATCACGCGCAGTAGCGTAAAGTCTTTCATTTACGAGCATGTCAAGAGCTTCTAGGAATAGAAAGTGTATCGTAAAGTTTTGTCACCAATCGTTAACCCTTAATTTGACTTTGTTCGTCGTACCGAACAGCATAGAAAAAAAAAAACTGTGCGAGCTGTCTTTTAAATTTGCGTTACCATTTTTACTACAATTGGTAGTTCTATATTTCTGCTATGGGGAGCAAATATAAAATTCACTGTGGCAACACTAGACAGTCAGTAGTGTCAACAAAATGGCGCCGAAGAGACGTGGTTGTGCGCTGTCCAAGGTATTTATTATTTATTATGTGATTTTTATTACTTTTCGTTGGTTTCTCTGTGATTTTATATTGATAGCAATGTAATGTAATCAAATACAACACATTTTTGTCGGTGCTTGTCAGTAATATTGGGTAAAAGTGCACTTGAATGCGTGTTCGTCGTGCCGAACACTGCCAAGTATTATATATAACAAACAGTGTCTCCAACAACGCCGTAATTACGGTAAACCTACCGTAATTTGAACATATCTACCACCTACCGTAGACATGTTCAATTCTACCGTAATTTAACCGAACCGCCTTAAAAATGGTGTACCCTACCTAACATACTGTTTTTTTTATTTCAAACAATGTTTTAAAATGACAACTCTGTATCATTCCCGGGCATTCCCCGTACAATCCATTTGTGTGAATAGACAAGTAGACGAAACTTATGCGACCAAATTACGAAGTTATTGAATATAGTACTGGAGTAGAACTTAGTCATGCCTCTGCGTTTTGTCAACTTTAATTTCTGTTCGCCATTTTTTCAAAATAGTTTGCTCAGATCTTTTATCGCAATTATATTTATAAAAAATGGTATCTGACAGTAACAATTCAAGTGACGACAGCGACGCTGGACCTTCTAGTAAGCGCGCAAAAAATAAGTTGTACAAACAAAAATTTCGATCAGAGTGGTTGAAAAACAAAGACTTTTCCTCGTGGCTTCGCGAATACCCGAAAAACCAATATAAAGCAAAGTGTTCGCTCTGTGATACCACCATGCAGGCTGATATAAGTGTACTGAAACGTCATAACGCAGGTTCAAAGCATCAAAGTAAGGTAAAGAGTACATCTATTCAACCACCAATTGTAAAATTGTTGCAAACTTCAAAATTGCATTCAGAAGAAGAAAAAGCAAAATATGCAGAGCTTAAGCTAGCAGCATTTATGGCTGAACATAAGATACCTACATTCAAGTATGGACCATTTATCGGATTTGTTAGTTGATGCATTTCCTGATTCAAACATTGCGAAAAATGTGAAAATGAAACATACTAAGCTGCAAGTTATAATAAACAATGTCTTGGGCGATTCGGAAAAAGCAGCTTTAAGCGCCGATTTAAAATCACAAAAATTTTCTGTACTAATCGATGAAAGCACCGACATCACATCTACAAAAACTATGTGTGTGGTTGTACGTTATTATGATCCGAAGATAGGGCGTGTGGTCAGTCGGCTTTGGGACCCCATTGACCTTTTTGGTGCAGATAATGTAGATCACACTACAACTGCAAAACGCCTATTCGAAGTCCTAATTAAATCATTTGAAGAAAATTGTGTTCCGCTAAAAAATATAGTTGGTTTCGGATCTGATGGCTGCAATACAATGATGGGCTGTAACAATTCGGTTTCATCAAGATTCAGGCAGTTATGTCCAGGAATAACCATTATAAAGTGTATTGGTCATTCGTTACACTTATGCTCGAGCGAGGGTTGCAAAGAACTACCACCTGAATGCGAAAAATTAACACGCAACATCTATAACCACTTTAAAACCAGTAGTAAGCGGCAAAGTCAACTAAAAGCTTTCCAAGAGTTTTGTGATGCAAAAATACATAAAATGTTGCGACCAGCCCAAACTAGATGGCTCTCCTTATCAGCCGTCGTCGAGAGGATCCTAGAACAATGGGAGGCTCTTAAACTTTACTTTGATGATAAATGGCTTGAAGATCACGAATGTCGTGAAATACACACTGCTTTGAGAGACCCCATTCAGAAGGCTTACTTTTATTTTCTTTCGTGGATGTTGCCAAAGTTCACTAGAACTAACGCATATTTTCAAAGTGAAACTACAGTCTTACCAGAAATGCACTTGAAAATGCAAGAACTATACAGAGAGCTGCTTCTGTTAATTATGCCCTCAAGTTATGTAAATAATACACCGCTCGACAGTATTGACCCCACAGACGAACGCAAGCATATACAACCAGAAGATATTTATTTAGGTCTTGGTGTTCAAAAACAGTTGTCACTCCCTGACGTTATTGCTGATGTCAATTCTGTGAAACAATTGCGAGAAAATTGTAAGAGATTCGTTATCCAGGCAGCAGTTGGCATAAGGAAAAGATATAGCCTAGATGACAAACTGTTTATTGCAGTTTCCAAATTAGATAACGAAAATTGCATGTTTGCAACTGAAAAGAGACTGGCTTCTTCAACATTCACCTTATTGCCCCTGATATCTCCCAAGAAACTTGATGTCCAGCAGATTTTAGACGATGAATGGCGGCATTTTCCGAATTACATTGCACAAAACAAATGTGATTTAGACGTCAACGATCCTCCTGATGTATTTTGGCATAAGGTGTCAGAAATCAAAACTAAAGAAGACTCGCGACCATTCGGACCATTCTATAATTTAGCACATTTTATGCTAGGAATGCTATCATTGCCCCACTCAAACGCCGATTGCGAGCGCATTTTCAGCCACATCACCGACTTGAAAACAAAAAAAAGGAACCAATTGTCAACAAAATCTATTGTTGGGAATCTATTTACGCAGCAACTCATTAAGAGAACAGGCAAAAACTGCGTAGATTTCCATCCTACAGATAAAATGATTAAAAGTATTAATGTTTCCATGTACAAAAAGGCTGAAACGCCTGGAACTTAATGTTGAGTTGTGAAATAAAGTTACCGTAAATTTACCGTATTTTTAATTTTTGATCTCCCGTAATTTTCCACCATATACCGTATTTTTAGACTGGCAACATCGTAATTTTGACAAATAGAGTTGGAGACACTGATAACAAAACACCTTGTTGCATGTTTGTTCGATGTGGTGAACGTTACCTAGTTATATGTAACTAACTCTTCTGCATTATTTTGTTTATGTGTGTGGCTGTTTTTCTTACTGTGGTTTTCCTTTTGCTTCCTAACAGCGCAAGATACCTGGGCGAGGTGACAAAATATTGGCGCTTGTACCTAACATAAATGCTGGCTCGGAATCTAGTGAGAACTCAGATTCTGAAGTCGAAGCTCTAACAGGCTCTGCTTTACCGCTTTCACCCCACTCCTCTCCCGCTCCATCTGTGTGTTCGGAATTAATGGAGTTGAATATAGAAAGTCCAAAAAACGTCAATAACCAGATTGTATGCGATGACCAGATTGTATGCGATGACCAGATTGAATGCGATGAGAAGTCTTTAGAAACACCTGCTGGCAAAATTAAAACTGTCGCTAATATCCTAATACAACAAACTTCAAGTCCCAAACTAGATTCCCATACAACAAAGATTCCCATAGTGAAGATGTGCCCTTATCCCCCATAATAGCCGACGTCTACCCAAATCCAAATGGCGACCCAGATTACAATTGTATTCCCTCTATTAGCTCATTGCCGTCACTGAGATCTCATGAAGAACCATTCAGGCCAATAATAAGTTCTATAAATAATAAATCTGCTAATTCCTCCCCATCTGCTTCTAAAAAATCAAAGAGCACAAACAATGCTACAGGACGTAAAAAACTTGTAGCTCTAAGAAAAACAGCAAGAACTCAGCCAAACTTACCATCCACCTCTTCTAATTCAAGTAATGCGCAACTGCCCCGCAAAACCAGATCTAAACAACCGTCTACAACACCCGCTAAAAAAATAAAGAAGAATACTAAATTCACTTTATGTTACTCATGGAAAAAGCAAGTTTTCAGGCATAGAGCTGAACTGGAAGAGCACGATGGGAACTATGAAGACATCGAAGATATCGAAAGTCCCTATGATTATTTTACACTATTTTTTCAGTTGATGTTATGACAGAAATAGTAGAACAGACCAATGCGTATTCCGTTCAGGAAACTGGCAGATCTATTAATTTATCCGACGATGAGCTGCGGGATTTTCTGGCTATCCATATTATGATGGGTATTGTATCCATGCCGTCGTACTTAGATTACTGGTCTCAAAAATTTAGATACCCATTTATTGCTGATATCATGCCTTTGAAACGTTACCAGCAAATCCGGCGGTATCTGCACTTCGCAGACAACAATTTGGAAGACACCGACAGATTCTATAAAGTCCGTCCTCTTGTAGAAAAGATAAGACAGAACTGCTTAGCGCAAGAGCGAGAGACAAAGTTTAGCATCGATGAAATGATGATTCCTTATAAAGGTACAAAAGCAGGTAAACGGAGACAGTACATGAAAGACAAACCCACAAAGTGGGGATTTAAAAATTACGTAAGAGCAGGAGTTTCTGGAATGATTTACGATTTTGTTCTTTATGGCGCTGAAGACACCTTTCGTTTCCACACATTTACCGAAAAGGAATCATCACTAGGCTTTGGAGCTCAAGTAGTCATTGCATTATGTAAAAGCATAAAGCACAAACCTGCGATCATTTACTGTGACAACTTTTTCTCATCGCCGGAACTGTTTTATTTACTTCGAGAAGAATATGGGATATTTGGGCTTGGCACCATACGAACTAACAGGATTCGGGGCGCTGAGAACAAATTGCCTACAGAAAAACAGATGAAAAAGAAAGAACGTGGAAACTACGCAGAAGTTGTCTGCGACAAAAACAAGCTAGCGATTGTCAAATGGCATGATAATAAGGTTGTCACTTTTGTCAGTTCTTTTGTAGCTGCAGAACCCGTAAATACGATCAGAAGAGGAAGGTAGATGTGCAGTGTCCGCAAGTTGTGAAGGAGTACAATAAACACATGGGTGGTGTAGACTTAGCTGATATGCTAATAGCATTGTATAAATCACCCTTCAAATCGCGACGTTGGTATTTGGGCATTTTCGCGCAGATGCTTGATATAAGCATAAACAATGCTTGGCTGTTACAGCGACGTGTTGGCAACAGGAACCTGTCCCTAAAAGAGTTTAGATTTGAAATATACCAAGGGCTGTTGAAGATAAAGAGGACACCTCGTGGCATTTCTGATACCAAGACCAAAACCATAGATTCGGTACGTTATGACAACGTGGGTCATTTTGTGTCCACGAAATCAGAAGGGCGTTGTATGTTGTGCAGAAAAAACAGTCTTCTGCATTAAATGCGACAAAAGGCTTTGCTTTGTTACGGGCAAATCTCCCCGAAATTGTCATTTAGAATTCCACAGTGTAAAGCCCTGATTGTATTTATGAATTTTTTCATAAAAAGTTACATTATTTCATTAAAATTTTCTAATTGACATATAATCTTTTATTTCCTAATTTTCCGTTCATACATTGGCAGTGTTCGCCGCAGCGAACATGTATATTCCTCAATTTTTCGTTACTTAATTGGCAATGTTCATGTTAAGGGTTAAAGATTAACATAAGAAAACGGCTTCACGCCACTGCGAGTCGTACTCCTACTCCTTGTCAAAATTAGCACAATGTTTTCAATACGACGGCATTATTAATGCCGAAAATTTCAAATTACATTTTTACGAATAATATAGTATAAATATTCTATATATATATATATATTTTTGTAATTTATTTGCTACTTACTTCTTTAGTTAAATATATTTATATATTTTGTAGACTGACCAATAAGTAACTATAATGTCAACTGTTTTGAAAATTAAATTATATATCTAACTCGATCATCGCGTTTTATTTACATTCCATGTCTTCAATTTACTATAGTTAACTAATAAAAGTGGATTATCCATTTAAATATAACGTTCCAATTAGGCACTGACAAAAGAAACTACTTGAATAATAGTTTTTTTAATTTCGAGAGTTCCCGGGATTTTCGGAAATACCTACTTGGCATATCTATGTTACGTCCGCATGTAGCAAATAACATAAATAGCTCTATCTACTCCTGTAAAAACTACTTAAACATTGGTTTTTTAATTTCGAGAATTCCCGGGATTCCGGGAAATATTTGGCATATCCATGTTATGTCCGCATGTCGCAATGTGGGCTGAAATTCGACTTTCATAGACATTTTCATTTGATTTTTTAAGTGTCATTTTTTTTGCTTGGATATGCTTTGGCAGGCTAAGTACATACTTAAAAATATAAAATTTACTGAATATAACTGCAAACGGCCCAGATATAATTTTATTGTGGAAAATTTGTATGGAGTCGACTTTAAAATCGGCGATAACTTAGCTATCGCACAATTGCGCCTTATTTCCTTATAGGATATTTTTCTATGATATATTTAGGATTTTTTGGCATACTACATAAACCGGGCAAAGGAACGGCTTTTTTTTTTTAAAATAGTAAGAATTTTTGAAATTTTTTGTTTTTATTTTAGTACTATATTTCAAGTCTATATCAAATCTTAACCTAATGTGAAGTACCTAAACTATGACTAGATCATCGATTATAATTTATTCTACTGAAAATGTTGGGAAACTTAGATACTAAATTAATAATTCAATAAATAAGTATATTTCTACAGTAAACAAGGAATAACGAAGTAAGTTTGTGTCTAATTTTAAGTGTTTGGCTACTATTTTGCCTAAAAAGTAAGTAAATTTTATGGTATTAAAATGATAATTCTTACGCTAATCGATATTTTTGCGGCGCAATCAATTAACTGCAATAATTAAGTATTTTTAATGTATTTTCATTATGTTTTCATAGATCGGAGAAATTCACTAATGAGCAGAGTATTAGATAATTATATTGTAATACTGTGGTATTAGCCACTAGTTAATGGTATAACGATTTCGAGGGTAGTTAGTTAATTAGCTACATTATTTCTTCTTCACTATATATAATGAGTACATACAGAATATTGAAGTAGTTTTGCTTTACGCAGTGGAAGTACAACATTAATATTTAAACATGGAAGGTATCGTTACCAACCTGGACTTGTTCGTGATTTTGCAAAGTGCACAAAATAAAAGAGACTACAATTTTTTATTTTTAAGTTGTATTATCTCGGTTCAGTTGCAGTCGAAGTGAAGAGGATCAAATGACTTTACGAGAATTTTGTCGAAGATTTGCAAACACAGTAGAAAAGCGATGGAAAGTAGCCCACCGGAAAATAGAACATTTTAGACAAAATTATGGCAGTTGGCTTGAAGCTGATGTTGACTGGCCTAGCTGTATTCAAGAAAACGTTCCAGGTGCTCAGGCGTCATCGATGGAAGAGGAAGAAAATGCTAGTACTTATATTTCGGAGCCATCGACATCGACCACAGTTGGGACTATGACAAAAAGAAAATATATTTCTCGAATACCGTTTGAAGACCGTTTAGGATCTAAACAGAAGAAAAGACGGAGTTCTGAACATTCTCACAGTGAATCTAGTGAACTTTTACATGCAGCAATATCCAAAATGAAAGAAACTGGTCAAGAAAAATTTGCTTCCGTGATACAACTTTTGATCAAGCATCCAGAAGCTGTTGAAAAATTTGAGGACCTCCTTCAACAACGACCCAACAAAAAGAGGACTACGTTTACACCTCAGAAAGCACTTAGCCTGATTTTATCTCTTCACCTATCAAAATGGCAGTATATAACGTTGAGAGAGTCAGCTATCAGAGAAGGTTTAAAGAATATGTACCCTTCCTATTACAGTGTTCAGAATGAAAAATACGAGTGCTATCCACCAAAAAATGACATAACAGTTACAGACTCCTCTGCTAGAATTACTCTGCAAGCTCTTTTAGACTTAACAGTGAAAACGGATTACGAAAACTTTGCCGGAAAATATACAAAACAAACAATGTCAATTGATCAGCAAGTGGGGTTTTGATGGTGCATCAAGCCAAAGCAGATACAAGCAGAAGATGGATTCTGAACATGATGACGACTCCAGTATATTCATGACGTCATTGGCACCATTAAAGATGACTTGTGAAGGAAAAACTGTGTGGAAGAATCCAAAACCTTGCTCGGCAGCATTTTGTCGTCCAGTACAGTTCACCTTTGTTAAAGAAAGTGAAGCAGAGGTGAAGGAAGAAGAAAGGAAAATGAAAAACGAAATCGCTACACTCAGGCCATCTGTATGCGGTAGCAATACTATTGACCACAAGCTTATGTTAACCATGGTTGACGGTAAGATATGCACATACCTTTCAGATGCAACATCTTCAGCAACATGCTATCTTTGTCTAACGAAACCATCTCAGATGAACAAGTTGACTGAAGTTAAAGACAAGCCAATACCAGATATTATGATGGAGCTTGGTCTTTCTTCACTCCATGCGCGCATAAATATGATGGAGTGCCTCTTGCATATCGCATACAGATTGGAGTTCAAGAAATGGGCTGCTAGAGGTGCTGACCAGGAACTAATGAAGCAAAGGAAGGAGGCGATTCAAAAACGGTTTCATGATGAACTTAATTTGCTTATAGATGTGGTAAAACAAGGTTTCGGAACCACCAACGATGGCAACACAGCCAGAAGATTTTTTGAGTACCCTGAAAAAACTGCTAACATAACAGGGTTGGATGAAGAACTTATTCGCAGATTCGCTGTAATTTTGCAGGCCATAACATCAGGTGAACACATAATTGTAGAAAAGTTCAAGGAGTACGCATCGCAGACTGCTGAGAGATTCGTGGCATTATATGGTTGGTACAATATGCCTGTTACTGTACATAAGATATTGATACATGGAGCAGACATTATCGCTCATAACGCAATCGTACCAATTGGAATTCTTTCTGAAGAAGCATCGGAGGCTCGCAATAAGGATTTCCGAAGATTCAGAGAACACCATTCCCGTAAGAAGAGCAGAGTGTGTTCGAACGAGGATATTTTCAATTTCCTTCTTCTTTCTTCTGATCCACTTATCTCAGCTACAAGGCCCACCATGGATGCAAAGAAGAAAAAAGCCCGCTTTGACGAAGTGTGCGGTCTGCTGAATCTTCAAGAGTCTGACCATGAAATCGAGTTCTGCGATGTCTCTCATTTGGATCTTGAATCTGACTCTGAATCAGACTCTACCGATAGTGACTCAGAATAAATACTAATAAACAATTTAAGTATTTTTATAAATAGTTACTTTTACAATAGATCTCACTGGGTTGCAGTGTTCTGAACAAAATGTTACTTTAGAGTATTTTTTTTAATTACAATTAATTATTTTATTTATTGTTTAAAATCTTTTTATAATATAATTATAAGCACTTCCTAATAAAATATTTCGGATTTCAATCTAATTTGTAAATTATTGACCTGACTAACTTATCTCTTTAACTTATTATCCGGGTATTTATCTACAATAGAAGTCACTGCACCGAATGTGGTATGTCTTCTGATGCATTTGCATAATGCATTCAGAGATAAACCATGATTGGTGCATCCCATTGCATTTAGATAAAAGTGTCTCAAAGAGGCCTTTACGTGTTGGACCTGTGTCCCCCACGCAAGCCTTCCAAAGGTCCGGACAACGGCCCTTGAGTAAACCTTTTACAGAGATACATAATGATAAAACTCCAACTTAGGGAACAAAAAATTAAACCGCCTTAAAAAGAACTAAAAAAGTAAAAAATAACATTAACTAACGACACTTCACATTAGGTTTAGCTTATATACGGTGAAGTAGAAATATGTAGCTAATTAACTAACTGCTCTCGACATCATTGTACCATTAGCTAGTGGCTAATACCACAGTATTTATTGCGCCGCAAAAATATCGATTAGCGTAAGAATTATCATTTTAATACCATAAAATTTACTTATTTTTTAGGCAAAATAGTAGCCAGACACTTAAATTAGACACAAACTTACTTCGTTATTCCTAGTTTACTGTAGAAATATATTTATTTATTGATTTATTAATTTTGTATCTAAGTTTCCCAACATTTTCAGTAGAATAAATTATAATCGATGATCTAGTCATAGTTTAGGTACTTCACATTAGGTTAAGATTTGATATAGACTTGAAATATAGTACTAAAATAAAAACAAAAAATTTCAAAAATTCTTACTATTTTTTAAAAAAAAGCCGCACTTTTGCCTGGTTTATGTAGTATGCCAAAAAATCCTAAATATATCATAGAAAAATAACCTATAAGAAAAATAGGCGCAATTGTGCGATAGCTGAGTTATCGCCGATTTTAAAGTCGACTCCATACAAATTTTCCACAATTAAATTATATCTGGGCCGTTTGCACTCATATTCAATAAATTTTATATTTTTAAGTATGTACTTAGCCTGCCAAAGCATATCCAAGCAAAAAAAATTACACTTAAAAAATCAAATGAAAATGTCTATGAAAGTCGAATTTCAGCCCACTGTGTGTCGGAAGTAGCAGAAACAGCTCTACCTATTCCGACCACTGTTAATGATATATCAGTGATTGTGAATGTTTTATATCACAATTTTAAATTCGTCGCGTCGTGTTGTGTTTGTGTTGAAATTGGAATCATAAAATTAATATTCGTAATTATTAATGAGTTTATTTTGTTATTCAATTGACATTCATTGTGTTGTGCAATTTGTGATTAGAGTGTGTCGTCATAAATAGTTCCATTTCACTTGGGCTTGCAATTTTATTGATATAATACTAGTATATTTTCACCGCTTTTTTAATGCCCCCTTTGGAATTACAGTCTGTAAATAAATAAAAATAATGATATTTTCGACAACAAAATTAAGACACAAGTATACAACCGGAACACTAAGTTCCGGTTCCTGATATAGAACCGATATATCGACCATCTCGTGACCATGATACATTTAAGGGTTCCTTTAGTCAACAGTAAAACCCTTTGCTAATAAATTTTATAATGGTTTCAGACAAGAAGAAAAATGGTTGTCGTATTGGATGTTGACCGTTTTTTAAATAAAGAACTTATCCGTAATCGGATGCATATACTTATTTACCTATTCATAATAAAAAGCTATGAACATAAATGGAAACGGATTCTTAAATTCATTTATTTGTAAATTTCGGGATAAGAGTTGTTCTTTCAATCAAAGATAACAAATTTAGCACCTAAAAAACGCGGTCTGAAAAATCTCTGACAACAGGGCTCTGCCCACACGATAAGAAGAGAAGAAGAGCGCCTAAAGATCCGATCTTTAGGAGTTTCTATCTCGTGATGTTTTTTTAATGTAAATTTTCATTCCATATTTAGTAATCACTTGAGCTTTAGGTAAATACCATATAAATATACATCAGATTATCCGACCATCGAATAATAAGTAAATAAGACACTATTACTTACCCAGCATAGACGGCACTAAGTGTGCCAAATTATTCTTAAGGAGAAAAGTCCCCAGGTCCTCCTCCATGATTGGTACCATACAAGAAGTACGTAATCACTAAATCACTGAACAATTAACACAACACTATGACCGCGCCCGCGTGCTATAGGAACAACGAACAATTATTATTAAGACCGCGTGTGCTGTTGAAGGCGTCCACAATTAAAATGGAAAAAAAGTAGTTGGGACGCTCCAGGTAGCAGTTCTAACGGTCCCGCGCCTATTGTCCTTCAAGTTAAGACGTACCGTGCGAGCGAGACAAGTGACGATTTATGTAGGTGCGAATGAAAGAAAAAAGGTTAGGGCTGGGAATACAACAATGGATATTGTTTTGGTTGTCAGTCGGCTGTTGTGCTTCGTACATAGTTAGGGTTACCATCTGACCGGATAAATCCGGTCAAGACCGGATTTTTACGTATTAGACCGGACTCCGCCCGGATTTTACGTCAGACCGGATTTTTGGCATACTTGCATGTCCTCCCGCCCGCTCAAGCGACGGGTGGCGCAGCCCGCTCCGCACTGAGCCCGAAAGTGTAGGATCGCAAGCACACCGCAAGTGCGGGGGGCGAGCGCGGCGCGCGCGGGCTACGCGGCACCCGCCCGCTACCCTCCCTCAGGTAATTGCATCGGGCGGATCGGAAATTAATGAAAACAAATCTACTAATTGTTGTGATTGTGTTTATTTTTCGTGGCACGCGCTTGCGCAAGCATCGTGATAATGGCGTCCGCAAACAAAAAACGTTGTAAATTCACAGATGTGTTAAAATCTAAATATCCTTCTTTTACTGAGGGTAGAAATGACCAAGAAGTGAAGTGTACTATTTGTGATTGTTTTGTGTCGATTGGATACAAAGGTGGAGCTGACATAGAAAAACATTTAAAAACAGAAAAGCACTTAAAGAAGAACCGATTGTGCGCCAGTACAAGTAAGATTGATACTTTCATTACCCAAAAAGGTAACAAAAGTAGTGCTGTTGATGCCACGCTTGCTTTTCATGTAGTTAAACACCACCAATCTTACAAAAGTATGGACTGTACTTCGCAGTTACTAAAAAAACTATTTCAAGATTCTGATTTGGCAAAAAATCTAGCCTGCGCAAGGACCAAAACAGAGGCTATTATAAATAATGTCATTGCGCCCTACACTATCGAAATTCTTCTTGAAAAGCTAAAAGACATTGTGTTTTTTGGATTGTCAACCGATGCCAGTAACCACAACGCTGATAAAATATTTCCGATAATCATTCAATACTTTGATTGGAAGACTGGCATGGAAAGCAAAATGCTTGAGCTCAAATCCTTGGAAAATGAGACTTCGCTGACTATTGCAAATTACCTACTTGAAACTCTTGAAAAATACAATTTAAAGGAGAAATGTGTTTCCTTTACCGGTGATAATGCTAATGTCAACTTTGGAGGTGTTACACGAAATGAAGGAAATAACGTTATTACCCATTTGAACCGGAACCTTGAGCAAGAGATAGTAGGAGTCGGATGTCCTGCTCATATTTTACATAATGCAATTCGCCACGCAACTGATTTGTTAGACATTGACGTTGAATCGTTAGTGATGAAAATCTTTAATCATTTTTCGGTATACACTATAAGAACAGAAAAGCTAAAAGAGTTGTGCAGCTACATAGATATAAGCTATGAAAAACTCCTTTATCACAGCAAGACAAGATGGCTTAGTCTTTTTCCAGCTATTGAAAGGATTCTCAAACTATACGAGCCATTGAATGAGTATTTTACAACGACGGAGAAAGTACCCGTTGTGATAAAAAAGTTCTTCGAAAATGAAACTAGTGAGATATATTTGTTTTATCTGCATTCTCTAATGGCTATATTTCACCAAAGAATTGCTTCGCATGAAAAAGAGAAAAACTCAATCGCCGAAGTTCTCAGTGCATTAAATGGAACAACAGAATCACTCAATCAAAGAATCGAGCAAAATTTCATCCCTTTGAAAGTACGACAGCTTTTTCAGAAACACAATATTAACGCAGCTGACCAAACAAAGATAAATAGCGAAATAAAACAAATGTACGGAGAATGTATCAACTACATAAACCTTTGGATAACACCCTTACAATCCTTAAAATGCTTCGATTGGATGTGTTTGAAGAAGGATCTGCAATTTGAAAAAATCACAGAAGCTCTAGTGTTTTTGAGAGACAAAGGAATTCCTATAGATGACGCAAAACTTTTTGAAGAGTTCTGCCTGCTTAAGAATTTTTTTAACACAAAGGAGGACAATTTTTATGACGAGCTCGCTGAAAAGCAATGGTGTATCTTTTTTAATACAATTAACGACAGCTCAAGAGTTTCAGAATTTCTGAAGATCTGTCAATATTTCTTTAGTATTTTGCCACATAATGCAAATGTGGAGAGAGTCTTTTCTCTCATGACTTCTCAATGGACCAAAGAGAGAAACAGACTTTCAGTTGAGTCAGTGAGAGCCATATTGCTTACGCAATATAACTTTAAACACATGACATGTGAACAATTTCATTGCGAAATAGCTGGAAAAAGCAACTTTTTGCATGCGGTTGCTAGTAACCAAAAATATGTATTTAAATAATAAAAAACGTACGTAAATACTATGATTTTTATTTAATACAAGTGCGTGACCGGACTTTTTTTTCAAAATCAGGATTTTTAAACAAGTCGGACAGGATTTTGCATTTTTAGGCCTGGTAACCCTATACATAGTAGATGCGATATCGTTTTGCTCTTTTTCTCTACTTGGCTGTGATTCTGGACTATTTCTTCTGATTTGTGACTACTGTGCTTGTTAACCGGACTCTGATTTGTACTTGTGATACGGAAGTGTTGAAGATGACGTCCTACACACCTGAGGAATATGCGGATATGCTTATTTGTTACTGATACTGTGATTGTGTCTGCGCAAGCTCGCAACGAATACATAACTCGCTACTCCGGTCGTCGAGTGCCGGATGTGGCCGTTTTCGACAGAGTTTATCGAAGACTTCGCGAAACTGGCTCTGTTTTGAGACGAAATACAGACATGGGAAGACCACGAATTGATGACGACAAAGAACAAGACAATGAAATAGTGCAACGCTTTCGAGCGGATCCGACTACTTCCACTAATATTGTTGCCCGTGATCTGGGACTTTCGCAATGGAGAGTGTTGTTTGCAGTGCATACTGCTAGCCTATACCCGTACCATTACACGCCGCCGCCGGTACACGTTATTGAAGAAGGAGACCCTGCGAGAAGGTTGGACTTCTGCAGATTTATGCTCAATGCTGACGTAGAAGACCCAGATTTTCTAAGAAATATCTTGTGGACAGATGAATCCAAATTTGATAAAGATGGGATCACTAACTATCACAACGCCCATTTCTGGGCCTCAAAAGAACTAGGGAATCCCAATAAGAAAAGAGTGAAGGGGTCCCGAAAGGGGGAACGAAGATTCAGCGTAAATGTGTGGATGGGCATTATCTCCAATCATTAGATTGGACCTTACTTAACCTTCTGCGACTGAGGTGGTAGTCTATCGGACACCACCGAACACAAAAAACGTTGCCAGATCGCAACGTGGCGTGATGTAGCTCTGTCTCGCTCAGTACCTCCCGTAACGCCTCGAGCTAACGGTCAGTGAGGCGCGGGCAGCCACGCGGTGCAGAAGTGTGGAGTTCTCAGCTGCCGGTGTCCCACAGACGTAAGTACAGCAATAATAGTTGATTCTGATAGACGTCACCTCACCAATATCTTTTTAGACCCCTAGTGTCTAGTAGTCGTTTCATCAGTAAAATAGTAATACTACCATAGACATAACCTCACTTTTAATTTGCTAAAGTTATCATAATTTTAACTTTTTTAGATGGCGACTCAAAGTAAATACGGCGGGCCATCAAAACGAGACAGCAGTGGAAGGTTCAAAATAATGATGAGCAGGTTGAGCAATGGCTTGAAGAGTTAGAAGACGAAAACGAGTTTAGCGATTTAGATGATTCGGTTGAAGATCCTAATTATATGGAAGGGAATGGACAGCAAGATGTACTGGCAGACCTTGAGGAAGAGAATGCCGAATCGAGTGAGAGTGATTTTCTCTCTGAAGACGAAGTGCCTCTTAGCTCTTTAGTTTCTCGGGAGCAAGGTGGTCCAAACTACATTGGAAAAGACGGATTTTTATGGTCTAAGAAGGAAATAGCGAGGACAAGCAGAACTCCTGCACATAATATTATTCATGTTAGTGTTGCCGCTCGATAGGCCAAATATCGATTGTCTATCGATAGCTATCGATAGGTGAGAAATAATGTACTCGCTCGATAGGACAATCGATCGTATCGATAGTATCGATACTATCGATAGTATCGATATCTCTTTTACTCCAATAGTATCGGTAAACAGCAATACTATCGATAGTATCGATAGTTTCGATCGCTGCCATCTAATGATCAATCGATAGTATCGATACTATCGATAGTATTGCTTTCCAATATCGAATTGACTATCGATACTATCGATACAATCGATAGTTTTGCACTATCGATAGTGATAATTATTTCAATAGTATTGCATTCAGTATCTAGGCATAATGGGTAGTGGAAATGTATAACGTGGCTATGTTCAACCAAAACCACTTTTCTAGTATATTGCCTTTATAATAAGCGCACGTTTGACTTTTTTTAAAGTAGCGATTCTTTAAATTATTAGGTGGGTAGATCGAAAAAAATATTTAGTTATTGTTCCTACTACTTACCTACTGACTTTAGTCGTCTTTGCCTATTTATGTTGTTCGTGTCGTGTCATATCATTCGGTGGTGTATTCTTCAAGTTAGGTAACTAACGAAACTAAATAAATAATAACAAAAAGTAAAATTGGAACTAGACATGGAATTAGATACTTCTGATGAAAATTGTACGAAGAAAAAGAAATCGTTGATGTGGAATTTCTTTAACAGGACAGAACTCGGTGACAAAGTTGTCTGTAAATCTTGCAGGATCGAATTAAAATATTGCAATAATACTAGCAATATGAAGGACCACTTGAGACGTAAACATCCTGAAAATTTATTAGAATTTCCTACTACTTCTACTAGCTGCAATACAAGTCAAGAAAATTCTGAAACTCAGAGCCAAGTGAAATATGCTGCAAATTCAACAAGGAAAAAAATGATAGATAAAAAATTTGCTAAAATGGTGGCAGTTGATATGCAGCCTCTACGTTTATCCGAACACGAGGGCTTAAAGGAGTTTGTTAACGCATTAGACACAAAATATGAAATGACTGGCAGAACAACGTTAAGCACCCAAATCCTACCAAAATTATATTCAGGGATGAAAGTAAAGTTGTTCGAAATACTCAAGAATGTAAAAAATTTGGCTATTACGACGGATGCATGGACGTCGACGAGTAATCAAGGCATCCTTGCTGTAACTGCGCATTTCATAAATAAAATGAAGCTGGAATCGGTACTACTAAAAGCAGTAGTGTTACATGGGCATCACGACGCGGATAACATATCTTCAGTGAGTAATGCTTTATCTTATTTATATCATCATGATACGAATGCTCGAATGCAATCATATTTCAGTTTAACATGTAATATATTATTTACTGATGACTCTTAATGGTTAATGTGATGTAACTGTAATAATAAAATATTATAAGTACCTAATCTCGCGGACTTTTTGTGAGCAATAATAAGCACTATACAATTTTAGTACATAAATCATTTTACTGGGGTTTATAATGAAACAACAAGAATAATAATAACAATGTTACCATATAAAAACCGGTATTGCTAGCCGTGTCAAGCATACTCAAGCATAGCTTGACGTTTCCGTTTGTAAAAACTAGATGGCGCTACTATCTCCGACACATATAATAAGGACCCTAATGGGAATCCTAGTGTTTTTTAAATAAAATATAGCCTTTGTTAGTCGCTGATAATATAGCATTATATTGGTCAAATAATGTTGAAAATCGCCTCAGTAGATCTTCAATACAAACAAAATCTTTCCTCTATATTGCTAGTGTAAATGTAGATTTACATAGTTTTATTTACAGTTTTTAACCAGTGGATGTGAAGAATTGGCCTTTTTGTTCAACGGTGACCTTTATTTACTGTCTAACTTTTTTGTTTCAGACTATTGCGTTGATTTTAGAAGAGTGGCAATGTCGTAATAAAGTTACGGTCATGGTAACTGATAACGCTTCCACAATGATTAAAGTTGCCGAAATATTAAAGATAAGACACGTACCATGTTTTGCCCACTCGTTAAATTTGGTAATCAAAAACACTATTCAGGACCCAGGATGTAGTGTATTAAAAGAACTGATAGATAAATGTAAAGCTATTGTTGCGTTTTTCAAACATAGCACGTTAGCTTCCGACCAGTTAAAATCTTTCCAAACAAACTTAAACAAGAAACAATTGCAGACTATACAAAACGTGGATACGTGATGGAATAGTGCACTTCAAATGATGAAGAGAATCGCTGAAATCAGAGACGAGTTATCACTTACATTGACCAAACATCCGAAAGCACCAAAAAATCTTACAGAGGAAGAATTCGAATTTCTTGGAGAAGTTGTGAAATTATTTGAACCCATTAATGAATGCACAGAAGCTGTATCGGGTGAAACATATACAACTTTGTCTTTGATAATACCCTTGATAAAAGGCTTGTTATTATGTTATGCTCAGCTGGAGAGAGAACTGTTATCGGAGCCCAGTAAAATTATTCTTGAAACTTTAAAAAAACTTATTACAACTAAGATCAAACCATACGAATCACGAGGTCCTTGCATGATCACTACCCTTCTCAACCCTCATTTTAAAAAACAGGCTTTTAAAACCGATTCGGAAGTCGAAAGGGCTGTTAATGTGGTTCAAAAAGAATATATTTCTTACTTAGCGCAAAACAGGGCCGCGTCGCCGTCATCAAATGTAATGGTAACTGGGACATCTCAAGAAGAAGCAGTGCCACAAAAAAAACCGAAGCTTAATTTACTTTCATACCTCCGCGAATCACCATCTACCTCCAGCTCCACTACCACAAATGTTACCGCAGAAGCCATTGTTGACATCAATCAATACCTTTCAAAGCCAATTATAGATACGACAGAATATCCCATCGAATTTTGGCATTTCAGTCAAAGCAATTTAAAAAATATTGCTCTTAAATACTTGTGCGTCCCGGCCACCTCCACGCCAGCCGAAAGAATATTTTCGGCGGCTGGGCAAATTGTTGTAGAACGCCGAAACCGTTTAAGTGGAGATCACTTGAACGAACTGCTTTTTATAAAACAAAATCATGCACTATTAGATAAGTAAGCATAACTATATTTAAAATAATGTTTTGTTCTTATATTAATGTCTTGTTTATTTTATATATTGTCATATCGTTGGAGATCAGGGATACTACAATACCGCAGTTCTAGCACATGTAATTACCGCGTATCTGACAAAAGTCGCCAATTTCAAATTTGAAAACCAACTTGCCGATGATGTCGCGAATCTGAAATTATAGAATATTTTAAGACTGACATTATATAGAATTACAGCTCAAAACACTATTTAGCGACATTTGTTAACCAATTAGAAAGTATTTTTAAGATTCTGTAAAATTAAAATAGCTACTAGCAGAGACGCGGTATATACAAGTGCTAAATATGTAGTATCCCCGACGATATCATGTTAAACGTTGATTAAAAATAAAACCAAAAATAATCTTATGATTAAAATCGTATATTTTGGAGAATCAAAATGATTGTTGATTTTACTAAGTTAAGTACCTGTCATGATGATTGATCTATCTATCTATCAGCTGTAATATTGAAAATAAACATTTTGATTGGATATTTAAAATGTGATTCTTGATTTACTTATGTTACTTATACCAATTCGTAAGATTTTTGTTTTTTTTAAATATTATTCAATGAGGTATCCTTGCCAAACTACGGCAAACCGATAAGAAGGGTTTATGATCATATAAGAATATTTTATGCCAATTCTTGAGCTGATGGTACTATCCATAGCAGATCTGTTTAATTGTTCATTTTGTTGCGGTGTTTATGTTTTAATGAATCGATGTACTTAAGTATATTAATATAAGCTTCAGAACGCATACATGGTGGCAAAAATTGGAGCTCGCCTATCAAAAGATTGCCAAAATAATAATTTCTTTTGTCTCGATCTTTGTCAAAAATACAATCGATACACATAACGCTACGTGTTTTTTCCTCCTCTTTATAGCCATTTACTTCTTTCTCCTCGTCACTTATTATTTCTTTCTCCTCGTCACTTACTATTTCTTTCTCATCGTCACTTTCTTTTTCTACCCCCATGTCACTTGATCTTTCTTTCTCATTATCACTTGTTTTTTCTTTCTTTTTGATGTTTATTATTTCTTGTTCTTGGTGTCTTGAGTCAAAATAAAAATTGGTCTTAGACAGTGTTTCTTTAATTGGAGAATCAAAACTTCCTCTTCTGGCCTGTTTGCTACAATCACCTAACTCGGATTCTAAATCTAATGTCAAAGAATCCACTGTATTTAGTGTGCGACGTATCTTCGATTGAAATAGTATTGATTGTGAGCAAGCATTACCTTCTTCAATTGAATCGTTATATTGTCTTTTTTCTAAATCTGTGAACAAAATAAGTACCTACTCAGATATATATTTAGAAAATTGATGTCTAGATAGATAGATAAATCTAATGTCAAAGAATCCACTGTATTTAGTGTGCGACGTATCTTCGATTGAAATAGTATTGATTGTGAGCAAGCATTACCTTCTTCAATTGAATCGTTATATTGTCTTTTTTCTAAATCTGTGAACAAAATAAGTACCTACTAAGATATATATTTAGAAAATTGATGTCTAGATAGATAGATAAATACTTTATTGCTCACATAAAAAGGTAGGAAAAACAGTGCAGAACAAATTAAATTAATATTTTATGTAGGCAAAGTCGGCCTTGTCGCTGCAAGCGATCTCTTCCATGCAACCTAAGCGCTATTAGGAAAAGAAAAACAATAACTGCATGGGAGCAACTGAGCTAGACATTATGGACATTATAAAATATACAATACTATCAGCTTTCATATACAGGTACATAGATATAAAATAAACTATATGCATATTTACATATTTGTATATATTTTATTCATTTGTCTACTCTCGTTTGAAGAAAATATTTGTAAAATCTAAACATACATGGCTGTGATTCTGCAATATCTTCAGTGAAGAATGGTTGGCTGTCTGGTAAATCTGAAAGAAAAGATTTTATTTTAGAAGACTAAGATCACTCACCAACTAGACATCACCTATTCGCTACTGCTACAGTTACGTCATGTACTATTTATTATCTTACTTACCCATTTTAGCACCACTCACAAGTTTATGACGAATATATAAAGTATGGGAAGTTGGCCACCAATTTCAAATTTACCACTCATTAAGCTTGCATACTGAATGCAATACTATCGAAATAAATATCACTATCGATAATACAAAACTATCGATAGTATCGATAGTATCGATACTATCGATTGTCTATTCGTTATTGGAGAGCAATACTATCGATACTATCGATACTTCATTGGTTAGCAGCGACCGAAACTATCGATGCTATCGATAGTATTGCTGTTTACCAATAGTATTGCATAAAAAGAGATATCGATAGTATCGATACTATCGATACTATCGATTGTACTATCGAGCGGGTACATGATTTTGACGTTCAACAATCGATAGCAAAACTATCGATTTTTCGGCAACACTAATTCATGTATCTCGGTCAACAGAGGAGCTTGTTTTTAGAACTTTTGACGAACTTTGGTCAAAAATTTTCGACCCTCAATGCTGGAGACAGTTGTATTGCACACCAACCAAAAATTACAAACCTATCGAGAACGTTTTCGCAACACAAACAGGCAGGAACTGAAAGATACAAATGAAACTGAAATGCGAAGTTTGTTAGGCCTTTTGTACTATAGCTCAGTATTCACGCAGACGCTAACTACTTATTTGCCACTGATGGGACCGGTCACGAAATTTTTCGTTGTGTGATGTCTAAATACAGATTCTGTACATTACTCAATTGCATGAGATTTGACAATGGAACCGATCGCCAAGAACGTCTGAAGTCCGATCGATTAGCAGCTGTATCATGGTTATTTGACAAATTCGTTTCGAACTCTCAACAAAACTACACCCCTGGACCAAACGCCTGTATCGATGAAATGCTTATACCGGTTCCGGGGCAGATGCAAGTTCGTTATATATGTTACCGGCCAAACCCGATTTCAGGACAAACTAGTTTTGCCTAGGCTAAACTAGTTCGTCCTATACACGATCGGATGAACTGGTATAGCCTAGGCCAAACTAGTTCATCCTAAGACTAATAGGATAAATCAGTTTAGGCTAGGCCAAACTAGTTAAACTAATTTTGCCAAGTCCAAAGTAATTGAGCGAACATGTCAGGACTTGTACATGGGGGAATTCCCCAGTTTCGCCCGGCGCCGCTCTTCGCTCGCCCGTACGTCACTTTAAACACTCATTTTGCTTCTAGGTGCCAGCCGTGCGTAACGTATTTAGTGATTTTTATTATTAGTTTAGTGTCTGCAGTTTTAAAAAAAAAGGTTTAAGTCTTAAAGTACATTGCAAGTTTATTTCTTTTTCACTATGGATGAACCTACTTCAAGTCGACAAGCAGATCAAAAACAATGGAGGGAAAAGTTTTTGACGGAAGTTTTACAAAGTGAAAATAAAAAGTCGTCTCACTATAATGTGTTATCATCAGACCAATATTTGGAGCTCGTTGAACAAGTTGAAGATGCAGAAAAATGTGAAAAGAAGACACCATTACAGCGAAGAAGATTGAAACGATTTGCAGTGCTAAAAATCGGGGATGTTAAAAAATTGATTGCGCGAACTGAAGGTAATATAAAATATTATCTTTCATCCGATGAACTTTATGATGTTATTGACGCAGCTCATGTGGCTGTCGGCCACGGTGGCCGTGACAGAATGTTAGCCGAGACATCAAAAAAATATGCCAATATTACAAAAGAAATGATAAACCTCTATTTATCTATGTGTAGTGTCTGTAATCAAAAGAAAACAAAGAAGAAAAGGGGATTAGTTTCTAAGCCTATTCTACATTCCGAAATGAATAGTAGGTGCCAAGTGGATCTGATCGATTTTCAGACACAACCAGATGGAAATTTTAAATTTATTATGGTTTACCAAGACCATCTAACGAAATTAGTTTTACTACGCGCATTACAATCTAAGAGAGCGACAGAGGTAGCCTACCAGTTGAATGATATATTCCTAACTGTAGGAGCGCCGTGCATTCTTCAATCTGACAACGGTAGGGAATTTGTCAATAATGTCATAATTGAGCTAGCTAGTCTTTGGCCAGAACTCAAAATTGTGCACGGAAAACCAAGGCACAGTCAAAGTCAGGGATCCGTTGAACGTGCAAATCAAGATATTGAGAATATGATAGGTTCTTGGATGAAGGACAACGTTTCAACGAAATGGTCAGAAGGCTTGAGATATGTCCAATTCATGAAAAACCGTGCCTACCATTCAGGGATAAAACAATCGCCTTACAAAGCATTATTTGGAATAGAACCCAGAGTGGGACTTTCGACTTCCTCTTTGCCGGAAGAAATATTAAAAGATATTCAGGATGAAGAAGACTTGAAAAAGGTAATCGAAGAAGATTGCAATGTTAATCTGACAGAAGACAGTGATGTTAACGTTGAAGAAGTAAGTAACCAAGACGAAGTTTGTTCATCTGAAAATGAAATTCATAAAGCTAGAAAAACTGCAGCAGAAAATCTTGTTAAACAAGCAAAGAAAATGAAAGCTACTTCTGACAAGTCTCATCCACCTGCCAACATTGGAGATAATGTGACTATACCGATTCCAGATGTTGACAGAGGCAAAGGTGATCTGAGAAACATCATTGGAGTTATTCTTCAGACAAATGACGAAGGTTTTTACAAAGTTGGCACGAAACATGGTGTACTTGAGAAACTATACTGCAGGTTTTGTTTTTTCTTACTACATTATTTATCTTTCTTTTTGGAGCATTCATATTCTAAAGTAATATGTTTTCTTTCAGATCAGAATTCGACGTTTGCAATCAAGCTTTTTTAGAAGTTGCAGATGTGAACCAAGGCTCTGAAATATCATTAAGGACTGCAGCTACGAGACATTCAGTTGGATCAGGCCAAGGTTTTGTGAGATGCAGTTGCAACAAAAACTGTTCCACGAACAGATGCAAATGCAAGAAAGCAATGATACTTTGCAATTCTAAGTGCCACCAAAGCACACCGTGTAAAAATAAATAATTGAGGTACAAACAATTTTTACAGCTCGAAGTGTAGTTATAATAATCGATTCTGTTTGTATTACCAATTATCCATTAGTTTTAACGACAAATCTTAATAATTGTAATAAGTATGATTATTTTTCCAATTACGGAGTATTTTTTGTTCAGTTTACTTGATTCCAATTAGTAGATTAAGATTTTGACAGCTCGAAGTGAAGTAATAATAATCGACACTGTGATTGTTTGTATTAGGTACCATAATTGTTAGTACCATTAGTTTTAACGACAAAATATTATATTTTAATAAATAAGATTATTTTCCAATTACGGAGTATCTTATTTTACCAATAATAATTAAAATTTAATAAAATACCAATTTATTTTGCCTTTCCAGGTATTCTAAAATGTTTAGACAAGGCCATACCAGTTTATCCTGGGTGTGTGCGTGCTTATACTAGGATGAACTAGTTTGGCCTAGCCTAAACTGATTTATCCTATTGGTCTTAGGATGAACTAGTTTGGCCTAGGCTATACCAGTTCATCCGATCGTGTATAGGACGAACTAGTTTAGCCTAGGCAAAACTAGTTTGTCCTGAAATCGGGTTTGGCCGGTAACATATATATGCCTAACAAGCCCGCTAAGTATGGGATAAAAGTCCTTGTATTATCTGATGCTGAAACATTCTATACACACAATGCATACATTTTGGCCGTGTCCCCATGAGCACGGCGCGGCGCCGGACGCCGTGCAGCGGCGCGGCGCCGTCGCCGTCTCGGGTGCGGCGTCGTGCCGTGGTGCGGTGCCGTGCACGGTGCCGTGCGCGGCGTACCGTCCGCGGCGTCGCGCCGGCATCGGTGCATCGCTCAGTTTGTATTTCGCTGTTGCAATATGCGCACGCGATCTTCAAAAATGGCTGATGTAGATATCGACTATTTAATTTCTTTGGTCGAAGCACGTCCCGTTCTCTGGGACAAGTCAAGGGAGGATTTCAAAGATAAAAATCTAAAAACAAAAGCATGGAAAGAAGTCTGCCAAAATATTGATCCGTCTTTCGACGACAAGGACAATAAAGAAAAAACAAAAATCGGTGAGTAAATACCTATTTTTTATCTTTATAATGTACTTACTTAATAATTAAGTGAATAGGTACAATAAATGTTGTCCAACCAAGAAACTTTTTACTTTAACTGTATACAAGTGCAAAAAGCACATCACAATAAACTATTTTCAATGTAGGTACCCCATTATGACACAGTCAAATATTTTTCTAGAACTACCCACCCCAAATTAAACTAAAATGATTACAACAGAATAAAAATGCAGCTTCTTACTTTTTGCACTTGTACACACACTCAACATAACATAATTATAACAAGAAGAAACATAATTATGTATTAAAATATTACCTAGTTGTAGGTACACCAGTATCAGTGCAGCGACGCGTCGCGTCGCCGGGTCATTGCCCCGCAACCTCATACAAATGTACTTACTACCACAGATTAGTTACACATAGATTCATAGGTAGTGGTTCACTCGCGAATCCGATCTGGCCATTTTGTATGAAGAACCAAAATTATTTATATGAAATTCCAAAGTTGTTCAGTTTCGTGGAGTGAACCTCCGCACCTTAGAGGTTTTGCGCTTTTCAATTACACGGTGTATTAAGATATATACAGGGTGGCGCAATAGAACGTGCATATTGCATCATTTTTTTTGGCGGGGTGGAAAGCGCGCGGGCGGGGGGAACCTTACCTCGTTGGTTAGGCGGGCTCATGGAGTTTTAGTCACTATGAGTCACTTCGACGGGAAGCAACGCGCATTTTGCGTGCGCGCGTTTTACCAGACCTCTCGTTCATACGTTGTTATTAGGCGACTATATTGTTCTGAATATGAACTACGGCGAATCAGTCAAGCTCCGAGTGCTAATTTAATTAAAATATGGATAAAGCGTTTCGAAGAGACTGGCTCAACGTTTAAACCCAAAGCAAAAGGTCGTCCAAGAACATCTAGGACCGAAGACAATATTGAGAGAGTTATGCAGTCGGTACAAGGAGAACCACTAATGTCTACTCGCAAGAGATCGTCCGTCTTACACTTATCGCGACGAAGTTTGCAACGAATTTTAAAGTTGGATCTTAAACTGCATCCATACAAGCTGCAATTAACACAAGAATTGAAAGAATCTGACTTCGGAGCAAGGCTCGCATTTGCTGATGAAATGCTGAATCGGTTTTCCAATTGTGACAACATCCTTTTCTCTGATGAGGCTCATTTTCACATGAATGGGTTCGTAAACCGTCAAAATTGTCGTTACTGGCAAAGTGAGAATCCTAAACTTAAACATCAGAAACCACTGCATAGTCCTAAAGTGACAGTATGGGCAGCAATCTCGGGCAGAGGAATAGTGGGTCCGTTTTTCTTTGAAAATGCGCGTGGACAAAACGTCACTGTTAATACCCAACGCTATGTTGCTATGTTGGAAGGCTTTTTGGCTCCAGAACTTGAAAATTCAAGAATAAGGAATTCTAGGACATGGTTTCAACAAGATGGAGCCACTTGTCACACATCTAATGACTCCATGGCGGTTGTGAAACAGATGTTCCCTGGAAAAGTGATTTCAAAGAGAGGTGATATCCCATGGCCCCCACGTAGTCCGGACTTAACGCCTCCTGACTTTTTTTTGTGGGGATACCTTAAACACAAAGTCTACAACAATAATCCGAGAAATATCGACGAGCTCAAGCAGAATATCCGTGGTGAAATGGCAGCAATCACACCAGCATTACTGAACAAAGTTTTAAATAATTTCCGTTTGCGGTTAGAGGAGTGCCGTCGTAGAGAGGGTCATCATTTAGATGATGTTATTTTTAAAAAATAAACTTCAGTTCTTACTTAACAATTCCTCAGTTTTATTTTAACTATACCTGTTGTATTTATTTTTTTATATTTTTTTTAAATATGCACGTTCTATTGCGCCACCCTGTATTATTATTTAACGTAATCGTGATCCATGCGTTTTATTAGTTACGCAATGAATACCGTCGTCGGTATTTTTCATAGAAATACAAATTACAAGACTTGCAAGTCTACGAGTAAATTTCGGTGTAGACTCAGCTTTTTTTGTATGGGCGTTGTCTATCTATGTGTATCTAATCTGTGCTACTACCTAACTATAAATATGCTTAAACCTAACTGAATTTAAATATATATTTATTGATTTATTTTTATAAAAACATTGATTAGTTATATTTTGCTTAGTTGCCAACTAAGCGCACCGACATTACTATTAAAGTATTTACAAAATTCGTCTCTTATATTGACTGGATTTGTTAAAGAAACGTCATCTGTTGTTGGTGGAATGTTTAAAAGATAGTCGTCAATATATAACTCTTCTGACTTTCTTATTCCATCTCGACTCACAACAAAATTGTGTAAAACACAGCATGCTTTGATAATGTCGATTGCAAAATTATATTGAACATCTATAGGCCGATGAAATACACGCCATTTATTTGCGAATATACCAAAGGCACACTCTACAAATCTTCTAGCTCGACTCAAACGATAGTTGAAAACCCTTTGTTCGACACTCAGATGCTTCCCTGGGTATGGACGAATTAGATTGTTAAGTAACGGTAGCCCTTCATCTGCGATGAAAACATGGGGAACTGATTTTTGCAGCCCCGGTAAAAGCTTTGGCGCTGGTACAGGAAGTCGATTTTGCAATAATAATTCGTATAGTTTTGTGTTGTGAAATATCGAGGAATCGCATTCTTTTCCATACGATCCTATATCGACATATACAAATTTATATTTAGAATCTACCAGTGCCAGCAAAACTATAGAATTATAACTTTTATAATTGAAAAAAGGGATCCACTGTGGGCAGGACTGCGAATTCGGATGTGTTTCCCGTCCAATGCAATTTGGGAAATTAGCTTTTCTGTCAAAATCTTCAGCTATTTGTTCTATTATCTCTTCGGTTATTTTGGGTATACTTTCACTTAAAAGGATGTCCCATATAGCACGACAAACTAGTCGTACAATTTTCTGGATTGTAGTTTTTCCACGATAATTTGTGAATTCCATATCTCTAAATGAATTTCCAGTTGCCAAAAACCTGCAAAAAATATAATTTTACAGGACTATTATTAAAAATTCTTAAAAATAATAAATCTTAGTTAAAAATAATAAGTATGCCTACTATACTTTGTTTTAGACAGATATAAGTATATTTATATACAATACTTATATATCAATATAATATTTATATACAGAATATTAATATAAGGTCAACCGGGGCAAATGCAACTAGGGGGCTATGGCAACTCCCTATTAAAACTCATGTATTGAGGCTCTTTTAATACATTGCCACCTATAATTTTATAGCTGAACAATTATTAGACCTTACAATTGTTAGATGGCGCTACTGGGATGAAAACTGTTTGACTGACAACTCATCTTGTAAAACCGCCATTTTGAAGGTGCAACGCGTGAAAACACATTGTTGTTGCGGCTGTTAAAAAAAATATTTCTCAGTGATTTTAGCAAGTGTTTGTGACTGGATACGATTAAATACAAACCGTAAGTGTTTTTATTTATATTTTTCAGTGGTTTAGTTGAATCTATCTAATGTAATGGATGTAGTTACATTAACCTCACGAAAATCTCGCTATGAGGTAATTGCAACTTAGAGGTTAGTTACAATAGCCCCATATATTTTTGTATGAAACTGTTTACACTAGTGATGTGACAGTGTCGACATTGTTTTTTCATCGATCATCAAGTTCATATTTGATATTTATCCCAAGGCGTACCCAGGCATAAATAAGCACGTGAAACGTAAATATTGTTTACCTCGTTTAACTATTAAACTATTGTGCTGGTAGTAGGTAGTTAGTAGTAGTAACACGTTACCTATATGATTGTAAACATCTAAATTAAGGTGGTACGACTTCCATACACACAAACATTGCACATTCATTGGTTCATCATACATTAATAATTCATAAATACATGTGCAACTAACTCTTTTCAGTTATTTGTTTGCGCGAAATAATAAAAAAATTGTACTTTAATACATAAATCACGAATAAACTAATATCTTTATTTTTAATAATTCTACGTATGTCTGTGTGAGTCATCGCATTTATATACCTCATGTATGAAAGTAATTATTTTTAATAATTTCGCGCAAACAAATAACTGAAACAAGTTAGTTGCGCATGTATTTACAAATTATTAATGTATGATGAATCAATTAATGTGCAATGTATGTTTGTATGGAAGTCGTACCACCTTAACTTAAATATTTTACATGAGCCAAATCGATCAATATAGTTGATAGAACAATCAAAACGATTTCCATGCTTTTGACACCATAACAATTAAGCAATACATGGTTATATATTTTTGAACATCATTTTGCCCCGGTAGACATACAAAACGCAAGTTTCTTGTTACAGATGGTGCGCAATTACCAACGCAAAAAAGTAGATAGCTATACGCGAGAAAATCTAATGAAAGCAGTGGAAGCTGTGCGCAATAAAGATTTAAATAGTTACGCAGCTGCTGAGAAATATGGGGTGCCGAGATCAACCATCGTACATCGCATTTATGGAACGAGAGGTGCCAAAATGCCGAAACCTGGCAGACCAGGTGTATTTTCCAAAGAAATGGAACAGAAAATTGCTGAATATATTCATATTATGGAAAAGTGTGGTCTACCTCTAGCAAAAAAAGAAGTCACGATCTTGGTTGCAGAATACATTCGGCGCAACGGTATTATCACACCGTTCAAGAACGACGTTCCAGGAGACGACTGGTTTAGAGGGTTTCGAAAACGCAATAACATTTCACTGAAAAAACCTCAATCAGTTGAGATTGCCAGGAGAAATGCTTGTAATCCTTTTACTGTTTACCATTACTTTGATCTGTTAGAACAAGCACAGCAAGAATTGGGATTGACTCTCAAACCAAAAAACATATATAACCTTGACGAGACCAGTTTTTGTAGTGACCCGTCAAAAAGTAAAGTCATGGGGCAAAAAGGTTATCGCTCGACAAGAACAACCAGCTCACCTGGCAGAGATAATACAAGTGTTCTTTTGGCTGCAAATGCACTAGGCGAAAAAATTCCGGCCTTAATAGTGTTTCAAGGCACGTATCTTTGGAACCAGTGGATGTACGAAAACGAGTCTGTAAAAACAGCATACGCCGTTAGCAGAAAAGGATGGGTGGAGACAACGATCTTCGAGAAGTACATCAAAGACGTATTTATACTGGCTATCGGCTCTGAAAGACCGGTCCTACTCATTTATGACGGACATTCCACTCATGTGGATCTTAATGTTATAGAACTCGCTGCTGCTGAAGGAATTACCATCCTTAAGTTACCAGCACAAGTAGTATAATATTGGGCACTCTAGGCCACCTCGTTTCCTTCAGGCTCACCCTGTTCGCCTTCAGTCACTCGTTGACCTAGAGTGCCCAATATTATACTACGAGCTTGAAGGAAACGAGGTGACCTAGAGTGTCCCAATATTACAAAGATATCTTTCGTGAAATCGTTTACTCTTGCATCCACGATGCTTAATTCTAATTCAAAACCTTTCCGATCAAACGCTTTCCTAATGTATCAGTCAGCTGTGAGAGCAATCTGAAAGACTCGCATGTAGTCTGTGCAGATACAAGATTATAGTAGCAGATACCACGTTGACATCGAACACGACAGACGTTATAAATAAATAAGTAATAATGTCTTTAAAAATAGATGATGTTGTGGAAGTAGTTATTGTTAAACGCAATGAATATGGAATTCATAATGTTCAAATAATCGGTTCAGACTATTACGAAGGTATTTTAATACCAATTCTACACAAAAACCAATATGGTACATGGAGTGGAATTTATTATGAAGGACTCAGGGTACGTAGGGTATAGATTTCGAGGAAGTACCCAAACCGTGAACGAGCAAATAAGGTATTAGTTATTACCTACAACGACAGGAATATAAATAAACGTTGTTTTCTTACATTACTTTCATTCTTATAAAGACAGCATCCTTATTTGCACCAAAATGAAATTTGTGAAACAAGCACAATCTTTAAAAGTTGAAAACCTATGTTTAAATTCTAAGAATATTACTTCTCGTCATGGAAATCTCCTACCGAATACAATAAGGTGCTTAATTTGTGGACCATCAAACTGCGGAAAAACTAATTTAGTCATTGGACTTCTTCTACATGAAAATGGGTTAAATTATCGAAATGTGTATGTTTATTCCAAGACTCTTCATCAGCCCAAGTACAGATTCTTGGAGAAAGTTTTAAATATGGTTCCAGGTATATCTTTCGCAAAATACCACGAAAATGAGACAGTCTTAAGTCCTCAAAATGCTAAACCTAACTCTGTTATAATATTTGATGATGTTGCGTGTGAAAATCAAAATAATATAAGAGATTATTTTGCAATGGGTCGTCATAAAAACATAGATTGTTTTTACCTTAACCAGACATATACCAAAATTCCCAAACAGCTTGTAAGAGATAATGCGAACCTTTTGGTTATCTTCAAGCAAGACGATGTGAATTTAAAACACATTTATGATGAGCATGTTAATACAGATATGACGTGGTTCGATTTTCGAAAAATGTGTTCAAAAATATGGAATAAGTCGTACAGCTACTTAGTGATTAATAAAGATTGTGATAAAAATAAAGGGTGCTATAGAAAGAAATTTGACACATTCGTGGTATTCGACTAGTTGATAATACATTAATAGTATATAAGTGTATTGCTTTCTTACGTTTATCATTACGTGGAAATTATTCAAAGCTTAGACACGTTACACTGAATTAAAATGGAAAAATCTATAAAAAGACAAGTTGTTAATGCAGCTGAAGCTGTAAAAAGAAAGGTACGAAAAATGCGTAATATTGAAACTGATAGAGATAAAACACTTGAAAACGTTTTTAAACCAATAATAAATCCCCTTAATCAAATGTTGGCAACAAAGAAACAAAGCACACAGTCAAAAAAAAATAAAGTTAAAAAGATTAAGTCTTTGAGAGATAGCTATTCCGATGCATCGTCATCTAGTGAACCGTATCTGGATAAAACAATCATGAAAAGGAAATCTGACATTATAAATAATGAAAAAGATTTATCAGATGTAAACACAGATGAAGATGATAATGACAATAATAACAGTTTTAATGACCATGATATTAGCAATATGTCCTTTAAAACTGTTGATTCAGCTCAGAATAGTCCTGCACGTAATGCATCATCATGGTCTTTATCTTCAGAGTTTTATGAAGATGTTCCGTATGGTGTTAGGAATGAACGTGGAAAACTTATGATGGGTTCAGCTCGTGTAACTACAAATGGAGAATATATAACAATAGGTGGGCATACGTATGATAACACTGTAGGAATACGTGAACTGATATTCAAGAAAGTACCTGATACGAACTTGATAACATCCGAAGACATACAAAATTATAAAACCATGTTGATGGATACAAATGCGCATAGACGCGATTTTGATTCAACTAAACCAATAAAGAGCAATAAAGGACGAAAATACTTGAATATTATCAAACCACTATTCAAACTTCGTAAAGTTTCTGTAAGTACTGACGGTAGTGTTGCTCAAGGATCTGGCTTACCGTCTATGAAAAAGTGGAACAAAGATGTGGATTACGTTTACTGGGATGATCCTAACGAATTAGTGGAAAGACTAAAGATATTAATTGCATCTCGAGATGCAGGTAACACTGGACTGGATAATGAAATAATATCGGTTCTAGAAGAGTTGCGTGAAAGTGGAATTATTGTATAATAAATAAAGTCATCATAGTTGTTTTGTTTCATTTGTATGTTAACTTTTCAATTGATAGGTTCTCATCATGAATATTGATAAATTTGGTCATCATGTTCATAAACGAATGCGGTTATCTGAAATATTTGATTTAACCGATAAAACTTTGATGAAAACAGAAGGAGGAGAATTCGATTTGAAAAAAACAAGACTAAGAGGTGTTAAAATACCTTCGTCAGCTGATGATGCAGCTAATAAAGAATATGTTGATACTGTTATTAAATTATGTTGTAGCAAGGATGATGCTTCGGCACTCCTTAAAAGTATAAAAGCAGACGTAAACAAGGTTTTAAATCACTTCAAAAAGGAGTACTATACTAAAACTGAAGTCGATAAAATTGTAAAAACAAAATGATAAAGCAGCAAATAGTGAAAGAACTCCATAAAGCAGCTCGAAAAAATTTTATACGAAGATCTGTGATTCTAAAAGGAATTGATGATCTATGGCAAGCTGATCTAATAGACTTTTGTTCATTAAAAACCCATAACAAGGGTTTCAAGTTTATCTTAGTTGTAATAGACTGTGTTTCTAAATATTCATGGGCAGTTCCAGTCAAAACCAAGACAAAATCTGAAATAACAAAGGCGTTTCATCATGTATTGTGTACGAGTCATCGCCGTCCAAAAAATTTACAAACTGATATGGGTACTGAGTTTTATAACGATGAGTTTGAACAATTAATGAAATTATTTACCATTAACCATTATTCTACATTTTCTATAAAAAAAGCTTCAATTGTTGAGAGATTAATCAGAACTTTAAAAAACAATTTGTATCAAACCTTTTGCTTGAATGGTAGTTATAAATGGATCCAAGGACCGCTAGATGATGTAGTAAGGCTGTATAATAATACAAAACATCGTATTACAAAATATAAACCAATTGAAGTTACTCAGGCTAGTGAAAATATAGTAATGGGTAACATTAAAAAATCACAAATTTTTATATCAAAACCTGATAGACAGAAGCTCTTTGCAGGTGATTACGTTAGAATAAGTAAATATAAAAGTATTTTTCAAAAAGGGTACACTCCAAATTGGTCGACAGAAATTTTTACAATTAAAAAAGTTAATAATACTATTCCTATAACATACATTATTGAAGATTTACGTAAACAACCTATTCTAGGAACATTTTATAAACAAGAACTTCAAAAAACCAAATATCCTGATGTATATTTAATTGAGAAAATTATTCGGAAAAAGGGAAATAAGATATTGGTTAAGTGGTTAGGTCTCAGTGATGATGAAAATAGTTGGATTGATAAAAAGGAAATGGTATGAACTTAGTATTCATTACCTAATGAGATATGCAAGGAGGAGGTCTTATTAATAAATTAATAAATAATCTTCCATTCGAGTTACACTTACCTGGATATAATTTTTGTGGACCTGGTACTAAACTACAAAAGCGATTATTGCGAGGTGATAAAGGTGTTAATGAGCTAGACAACGCTTGTATGCATCACGATATAGCTTATTCTAACCATCAAGATTTGGAAAATCGACATAAAGCAGATACAGTGTTGTTAAACATGGCTAAGCAAAGACTTAGATCAAAGGATGGTTCGCGGGGAGAAAAACTTGCTTCTTGGATAGTAACTAAAGCCATGAAAGCTAAATTGAAATCAGGAGCAGGAGTAAAGGGTTTTAATAAAGCTGTTTCAAAAATCAAGTCTCACCTCAAAAGGTCAAAACCTAAGAACACGAAGGCTGCAATCAAATGTGCTTATTTTGCAGCTAAAAAATTTCTCGCTAATAACAAGAGAGTTCGTTTACCACGCGTAATACCACTCCCAAAGACAGGCGGAATTCTACCTTTACTACCAATCTTTGCAGGCCTTTCAGCCTTAGGTACACTGGCAGGAGGAGCAGCTGGCATTGCAAAAACTGTGAACGATTATAAATCTGCTCAACAAAATCTAAGTGAATCTAAACGTCACAACAAAGTGATGGAATCTATTTCATTGGGAAAGGGTTTATACATTAAATCACACAAGAAAGGCGCTGGACTGTTTATTGCGAGTTCAAAAAACTAAACGAAAGGTTACCTAAACGAGCCCTTACCAACTTAGATATTATAAAATTTGCTAGAGATATACCGTACTTTAGAGGTGTTTTTATGAAAGATCGATTACCTAAAACGCCTAAACCTATCGAATGTGGTATTGTTAATTTAGATAATTCTGATGGTGATGGAACTCATTGGGTAGCCTATGCGAAATTAAATAATTATTGTGAATATTATAACAGTTATGGTGATTTGAAACCTCCTTTAGAGATTGTTAATTATTTTAATCTCTTCGACATTTTTTACAACTACAAATGTTATCAAGAGTTTAATACAGTAAATTGTGGTCATTTATGTATTTCATATCTTATAAATTTTTGGAATAAACATATAAAATGAGAAAGCTGGTTTAATATTCAACATTAATATAATGTCTTTCACTGTATCAATAACTGGTAATAAATCGATTTTATCTAATAATTATTATCCAACTTTACAATTAGAAGGTCAATATGAATGCGCTTTATTGTATCTATCAACCTTTAATTCTATTCCTAATATTGATGTTAGAAATAACAAATTTCATTACGGCAATAATGAAGTTATCGAAATACCCGAGGGAGCCTACGAACTCCAGGACATCTGCGATTATTTGAAGGCCAATATAAAAGATGCTGTTTTAAAATTACACTGTAACAATAATACATTAAAAACATCAATTTTTTGTACAAAAGAAATCCATTTTGAAAGAGAAACTTCTTTCGGTCAACTTTTGGGATTTGGAAATGAAACACTCAAAGCAAATATATTACACGAGTCACAGCATACAGTCAACATTCTATCAACGACAGTTGTGAGGGTTGAATGTGACATAGTGACAGGATCTTATATTAATGGAATATCAAGCCATATTATCCATGAATTTGCGCCGAATGTACCACCAGGCTATAGAATTATAGAAATACCTAAAAACATTATTTACTTCCCAGTAAATCAAAACAACGTAAATTGTATTAACATTCGATTGTTAGATATAAATAATAATTTGATTAATTTACGTGGAGAAGAAATTCAGTTATATCTACACCTAAACAAAAAATGATTGAATACAATAAATATATATCGCCGCTAACCAAAAACATCAGTACCATTCGATCTATCGGTAAAGAAACACCAAGAAAGAAAATAAAACTGACAAAAGAAAATAAGAAATTCCTTAAACTAATTGGATTGTTAAAATGAGCATTCTAGACATATCTAGTATTCCTTCGTATGATAACACTATCGACAGTGTTGAAATACATTCATATAAACCTTACGTTATCACTTTTAATAGAAATGATGAAATTCGTATTCCTATAAATCAGCAAGATTTGTACGTACTACCATCAGCAAGTACTTTATATTTGGAGGGGGTTGTAAAAGTTCACCACAGAGAAACGAAAGTAAGGTCACAGAGCGTGCAATTTACCAATAATCCCTTACTTTACTTATTCCAAGACATTCGCTATGAATTAAATGGTGTAGAAATAGATAAAATAAAAAATGCTGGAATAACAACAACGATGAAGTCATTAATATCGATGAACGAAAGTGAAGCAAAGATGTCTAAAGCTTGGGGTTGGGATATTAACGGAACAAAGAACAAACAGAGTGGTGGTTTCTCTGCATCTATACCCCTTTGTAATATTCTTGGTTTTGCAGAAGACTACAAAAAAGTAATAATAAACTGTAAGCATGAACTGATACTCTTACGGAGCAATACTAACCTTAACGCATTGAAATTAGGTTCGGGAGAAGTTGTGGATGATGTTGAAATACATAAAATAGTTTGGCGTGTTCCGCATGTAAAAGTGTCCGATAGAGAAAGGCTAAACTTCCTTAAATTATTAGAAAAAGATCGATCACTTCAGTTAGTATTTCGAAACTGGGATTTATATGAATATCCATTATTACCAAAAACTACTAAACATACATGGTCTATAAAAACCTCATCTCAAATAGAAAAACCCAGATACGTTATTATAGGATTTCAAACGAACAGAAAAAATAATGCCGCAGCAGATATGACCCAATTCGACCATTGTACTATGCGAGATGTAAAAGTCTATCTCAATTCAACTTACTTCCCATACGAAAGTTTAAATGTTAATTTTACCGATGGCAAAATTGCTTTATTATATGAACAATACGCAAGATTTCAGCAGTCGTATTTCGGTCGTAGAACAGAACCGTTGTTGAATTTAGAAGAATTTAAAGAAAAAGCACCTCTATTTGTCATCGATTGCTCGAGGCAAACTGATAATCTCAAGTCGGGACCTGTCGTTAACGTGCGAGTTGAACTCGAGAGCAACACAGAAATACCTGATCAAACTTCTGCATACTGCCTTATCCTAAACGATTGCATTGTGGAATATAAACCGTTGAGCAATACAGTCAAAAAGATACCATGAATAAGGATATTATTTTCGTAGATATTCAAGGCTTTAAAAATTTTAAAAATGATTTTATTGTTAAAGAACTATCTATAGCTACTATCGAATTTACACAAACGTTTCTTATAAAATCTCCATATTCATTTCATAATTTATCGAATTTTGAAAAGAAACAAATCATATGGTTAGAGAAAAACCGAGGAATTCGATGGAGTGAAGGTTTTATTGACTATCGTGAATTTAAACGTGTGATCATACCATATTTAGAAAATAAAAAAATATTGACAAAAGGCTTGGAAAAAATTAAATGGATTAAAGAACTGTGTTCAACATGTCAAATAGTAGATATAGGAGAAAAAGGATGTCCTAATATTCTAAAATTACGTAATGATTATTGTAAAAACAATATTAATTTTAATTGTATAAATCATACAAAAGAATGTGCTTTAAATAATGTAATATGTATTAAAAAATGGTACGAAGACAATTATATGTACAAGTTCTCTTTGTTTGATTGATTGTAATATTTTTTTTATTCTCTTTATTAAAATTTAATTAAGCAAATAATGTTAAAAATATAAAATGTTAAATTGCATGTTAGAATTAGATATATGATATAAAAATAGTAAATAATAAATCATTTCTTTGTGAACAAAAACATTTTTTTTTATTTATACCTAACATATTATCACTTATTTTAAAACCTTAGTGAAATTATTTAAACAAATTTTAATTGATAATAGCATGATACATTTTTTTATTTTGATCGCTCTGTCTTACAAGTCTGAGAGTAATTTCATAAAATAATAATACTTAGGTCTAAATTATTACTGAATATATTAAATTACAGATTTTAAAAGCACTAAAATTATACAAAATTAGAATTATTTAATTACTTTTTTTTTTTTTTTTTTTTGTATATTTCTTCTTTAATTTTTTTTTATTTATTAATGAACATGAATTACATAAACTAAAATTAAATTAAATGTATTTAATAAGTACTAAAGTAAGTATTCCTCTTGCATTTTATTCGCTCCAAACGGTAGTACCTGAAAAAGAAAATATAAAATGATTTTTACACTATTAATAACAACGCAGTATCGAGCTGTAAGGTTGAAAAAATACATAGATACATAATGCCCACACCTACGTCGCACCGTGGGTAGGTTGAGACCTATGAAACAATAAGAAAAGAAAATAAAAGAGTATAATTATGTACTAACCTATTTACTTGTATCTGAGCGGTCTCCCAATTCTCTCGAAATCAAAAACAATGTGTGTGATACTGATTTCATCACAGGATCTTCTTCATCTTGCGCTGCATAAATGGATCTCAGCATTGGTCGACCCTCAATTATTGAATCTCGTTCAACTATTTGATTTACTTCTATCTTGATGGTAAATTTAGGAACACCAAACGTATCAGTTGCAAGGTAGCTAGATTGACTACTGACTAGTGACTGGATTCACTGGTCTAGACATTCTGATTATATTTTTGAACTTTAAGTATGAAATAAAAATGTGGATGCTCCGTACTAAGGTTACTTAATGAATGACGAATAATTTAATTATGAAATAAATAACTTGAGGCATGGAAATTTGAAACTTAAAAACTGCAAAACGATCTATGTCATCATAATCGGTAGCTTCACATGACCGACAAGTATGAACTTGAATTTGCTTTCCATGCAATTTTTCATTACGGGAATGGTTTAACACGTGTAATCACTACCTATACCTACCTATGTGAAAATGATAAAACTATTTTTGTGTAATAAAGGAAATATATAAATAATAATGTAAGTACCTATCTAAGAAATTTAAATCAAGTTTGATCTTGTTTCATTCTTGAGATGAATTGAATATTTTTTTCATAGAACCTGAGGCTTAGACGTGATCTTTTTAGGTAAACAACTCTTTAGTCACTTGCACATAAGCATTTGGAGAGGTCACTTAATTTGTTATTGAATTAAAATATTATAGGTAATCAGGCATTTCGGTAAGTTTAATTCATCTCTTTATAAAATATTTAAACTATACTGGGTGTAAGTGACAGCCTAGCAAATACTGAAACTGTGAACGCAGACCATCAAACTGAATAACTTTCACTATGGAGTCTACCTCAGGAAACGCAAAAAAAAAATCTGCTGTCTCATACAAAACTGCTGTACCTTCACGACTAAAATGGAAATGGGACAGCTAAATTTTTTTTCGCGTTTCCTGAGGTAGGCTTCATTGTGAAAGTTGTTCAGTTTGATGGTCTGAGTTCATCGTTTCAGTATTTGCTAGGCTGTCACTTGCATCCTGTATAGGTAAGTACCTCATTAATCCTGCTTAATTACAGTTATCTAATGATATTACTTTTACATTTTTTTGTTTTCAGATCATGGAGGAAACTACCGTTCCTTACTTTTATAATCAAGATCTCTTGAATAGATTTGATGTAGATTACCCTGAGCTAAGAAACAAACGCGATCATGGAAAAACAAAATTTAAGGAACAAAAGAAATCAAATAAGCGTGTGAACAAAAAGAAGTCAATTATTTCACCTACATCCTTTGTAATTTGCAAGAAACCAGACAGACCTCTGCGGTTAATAAAAATATTAGTCTATGATGTGAGCGAAATTGATTGTGTTAGAGAAGATAGTGCAATACTTAATGCGCAATATGTTGTCACCGAAAGAATGGACGAGATTATGGATCAGACAGAGAGTGTTATTAATAAGATTTCTAAAAAGTTGACAAATTACACTTTGTAAAATAATTAATATTTAAATGATCAGATTTATGGACACTGTAAAATTGTTTCTGTTAAGTTTAATAAACAGTAAAATGAAAATGAACTTTCAAATTATTTACAAATTCCTTTTTCCTCCAAATTCTAAAGTGAAACAATTATAGTTAATTGAAGTCTGAGTATGAGTCGAATTACTAATAAGCTAATAAAGTTAAGTATACATATATATCTTTATCATAATATTTTATTATCTGTCAGCACAGCTAGCATGCCAAAGCGCTTAAACGAGAAAAATGTTATGCGCGCTCTTTCCGGCATACGTAAAATAATAAGGATGGAGGCACATCTCGATTTTTATCGTTTTCTCATGCGACGCCTACTGGTTTTACCTCACCATATTTTTGTGTGATAGACATTATGTCTATGTAGGGAAGTAGGGTACTATAAATAAAAAATGATATGAAGTAGAAAAATTTTTATTATTAGCACGCTATAAAAGTGCTAGCTGAGACATTTAGGCTAGCGTAACTTATACAATAGGTAAGTAAGAAATTAATATTATATCATTTTGAAGTTAAACATAAAATAATGTTGTCTGCTATACATATAAATTTAGTATTATAATCAGTTTTATTCATTGAAATATAATTCACACAATCTTTTTACAATACCACCTAACAGTCGATGAGTAATCAACCTATCTATTTCTTCATTATTATACTTAATATTATAGCCCGCTCGCAACTGTCTAGTCACCGCCTGAGACATGGGATGGCGTGAAGCTCCGAATTGAAGACGCGACGATCGCTTGCATGCGTTTATTCTACGTCCCACCTCCCTTGCCTCAGGCGGAGATTAGGTTTTGTGCGCAAGGTATTAGAAACTATCAATTTAGGATAATGTCTACACTCGTACTGTTACTGTTGATAATAAACTACAAAAATTTAAGATTTTAAGATACATTCGCTACCCCACGCCTTGGTAGATATTTTATCTTGAGAAATTGAACGTTTGTCATCATTCGCTGAGAGTGCAACTTTGTTAACACTTCTAGTAAATATTTCATGTTTGATTGATTTAAATAAAATATTTTTTTTGCGAATGACATCTTTATTAATAAGAACTTTCTCGTAATCTGATAAACTCAATTCTCGCACAATGTTTGCTTTAACACCCTTTGCCTTTTTTATTGTTTTTTCTTTGGTTTTAATGCAATATAACTTTGACCTTAAACCAACAAAGTCCGTTATAATTTTCCCTCCCATCTCATCCTTAAACAAACCAGGTATCTTTTTGTTTTTAAGTGGTAAATTAAATTTATTATTTTCGCTATAATTGCTTGTATCAAAGTAAGGTAAGAATTTGTTTTTCATGTCTCGATAAAAATCATCTGTGGTAATATTATAGATGAAACTATCTGTGTCAGTATAACATAGCTGAACTCGATCTCCATAGAAGGGTTTCACTACATTATAGTGAAAATCGTACATGTGAGCCTTGGATAATTCCAATACCGAAAAGCCTATGTAAATTGGCTTATCTAAGATGACTCTATCTGGTTTCATTTGTATTGCAACCAAACTATCATTAAAAATTGATACACTATGGAAGTAAGGACTAGCTATGAGTTTATCGGCACTAGTTTCCTTTTTGGTTATATTTTTTGTATCATTCCATTGGTTTATCAATTGTACGTTAACCCTTCGCTCATTGTTTTCCAGAGTTTTACCAAAAACGCTGTTATTCAACAGTTTAAAAAAATCTTGTTCGAACTCAGACTGTGCTTTTTGCCGTAGCTCTGTGTTAAACTCTATGTATTGTCTCAAATAAGCACTTTGTTTGAATGTGATAGCCCTGTGAATTTTACGCAATACTAACCCATGCTCTAGACATTTTTTCAAATGAACGTAATGGATCACGTAGTTGTATTTATTGTACAAGTTTGGTACAAGCTTTACATTCTTCCCACCAGGTGGTATACATTTCTCTGGACAAAACGGGAAATCGTTATGATCACAATGTACGGTTTCAGGATATAGCAGATCAACCTCGAGTATGAAACCGTAATCAGCGTCATCTCGTATATCCGAAACGCATAAACCATCAATTTCGTTCTGCTCTAAAAATCTAAAATTAGAGAGGGGTAATGTTTGACACATACTATACCCATACAAATTATTACAATCTAAATAAACTATGAATGAATTTGGTTGGGAAGAGTCATAGTCATCTAGATATTTATGATTTGCTTTTGCGTATCGATGAGAGCACATACACACACCGCCTCTGATTCCATTTTGTAGCATTCGAATGATAGACAAATCATCAATAAGTTCTAGTTGTACACCGGTTTTGAGCAACATCGCATCGAAAGATAAGCTTGGTGCAGTGATATAAAATGCAGGATCGAGCTGGTAATGACGTTTACACGTTTGCCGAAAATTTTCAAATATATCCGTTAACAGAAGAACGTCAGTTTTCAGATATAAGTCCGTGTATTCCCCTAAACTTTTTATTTTAAATTGGTACCATACCGATTGCGCATGCTTATAATCTTCGCATGATATGTTTTCACCCGTCAGTGAGTTGTAAAATTTACTTTGCGGCGGTAAAGAGTTTTCTTCATAACATTTCCAGTCAGTCATATAATCATAGGGATATATACCTTTTCTTGTTAGTAAACTAAACTCGTCTTTATTTGGAAAGAAATAGTGGAGACTAGTAAATTCATCTTTCTTCATTGTTTTCGCTAACTTTCCTAAACTTGCTCCTAAAAATTTCAATGAATCTATGAATCTTAACTGAATATACTCTTCGTTTGTAACTTGAATAAATTTAGTGAATGAAATATAGTTTTCTTTAGACTTTGGTATGATTTTGATCATGCCGGGAGTTACTCCCAATTCTTTGATAAACAGGTGACAGTCATATCCTGCAAGATTGTGAAAAAAAATTGGAATAAATTTAGGAAGCCGATACTGTAAATTACAGTACTGATGGACAGCACCGCGATATCGTCCTGTGATATGACAATGATCTTTTACTCTATCATTCCATAAAAAATTATGACAAATATGACAACGAGTAGATGACTCGAAATCTTTAGCATCCTGTTTACTGAATATAATAGGGATAATAGTACCTAGAACTTCATGAATTTCCGCGACATCTCTATGCAGTGAGCTAACAAACTTTGGCACACAATCTTTACCGCGATAACTAACAAACCGATTATAACGTTCATCAACTGAACAAACGACTTGATAAGCAAACGCAACGGGCACATGACGCTGTAAGTCTGTTGTACTTGCATTATTTGGATCAGGTTCACAGCCCTGAAAAGGTTGTAGCATAGTTTCAAAGTCAGCGTAAATAACGAAAGGAACATTTTGTTTTCGTTCATAATTTTTAAACTGTATAACTGACCCTTTCTCAGGCAGCACAGTAACGACGCCTCCACAAATGTGTTCATCAAGTTTAGCAGCTGATGTAAAAAATTGTAAACAAGTATCACAATAGTATAACTTGCCGTGATGTTTTGTTATTTGTCGCCTAACAAGACGCGGCAGATCTTTGATTAAACAATAATGCGATGATTCACCATTTTCAAGAAGCAACAAATGAATACGTTTTTTATAGCTACTTGACTCCGATTTGTACAATGGTCCAGTTATAATCTTTTTGTCTTTCAGACCATAAACATAAATGCTTAAAGCAGGATTATTTTTCTCGAAAATTGAAATGTCCCTAAAGCTGACTGGAAACGACATATCTTTAATTTGCAACATATCCCGGAAATTTGCATATGATAAAGGTCTTACGGAGTGTTTTGTGGTAGGATATAGGGCCGCCATCACGCAATATAAGAAACAGTATTCGTCATTATTCTGAATATTCAGGCATGCCTTTTTGTTTTTGATAAATTTAGGTAAGTCTATATAATTTGATCCTCGTAATGGTTGACATTTATTTATGTTCAGTTCTAAGTGTAAATTGTTCAAAAATGTCCACCCACTGTCCCTCTCTTGAAATTCTTCAATCTTTTTTATCAAATTACTTTTGACATCTAAAAATAATGAATCGAAGTCATAATTTAAATGAAGTGTAAAATTTTTTGTTCCAAAAGACTTCACTTCCTGGGTATCATTTTTGAACATCAAAAACATAGAAAAAAGTTCAATATTAACTTTAACACATATATGACTTTTAAGTGAACGATCTAAAAGTGACTTGATTTTGAAACTAGTTCTGACAAAAAACGTATTTATAGAATTTACTTCCTCTTCAGTCACTGCTAAAATCCTATAGCTCGCGATACGACCCCGGAAAGCGGATTTTATTATCTGTACGTTATCGTAAACAGATGCAGCGGCATTATTTTTGTGTACGTTACTTCGTAAATGACCTGTCCATTTGTTTCTTACAACTAAAATACCGCAGCTTGAACAAAAAGGCATGTTAGAATAATTTAACTCTTGTAGTTTTTTATCAACAGTACGTATTAACTATAATTAACGCTAAGTATTTATAGATACGGTCTAACTGTACCTACCTACTATTTTTTATCAAAATTCAACAAATCAAAAAATGATGTGACTAGTTATTAAAATTATTATAAAAAGAAGGTGGAATGTCCTCAAACAGCTCATGAGCCGATCTCACAAGATTTTGGACATTTTGCCACTGCGGACAGTCGTCATTCGTAAAGAACTTCACCCTTACGAGAGCCTTCTTCCAACGTTCCTCTGGCTTAGAACCTTCGGCGTCGGTAGTATTATATACTTTAAGATCAATATAGTATTCACCACTTTGTTCGGTCACCCGTCGTTGGTTGCCTGTTGCTACCCGGTTTACGAAGCAGGACTCCAGAGTCCCGTTCCGCTTTGTTGGCTTTGAAGATGACGGTTGCGGTTGATCCTTGGTCAACCCAAACACGTCGAGCGCTGCTGGGGCTGTCTTCTTGCGCGCACTGTAAAAGCAAACAAATAGCTATAACATAACATTTTGTTTATTAAGAAAAATCAATCAAAAAAAATTATGGTGTAGGTGCGAGTTAAAAATAAAATTACCTAGCTAAATTAGTCGATGACGTTTTTCGCTTCCCCACGCTGCTACTACTCAACGACGACGTAGATTTCTTAGAGGTCTTCTTTTTCGTTTTATCAACCTTTTCTCTCTCCTCTTCACTTACAATTTCATACTCGGAGTCAGACCTGAAAGTTAATAAAACTATTAAGCAAAAATTAATAAATTATCTACCTTCAGATCTCGAACGTTAAACTGTACCTAATGTGTTTAAAATATAAGTACTATAATTACAACTAGGCACATCAAAATAAGTTTCAACTAGGATTCGAACCCATGTTGTAGGTATTAAATCATAACCATAATGTTAATGATTGCATGATTAAATAATTGTTCTCATACCTACTTACATTTTTTCTTGAAGAAACTGAATTTATTAAAAATCACTCACGATAATTTATACTGCGACTACTGTTGAGCAAAATCAAAATAAGTATGTTACAAATTATGGATTGCAATAATTAGGTAAACTTTTTTACTCTTAAGTCTCCATCTAAAAACGTAATGTAAAGGTTCTGATCAATGTAATTTGAACCTTAAATTCAAGTAAATACTATGTAACATTCTACGAGTCACTTTTATCACATAATACATTCTGATTTATTACGATAAAAATGCTTACTTAGGTTTTCTTCGGTTTCACAGTATGAATCAACATTCGAAAAAAATACAGTGTGTCATTTTGATAAATATTGAAGAAAGATAATATCTATTTTGTAGGTAGGTAAGAAGCTTAACGTGTTATGTAGCTAATTAAATATCTTTGTCATCACTATAAATTATATCTAGGTATATAATATTATTAATTAAGATATAAACATATTTAATTTTATCACGCATATATTTCAGACAATAACTGCCTACCTATTATACCTACCTACCTACCTACTTATTATACTTACTTATTTATTATTTAATAATAAAATAATAACGAAATTCGTTTAATAAAACCATACTGAATAAAACTAAGTAGGTATATAAACACACCTAAACTTACGTAAGTTTACTACTAAATACGAACTAGTACACAACTTAGTTGATAAAATAACAAGAAGAATTTTTGGTTACATTATCTTATTACAGACTTGAGTTAATCCCTTTAGTATTGTGATGCAATCAACTTAATAATAATATCCTTCTTATATTATCGTATATTTCAGTGGATACCTAACAAAATATTAAAATTAACACCTTGTATAATCGCAATGACGACATCCTTAGTATCATATTACGATAATCAAATACTAACCGGGGAATTCAGTTTTTATTTAATGCCGCGTCTTTAATCCAGCTGTATGAGGTACATCGACTCTTTTATAAAGGTATTGTTACTGGTTCTGTTTACTAAAGACGTTAGTGTACAGCGGCCTAGCGAAAACTCACGCATTAAAATAACGATTTCTAAATCGCGCTATTAAAGTTTTCAACGATGTTAGTATATATACCAGAGTGAAACAGTTTCCTCTGGGCTGGTTGAGACCATGTGGTGTTAGTTAAGCTTGGCCGACTTGACTACACTCCATAACTTCAAACATGCCTGTGATATGAAATATCAATTAGTATCGATCTGGCCAATCTGAAACTTGATAAAGTAATATCTCTATACCTATGAACTGAAATCCTACCTGAGAACTGACACTGTAATGTCGAACCTCAAATGGATACCAAAAACCCTGAAATCCTACCTGAGAACTGACACTGTAATGTCGAACCTCAAATGGATAATAAAAAAACCCTTAGGGGTTTCCTCTAATGTGCGATGAGCAATTAAGGTACCTTGCACAACTTCCGACACTAGCCGACGAGACCGAGCAAGGTACCTGAAAGCTCAAAGCACGAGGTTTTTGCTTCTTTTGATTAAAATAATGTTTTCTGTTCGACAAATAGACAGATAAAACGAGTTCCTGTTCTTGTTAAATAAACGATTTAACATCCTAGATGACAGTGCGTTCAAGGAGTGATCTTACCATGGCTCTCATCTGATCGCGTTAGAACGACACAGGTTGAATTTAAATTAGAATAGACCATCACACATGTCTGAGTAAATGATTGAACGAAAAATATCTTTGTAATATTGGGCACTCTAGGTCAACGAGTGACTGAAGGCGAACAGGGTGAGCCTGAAGGAAACGAAGTGGCCTAGAGTGCCCAATATTACACTACTAGCACACTCTTCCGATGTACTACAACCTCTTGATTGTAGTGTCATGAAACCCATGAAAGACCGTTGGGAAGAAGAACTAGTTAAATGGCAAAGATTACACGTGGGGGCCAAATTGCCGAAAAAAAGTTTTGCAAAAATACTGACGAACATATGGGAGAATTTAAATCCGATCATAATACAAGACCAGGCTATAATGGAAGCTATAAGCGCTTTCACCTTTAACACCGCAAGGTGTAAGGCCGTGCGCTGCGTTAAGCGGGTGCACGGCGCGGGCACCCGCGCGGCGTGATGTTTCATGTAAATTCATAGAGCAGCGCTGCGTAAGGCGGAACGCCCGTCACACGCGGCGCGGGCGACGGGGGTACGCTCGCGTGTCCGTGCGACGGAGCACGCGAGCGGAGATGTTTCTAGAAAATCAGTGAGCGCCGCTGCGTTATCCGTGTCGCACGCGCCGTGCTTGTACAATCAAGTTGATAAACATGAGTGATATTGATACGGAACGTGTTATTTTAGAAGTGCAATGTCGCCCCGCTTTATGGATCTGTCTAACAACTTGTATAAAGACAGGGATGCGCGTCAAGCTGCATGGCTCGAGATTTGTAAAGAATTATACGAAAATTATGAGGACTTCAGTGACACAGAAAAAAAGTCAACAGGTAAATTCTTACTTTTTATTATGACTTTATAAATTTATTTACTACATAATTATTTACTTCTTTCATTTATTAAGGTGGGTACAGACTATATAACATAACATGTTATACGACATTGCTATATAACAAGTTTCAGATAATGTGGACACTGAATGATATAAAACATGTTAAAATAACATGTAATATGTTACATAGTCTGTACCCACCTTTAGGCTTAGTAAACATTTTGTATTTACTTATGTTAATTGTTATTTAACTATTGTATTGTGACCTCTTCACGAGCAATTTTTTTTTAACTTAAGTAAATAATCAATAAATACAGCGATCTTGCCACGATACCTTACCGTTTGTGGCAAAGTAATCAGCGAACTGATCTCGTATTGTATACGAGTTTCTTTGAACTAGCCCAAATCCATTTGTGATATCGCGGATATGGCGGGGTGTTATGACAACATCGCTGATATTACCGAGTCCGTCTCTTTTTCGTACAAAATTATGCATTATACAAATTGCTTTTATGAAACAAATGGCATGTTCTCTAGAAACGTTAAGTGGACGATGAAGTATTCGAAACTTATTGGCCATTATTCCAAAGGTTGATTCAATGTAACGTCTAGCTCTTGACAATCTATAATTAAATATTTTCTTTCTATGATCCATTGCAATAGCCCGCGCATATGGTCGCATAAGATGTGTAGACAGTCCAAACGCTTCATCCCCAACTATGACGTATGGCACTGGTGTGGTAGCTGCAGTATTGGTTGGTTTATTATTTTGTAGCACTGGCAATGATTTTGGAGGAGGAATATCTAATAGCTCATCCTGCATCTGTTGAAATAAAGTGCTGTTGGTGAAAACTGAAGAGTCAGATTCTTTACCTTGTATTCCAACATTTATGTAGGTGAATTCATAGTTTGCGTTACACATTGCAAGCAAGACAATGGAATAGTAATGTTTGTAATTGTAGTAAAGTGATCCGCTGTGAGGTGGTCTTATAATCCGTATATGTTTTCCATCTACAGCACCTAAACAGTTAGGAAAATTTGTGTTGCTTAAAAAGCCTTCTGCTATGTCTTCCCATTAGTGATGAAAGAGACTCGAGTCCTTTAAGTCGTTTATAATAAGACTAGCCTCTTTTTACACGACTTGGCTCTAAAATTAAGACTGTAACTGTTAGTCTTAATTAATATGACTCAGTCGATAAACGTATAAGACTTGTAGACTAAAACGACTTCAACGACTTAAACGACTTAAACGACTAAAAGGCTTAAACGACTGCAGTCCTTTGCAAAAAAACTGGCGTTTGAGTAAAGCGTTATTATCATCATCATTATCAGCCGTAGGACGTCCACTGCTGGACATAGGCCTCCCTTAAAAATTTCCTACTCTCGTCTCGGTCGGACGCGGCATGCATCCATCGCGATCCTGCAACCCTCACCGAGTAAAGCGTGAAAATTGTAATTAAAAGCTCTTTAGGCTGAAATAAATTTACTTTTTAGGATTTTTAGGTACCTCAAATGAAAAAAAAATCTTGAAACTTTTTTGAAACTAAGCGATTGAGTTAAAATTTGATACACATACATTTTTCACTTGGAACACTGGTTGCTGGAGTGCTTAATATATCCTTAGCCTTTTGCGTCAGGTTAGGCAGGTGATACTTCTGATTAGACCACCAAAGTAAAACGTTTGTATCTTCTGTTTCAAGTGGCATCGATAGATAGTTTTGTATCTCGTCTTGAACCGCGTTTTTTTTTGTTTGTATACCGCAGAAAAAATATTTTGCCCTGCATTTTGGGATTGAGACGTTGTGGCTAATGTTTGGTCTCTACTCGAATTTGCGTAATACGTGGTATAATAAGTTTTGAACCGCAGCAGAATATTGTCGCATTCGCCACCTTGTTCCGAAAAATAGGTATTTTTAATATAACGATTATACAAATAATTTTTAGACAGACGTTAGACATTTATCATAATAAAATAAGTACTTATGTAATAAGTACTCACCCTCGCTTTCATATGGAGTTGGTGGCTCTTTCCAGTTAGTTTGTTGAAAATTGACTACCATGCCACCAATATTCAATAACTTAGGTGATAAAACATTATCTTTAAAGTCGCATAAAATGCTCTGACTCTCTTCCTCTGTATTATGATACATTTTTAGTTTAGGGACTTTAATATAATAGGTACCTTAGTAAATCTGCACACAGTGACAATAAAAATACAAAACTACGTTTTATACAAAAAATGAAGGTACTTTTATACTTTTGTTTCCGGGAGAATACTTATTCAGGCGGTAATATAAGCATTAGTTGCATTAATCAACATACGCCTTACGAGTCTCGACTCCCAGGGCGATGAGTCGCCAGTCTTTTAAGTCCTTTAAGCTTGAAGACTGGCGACTAACTAACTGCTCAGTTCTTACATTAAAAGACTTCGACTAAAACAACTAGTCTTATGACTAAAGGTTGGGGATTAAAAGACTGAGTCAGTCGCGAGTCGTCAAAAATAAAGCGAGTCTTTATTAAAGGCCTTAAAAGACTGAGTCTCTTTCATCACTACTTCCCATCGCATACGTGTAAATACTGGTATACATTCTTCTTTCAGTCTTTGCCATATAATTTGACAGACATCATTAACAATTTTTCGGATGGTAGATTGTCCCGCATGGTACGCCAAGTGCATATCCACGAAAGTATGTCCACTTACTAAGTACCTGTGAAAAATACAAAATTAATTTTTAAGTATGTATTATTTTTCATTTTTCAGAAAAAAAAAATACAAGCGCGATGGAAAACCGCGTGAGATTGCTATACGAAAGTCAAAGCTAGTAACAAGAAACTTAAGTCTGGTTCTGGTGCTAAAAAAGGAAAAGGGTACAGCTATTATAATATTATGACTTTTCTGGACTCTAACAAAAGAGTAGAAGGACAAGAATCTTTGGAAAATTCTCAGGACGACTCTTCGGGTCATACAAGTACACTTGAATTGTCCCAACACCCAATAGTTGACACTAGTGAGGTGTTAATACCTGAGACCAGTACATCTGGAAATGAAAATGACACAGCAAGCAGAGAAACGCAAAAACAATCAAAGCGTAAAAAGGCGTCGTCGCCGACTCCTTTTGAAATACAATTATTACAATCCATACAACACAAAAAGGACGAAGAAAATGATGAAGACTTGTCATTTTTTAAATCTATTATGCCAAACATAAAAAAATTGTCTACATATCAAAAATTATTGTTTCGATCAAAGGTATTAAACTTATTAATTGACATTGAAAGAGAAAATGTTATTACATTGGAGGATTTATCGAACATCGTAGTGACAAATGACACTCAAGCAGAACATTAATCCTATTATCAATTATTTACTGCATTTATACTCTATTTGAAGAAAGACAAAGATTGGAAGTAGCCTTATAATATTGTTAATTATGATAATTACAATGACTGTGATTTTGATTTACTTTACGTATGTACCTACACTACCAAATTGTTATACTTAGTTCTCATTAAAGTAATTGTAGATTAAAATATTGTTAATTATAATAAGTGATAAATCCAATCACTGTGATTTTACTGTTACTTATGATTATGATAAGTCCAATAACTGATTTGGTTGTATACATGCGTGATCTTGACTGACAAAATAAAAATATTTTATATCAAGAAAAACATTTTATTTACTTACCTTGCCGTTATTGCCAACCTCTCTATTGGTAATATAATTGATACACTTCTTACTTTTAGAGTATTAGCACTATGTTTCAAATATGGTTCAAGTTTCGAAAATAATTCATCAAATGTAGACGTTGACATTTTAAAATACTTAAAAAATCTCCTCTCATCTTCTCTTAATAGCGTAAACTTGGTTACAAATTCTTCACACAACAATCTGGACGAGACATATGGGCTGATTGGCTGCCGCTGTTGTCTACGTCGTCTTTTGGCTAGGTAGTATATCAACAAATAATCCATTATGAATCGACTGTACACCCGCACGTCTAAAATTGTACTGGCGGCGATGCGTTTAGCGGGAGGTCGTTGCGGATACCCGCGACGGGCTATTTGTCCGCGACGGAGCACGACGCGGATGCCCGCGACGGATGCCCGCGTCGGATGCCGCGCCGTGCACCCGCTTAACGCAGCGCACGGCCTAAAAGGAGCCTATAACCCACGATACTTCATCGTGTTCCGTAATACCCTTCAAGCTCACAATTTAAACATTAACCCCAAATAAATGAATTTAGTAAATAATTAAAGATATGAAAACCCCAGAATTTATCCCAAAAATCAATAAAGAAAGTTTACCGCTTCCCCTTGAATTACTTTACAAATTATCAACAAAACCTCCCAAAAGTAGGTACGTAGAAAATTTAAATAAAATCAAAACACCAACCGGCAGCGAGTGAGCTCAAAGAATGTTAATCGTTGAATGACCCGTCCCCCTCTCGAACCCGCCTATTTATGCTCATCAAAAGGTGGTCGATATGGAAAATATGGAAAAAGTGATCGATGTGAGCAAAGTGGGCGAAATTTTAACAAACAAAATTGAACCTTAACTCGATGAAAATAAGGTCGTGTCCAGTTAATTCTGAAGATATTTATTCTTCCAACGATAATGATCTCTATACCTATAGAAATAAGGTTGTTACGTTTCGCCTTAAGATAATGTAATATTAGTATTATTTCGTAAAACATACTACTTAGATCATGCGGCTTTCCCACTTATTTAATTTATTCAAGGATCTTTTATTCTTTTTAAAGTTAATTTCTATTATTGGATTTATGTTCTTAGAAATTATATCTGACTAATATTATATTTGTGAACCGAACGAGTAGCTAGTAGTGTTGCCGATCGATAGTCGACTATCGATGGTTAATCGATAGTCTATCGATAGCAGACCGATAGCAAGACTATCGATAGTAATATCGATAGTATCGATACTATCGATAGTATCGATACTATCGATAGCCCAGAACGAGGCAATACTATCGACTGATTGCAATACTATCGATAGTATTGTTGCTCGTAAATAACAAACTATCGATAGTATCGATACTATCGATACTATCGACGCTCTTAATAACAATACTATCGATAGTATCGATACTATCGATACTATCGATAGTTTTGGACTATCGATAGTTTGCCAATTTGCAATAGTATTGTTTACAACTTCAAGGTATAATAGTCAATAGTCACAACAATAAGGATATTAGAACAAATAATTTCAAATAGCTGATTTCCTTGCATAATATTAATTCATTACATACATCATTGTGTTAAATTCGTTTTAATTTATAACTCGGCTGCATTTGGTTTTTCTAAAATTGGCAACATATTTTAGTCATCTTATTTAGTTTATGAGGGTAGTTTTTAAAACCAAGTGAGTTGATTATTGTTTAAGTTTGGTCAGTTCCATAGTGTTTGTTCACCGAGTCTGTGCTTATAACTAATCGAAACATTACAAGATATTAAAAAATGGAAAGCCAATGTAAATTACCAAAAAAGCAAAAATCATCAATGTGGTCATTTTTTGACAAAAGTGAAAACGGGGACCAAATTAAATGCAAAATATGCAAGCGTGAATATAAGTACTGTAATAATACATCGAATATGAGAGATCACCTCCAGCGAAAACATCCTGAACAGTTACTCAATCTGTCGACTTCTCAGAACGAAAATAGTGAGATCGAAAATGTTGACAGACAGCTACCTATATCAAAATATAGCCAAAATTCGTCTAGGAAGAAGATGTTAGATGATTTGTTTGTTAAAATGATTGCAGTCGATATGGAGCCTCTTCGGTTATCTGAGCGCGAAGGAATAAAAGAATTCGTTGCAGGTTTAGATTCGCGCTACGTAATGCCAGGAAGATCAAATGTGAATTCTACACTTTCAAAATTATTTATGAAAATGAAAATTAAATTGATTAAAATTGTTGAAGAAACTTGTTATGTGGCGATTACTGCGGATACCTGGACGTCCAGGAGCAATCAAGGCATTCTTGGGTTGACTTGCCATTTTATAAAGGAAAACAAACTGATTTCTGCTTTACTGGCTGCAAAAGTTGTCGAAGGGCATCATAACGCTGATAATTTATCTTCCGTGAGTATTTTTTTGTATATACAGGGTGACTTGAAATTGCTCGTATTCCTCTCGGGAGAAGAAACTATGACTAATTTAGAATGATTTAACCCCTATCACTTGGGGGTCGAAAATCCGCCATTTTCGAGAAAATCTACTTTGTTTTTGGTAATTAAAAATTAATAAAAAAAAACTTATCACTTTCAGCCTGAAATTTTCTATGATCTGATAGCTTACTAATTGACCAACCTCTCTAAAGCTAAAAACTGTGTCATTTACTGTTAGATTTTATGGATTCGGATTTTCTAAAAATAAAAACAGAGTAGATTTTCTCGAAAATGGCGGATTTTCGACCCCCAAGTGATAGGGGTTAAATCATTCTAAATCAGTCATAGTTTCTTCTTCCGAGAGGAATACGAGCAATTTCAAGTCACCCTGTATATCGAAGGAAGGCAGACAGGCAAATGGGCCACTTGATGGTAAGTGGTCACCGACCACCTACGACGACCTCCGTGGCCGAACGGTGTAGTAGCCGGACTGCCATGCAAGGGTCGCGGGTTCGATCCCCGCATAGGCCAAACATAAATTGTGTTTTTAATTTATGTTTGGCTTAGGTCTGGGTGTTTAGTATTTATTATGTGTATTTACAAAAAAAAGTATTTAAGTATGTTTATCAGTTATCTAGTATTCATAGTACAAGCTTTGCTTTGGTACTAGATGGCGCTGTGTGTATAGTCCAGCAATATTTATTTATTTATACCTCGCTATAATCAGTATGAGGGTTTTCGATGCAATGCTTTCCTTGAGGACCAAGGCTGGCTCTCTTACTCTTTTGTGGCAGAAATAGGTATTTATCCAGGCTGACTCTGCACAGAGTTGTACCACGACGACTTAAGTAGTATTACATTTTATTATTTATATCAGCTCACAACATCTGTTTTTTTTGTAGGTTATTGCATCAATTTTAGAAGAATGGAATTGTCGCGACAAAGTGGTGGCCATTGTAACGGACAATGCATCGGTAATGATAAAAGTAGCAGAAAATCTGAAAATACGCCATATACCTTGTTTTGCACACAATTTGAATTTAATCATTAAAGTTGCCATTGAGAGCTGTACAGAATTAAAAACTGTACTTGCTAAATGTAAGGCAATCGTTGCCTATTACAGACATAGTACATTAGCCTCTGACAAACTTAAGATTATTCAACGAAACTTAAAAAAAAAAGAATTAAAACTCATACAACATGTTGATACCAGATGGAACAGCTCTTTACATATGCTAAGTCGGATAAAGGAAGTGAGAGATGAATTGACGCTGGCTCTTAATGAAAATCCGAATGCACCGCCGAACCTGACTGCCGATGAATACTCGTTCTTAGGCGAAGTCGAAAACATATTTGAGCCCATTGAATCTGCTACAGAAGCTATTAGTGGTGAAGAATATGTTACATTATCGTTGATAATTCCGCTGATAAAAGGAATGTTACTACATTTTGCAGTGCTGGAAAAGGAACCGATGTCAGATTTTGCAAGAGCTGTCCTAGAAAATATAAAAACATCCGTAGCCACGAAATTGAAACCTTATGAAAAAAGATCTCCGTGCATTATATCTACGTTATTAAACCTCCATTTTAAAAAAATGGGATTTAGAACTGACGGTGACGTTGATAGGGCAATCCAGTTTGTCCAAAAGGAATATTCGTCGTATTTGTCAACATTGAATAAAACAACATCGCCACCATACGGAGACGGAAACAACGAACTAGAAAGTTGTTCGGAGGAAATGGTAGTTCCGACAAAGAAATCTAAACGAAGTGATTTGCTTTCCTTCCTTGAACCTGAAAGTCAAACAAGCAACAGAAATCCCACTGCAGACGCAATTGTAGACGTAAAGCAGTATGTTGAGAAACCCGTAATACCCAGGTCAAGTTATCCCATAGAGTACTGGGCATTCAGCCAAAGTAATCTAAAGCATATTGCACTAAAATACCTATGTATTCCTGGAAGCTCGACGCCAGCGGAAAGAGTTTTTTCGAAGGCTGGTCAACTTGTAAATGAGCGCCGCAATCGTTTATCAAGCGACCACATAAACGAACTACTTTTTATAAATCAAAACAAAAAGTTTTCAAAAAGTAATTATATTTATTTAACACAATACGTGCAGTGATTAGAATATATTTTTTTTGACAATTTATGTTTAGAAACGTGTTTTGTGAGCAACTTAATGTTAAAAATTATGTGTAAATTATATTACTGAAATGCTAGATTATTGTAAATGAAACTGTTCAATTAATCTGATTGAAATTTTTCTATTACTTTTAAAATTTCAGTCATTACTCTAATTCTTTTAGAGGGCGGGAGGTTTTTAATTTCTTCAGCTACTATATTGCCAAAATGATAGTGAACAGTTGATTTGTTATTCACATCTTTTGTTTCATCAGGCAGAGTTTGAACGCTAATATCCTTTTTTTTTTTTCTTGGATTTCATCCTCATTTTCGCTGCTGTCAAATTCCTTTTGAGCATCGTGTGTGCATTTTGCGGTACATTGATGTAATTTGAATGGTTTGGTTCTAGAATATCCAGCTCCGATTGTGCCTCCAGTTGATACTCCTGTTAAATTCGTATTTTGTGTACTACAGCCCCTGCTCTTTGTATAACTCTCAAACAAATCTTCGGTTTCAGCTTGAGTTTCAGGAATCATGATTATTGGATTACCTAGAAAAATTTAAGGCAAATAAAGATAAATTGTTTCCATTTGTTTTTTTTTTTCAAGACAACATATCTTTAATGTAAGCATTAATTGTACAAGGCAAACTACTTATTCTTGTTATTGTAGTGTATTATATACTTATGTAATTTGCATTTTTTTTTTGAACTATTGCTTTTATCAAGTTTAAGGAAAGTACCCATCAATGCAAACAAATTTTACTATGGGATCAACTCTTGAGATATCAAAAAAAAAGATATGAAAATATTGATAGATAAAAACTTTACACACAATATACAGGGTCCTTCTTAATATGCTGACACTTTTTTAAGAGGATGATCAGACCATCAAACTGAACAACTTTCTCTATGGGACCAACATTGAAATCGCAAAAAAAAATCAACTGTCCTATACATTTGGCTCGAGTAGGATTGCAGTTTTGTATGGGACAACAGATTTTTTTTTCCCGATTTCGATGTTGGTTCCATAGAGAAAGTTGTTCAGTTTGATGGTCTGATCATCCCCTGAAAAAAGTGTCAGCATATTAAGAAGGACCCTATATACAGAAGGCAGTAGGAGTCTCAAAATTAGGTATTCAAATGCGGCCTTAATGCTTATATTGTATCATTGGGCTTCAATACTACTTTAGGAGTCTGAAAATTAGGTATTCAAATGCGGCCTTAATGCTTATATTGTATCATTGGGCTTCAATACTACTTACTACTAAATAAGTACAGTCATATAATGTATGATACTTACCTTTATATGTCATTTCAAATTGTTTTCTTTTTCCTTTTAAAAGAGCGCAGGTAGGTAGCAATATAAAAAAAAGTATACTGGCCTTCGTTAAATCAATTACATTGATATTAAAACATACCCAATACTATTGCAAATTGGCGAATTATCGATATTCTTAAACAATCGATACTATCGATACTATCGATACTATCGATAGTATTGTTACGAAGAACTTCGATAGTATCGATACTATCGATAGTTTGTTATTTACCAGCAACAATACTATCGATAGTATCGATAGTATCGCTCTCATTCGATAGTATTGCCATGTTCTGAGCTATCGATAGTATCGATACTATCGACAGTATCGATAGTATCGATAGGCCTATCGATACTGTGGCTTTTTTCAGATGAAAACTATCGATAGTAGTTCGATCGATAGTTCAGCAACACTAGTAGCTAGTATGATAGCTTCTTGTTACAATTCACCCCCATGAAAATAACTGCCGGCGTTTTTCTTTTAAGCCAGAAGGTGTTTTCAAATCTCTCACAAATATAAATGAAAAGAGTTTATCAATGCCCTGCTCCAAAGTACCCCCTTTTTTTTTTTTTTTTTTTTTTGTGTGGTGTGTATTTAAAACCAAAGAAGAAACAATCCCAATAGTGAGAAAAGTCTCTAATTAATAACATAAAATTCAAGATGAATTAACAGCTTTCACTAAAACATCTGGTTCACGTGCAGAAACTAGGTTGTGAGACTAGCCAATTAGAGGAATTACGTACTATGTCAATCTATCTGATTCAATTTTTCAATCTAATAGAACTCCATAATACATTCTACCATAATCCAGATCCTCATCAGGGTTAAACCAATAATCATCGTTTGAATAGTACATACCCTATCTGAAACTTTCCAACATCTACTGCAATCATTAATTGTTTGGAGAGTGTGTAGTGATCGCCCAGAAGATATCATTGCTGCCAGTGGAGTATGAGAATTCCTTAACTACCAGATCAAACTGAATTCTTCCTTTTGTTTTTCATCTAACCTAACACCAATTCATCAAGATTCCGTTTCCGGCTGTCAAAGTGGCAACACGCGAATTTTGTGTGCCTCAAAAGGATTTACCAGTAAAATACTAAATATACGGAGGAATCGCGATAGAACAGAAGAAACATAAAGGCCAACAGTGGTTTCCCGATCAATAATTGTTTTCCAACGAAAACTCGGCAGATTAGCGAAGAAAAAAGACTTGGAAAAGTGTAAAAATCGTGAGTCATCATAGCTTATCTGACATTTGGTGAACGAATTATGGAATGACATTGTAATCAACTGTCATCAACTTGTTTGAATACACGCACAAGCACCATACGTCCACAGACTAAAACAAAATTTTTTTAAGACTCCAGAGTCTTAGGTAGGTTTTCTTCCTCTCTGGCAACACTGCAATACTCCAGAGTATTGCAGTGTTGCCAGAGAGGAAGAAAACCTACCATTTGGAAATAAATAAGAAAAAATGGAGAAGCAAATGGACTTACTATGGAGCAGACTGAAAGAAGAACTCCAAAAGCAAACCGAGATAATTGCCGCAACTGTCAACCAGACCATAACGACAACAATTGAAGAAAAACTGAAACCGATTAAAGAGGAAAATGAGGCTCTGAAAAATGAAGTGGAAATATTAAGTTCTAAAATTAAAGGGTTAGAATTGGCATCAAGGAGGAATAATGTGATTATCCACGGTGTGGAAGAAGGAAAGGACAACCACACTGGACTAATAGAAGTCGTACTGGAAACCCTGAATAAAGCAGATAACAATCCGAATACATTTACAACACGAGTGGGACAGATGGGAAATCAGCAAGGTACACCGAATTGGGAAAAAACGTCAGGGGAAAGATAGACCCATAAAGATCACCCTAGGATGGAGGAAAGCAGAACTCCTTAAGAACAGGAATAAGTTCCCACAAGGTACATATATAACAGAAGACTTCCCAAAAGAAATCATCGAAAGTAGGAAAGCTATGATACCAAAATTAATAGAAGCCAGAGAGTCCGGCAAATATGCAATTATAAAGAACAACAAACTCATAATAAGGGAAAAATCTGAAACAGAAAGGAACCAAGAAAAAAGGAAACGAGCCCCCTCCTCATCCCTGTCTACTCCACCAAATAACTTCAGCAGAGCACACGAACAAGCAAAGGGGTCACAGAACACTAAAATATCGAAAATAAACCCATTTGAAGAAATGAGAAACAGAACTTACTCTAGAAAAGAAGACACACAGACAAAAAACAACTAAGCTGCGACAAACGGATTACTACAACAACCAACGATATAAATAAAACAATAAACCGAACAAACAAACTAAACTCAGAAGCAAAACAACATTCAAGACAAACACTTAATGAACCACTTAATAAAGAAAAAACAAATTCCTACATATATGTAACAAGCTTAAACGTCCGCACACTTTTGGAAGATGATAGAATAACAGAGTTAACCTTCGCAATAAAAGATCTAAAATGGGACATAATGGGTATCTGTGAAACAAGGAGGAAAAATGAAGTCATTGAGGAACATCCCAACTTTATTTTGTATCACACCGCTGCATCTAAGGGAAGGAATGGAGTTGGATTTATAGTCAAAAAACATTTAAAACAAAATATTATTTCCAATGTTGCAACTCTATCAGAAAGTCCTTTGAAACTTTCTGATAGAGTTGCAACATTGGAAATTCAGATTCAAGATAATGTGATGTGGTCAATTCTGCTTGTGTATGCTCCAACAGAAAAATACAAAGACAAAGACATGGATGATTTCTACAATACAATCAATACAGCAATCGACTCCATGGATACAAAGTTTATGTTGGTAATGGGAGACTTTAATGCCCAAATAGGAAAACAACAGCAAGGAGAGGAAAAGATATTTGGCAAATATAACTATGGAAAAAGAAGCTATCATGGGCAGAAGTTAGTAGAGTTTGCTTTAGAAAATAACCTCACCTTCACAAATTCTATGTTCAGAAGAAAGAATCACAAGAAATGGACTTGGAGATCACCCAATGGAAAGAATCTAAACGAAATTGACTACATATTAACCAACCAACCATCTCAAATAAAGAATTTCGATATAATTAGTAGCTTAAACTTCAATACTGACCACAGGATGATAAGATGCAAGATTGACCACAAACAAGGAAAAACCAGAAACTTTTACAAACATAAACCAAAATACCCAAGAAACTTACCCGTGGTAACAAGGGAAGGCGGGAAATGTATAGAAGACAGTTTCATGGACGCCATGCGGAAATGCACTGTAGTACAACCGCAATATAATAACTTTGAAGCAGAAATGACTAAGATTTTAAAAACATTACCAACGACAGAAACAAAATCCCAAGAGAAAATAAACCCATACACACAGCAACTTCTAGAAGAAAGGATAAAACTATATAAGGCAAGAAGAACAAGAGAAGTGAAATCAAAAATTACATCACTGAGCAAAGAAATAAACAGAAACCTTGCAAGAGACAAGAAACTTAAGAGAAAAACAACATTTGAAAAATATATTTCAAAATCAGGAGCAATTAAAAAAGCGTACAAGGATCTTAGAACTAAAACAGAATGGGCCACAAATCTGAAAAACAAGACAGGTAACATAATTACCAAAAGACCAGACATTATTATGGAAGCAACCAACTTCTACAGAGATCTTTATGCATCTGACCAAGTCTCAACACTGACTCACGAAAAGGAGCTAAATGAGTCGACCATATCTAACGACCAATGCAGTATACTCAAATGTGAGATAGAAAGAGCCATAAAAACGCAGAAAAATGATAAAGCACCGGGCAAAGACAACATCACAAATGAATTACTGAAATCCTTGTCAGAACCTCTGCTAGTCCCTCTTCAAGTACTTGTGGGGTCTCGTGTTGTAGGTATAGCGATGAGGTAGGTAAACACAGACTCCACTTTATAGATTTAATGTCTTAGCATTACAGGCAAGCAGCAAGCGAATAGAATAGCCTAGGTTTAGACCGCGTAAGCACTAGATAGGTATTTGCTAAGCGAGGCGATACAGGTCCGACGCGGCAGGCGTTCTGAGCGGCTCTGCGGCAGGCAGCGGCCGAATGAAGCTCGGCGGCTAGCTGGCACCCGCGCGTCGCCTCGCCCCTCTGTCGCCTGGACTGGTTTGAACGTAGTGATGCGCGCCCGCATCATTAGTGATGGGCTCCCACAGGACCCCCTTCGGAGTCGGATAGACCTGCGGAAAGATAATCAGGGAATCTGACAACCCGACCAGATCGTGTTGTTCTGACTGGATGACCGTCAGGAGCGTTGGTGTTATTAGGCTTTGCTGTTGATTCTGACAGGACGTACGCGGGTTTAACTCTGTCAATAGAGACGGTCACTGGTCCTCTAGCTAATTCGACTGTGACGGTTTTGTCTGTTTTGGATAAAACGCGATGTGGTCCGGTATAAGGGGGCTCTAGTGCACCACGTAACGCATCCTTGCGTAAGAAGATCTGTTGAGTATTCTTGAGATCCTCATGCATGAAAACTGATTTTGAAGTATGACTGGATGCTGGTTGTGGTCTCAATCTTGACATGTGTTCTTTTAACTGTGCGACAAAGTGGGATGGATCTTTCGCTTGCGAGTTAGTAGAATGGAAGAACTCACCAGGTATCCTTAGTGGCTCACCATACACAATGTCAGCTGCGGAGCACTTCAGGTCTGCCTTCCATGCCGTTCTAATGCCGAGGAGAACGGTGGGGAGTATGTCAGACCACCTCGTCTCACCGTGTGCCATTATTGCAGCCTTTAGAGTCCTATGCAGTCGCTCAACCATGCCGTTTGCAGCCGGGTGGTAAGCGGTAGTGTGTCGCAGCTGTACCCCGCAGAGGTTCATCAGCTCCTTGAACAGGTTAGAAGTAAATTGGCGTCCTTGGTCTGTTGTAAGTGTATGTGGACAGCCAAAACGTGATATCCAAGTCTCATAAAATGCTCGGGCGACGGTTTCAGCTGTGATGTCATGTAAGGGCACTACCTCTGGCCAGCGAGTGTACCGGTCGATGGCAGTAAGGCAGTATTTATAGTCCCCTGACGGAGGGAGGGGACCAATTAAATCTATATGCACATTACAGAAACGAGCTCTCGGTAGCCTAAAAACTCCAAGAGGAGATTTAGTGTGTCGCTGTACTTTTGACTTTTGACAGGCTTGACAAGTTTGCACCCAGGTACGACAGTCCTTGCGTATTGAGGGCCAAATAAATCTCTCTGTCAGCAGCTTCGTTGTGGACTTAGTACCAGGGTGACTCATGCAGTGAATAGCGTTGAAAATTTTTCGACGCAGCTCCTTTGTGATGAAAGGACGAGGCCTCGATTGTGAAACGTCACAGTACAGAGTGGTATTGGTGCCTGGTATGGGAACTTTTACTAGTTTTAGTGATGTGGCAGTTGATCTAAGTAGCTCTTGCAGCTCATTGTCATCTCGTTGAGCTTGTGCTATGACTTCGTTGTCTGGAGGTGCAGATATCCCTTCGATCCTCGAAAGAGTATCAGCTGGGATGTTTTCCTTACCAGATATGTGTCGAATATCTGTAGTAAACTGTGCTATTAAATCCAAATGATTGAATTGACGTGGTGAACACTTGCGATCCTTGTTTTGAAACGCAAATGTGATCGGTTTATGGTCTGTGTATATCACGAAGTGTCTTCCCTCTACCATGTGCCGAAAATGCTTCACACTTTCATAAATGGCAAGTAGCTCCCGGTCGTAGGCGCTATATAACTGTTGTGACTTACTTAGCTTCCTAGAGAAAAAGGCGAGTGGCTGCCAATGTCCTTCCACGAGTTGTTGAAGCACTGCGCCTAAGGCTGAGTTCGAAGCGTCAGTCACGAGAGCGAGTGGTGCATCAGTCACTGGGTGGGCAAGGAGTGTGGATCGGGCTATACTCATTTTACATTTATCAAATACTTGCAATAATTCCTTTGTCCATGTGAGTGGATGAGAGCCTTTGATTTTAGGACCTGTCAGCATGCCGTGTAAAGGTGCTTGATCCTCAGCAGCGTGGGGTATGAAACGCCTATAAAAGTTTAACATGCCTAGGAACCTGCGCAAGCCATTGACTGTCTTTGGTGGAGGATACTCTTGAATTGTCACGACCTTATCAGTCATTGGGCGCGTACCGTGTCTAGAGATGTTAAATCCAAGGAAAGTTACCTCTTCCTGGCCGAACGTGCACTTGCCCTCATTGATTAGCATCCCGTATTCCTCTAATCTCTTAAAAATCAGGTCCAGGTGTTCCAGGTGTTCGATCTTGCTCCTGGAATAGATAAGAATGTCATCGATGTATGAAAAACAAAAATCTAAACCTCTCAGGACTTCATCTAAGAAACGCTGGAACGTCTGGGCTGCGTTCCTTAAGCCGAAAGACATATATGGGAATTCGAACATTCCGAATGGTGTAGTGATCGCCGTCTTTGGAATATCCTCATGGAAAACCGGTATTTGGTTGTAGGCTTTGACGAGGTCTAATTTCGAAAATACGGTAGAACCAGCTATTCTGTTAGAGTAATCTTCAATATGTCTGATTGGGTACCTGTCGGGTATCGTGCATGCGTTGAGAGCGCGGTAATCCCCGCATGGTCTCCATCCGTCTTTCTTCGGAGCGAGGTGTAGGGCGGATGCCCACGGAGAGTCTGAACGGCGGGCAGTACAATCTTCAACCATCTCTTCGAACTGTTGTTTCGCTATCTCGAGGCGGTCCGGGGCGAGTCGACGTGGCCTGCTATATACCGGGGGGCCGGGCACGGTACGGATGTAGTGTACAGTCGTGTGTTTAACCTGCCGTGACAGACCGGGTGGTTTTGTCAGTGTTGGGAACTTAGCCAGTAGTTTATGGTACTCACTGTTACCGGATATTGCCTTTATGCTATACAGGTTGCATTTTCTAAACGAGCCAGTTGTTGATAGCGTTGTTAGGCTGTCCAACAATCGTCCGTGCCTGCAATCGACAAGTAGATCATAATTAGATAAAAAATCAGCTCCTATGATTGGCCTATCCACGTTGGCCACCACAAAGTTCCATACAAAATCACGACGTAAGCCGAAATCCAAGTGCTGTGTCATCGTTCCATAGGTACTTATGATAGTTCCGTTGGCAGCGGTGAGACTGTAGTCCGTTGGATTTTTGTACTGTCGTAGGTATTTACGTGGCAGCACGCAGAGGTCGGAGCCAGTGTCTATCAAATATTGCACTTTAGTTTTCCTGTCAGTGACAAAAAAGCGGCTTGTGGCTGCTCGACAGTCATTTGCCGCATCTATTGACTGCCGTGGGGGTTTTCCGACTGCTTATAGTTGCACGGTGTAATGCATCTTCGGGCTTTGTCACCAAAAGTATCATGATACCAGCACATACCTTTATTCCTGCTTTGACTCCGACCTCTACTCCCTGACCTAGGAGACCGGTTGCGCCGGAACGGTGAACGGCCTCTGTCTCCACGAACTGTGAGCTGGGCGATCTGATTCGAGAGCTCCTTCTGAATGCGTGACGTAATCAACTCTTCCATGCGCTTGAACATACTATCTAAAGATTCTGCCGACGTACTTGCTACCTGGCGTGATGGAATGGGTGCTACCTCACAAATTTTGTCTGCGAGATCAGCAATATCTTCGAGGTTAGATGTTGACTGCGAAGCTATTATTGCTTGCACGTGTGTTGGTAGCCGGCTCGACCACAAACTGCGCAGGAAATCGTCCGTTACGCCAGTCGATGCTAAGGTCCGGAGATGGCGTAAGAACTGGGATGGTTTGCGGTCCCCTAATTCTTCGTGTGTGAGTAACTGACGCATGCGCTGCTCCTGTGTCGTCGATAACCGCTTAATTAACTCTTGCTTTAATTTTTCATATTTTTCTTCCTTCGGAGGATTAGTAATGAGATCTTTTACTTCCCTTGCAAACTTGTGATCCAGGTGAGAGATGATATGGTAGAATTTTGTCGCGTCATCCTTGATTCCGGAGATTTTAAATTGGGCTTCAGCTTGCGCAAACCAAATGTCGGGTTCTTCCGGCCAAAATGGCGGCAGTTTGGCAGCCACGCGGTTGACCGCGGCGCCGCGGTCGCCTCCGGTACAGTCCTCGAATCCATCATTTCCACTCTCACCTGCGGGCGGTTCGTCGTTCGGCATGGCTCCTGTCTTCCCCTGCGCTCACCGTATTCTAATCCAATGCCGTGTTCTTAGTTCGGGTCACCAATGTGGGGTCTCGTGTTGTAGGTATAGCGATGAGGTAGGTAAACACAGACTCCACTTTATAGATTTAATGTCTTAGCATTACAGGCAAGCAGCAAGCGAATAGAATAGCCTAGGTTTAGACCGCGTAAGCACTAGATAGGTATTTGCTAAGCGAGGCGATACAGGTCCGACGCGGCAGGCGTTCTGATGTAATGCTAAGACATTAAATCTATAATGTGGGGTCTCGTGTTGTAGGTATAGCGATGAGGTAGGTAAACACAGACTCCACTTTATAGATTTAATGTCTTAGCATTACAGGCAAGCAGCAAGCGAATAGAATAGCCTAGGTTTAGACCGCGTAAGCACTAGATAGGTATTTGCTAAGCGAGGCGATACAGGTCCGACGCGGCAGGCGTTCTGAGCGGCTCTGCGGCAGGCAGCGGCCGAATGAAGCTCGGCGGCTAGCTGGCACCCGCGCGTCGCCTCGCCCCTCTGTCGCCTGGACTGGTTTGAACGTAGTGATGCGCGCCCGCATCATTAGTGATGGGCTCCCACATACTATTTAACAACATCATGGAGAACGAACAAACACCAGAACAATGGTCCAAATCAACCACTACACTTCTGCACAAGAAAGGAGATAGAAGCGATCTAGGGAACTATAGACCTATAAGTTTAATGTCTAACATCTACAAAATATTCTCAAAAATTTTGCTAAACAGACTCACACGAACACTCGACGAGAACCAGCCTCGAGAACAAGCGGGATTCCGTAAAAACTTCTCCACATGTGACCATATTCAGGTAGTAGTGCAGATAATTGAGAAAAGTAAAGAGTACGATAAAATAATATACCTTGGATTCATAGACTTTAGCAAGGCATTCGATTCACTCGATCATAATGCTATCTGGAAAGCACTAGCGCAACAAGGCACAAGTAAAAAATACCTAAATCTGCTTCATAATATCTATTCCAAGAGTACAGCAAGAATTAAGCTTGAAAAAGAAGGACCGGAATTCCCAATAAAGAAGGGTGTAAGACAGGGAGACCCGCTATCGCCAAAGATCTTCTCTGCAGTACTGGAAATGGTATGTAGAAACCTAGACTGGGAACAGAAAGGTATTAAAATAGATGGTGAACATCTCAGCCACCTGCGATTCGCAGACGACATTGTTGTCTTCGCCAGAACGGCTCACGAACTGGAAGAAATGTTGAACGAATTGGCAGAAGAGAGCAAAAGAGTAGGATTATCTCTCAATCCATCAAAAACAAAAATTCTTACGAACGACATAGAGTTTAGTACAGTCGAAGTGGAAGGAGAAATAATAGAATTTGTGGAGAGTTATATCTGGGCCAATCAATCACATTCAATGATCACACAGGAAAAGAGATAGAGAGACGTATAGCGATAGCGTGGAAGAAGTACTGGGGATTGAAAGAAGTAATGAAAAACAAACAAATAAGTATACAAATAAAAAGCAGGTTATTTGAAGTAGCAATACTACCTTGCCTTACGTACGGATGCCAAACATGGGCCTTAAGGAAACAAGATGAGGAAAAGCTAAAAATATGCCAAAGAGAGATGGAAAGAAGCATGTTAGGAATAAAACTATTGGATAAGATAAGTAATGTGAAAATAAGAAAGAAAACAAATATTTGTGACATCGTAGAAAGAATAAGATTGTTAAAGTGGAATTGGGCCGGACACATCTGCAGAATGGACAGCACCAGGTGGACTAAGAGGGCAATAGAATGGGTACCACGTGACAGTCAGAGGAAAAGAGGAAGGCCAAAAATGAGATGGGCTGACATATTTGTTCAAAGATGTGGCCCAGATTGGATGAGGAAAGCCAGAGTAAGAAAATACTAGAAAAAATGGGGGGAGGCCTACGCTACAGAAGCGACTACTATAGAATTGAATTAATGAATGAATGAATGAAATATACTATAATTATGAGAATATAATAATCTAAATAATATTTAATTAATTCGATAGAGGTAATTTTATTATTGTTTTGGTAACAAAATAATTTGTATAAAAATGTAACCCGTGCATGTGTAATAGTTAATTTAAAAACTTTTTTGTTATAATCTAGTAGAATAAAAGGCTTTTTTATTTTATTTTATAACACCAATTCATTAAGGAATCTCGTTGTGTGTATGGAGTCTTTAGAACAAAGCGTAAATAAACTTATCCCATGGCTACATGGTCTGGTACACCGCTAAAGCCCAACTACATATGATAAATACGATTGAAACATTCCATACCCACTTTATACTTCTCTTCCATTTCTCCACAATGCACAAATAAAAACCAGATTATATTCATCCATCCTCAAACTCTAATTCATTCGCCTCTAACAATGCAACAGTCCGCAGCCATGAAATTTCTATGAATTTAACATATTTAACTCTAAACTAAACTTTTTCGAAAAATAATTTCTACAATTTTTCAAAGTAATTACAAAGCCAACATGTCAAAACTTTTTTTTTCCATCGAAAAGACAATGCAACTAGTAATTACAGCCGTCGCCGAAAGTTGTTATTTTACTAGGACACAACCCCATTCTAACGAAATTTTATTCAAATATTAATCTAATTAGTTCTAAAACGTTTATTTTTAATCTAACCCACAATAATATCTTCCCTTTTAACACCGCAAATGGATTTGTTGTGGCCTCCGAAGTACTGTCTGAATGGACTCCGAAGCTTCGTTCTTAGAAAAAAAAACTATTTGATAAGAACAAAAAAAAATTTGAACTTTTTCCCACTCTAATTCAAAATGCAGTCAGAAAATTTTGAAAATCTCCTGAAGCAATTCCCCTGCCTATGGGATCGCGATGATCTGCATTTTCGCTCCCATAAGAAAAAAGCAGAATGCAGGAGGTTACTACTTAATAAATGCGTCGGTGCCTCCTTGCATTTAACCATGCAGGAATTGATAAGGAAAATTAAAAATTATCAAGAAAAAACCCGACGAAGAAACTCGAAAATGAATGTAAGTACCTCTTGCAAAAATAAAAAATAATTTAATTATGAAGTTATGAAATTAATTGCCTTTCTTTATTTGTTTGAAATATTATGTTTCCCTACATTCCTCTTATGCTCTTTCCAGAAACCTTCTACATCCAGATCCTCCCAACCTGAATCAGATCCCCCTGAAGCCTCACACGAACTCTACAACTCCGCTCTATTTCCGATCCCCGATAATCTACAAATTCTCTCTACTTCACCCATTGCTACCATCCCTACCTGTTCTTCAAATTCCGACACCCTACCTCCCCTTATCAACACAGAGACCGCTTCTGTTTCGCCCACTATCTCTGATTCACTTCCAGTAAGCATATATATCTTTTTTCTACAAATTCTTTTCCTTATTTAAAGTAATTTTTCTATACCTAGGGTGTGTGGGGCATCGATGGAACAAGGGTATTCGATGAAACAGTTAAGTATCTGAGAAAGGCGACGTTGCTAGTTCGTGCAATTCTCGGTAAACGACGTGCCTGCAGTAGTGCCTCTCGCTCCCCAGTCGCCGGCGTGCTTCCGCGTGAGACACATACGTACGAGACATTTTTGTGATTTTGCAGTGAAAAAGTAAAAAAAAACAGGTAATTTCTTTTCGATATTAGTCAGTTTGTATATTGAACTTAGAGATGTATTTGTTTCGATATTATGAATCGTTTTTTTGTGGTTTTTATAGACTATTTGTCAAATCATCCACGTGGTTTTTATTGGTGGCTACATAACCTCAAAATGTTTGAGTCGGGGTGGGTACTGTTTGAAACACTGGCATGGGGCACTCTTTGAACCATGGTTCATCGAGTACTACATTTTTTCAGTACAATTTCACCACATTAGTTACTTTTTAGTATTATAATATATGATTGCTACTGCTTCATTTATTTTCAGAATGGGGCGAAATACTTTGGGAAGAGAGAGGCGGAAAAAAGGCACCCATTCAGCGGAAACGATGCGGAAGGCAATTGACATGCATTTAGCAGGTGCAAGTTTACGGAAAGCTGCCAAAGAATTTAAAATACCTCACGTCACACTAAGGAGGTATGTCAAAAATAGTCTTCAAAACCCGTCCTTAAATCTTGAATCAAATTACGCTGTTAAAAAGATATTTACGGAAGAGCAGGAGGTCAGTCTAAAAGATTACATGCTTGATTGTTCAGACAAATTTTATGGCTTGACGCTTAACCCTTTTGAACCTGATGGTATGCATATGTCCCTGGACTGATGGGACATAATTTCCCATGAAAGTTTAGCAGAGGACTGTAGCTCCGTTTTTTCCTTTTAAATGGGACTGTACATCCCAAACTGTCCGGAACTAAATATTTTATCATTTGACATTGGTAGTTTTAGGTTGGCAACATTAGTTTATGGTCTGTAGTGAATTAAACAACCACGGGTTTAAAACTCGTCCGAAAAATAATAATTTTGAGGTGGTTTTACCGTTGTTTTCAGGCAAGTTATATCTGTATCACGTTACATAATCTAAATCTTATCTAATAATGTTAATATAACCAAAAAACTTTCATTTACGACATTGTTATAACGACTTTGGGACATTATGTCCCATCCGTCTTTCACTTACCTTCCTATAGTTTAAGAGATTGTGTTCATATTGGTTTTGTGCAAAAATTTGTGGTTTGACAAAAATAGTCTGCTAGGTGTACGGAATTACCACTGCTTTAGGTACTTACTTTGCATTGCTCTTTCAGAATGGCCTCAAGGCGAAGAATTAAAAAACCACTCAAAGATGACGAAAGCGAGGAGTTTCTAGATGAAGAGGAGAGTTCATTTGATGAGTCTGTTGGAAGCGACGACATATATGTTCCTCCTCAGGATATTGGTCGTAGACGTAGACGCATTAGCTCCGAAGCATCATCGGCCAATAGTGAAAATGAGTACGAGGAGGAGTGGCTTGAAGGAGAAGATCCACTAGAACTTGGAAGAGACATAGATCTACAAGAAGTAGAAGATCCAGAAGAAGAAGAAGTGGCTGAAAGTGCAGATATAGGTGTAATAGATGCAGAAAATAGGGAAGAACAACTAAGGGCTGCAGTAGAAAACACTGATGATGAAAGGTTGGAAGATCAAATCGACAGAGTAAACAGAAATACTATTTGGGGCCCAGTGGGTGAAAACTTTAGACCAAGAAAGGCTGTAAGTGAGACGAGAGCATGTAGAACTCCAGAAATTTTTACAGAAAGCTCTAAGCCAATTGACATATTTTTAAAAATGTTCCCAAAAAGTCTACTTGATTATATTGCCTAATGTACCAATTTGCGGATCGAAAAAGTGAGAAGTGAGGTTGGAGATAGGGATGCCAGAGCCCGAAAACGGAGTTATATGACATTTACTGATAGAGAAGAAATAATGATAGTTCTGGGCTCTACTCTAATCATGGGATATAACCAACTTCCTTCCTTCTCTGATTATTGGTCATTGAAGCTTTCCTTAGGAAATCCTGTTATAAAAGCAGCTATAGGTCGCGACAGATGCAAATTTCTGCTTTCAAAATTATACTTCACTGATCCTGAGAAACCCCCTAATGCATCCAAAACATACTATCTGGAAGAGGTGCTGAACTGCCTAAAAACTACTTTCAAAAAATATAGAGAAGACAGTCACGTACAAAGTATTGATGAATCAATGACAAAATTCAAAGGGCGATCGAGCCTGAAACAATATATGCCCATGAAACCAGTAAAACGAGGAATCAAAATGTGGGTACGAGCTGATTCCAGGACTGGATATGCTTATGATATGAATATTTATGTTGGCAGGGAATCCAATCCAAGACAAAACCAAGAATTCACACTTGGAGAGAACGTGATACGAACTCTAACTTCCACCATAACAAATCCAGATACAACTATTTGCTTTGATAGATTCTTCACATCAGTGACACTGATGGATACTTTGGAGTTTCCCTGCGTGGAACATGCAACGCCGCTCGAAGGAATATGCCAAAAATCTGTCCAGGAAAAAAATTCAAACAAGGTGAGATGGCATTTGTTGAGAATGGACGTGGTACTATCGCCGTTAGATGGCAAGACACCAAAGATGTCATACTAATGAGCAACTTTCACGGACCTGAGATAACTGAAGTGAGAAGAAAATTTAAAACTGGTGCTGTAGTTCCCGTTCCAGCTCCAGAGATTGTTGCTTTTTATAGACACGCTATGGGTGGTGTTGACCGTAATGACAGGATGGTAGGAGAACATGAATTTGAAAGAAAATCCACAAAATGGTGGAAAAAAGTCTTCTATAGGCTTTTGAAAATGGCAATTGTCAACTCGTGGGTAATATACAGGGAAAAAGTAAACCGGAAATGCTCCATGAAAAATTTTCTGATTGATTTGTAACTCGAAATGATGGAATATGGCAAACAAAATACGCACAAGAAACAAAGATCGAACAAAGAATCATGTCCCAGAGGCCTACAAGCTCACTTGCCAGTGCAAGTCGATAACCGAAAAAGGTGCGTATCTTGCACGCAAAAGAAAAAAGACACACGCACATACACCATGTGTATGGCTTGTCAAAGATATTTGTGCAAGAATTGTTTCGCAGCATGGCATATTTCATAATTACAAACAATAATATTATTTCATTTGATTGATTTTTTTTTTATTATTGTACAAACAGATGACATACAGATAGCGCGCGAGTTGAATGCCGTCGGGGCCTGAGGTGAAGAGCGGGAGCATCTCCCCCCGCCGTCCGCACGCCGCGTCTCGCGCGCCTTCAGTTTAGTGCTGTGCTGTCCTTGACAACTATCATACGCTTACTGTGTTATCGCGTTAAGATAAAGTTGCAGCCGCGTGTTATTTTTGTTTTTAATTATGTCTGATCCGTGTACGTCAAGTTCTGTTACAAAAAAACGAGTTTTTATTCATCGCCAAGCACGGGAAATGGCGAAAAATGTTCTAGACATGTGTGTTGAAGAAAGGCAGAACAACAATTTAACATTCACATTAAATAATGCTTACGATCGCGCAAGCCGTTACACTGGACTTTCAAAGAGAACATTGTCTGCAATTCAAAATGAAGCCAAAAAAGGGCCTCTTTGTTCGCCTTCTAAAAAGAAAAGACAGTGTAACAAGAAGACAATTTTAAACGTCGATGATTTTGATCGAGATGTTATACACAGAATTATTGAAGAATTTTATTTAACTAAAAAAATTGTTCCGACCTGCATTAAACTCCTCGCAGCTATTCGAGAAAAAATCGAGTTTCCATGGGGAGTGACGAGTTTAAGAAAATTGTTAAAAGACATGGGATATAGATGGCTTAAATGTCATAATAAACGTAGAATTTTGGTGGAGAGGCCAGCTGTCGCATATGCACGGTCAATTTATTTGCGGAAAATTCGTCAATATAGGCAAGAAGATCGAAATATTTTTTTTCTCGATGAAACATGGGTAGACAACAACCTCACATTTAAAAAATGCTGGAGAAATGAAATGATCGACGCCGTGTTGACGGATACAAGCTCCACGAACAGGCTCATTCTTGTCCACGCAGGATCGAGAGGAGGGTTTTTAAATGGTGCAAAGTTACTTTTTAAAGCTGGTACTACGTCAGGTGATTATCACGGACAGATGAACAGTGTTAATTTTGAGAAGTGGGCCACTGATATGTTAATCCCAAATCTACCACAAACCAGCGTTGTTGTGATGGACAACGCACCGTATCGTAGTGTACAAGAAAATAAAGTCCCAACAAAGTCCAGCACGAAATCAGTAATGTTGGAATGGTTAACCAAGAACAATATCGAAGCTTCACTTACTATGAGAAAAGATCAGCTCTTTCACTTGGTTCAGTTACATAAACCTACGGAAAAATCTTTCAAAATCGATGAATTCATCAGAAGTCAAGGCCATATCGTAGTAAGACTACCACCGTACATGTGCGACCTCAACCCTATTGAGTTGGCTTGGGCAAAAGTAAAAAGAATTGTAAGGCATCACAATGTTACTTCTGATTTCTCCCTAAAAAGGTTAAAAGAAGTTACGGAGCTGGCTCTCTCTCAGGTCACAGAGGAAGATTGGCGTGGCTTCGACGATCACGTCATAATTTTAGAAGAAAATTATTGGCAAAGAGATGGATTAATGGAAGATACCATAGATCGATTCGTAATTGAGGTCAGCGATGGTGAGGATAGTGACACCGATTCAAACATGTCTGCCATTTCAGAATCTGATGCTGCATAAATTATAATTTTTTTTTATTGATTTTAATGTGTAAAATAATAAAAAATGTGTGATATTATTACCTTGTTTTTTTCTAAACTTAAAACGCTAAACTTAAAACAATGTTGAAATTTATCGACATATTGTCATCATTAATACTAATTAGGTCACAGCACTATCGCATTCCTGAGCTCTGCATTCAAGTCGCGCGCTATCTGTAGTTGAGAAAATATGATCATTGATTGACCTCTTAGACTATAAGAAAAAGAAAAGAATTTGTTTCTCGATAAATGTTGGAGATATTCTTATGGTGATTTCACTAAAAATACATACTAAGGCCACTCTTTCGAAATAAAAATAATGTTATTACTTTTATTATAGTTTATTCATTTATTTTTCGAAATCTCAAAAATACGATGAAAAATGTATTAGAATGCTATGGAAGTTTGATAAGTAAGAGGACTGATGGGATATATTGTCCCATGATCAAAAATCCTGTTTTCAGCGTCAAAAAAAATCTAGACATGTCTTTACATGTCCCTGATACCAAATTTAGTGATTTAAAGCAAATTTTCTAACTAATTAGTACATTTTAATCTGCAGTCCTGGCACTGCACCCCCCTGCCGGTTCAAAAGGGTTAAACAATGCCGGAAATTGGCCTACGAAATGGCCAAAATCAAGAATATCGAAGTACCTCTTTCCTGGGAAAGCCAAGAAATGGCGGGCAGAGACTGGCTACGTGGGTTCAGAAAAAGACATCCAGAGATGTCTCTGCGGAAACCAGAGCCTTGCAGTTTAGCCAGGGCGACCGCTTTCAATAAAGAAAATGTGTCGCGATTTTTCAATAACCTACAAGATGTTATGAGCCGCCACCCAGACTTTGCAAATGGTAACAGGGTTTACAATCTGGACGAAACGGCGACCACAACGGTTCAACGCCCTCAGAGGGTAATGGCACGTAAAGGACAAAGCGTTTCAAAAATAACAAGTGGCGAGCGTGGAGTGTTGGTTACAACCTGTAGTATTGTGAATGCCTTAGGACAAGCCATACCTCCAGCTCTGGTATTTCCTAGAAAAAATTATAAGCCTCACATGCTGCGTGGAGCTCCACCCGGATCACTTGGCCTTGCCACCCCGACAGGGTGGATGAATGGCTTTTTATTCGTTGATGTTATGAAACACTTCATCAAACATGTTGCTGCTTCTAAAGACAACCCGGCACTGCTTATCCTCGATAATCATGAGAGCCATCTCTCCATAGAGGCAGTTGAACTTGCAAAATCTTCTGGCGTAACGATTTTGACTCTACACCCACACACTACTGCCAAATTACAGCCATTGGACGTTGGCCTTAACGGACTATTTAAAACATTTTATAATGCGGCAGTCGATGCATGGCTGTTACGTAATCCCGGCAAGTCCTTTACTATATATGAAATCGCAGAGTGTGTGGGTGAAGCATATTTGCGGGCTATGACACCGTTAAACATCACATCAGCATTTAAAAAATGCGGTATTTTCCCGTATGATGAGAATATATTCACTGAAATAGACTTTTTACCGAGTTCAGTCACCGATCGGCCAATGCCAAGTATTGATAATGAAGGAATTACAGATGCAGAAAGCTCAACTGACGCAGAAGACGAGATAGCTCACGCAAACGAAAAGGAAAAATCACCTCAATCAATCAATCGCTATAGCGTCAATAATTCTCCTTCGATGATGGACGATACATCTGCTGCCGCTCCGACATCTACAGCTATGACTCCAGAAAAAAAGCCTCACATGTCACTTGATGCACCAAGTACCTCCAAGCAAGTTTTAATATCTCCACAAATGTTTAGGCCACCAATAAAAGCAGGACCACGCAAAAATACCAAAAGACGTAGACAAGCCGGAAGAAGTCTGATTGCTACTGATACCCCAGAAAAGGACGCATTGGCAGCAAAGAAAAAAACAAAAATTGAAAAGAATAAAGTTAAAAAAGTTAAAACAAAAACAGAAAAGAACAAAATAAAAAAAATAAAACAAGATTTGTTTGAAAAAAATAAAAAAACTAAGAAAAACTTACCTGCGGTTCCCTCGTCATCTGACGATGAAGACGACGTCGTCTTTCAATGTAGTGGTTCGTCTTCTGGTGGAGAACAGTTCGTCACCGAATCAGATGAAGACGAAATTGTTCTAAACAACAATTTTCCTCCTTTGAAACAGAAGCTTCGTTTGGAAGACTATGTCATTGTACAGTTTAAGTCCAAAAACGAAAATATCTACTATATCGGCCAAATTTTAGAAATATTGGAAGAAGATGATTGTGACTACTTTGTGAGCTACTTAAAACTAAAAAGTAAAGCTCTTCAACAGTTCATCGAGCCTGTTGAGCCTGATACAGCAGGAGTATTGATACAAGACATCAAATATATTTTACCTGCCCCACAAGTTCGAGGTTCCAGTCGTCGACAAGAAGTTATTACATTTCCAGTAGACATGTCGTGTCTAAATTTGAGATATTAATTCTTATGAATGGTAGGTTAAGAATTTTTTGAAATTTATAATGAATATGTTGTTATAAAGATCTTGCTTTAGTAGTAGTAGATTAGTAGAAATTGATTTTTGAAAGACTGATAAATACTTGGATAATTTTGAAGTCTAGGTATGTGATTGCTTAGATAGTACAAGTTCCTATTATAAAGAATAATTTGCGTATTCAGTTAAATATAAATTGATTGTTCAAAGACTAATTAATACTTGGATAATTTAAAGTCAAGTTATATGTCTAGATATAACAAGTTACTATTAATATTGTGACTATATCACAAAAAAGTCTGATTAATTTAAAGACTCATAGCTTATATAGACTTAAGTTCAAGTTTCGTTTAGCTATAAAGACAATAAGCATTGTTATAACTTTTATCAGAGTTAATAATTGGTAGGTCAAAGATTACTTTATCAATAAAAGTTAAGATACTAGGTACTATATAATGCATACATGCTGTTATAATTTATAAAGAATATTTTTTCTGTTCGGTTTAGTGTAAGTTGATTGTTGAAAGACTGATTAATACATGGATAATTTAAAGTCAAGTTAAATGTCTAGATGTAACAAGTTCCTATTATTTTGTGACTTATATCTTTAAAAGAGGCTGAATAATTTAAAGACTTATAGACATACGTTCAAGTTCCGATTAGCTATAAAGACAATAAACTGAATAACTTTTGTCAGAGTTTATAGTTGGTAGGTCAAAGTTGACTATAATCAGTATAAGTTAAGTTTAGGATAAATAATGTCAAGCTTATCATGAGTATTTTCAGTAACTTTTTGTTGTGGTTCAGTTATGGCATCAATATAGTTTGCAAACTGGTAATCTATTTCCCCATATCTTAACTTGGTTTGGTCTTGGTGTGATGTGAGCTTGAGTCCGGTGAAATATATACCCATTTTAGACTAGAGGTACCATATGGTACCATTTTTTCGAATGTTTAAATTTGCCGCTCTACGTCAACATGTGACGAGATAGTGAGCGCTGATTGGTGCAAATCATAGCCAATGGGTGTAGCCTATGCGGCCAGGAACCATAATTAGGCAAATCGTGTTTTTAGTTTCGTGTGATCGATGGTTGAACTGACTGCATCAAAAATTATCGGAAAAAATGGATGCGCCGTTCAAGTAAGTACTCATTTTTTTTTTAAATAATAGTAAAATTGCAGTATTTTTATGATTTTGTGTTCTTTATAAGTGCTTTGATTATGAAATGAATTAACTTTGGGCAAATAAGTAATAATACTAGAAAATAATGTTTGTCAACATTGTCGGTACCGTACGGTACCACTAGCCGCATACCGTGTCTTTTCATATTTTTTATTCTTTTTGACTTTATATTGTAATTTTTGCAGTAATACATAATATATTGAACATTTTCACAAGCTTTATTTTTTAAGTACAATTTTATTATTTATATTCAATGAAATAGGCATAAAGACCACATATTTATAGGCATATTTACATGGATTTTTATTTATTTCAGTTGCAATCTGCACCAAGCACTGGCAATTTTGGAAGACAATGAGGATCTGGAACCTCTTGAGATATTCATCGAACCCCCAGATCCTGCTGTACATTCGGACGAAGATTCAGGAGACGAAGATGCTGGTGCTGGAATAAATAATCTTAGTGGTCGGCAGCTCAGCGCCCCTTGTGAGGTCGTATTAGCGAAAGGATCGCGACCGCATCGTGCATGTCGTCAGAGAACACGCAATGCATCTCCACCTGAAACAGTATCTCCCACGGATAATTAAAGACATACCTTTGGTAAGCAAAAAAGAGATGAAGAAAAAAAACGCGGTCATTATGAATATGTGAAGTGCGCGGAAGACGAAATCTCTTTTGTACGTTGGTTGGATAATTCTGTTGTGACGACGATGTCTACTGTCCACGGTGTGAGTCCTGTGACGAACGTAGGAAGGTACAGCGCAACAGAGAAAAAGAAGGTTTCTGTTCCACGACCAGCCGTATTTACCGAATACAATCGATGCATGGGTGGTACCGATCTGATGGATCAGAACGTAAATACGTATCGCATTGGTATAAGAGGTAAAAAGTGGTGGTGGTCCATTTTTACGTATCTGATTGATGTCGCAGTTTGTAATGCTTGGGTTTTATCAAGAAAAGCAGGAAGTGTTGAATGCCAATTGGATTTTCGCAGGCATATAGCGCAAACATATTTGACGCGATACCAAAACCTTCCTATGAGCGGTGGGCGACCCAAATCGGTGAAGCAATCTCGTACAGACAACCGAGTAAGCGATGACATCAGGTACGACGGTCGCGATCACCTGCTCGTTCCTTGTGCGAGCCGTCGTAGATGTGCAAAAGAAAGTTGCAAAGCCCGAATAAGATTGGAGTGCATGAAATGTAATGTGGGACTTTGTGCAGCATGCAATTACCAGTTCCATACCTAATTTTTATGGCATAATTGTTTATGAATATTAATAAATATTACTTACCTTGAGCTTTGTTTTTCTTCTGCAGCTTGCTATACTATAATAACTATATAACTATGATTAAACCTGTAATTTTTACTGCCTGGATGCTTTTTTAAGTGTTCTTATATTCTAAGTTATACTGACACGATAAGAGGCTAGCGGTGCCATATGGTACCAGAGTTTTTTTATCAAAACTTAAAGTCTGATAATAAATTTAATAATTGCATATCGTCAAGTGGACCATAACAAACAACATATGAAGAAAAAATCGTAATCCAACACCTCAAAAAAACTCAGTCTAAAATGGGTTAAAGTCTCGTTCAAGATCTAACTCTGTGTCAAGCGATGCAACAGTATGTGCAGATGAACTATTCAATGAACAAAATATTTCCTCTGAGTCTCAGAGCATATTGACTAATAATGTTTATCCCTCAAAAACTGACAGCTGCTCCAATCAAAAAGAAGAATCACATCATGCTCAATCCTGTGAAGTACATGGGTGTGATAAAGAGGTATTTAGCCACAAGTGCCACAAGTGTCAAATATTACTGTGCTGGACACACTTCATAAATGATGATACATCATGTACAAATCATCAGCAAGCACCGCTAGTAAATAATGATTTGGTTTCAAATGGGACTAATTTTATATTAGATGAGCAAACTGGTATGATGATTGAACAAACACAGAAAGATAGTGAGTCCAGTAAATTAGTGTCAAATCTTATATTAGATGAGCAAACTGGTCAATTCATTGAACAACAAGTTGCACAGGATCAAACAAATATGTTGGAGGAAGAACGTGACAATGACACTGATATTTTTCAGGGAAGCAGCAGATCATTTAATAAAGCGCAAAGAGTACTCGGAAAACCATATCTTAAAAGAAAACTTGACAAAACACAAGTAACTTTGATTCCTAGACCACAAAAAATTATAAAAGAAAAGCCTTGCACACATAATTCTACATACATGAAATCATCAAGGACATGTCTTTGTGGTATGATATCAGATGATCAAAGGCGATGTATTTTCAGATATTATTGGGATTTAGGGACATGGGATGCTAAAAAGGCATATTTAAAAAACTTAGTACGCATTCGCCCTATAATTCGAAGAAGAAAAAATTGTGATTCTACCAAAAAGACAATCGGTTATGATTGTTATCTACCTACCAAAAACAACGAATTCGTAAAAGTTTGCAAACATTTTTTACTTAGCACACTGGACATGAATAATGAAACATTATCGGACTGGATAAAGACTCTTAATAAAAAACCTTTACAACAAGAAGTATCTACAGAGAAATCTGCATCTCAAGTCAACAAAGTCTCCGAAAAATGCGCATCAGTCAAAGAATGGTTGGCATTGTTACCAAAAGTGCCTAGTCACTATTGCAGATCGAGTACGAATAGAACCTACGTTGAAGATACTTTCAGAAGCAAGGCGCACATGTTTCAAACATATAAAGACTGGTGTGCTAAAGAAAGTAAACCATTGGCTAGACGTAAACTGTTTTGTTCAACACTAAAGAGTGAAAAAATATCAATATATAAACCACGAAAAGATCAATGTGATACATGTACAGCTTTCAAGGAAAATAATGTCACACTTGAAGAATATCAAGTTCACCAAGAGATGAAAGAAGAAGCATACGCCGCAAAGAAAGAAGCACTGTCTTTATGCTCATCTGAAGTGCTAGTATTTACTGTAGATACTCAAAGTGTGCTTTTGTGTCCTAAACTTCTTGTTTCTGAACAATATTACAAGCAAAAATTACAAATCCATAATTACACGATCTACTGCAGTAATAATAAGGATGTGGACCTATTTGTCTGGCACGAAGGCCACGGTGATGTAAAAGCTAACGAGTTTACTTCGTGTATTTTAAATTATTTAGAAATTAAAACAGAAGGCTATAAAAGAGTTCTGATGTTTTCAGATGGATGTGGGTATCAAAATAGAAATAAAGTACTTGCTTCTGCACTCAATGACTTTGCCAAACATAAAGGGGTTGAAATTGAACAGAGATTTCTTGAAAAAGGCCATACAATGATGGAGGCCGATAGTGTCCACTCTACTTTGGAACGACTCTTTAACCCCCCTATTTTCCTACCCAGCGACTACTTAAATCTGATGGCACAAGCTCGTCCGAAACAGCCGTATAGTATCCACCATTTAGATTATACTTTCTTTAAAAATTACTCAAAAATATGTAAACTTGATTCCATAAGACCGGGTAAAAAGGCTGGTGATCCTGTAGTGACAAATATTAGAGCCCTGTTATACAAAAATGGTGAAATATTCTACAAACTGCGTCATCCAGAGGATTGGGCTAAATTGCCCCAGCGCTTACAATGTAATAAAAGCAAACTTTTATCTCTATATTCTGCTGAGAGAAAGATTGAAAACTCAAAATACGAATGCTTGCAAGCGTTAAAAAAATACATACACAACGATAATCACCACTTTTACGACAATCTTCGTCACTAAATTAGGTTTTAAATACTCTTGCAAATTATAATACTTTCTTGTTTTGATTTAAAATTCATGGTTCGTTAAAACTTTAATAGAATTACTAAGATCTCATAAAATATTAGGTACATACTTCAAAATGTGATATTAGTAAGTATGTAGTTTTTGATCAATAATGTTATTAATAAACACAGATAGTAATTAGGTTGGCTTGAGAAAAATGTGCCAACTTAGTAGAGAATGTTGTCAGTTCCTACATAAATTAATTAGAATTGATATTAGATTTTAAAAGATCTCTGTTAACTTTTTGAGACTGATTATGTGCCTTATAATTATTGCTCGTTTCTTAGAAGTAAGTAAATATTTTTAGGTATAAGTTTATTCGCCACTCATTGAGTACCAAACAGTTGCTCAATGATCAGTCAAGTGGCTCTCTAGAATTTTTTGAAAAGTTTATATAGATTTTAAGACTATCTAATTGTATCTTTTAACTGGTAGATACATAGTATCTGCATATCTCATGAGACGGTCGTTTATTACAATAATAATTATTTTTTTAGAAGATGTATATCGAAGTATAATGTTATTCAATAAACATAATATGCTTTTTTCGTTCATTATCGTAATTTTATTATTTCCTGGGATAATTTGAGTAATTGGACGACTTAATTCCTATTATTACCGATAAATAATTTATTTAAATTACTAAATTTACACACATGACAAAAAACGAACGCAGTAGTATGAGCAAAAAAGGATCTATCCGAAACTGTTATGTGTCATTGTTCCACTTACGGAACATTACACAGACGACCAAACCTGATATGTGCACAAAAATCGGAAAAAAAAATTCTTGCTTGTAGAGCTTTATATTCTGTTTATCATACATATGGCCATGCAATTAGTCGATTTTTTTTTCACCATATACGTTTGCTATGTCTTGAAGAAACATATTGGTTGAAGAATAAAACAGTTTTTTGTTCCTGTAGAAAAGTTTGCATTTTGCACATGTCAGGAGTGGCAAGCGCATCGACGATATGTAAGTTCCTTTAAAGGGAGTTCTGTGATTGTACAAGTGATAATTAGTAAAAAATATTAGAGTTACAACTTGATATTCCTAGTGAAAAAATTTGAAAGAGTAATGTTTGAATATAATAATGACTTGTGCTATTAGTGTTCTATAAGTACTGAAGTTGATATACACCGTTAAATTTAGAGTACCCGACAAACTTTAGGAGATGAATCTGCTCATAAATATGAACAACTCCTACTATGGGGCCAACTCCGAAATCGCGAAAAAAAAAATCAGCTGTTTTATACGTTTTGGTCGAGTAGGTATAGAACTTTTGTATGAAACAGCTGATTTTCTTTTCACGATTTCGGAGTTGGCCCCATAGTAAAAGTTGCTCGTATTTATGAGTAGATTCATCTCCTAAGTATTGTGTCAGGTACTCTAAATTTAATGGTGTACCGATATGTAAAACTTTCTTTAAAGGTAGTTCTGTGATTGTACAAGGTATTAATTTGTAAAAAATATGAAAGTAAAAACTTGATATTCCTAGTGACAAAAAAAATTAGTGTATAAGAATAACGTACCATTAGTTTTCTATAAGTACCAAAGTTATTAAATATGTAGGTTCCTTTAAAGGGAGTTCTGTGATTGTACTGTACAGGTAATAATTAGTAAAAAATATTAGAGTTACAACTTGATATTCCTAGTGAAAATTTTTTAAAGAGTAATGTTTGAATATAAGAATGACTTGTGCCATTAGTTTTCTGTTAGTACCAAATTTAATATATATGTAAAAGTTTCTTTAAAAGGTAGTTCTGTGATTGTACAACGTATTAATTAGTAAAAAATATTAAAGTTGAAACTTGATATTCCTAGTGAAAATAAAATTGAGAGTATAAGCATAACGTGCCATTAGATTCCTATAAGTACCAAAGTTATTAAAATGTAAGTTTCTCTAAAGGGAGTTCTGTGATTGTACAAGTGATAGTTAGTAAAAAATATTAGAGTTACAACTTGATATTCCTAATGAAAAAAAATTAAAGGATAGTGTTTGAATATAAGAATAACTTGTGCCATTAGTCTTCTATAAGTACCAAAGTTGATATTTATGTAAAATTTTCTTTAAATGGCAGTTCTGTGATTGTACAAGTATAATTAATGAAAAATAATAAACGGTTGATTAAATGGTTGTATAAACATTTTTATTTCATTGAATACAACGTAATTTTGCTATATTACATACATCCATAGTCCTGGTATCCCCAAATACAATTCACACCCGTAATAAAAAATATCGATAGTGCTAGTTCGTTGCGGTCCCCGCACTAATTCTTCAACAAACAGTTGCATTTGCCCCCACACACAATTCAATCTGTTTTTACTTTAAAATAGGCATTACTGCATGATAATAAAGTTTAAAATCCTATAAACAATATTAGAGCTCATAATGATATTGCATTTTGGTTCTTATAAGTTAAATAGATAATGCACAGTGCTATTTAGTTGCATTTACCCCCGACTAGAGGTAAATGCAACTTTTTCTTCCAATTTGAGGAAATCATGTCACTACCAGTTATTTATAGGACTATTTGAATGATTAGTTTGTTTAAAATAATCTTTAATGAATATGTTATCAAGTAAACGGGTCAAATAAATGAGCAAATATTGTAGGACACAACAGCGTTTGTTCAAATTTGGCACTTATTACTTTTCAGTTGCATTTGCCCCGGTTGACCTTACACACATAAATATTTTACATAAATGTAATAAATAAATAGGTATAATATATAATATATAAATTTGTTCGAATCTTTATCAATCACATACTCACAGTGCAACATACAAGGTATATATTAATCTTTCATTTTAAAATGTTTTCGAAAAAATACCTAAACCATAATACAGATTTATATTGTATTTGTAATGTTTAACACGCGCTCTAATTTAGGTTACGAGCTTCGTTCTCATATAAATTGATTGATTGATTATATTTTAATTACTAAACTATTAACCACACAGAGAAAAGAGAATGGTAATTTTCATTGTATAGCATTACCATGTAAAATGTACCCTCGAGTAACTAACAATAATTGAGTTCCACGGGGTATAAATAAAGTGAATATAAAAAAATAGTTTTCAATTTTTTTTTTACTAAAGTCATAGAGGAATATCGTTCAACAATCCGCAAACTGAATTATAAAGTAGTCCTGAGCAGAAGGGAAATGTGTGTCAGAACGAGTGTTGCCTGCATTTCATAGCTTAGCAGTAATGAGAAGATCTTCTTACATAGAAGGCTATGATACTAAGCGAAAGTATATTTGCACCAGAATTTAACGAGAGGAAGTTTGTGATAAGTTTTGGCAAATGGCGTTCGATCAAAAAGTCCGAGTTATAGTGATGAATAAGTTATTGAGTGATTATTTATTATTTATTTTATCTTTCATTAAAACATAAAAACGATTTAAGATGCTCTTGCTATCCTGAAATAGTAGAACATGCTTTTTAGGGCTCATCACCATCATCCCACTGCAGGACAGAGTGGCCGGCACTTTCACATTTGGACCGAAAATGTATAGAGCCCCGATGACATCCTTTTATTTAATTACTTTTTTAATTGTGAATGCGTTACGAACTATAGGTATGTTAACCCCTCAACTTTTCTTTTAGGTACCAAGTTACCAACTCTACTTGAAGCCTTTCAAGAGTGGTTAAGGTTTCGACATGGCACAGCATTTAAGGAGACCCGAAACTGTTTATAGCTGGATTAAGGATAATCCGGAATTAATTTATGACCCTGCAAGTAACATTATATTTTGCACAAAATGTGAAACTCAAATCAAGGCGTCATGTAAGGAAACATTGACCGGCACATCCAAGGCACCACGCATCGAGGTGTTCAAAATAGAAAACGCAACCAAGAAGAATTTTATTTTGACCTTATTCAATTTTTAATACTATGCAACATACCCTGGTCTCAAGTTAGCAACCCAGCCTTCCAAAACTTTTTTAACAAATATGTTTGCTTCACATTTGTACAAAAAAGAACACACCATCTGAATCATTATTGCGAAAACAGTATTTTGACAAACTTTTCGAGACGAAAATAAAAGACGTTTACAAAATTATTGGAAATAATAAAATCTGGATTTCTTTAGACGAAACAACCGATTATTTAGGTAGATGCGTAGTTAACTTACTAGTGATGCCATTAATTGAAAATATGGCAAACCGACCATATTTGATCGCTTGCAAAATGTTAGAGGCCGTAAATTGAGAAACTAAATCGAATTTTGATACCGAATCTTTGCAAATTATGTGGGGGGAGTCATATGAAGAAAAATTAAATAATGTACTTATTTTATGTACCGATAGCGTGGCATATATGTTGCAAGCTGGACGACTCCTTAAAATAGATTTACCAAATATGATCCACACGACATGTTTGGCACTTGCTCTAAACAAGCAGAACAAGTTCGTTTACAATACAAAGACGTTGATTCATTTACAGCCAATGTGAAAAAAATATTTTTAAAATCCCCGAACCATATAAAGCTTTTAAAAAGTATGTACCCTGATTTACCGTTACCTCCAGAGCCAGTAATTACAAGATGGGACACATGGCTGAAAGCAGCAACATACTGGGTGGCGCAAAAGTACTGGCACTAAAGAAAATACTTTTATTTTTTTTTATATGACATTTTCTGTCATTTTGTTGTTGAAAATTGTGTAGTGAACAAATGTAAAATACACTGAAAATAAACATGGACCGTTTTACTCCCCAAGAACGTGGAATAATTGTGTCAATGTTCTTACGGAATAATTCATCAGTGATAAGAACACAACGTGAATTTCGTCGACGATTTCCCCACCGTCCGGCACCGATTGGTCGCACAATTCGAAGCAACTGGCTCAACATTGGATAGACCTAAGGCTGGGAGACCAAGAACAGGCCGTTCAGCTGAAAATATCGATGCTGTGCGCGAAGATGTGGAAGAGTGTCCAGAAACATCAACGAGGCGACGTGCCACGCAATTGGGCATTTCCAGACGGACCCTGCAGCGTATTTTGGTGAAAGACTTAAAGATGTTCCCATAGCCACTCAACAGTCTAAAGTAGCCATGGTTACTAAAATGGAAATCTCTCAACTGTCCACCGTAACTATGGTTACTTAGTTCAAGTTTCCCGGCTTGCTTTTGTATTTCTTTATTTTTAAATGTTGCCATTTACTGTTGACTATGAAAATTACCGGAAGTGCCTAGTATAATACGTGTGACAACCTAGTATTCATGGATTACCAGTACCTAGGCCAATTTTTTTTTTTAAAAATTACAAAGTTGTGCGTAATCTGTGGTGTGCGTAACGTTTTTGCAAGTGGTGCGTGTCCCGTGTAATTAAATATTTTGATATGCAGTAAGTACATTTTATTTAAGGATTTATACATGAAAATGGTCTTAGGAACACAAACTTTCATATTTGCAAATAATTGACTGCAGGTAACATAGTTCTAAATTCTAAATTACCTCGAGAATGTTTGGCATCGAATATTTGTGTGAGGCAGCGAGAACAAAAGGTGCCCGGTCATTGTTTTCCATGAACTGTAGGTAGAAATATTTGTAAAACAACCACCTATACGTTTAATTAAAACACATATTGACGGTGTTTTTGCAGAAATATCATTAATTTCTAACAGATTAAGGTTATTTCAAAATGTGTTCCACAGAATCGTCGTCTAAGTAACTATGGCTACTTTGGACAGGCCTGGACCAGGCCAGAATAAGGGTCCAGACAAACCAAACTGTATGTATCATGGTTCCGGGAGCTTGTGTTGCTTTTGATTTGTTTCTACGCAAGCTTCATTTATTTTCAGCACTTTTTTGTTAAAATTTAGCAAAATTTTGCACTCACGAAAATTGGTGTTCTGGTTTCATGTGTTCATAATTATTTTTTTGGTGTATGGGTTTAAAGTGGGCTTGATTAATTGATTTCTTTTGATTTTTTTTTATTTTCAGCACTTTTTTGGCTGAAATTTAGCCAAATTTAATTTGCACTCAAAAATTTATATACCTATATATTTTTTGTGTTATTATATATATATTTTATAAACAAAATAAAATCAAAAGAGATCAAATCATCAAGCCCCCTTGAAACCATAACACTATATATATATATACAAAAAATATATAATATATATATTTTGTGTTATGGTTTTGAGTGGGCTTGGTGATTTAATTTCTTTTGATCTTATTTAAAAAAAGATAAATATATATATATATATATATATATATATATATATAATATTTTAGGGGGTGCTTCAGACCATCAAATTGAACAACTTTCACTATGGAGCCAACTTCGAAATCACGAAAAAAAATATCAGCTGTCCCATACATTTTGTCGAATCGGTACAGCAGTTTTGTATGGGACAGCAGATTTTTTTAATTCTTTTTCGATGTTGGCTCCATAGTGAAAGTTGTTCAGTTTGATGGTCTGAAGCACCCCCTTAAGTATTACTAGGGTGTTTTGTTACAACCTGTATAAAAAATATATAATATATATATATTTTTTTGGTTGTTATGGTTTTGAGTTCTTGATTTGATTTCATTTGATCTTATTTTATTTTCGGCACTTGGTTTTGGAACTGTTGGTGTGTACCAAAAGGGGACAAAGACATCACATTTTTATTGATATTTTACATTATATTGAGATTTGCAGCTTTTTTAGCTTGTTTTGACTATACAAAACTGTACTATACAGAACTATACTACTATAGAGTATTGTATTGTGTATACAGAACTAATACAGAACTATACAGAACTGTACAAAAATAATTTAAACAGTTTTTTACCTTGCAATCCTTTGGGTACACACCTGTAGTTTCTTATGTAAAAATGTGTTAATTTTCATCAACAATTTAAATATTTATGTCTTCATTTTGAAGATCGTGGACGAAGACGAAACATACATTTTTTGTGGCTTTTAGGTCCGATGAAAGTGAGCAAAGTGGTGTAGGCCGTGGCCAAAGGGGGCGAGGGCGAGGCCGTGGGCAAAGGGGCCGTGGGCAAAGGGGCCGAGGCGGTGGCCTCAGCAATGCTGCTTCATCTACGTAAGTAAAGAATAAGTACATAATATCTGCAATTTTATGGGCTGATTCCTCGAAACTGAACATATTTATATATTTCAAAATCAAGATGCACATTGTTATACGGTGTGAGAAGTTCATAATACTTTCCTTTTTTTTTAGTAAAATATTTACAAGGAAATAGGTACACACGTGTAAGCTGCTCTTAAAGTTTTTTCTGGCGTTTAGATCGGTCGGATCGGATTCTGGCGCAGGATAATAACCGCGTAACTCTCAAAAACTGTTTTTTTTTATGGTTTTTTTTCATGCTTTGGTTTTGTTTCAGAACTCCAATAGATTTGATCCGCGCACAGCGCGTTGCTACGAATACGAAGTTAAAAAGCATGGATCCCTCTGTCCGCGAGGAGTTGATGTCCCGTAAAAGGGTGGCACAACTTCACCGAGTGCTTCTCCCTGATGCGCCACCACGCAAACGGCGTACTCAGTAAGTTATATTTTCTTATTTATTTTGTTTCATTGCGTAATATGTAAGGATTTTAGTTTAAAAGTCTTTTCACTTTAGGAATCCGTCTCCCGAGCGTGCAGATTGTGAGTTTGTCACACCCGCCGAACTGCCATCTAGTGGTAAGATATACATTTTCAACAGAAAGTTTTAAAGTATCAAAAATTTAAATAAATTATCGTATAAATTATAATTTCAGTTGCACCTGAAACCGCAGATATCTGCGAGAGCGTGCCCGACGCTTTGATTGAACTGGAAGTGATTGGTAAGAAAAACAATAAAAAATGTCTAAAAATTCTTTCTGATGCATATGTACGAGTATAATGACTGTGTTAATAATTCTCTTACAGATCAAACAGACGAAATGCCTTTATACGCGGAATGCACAGCAGATGGTGAAGGGGATCTTGGTGTAGGGGATGGTGGAGTTGGTGTAATTATGGGTAAGAATTTTTTAAGCCAAACGCTTAATACAATTTATAAAAATGGGACCGCAATAAGTATTCATTTATGTTTTCAGATTTAGAAGTTAGCCATGATGGCCTCGTCACATCCGGCCGTTTGCATGGTACGTATACTTATAATACAAGATGCGTATAGTCACACTCTTTTCCCTTATGAGATAAGCAGAGCCTTGTTTGATACTTTCAGGCCACAAAAATAAGCACTATTGGGAGGATATGGGGTGGTGGTATTCGTAGTCAACACTAATTCAAATTTTCGTCTTTTCAGATGCAAGCACAAGCCAAGGTGCAAAAACAAGGCGAGGTGCAAGCACCAGCCGAGGTGCAAGCACTAGCAAAACATCAATTGGTAAGTGGTAATTTTCCAAATAATACTGTTACGAGCGACGGGTTTTGGGATTGGAGTGAAACGCTAAGTCCAATTTATTTACAGAGTTTATTGGGTTACACACTTACACACGGACCACCTCGCAGAGGTTCCCCTTTTAACAGTCCTCCTCGCAGGGGTTTCCCCTCTCACCTCTTTCACTGTTCACTACGTCACGACGCGCAACACGCTATGACGTCACGACGCACGGCACTATGACGTCACGATACGCGACACACACTACACTGCACTAGACTGACACTTGTCTACTCACTGTTCCGCTTTACTTTGCACTTTACTTTTCACTAGTACTTTTCCACTTTTACTTTTCTTCCTTTTTGCTTCGCACTTTTCACTGTTAAATCAATACTGACTTGCGTCTGCAAACTCGCGGCCTTATATACCCCTTAGAATTTTCTAGATGGCCGAATTTCGTTAGTCTTTTCTTTATTCCTTTGTTCCCTTCCGGATATTTCTTAATCCCGCCTTCTTTCTCGAATTTTCCTAAACACGCCCCCTTTTATTGTTTTTTTACAAATATTTCTTCTCTCTCTTTGTTCTAGAACATTCCTATTGTTTTTGGTTCTTTTCGAATATTCCTTCTCTCTCCGTTTTCTAGAACATTCCTAGACACGCCCATTTTTTTTGTCTCATTCAAAATATTCTTACTCCCTCTTACTTTTCTAAAATATTTCCAACAACAATAAAATCTAGAATTATTTTCGACGAGTCTCGAACCATCGACCCCCGGCACGGGAGTCCATGCGTCGACCGCCGAACTACGACGCTTGTTGACAGACCGGCCGAATTTTTGAATGCCTTTCTATAGCTGCGTCATTTCACAGCATCCGTGACAATACGTATGACTAACTAGGCTATGTGTATTCATGTACCAGCTGCGCCCCTTGGTTTAACCTCCATAAATCCCAATCCCGTGCGAATATCAGTATAAAAATAAGGTTTTGTATTATTTCAGAGAGAAAAAATAAAGTAGTACCTATGTTTTTTTCAGGTATCGCAGATGAAAATTTTCAGTCAACTTTGTCCGACTGGGTAAACAACCTACCAGATCAAGACAGCGACGACGAAGACCTGAATGTCGATTACGATGACATTGATGGCATAGAGCTATCAAGAGTCCCTCAGCGAACCGTCACGGATCAGATCGCTGACAATGCTGACCTTTCTTCCATCCAAACAGCAATACTTCAGCAAGAGGAGGAGTGCAATGACCAACAAATTAGACTGTTAGCGTCGTCAGACGACTATTTTAACTTCACATGGACCGATGACAGACGGACTTTTACAGGCAAAAGGGAGGAGTTCCTTGGCGAGCCTGGCCCAACATTCCCTGTGACAGACACGACACGACCGATTGACATATTTTACAAAATGTTTAACTCTGACTTCATCGACATGCTGGTCACCGAGACTAACAGATATGCGCAACAGACTTTGGACAAACTACGACAGGATCCAAACACCAAGAGACAATGTCGTTTGTTTCGCTGGACACCGACTGATCACAACGAAATGCTGGCGTTTTTAGCGATCAACATTTTGCAAGGGTTGTACCCAAAGCCAATCGAGGAAGCATATTTTTCTAACGATGGCTATGGGACAACCCCCTACTTCAATATGATAATGTCATATAACCGGTACCACCTACTAAAAACGTTCCAGCATTTCGTCGATAACGACACAACAACGGACACTACAAAACTAAACAAAATAAAACCGGTGATCAGCTACTTCAACGAACAGTTTTCCAGTTTGTGCAAACCTGGCCAAGAGATAGCTATAGACGAATCCCTGCTGAAATGGCATGGTCGCCTCAGCTTCAGCCAGAAAATCCTAACGAAGGCTGCCCAAGTTGGCGTAAAAACTTACGAGCTGTGCGAATCGTCCTCTGGCTATCTCTGGTCATTTTTTGTATACACTGGAAAAGACGGACCAAACAGGACAAACACTGACAGCGCTAACAATGACCAACACAAGACGGACAGGACACACGAGACGGACAAGACGGACAGGACACACGAGACGGACAAGACGGACAAAACGTCGACAGACCTGACAATTGCAGTAGTGTTGTTCGTCCAACTAACGCTACTGCAAAAATTGTGTACAAACTTGTAGAACCGCTACTTCACAAAGGACACACGCTAATAATGGACAATTTTTATAATGCTCCATTGTTAGCGCGCTGCCTTAAACTAGACGGACAGACAGACGTTTTCGGGACCCTACGATTGTCTAGGGAATTCGTTCCCGAGTCAATGAAGACTATGAAAAAATCGGACTTAAGACAAGGTGAAGTAGCGGTGACCTACTGTTCCGATCGGTCGGTTATGGTGTGGCGTGATTCTAATTTGATTAGTATGATCTCCACATTCCATTCCCTACAGGTCGGAAAAAAAAACAATAGTGACAGACAGACTTACAAGCCAGTCATTGTTCTGGATTACAACAAGTACATGAGAGGGGTTGACCGCAAGGACCAATTTCTTGCCGGCCAGCCACTCGAAAGGCAGAGAAACAAGATCTGGTACAAAAAGCTGTTTCGTCGCTTATACAATGCAGCTTTATTCAACTGCTTTGTGATATTCACAAGCAACCAGACCAACAAATTAAACCATCGAAAATTCAGAACAGTGCTGGCTGAAGACATACTGAAAATTCATAGAAAAATTGACTTGACAACCGAAGCACGACTGTTAACAAAACGTACGAAACTGACGACTGAGACGAATTCGACTGTTGCGTATGTACAACTTCCTCGTACTCATGCCTACGTTGAATCGAACCATTTCCCCGAGAAATCCTCTTCAAAATCCAGTGTGCCGTCTGTGCAAAAAGAGCCGAACTGCATTTCAATGTATACAATGTAGTGTTCCTCTTTGCATAATAATATGTTTTAGAGAGTATCACAAACTCGCCCCTTCAACATAGACTTGAATACGACTAACTACTACCCGGTCACAATAACTTGACGCATGACCTTGATGGCAAAATGTAAAAATAATGTCCAAAAACAATATAACAACAACAGAAAACTAACCAAATTATCGACGAGCCGCTCGTTGCAAAAATATATATATATATATATAAATATATATATATATTTATATATATATATATATTTATATATATATATATTTATATATATATATATAAATATATATATATATAAATAAATAAATATATATAAACTGTACATATACCACCTGACACCTTTAAAAAGCAATGTAATTTCCTAATCCCATGAAAAACTTCTACTTTATCCTAAAGTTATTCAGTTTCATTAAAAAAAAGTAAAAAAAAAACATTGTAAATAATAAAAAACATTTTGTTGTATCTAATCTCATGTTTCATTAAATCCTTGCATGCCTTCAATCTTCCATACAAAATTTTCCGTAGGTCGTATGCTGAGACCCTTAGGCCCGGCGGCCATTTTGTCAATATTTCGGTTGCGCCGCTCGCCGGCCGCTCGCCTAGAAATGAACGTCGACAAGTGTTAGGTTTACGCTTTTCTTGTCAACATTGTTTTGATTGTAATAGACAATATATATATCTCTAGAAAGGTACGTAAATTTCCTATTTTAAGGTAAAATTCATTTTATACAATAATGAACAGAATTCGATTAATAAAATCCGTAAATCTCAAGTTAGTAAAAAAAACATATAATTCTGAAATTAAACGCTCCATTACAAAATCGACAAAAGCTTTCATCGTTGGTCATATTTTTTTATTAAAAGATAATTTATGTAGCTAGAAATCACTATTTTTTTTATTATCGTAGGGGTAGTAGTTTACGAGATAAAAATGTTTTTCTAGAATGGGAAATTGCGTCGGCCGCGGCGTGTCCCGTTACGCGCACCCTGGACTGTTGAGCGCAGTGTAAGCGCGGAGGCGGACTGTTGAGTGGAAAACTCAAATGACTCATCAGCTGCTGCCTGCTGACCACCGAGCTCGTCTAGATTACTGCCAGCGCGTCATAAACCTCAACCTTGAAGAGGATGATTTTCCTTCAAAATTGGTTATGAGTGACGAAGCGCATTTCCATCTCTCAGGGCATGTCAATAAGCAGAATACTCGGTTCTGGGGCACTGATAATCCGCGCATTATTCAAGAAACACCTCTACACCCACTAAAAGTTACTGTATGGTGTGGCATCTGTGTTGACAGAGTGATCGGACCCTATTTTTTCGAAGACGCTGGAGGCAATGCGATAACTGTCACTGGAGAAAGCTACAGAACCATGTTACGTGAGTTTTTGATACCCAGTTTGGACGAATTGGGGCTGGAGCACATCTGGTTTCAACAAGACGGCGCTACGGCACACACAGCGCGCGACACTATGGACTTAGTGAGGGACGCTTTTCCAGGCCGAGTTATCTCTCGTTTTGGCGATTTGCCTTGGCCTGCAAGATCACCCGATCTGACCAGTCCAGACTTCTTTCTTTGGGGTTTTTTGAAATCTCGGGTGTATGTGAACAAGCTACAGACTCTCGCAGCTCAGAAAACATTCGTCAAGAAATAACGAACATATCGCAGGAAGTGTTACGGCAAGTTATGCAAAATGTCATAAATAGGGCTCAAATGTGTATCAACTCTGGAGGTCACCATTTAAAAGACATCATCTTTAAATCCTAATGGTACGAAATTTAATGGCACAAATATACATTTAAAAAAACCTAAATCAAGTTTTCTAATTTAGAAAAAATGTTATAGCTGAACCAAATAGGGTCTTTACTTTTGCGCCACCCAGTATTATGCCAAATATTTTGATAAAATAAAAAATGTTTTGGCAATCTTAATAGCAGCGATGCTCTGTCAATAACGACGGCGAAAAATATTATTCAAAGTTGCGATATCTTACCAGAATTAAATTACATAGATGAACATTTTTCAATTCTACATTTAGCACTTACTAAATTACAAAAATTCAATTTAACAATGAATGCATCATTGGAAATAGTTGATGAAGACTGGTTTTAAATTGGGCCAATAAAGAGGCAATCTTAACAAAAATGGAAAAAGTTTTCGACCGAAATCCCAGTTAGAGAGGGGCCACATTGGTGCGTTGCGTCGCGTCGCGTCGTCGCTGCGTCAACGCTGCGACGTTTTACATATATTTTTTATGACATGCCCCACTGATGCGTTGCGTCGTCGCATGCGACGTTTCAACGGAGCGACGGACAAGAGACGAAGCGGGAGGCAGGGTGATGCGCTGCGCTGTCGGAGCTCCGGTGCGACGACGGACAGTGTTCCACTGCTAGAGCGACGAACTAGACGTGCGTAGCGCAACGACATTTTTTATCTGAGAATGAGTGTAGACGATATCGATATAGATTTTCTCATCTCCCTGGTACAAGAACGACCGATCATTTGGGATAAAGGACATGAACATTACAGTGATAAATTTCGGAAAGCAAATGAATGGACAGCTGTTTTTAAAAATTTATTTAAAGATTACGATGAATTTGAGGATACAAAAAAGAACAAAATTGGTGAGTTATATGTTATATTTATTAATTTAATACTTATGTTAATTTATATCTTCTTCATCTGCCATGGTAAAGCCCCTAAGGGACTCATAAAATAATTAGCGAATTGATCTCTGATAAAATTTGCAGCTAATGATTCTTCATTGATATTGGGTTGCAATTGTGGGAATATATTTATTGTCAATTTGTCTCGTTGCCTTAAACCATCGTGTCTTGTGACCAAATTGTGTAAAACACAACAAGCCTTCACAATATCAGTAGTTAAATTATACGCTGTATCGATTGGCCTATGTAAAATACGCCACTTATTTGCCATAATCCCAAATGCACATTCCACGTATCTACGAGCTCTGCTAAGGCGATAATTATAAACTCTTTTTTTCACATCGAGATTTTGGCCGCCGTATGGACGCATAACATGCTTATTTAAGCCAAAAGCTTCATCACCGACGAGTACATATGGGATGGGTGGCTCGTTACCATGTTCATCTAGAAGTGGTCGAGGATCAGGCAATGGTAGTTCATTTCTCATTAAAATCTTGTACAGTGTCGAATTTCTAAAAATGGTAGAATCACTTTCCTTTCCATATGCACCCACGTCTACATATATAAAATTATAATTGGAATCTACAACCGCCAGCAAAACGATTGAAAAATAATTTTTATAATTATAAAACATAGAGCCACTATTTGCAGGTTTTATTGTACGTATATGTTTTCCATCAATTGCTCCGAAGCAATGAGGAAAGTTAGCTTTGAGATCAAAATCTGATGCAATATTTTTTATTCTTTCTTCTGTGAAATCTTCTATGTACAGTGGTCGAAGATATTTCCATATAACTTGACAAACTGACGAAATAATTATAGAAATTGTTGACCTTCCACGTTTAAATTTGAAGTGCATGTCGTTCATCGAATTTCCGCTGCCCAAGTATCTAAAACAGAAACACAGAAAAAAATTTTACATACACATTTTTTTTGCAGGTAATGGGGTTGTTAAAAAATGGAGAAGCGTGAAGGACAATTTTTTTCGATACGTAAAAAAAGTAAAGGAGAACAGTACATCTGGATCAGGGGCAAATAAATTTAAGAAATATCATTATTACAATCAGTTGCTGTTTTTGCTAAAAGTTGCTCAAAATAAAACTGACAGTAGCCTTGACATGGAGCCTGAAGATATGCAACGAAAAGACAATACAACACCGACAACAGAAGTGCCATCGTTACCTCCAGGTCCTTCTCGCTACGTGCCTGCAAAACGCAAGACATCAAACCCAGCAATAGACGAATTCGAGGCACAAGCGTTAGAGGCGTTGCAAGAAAAAGAAAATCGCCACTTATCATTTTTTAAAGGAATTCTGCCTTCTTTGAACGACTTTACGGAATTACAAACATTGACATTCCAGAGCAAAGTTATAAATATCATTACCGAAATGCGGTTCGGGGAACAGGCTCAATCAACAATATGGCAGTCACGCGGATATCAAACTGGACAACAGTATCAATTAACACCATTGCAGACACGCGGATACCAAACTGGACTACAGACCCAGTCACCATCGGGGTATCAAACAACTGATTTGGAAACTACCTACTCATCAAACACTACAGTTCATAACTTCACTGACGATAGTCAAGAAGAAGAATATAATTTTGCAAATCTCTAATACCAATACTTAAATAAAACTGTGTTAAAATATAATAAATGAATAACAGATTAATATATTCTATTACTTACCTCAATGTAATACCAATCATTTCAATTGGTTCTATGGGATTCCTGAAATTAGTATACTGCTTCTTTAAATGTGGTCCTAAGATTTTCACCAAATACTTAAAGCAGGCCACACTCATTCTAAAAAATTTGATAAATTTACGTTCATCCAACAACAACTCTCCATATTCCTGCATAAAAAACTGACCATCACTATTTCTTAATGCAATTAAGGGAGATATCCAGAATCTTCTTTTGTTTCTAAGTTTGTTTCGGCGGTGGCGTAACAAAAGCAACAAAAGAACACGTTTGTATCGCTCCATTGCGAAGGCTGAACTGAAACGCTTCACTAGGATTGCAACGGCGTGCGTTGCCCTCTTACGTTGCGATGTCGTGCGTCGACGCAACTCAGGTGTGGCATAGATTGCGTTGATCAGTTGCGACGACGCAACGCAGCGCAACGCAACGCAGCAATGTGGCCCCACCCTTACGATTTAGTTAGGGAGATAAATGAAAAATTGTAAAGGGAATTGAAACGGGTGACGAAATTTTGTACAAATTTGCACCTCTTACTTCGGTAGATGTGGAAAGATCATTTTCGACATATAAATGGATATTATCCGTTAAGCGGAATAGATTAAAGCCAGAAAACATTGAAAAAATAATGATCATCTATTACAATTCTCTACAGCAAACGATAACTGATTGCGACTCTGACTAAGTATACAGGTGAAAACATAAGTCGCAAAACAAAATATGGCCACAATATTAACTATACACGAGTACTGTCCATAAGTTAATAAACAAAGTTATATTAAAAAATCCTTACATCTATCTTAAATGTACACATAGATTTGATTAATAATTTGTTCAGCGACATACGAAACTTTACACTGTGATGGTGTTTTGTAAAGGATCCATTCATCAACTCGCTGGGTGAATACAACACCGGCATAACTTTAAATTTGGCAAAGGGGTTTGGGTAAAGTTGGCGTCTTTTTTTACTTTAGCGGCCACTCACGGAAGTGGTATATTTTGGAAGAGCATATTAAAGGAAACAAATCTTATTATAGAGCACATACAGCTAAATCGTATCGGAGCCGAGATATTTAGCTTTATATTTTTCTTTAAAAATCAGTAATTTTTGTCGATCTACTCGTATGTATTTACAGTGTAGTTTTTACGCAGAATAAATACAAAGCAACATTGTTTGCATTGTCTAAGCTACAAAAAACCCGTTCGCAAACATGCGACGCGACTAGGATACCTCGTTCAGCCAATCACCGCTCACGGTTTGTTTACGTCAGCGCAGGTAAACGAACCGTGCGCTGTGGTTGGCTGCCCGCTCTCGCTGCCCGACACGGCGCGCGGCGCCATGGAATCTTCTTCACTGACCATTAGACCTTTGTGTTGTTTGCGTGCGTGCTTTTATTATACTGTACCTAAAGAAGACGACTTAGCATACTCTACTGGATTTTGTGATTGTTTAAATGTGACTTGGCTTTTCTTATTGGACTCTGAACTACCTACATAACGATTGGATTTATAGTCATGGATGCTATTGACAGTGCATTCTGCATCTGTTGCCGACGAAGTGTAAATCGTGTTGGCGGCAGTCGTCGGAGATCTTATAATTTGAATGCTGAGTTCGTGGAAAACCATCCCCAGTTAATGCCGTACTTTTTCGAAATTGCAAATATAAGACAGGTAAGCCGTTATATTAATTACATTGCTTTTTAATTGTAGTATTAGAATAAACCTAACAAAAGGATTGACTGACACTGACATTGGGGATATCGTCTGTGAACTGGCAATCGGTCCTATCTGAAAAATTTACACTTTAACTTTTTTATTTCAAATTGTACTATCTAACGGCCGGAGCAGCGTACAAATTCGTAAAGACGCTTCTTTTAAATATTACCGCCAAAATTAACTTCTTTTAATTGGTCCTATGTTAGCCGCCATTGTTTTTCAAAGCAAAATGTACTATCTGACCATTTTTGCACTGGTTGAGACACGCTACAAGTTCGTTGCGCACTGAATATCGTTTTTTGTATGGAAAATGTGAAAAATTGTGAAATACGGCTGTGTAATTAAGTGACTACGATATTAAAGGTAAGTTATCTTATAAGTTTTTCTTATTTCATCATTCATGTTTATATTTATTTGCGAAGATTATGAATGCTTGCACATAGGACTATTTGCATGTTAATATTCGATTCAGAATAAAGTGCATTGTGTGGCATCCTCATGAGATAGGATCTTTTGCGTTTTGTTTCATACATTACATTTTTGATATTTTCTAATATTCCCTGCTTTTTTTTCAGTTTTCAGGCAAAATGAATAGAGGAAAGAGATTAGTTAACTTGGTCGTTAATGAAAATATTCAAGAACCAACAAATAATTCAATCAAGCAGGTAACTTTCATCCCTTAACTTTTCTGGTGTTTCTGTAATTTTAAGTACTCACAAACCTACCTCTTTTGCAGTGACTCTAATGCTAGTTTTAAAGATTATTTTGCTTGGTGTTTGTTTTCTTGTTTGCTACAAATGCATGTGTGATTTTTCCAGAATCGGCTGAAAACAATAGACGAGTCTATTACATTAATAGTTTTAAATGAGGATAACTGTCATGTTGAAAAAATTACTAATTTTAATGAACCTCCAACTGAAGAAACTTTAATAGATACAAGTAACTTTAATGAACCTCCAACTGAAGAAACTTTGAAAGACACGAGTAACTTAATACAACTCGAAGATCTGATTTCAAGTCCCTTAAGAGAAACTTTTGAAAAGAACATTCAGAACAATATAATTTTCCATCAAGAGCTTTTGCCGATGGAACCAATATTTGACGATCATCCTAATAATGTAGCTTATCAAGATCTCATCCCCTTAACTACAAACATAAATTCTACTAAAACAGACGATGATTGCATAACTCATTTTTCCACAAATGCCACGACTCATGCTTCTTCTGCCACAGCATCTTCTGTTCGCTTTTCTGTTGCGTCACCAATAGCACTTACTGGACCAGTTCTAGAGACCATTAAAACCTTGGAGGTACTTTCGCCTGAGCCTACCAATTCTGAACCACTTGCAGGGACCTCTAACACTTCTCAAAGACCTGAACCCGTGGTAACGTCTCCATCTGGAGTCTCCGTTGCAATTCCCACAAATTATTCTGAACTGATTCCAGAAACTTCTAACAGCCCTGTGAGAGGTGAACCTGAGTTGATATCAAATCCGGAGACAAATATTACATGCTCTGATCCAAACAATCACAATATGAATGAAGGGCGAAAAAGACTTAAAACAGCGGAACCTATGAATTGGAAACGAAATTTAAACAAAAGACTGAGGATGGAAGGTAAACCTTATACAGGTTTCAGGGTGGATGAATCAAAAAAATAACACAAGATAAACCTAGAACTGAACGGGAAATAAAACCTACCTGTAGTAAGGACAAATGTTTTCGGTCTAAAATAAAAAAATGTTCAACATTTACACAAGAGCAACGAACAGCGATTTTCAAAAGATTTTGGAGTCTTACATGGGAAGAAAGAAAAGCATTTGTGTGTGGACATGTAATTAAAATAGAGAAACAAAAAATGACCGTATCTGGACACGACTCAAGACGAAACTTTACTTTGAAATACAGGTTAAGTACTGGAAGATATGAAGACAATGTAGAAGTGTGTAGAGAAATGTTTATAAATACTTTGGGTGTTGGGTATAGGATGGTGCAATCATGGGTCAACAAAGGCTCCTTTGAGATGCCAGGTCCGTCTACTTCAATTTCATCAAGTAGAGCACACAGTAATACAAAAATCGAGGGATTGAAAAGATTTTTACAATTGCTTCCGAAAATGCCATCGCATTATGGTAGACAGAACTCATCTAAGTTATATTTAGAGCCCATTTTTCAAACTATTCAAGATGTGTATCAGCTTTACTGCAAAAAATGTAAAGATGAAGATATTGATGCAGTATCCAGGCGCAAGTTCAGAGAAGTAATGGAGTCTGAAAATATTTCATTGTTTCAATTGAAAAAAGACCAATGTAACATGTGCAAAAGTCATGAAGCTAAAAATATTACGGATGAAATATGGAATGAACATATCAAAAAGAAGGAGTTAGCAAGAACACACAAACAACAAGATAAAGAAAAAGCATTGGCTGAAGTACAAGTAGTAATCGAGGTGGACTTTCAAGCTGTCAAACTGGCTCCATTTACCAACGCCAATGCTTTTTACTATAAAACGAAACTGGCATGTCATAACTACACTTGTTACAATGTGAAAACAAAAAAAGCCACATGTTACTGGTTCTCCGAAGATCAAAACAATCAGTTGGTTGCTTCATCTTTCGTATCTTGTCTAATAGATTATTTAGAGAAGTATTGTTTAACACCTGACAAGAAAGACGTCGTTATTTATTCCGATGGATGTACGGCTCAAAATAGGAATAATATTATGGCAAACGCTCTTTTGAATTTTAGTATGCTACATGGAGTAAACATTTACCAAAAGTACCTGGAAGTGGGGCATACCCAAATGGAAGTAGATTCCGTACATGGCTGCATAGAAAGAAAGCTAAAGGGTCGCGAAATCAAACTCCCCAGCGATTACGTCAATGTTACGAAAGAAGCACGAAAGAATCCATGTCCATAGGAGGCATTAGAGTTGGAATTCGACTTTTTTAAAGACTACACAAATCCGCTGCGATACAAATCTATCAGGCCAGGAAGAAACAAAAATGACCCGACTGTTATGGATATTAAGGTGATATCCTACAGTCCAGATGGGATAATAAAAGTTAAATTAGATTTTGATGGCGATTACGTGACACTTCCCAACAGACCTACACGTTTGGATCCTGTTCAAGTGTACCCACTAGGGCTCACAAAACCGGTTTCACCGAAATCGAAAATACCGATTAAACCGGGTTTGCCGCTAATTTTTGAAACCGGGTTTAAGATTTGACAAAACCGATTATTTCGATTTTTCGGTTTTTGACGTCGCGGTCGATATTTTTGCCAAAAATTCCCACTATAGGAATTCTGAAAAGTCTAGTCTAGCAACACTGGTTTCACGCAGCGCTCAAACGACACTAGAAGCCAGAGTCATTAAAAAAAAACACAGACTAAGTAGAGAACAAGTTTCATAACCTAAAATTGAATTGAACATTTCACTGTAAGATTACGATTGTGGTTATAATCCTTTTTCTATTTTGTGGTTTATTCTAATAATTAGAGTTGTATATACTTAATAATAGTAATTAGCGCAGTATTTCACTTACGCAATAGAAATAAAACAACTGCCTAAAAAGGTAAGTTTTTGTGATTGCTGAGTTTTTGTTGATTGAAATTTAGTAGTAATTTGATGAAATTCTTAATGCAATTAATAACTAACATAATCGAGCATTTATTGCTGTTAATACTAGAAACAATCTTACGGTGCTTTTGCTATAAACAATTTTCATGTCTCATTTTCAGTGAAATTCAGAAAGGAAAGGAATTTAGTGCGCTGATCATGGATTTTCGACCACATCCCAAGAAGAAAGATGATAAAACGTCAGTATGGTTCTATTTTCTACAAAGTAAGGATTCAGTATATGCGAAATGCAAAACATGTTCAAGAATTATTAAGTGCTCCGGCGGATCAACTTCCAGTTTACACACTCATCTAAAATCTGCACATTCTCTAAAAGTGGCTAAATCACAAGATGACAGTGACTGTGGCACGTCATCAACTAACTTATCTATTTCTTCCGGTAGCAAATCCGATACTGGAGAAATATCTACAAAAAAGAGAAAAATCACGGATTTTTTTTCTTCACATTACGATATGGATAATATGGTTTCGAGAATGGTAGCCTTAGATGGGATGAGCTTTCAGCTATTTATTCGTTCAGAAGATATAAGATATCTCTTTTTGAAAAGTGGCCATACACTGCCAAAATCTGCTTCAACTATCAAAAACATTGTGATGAGAAAAGGCAGTGCTTTAAGAGATCACATAAAACAAATGTTGCGTGTAATGAAAGACAATGGAAAAAAATTTGCGCTGTCTCTGGACGAGTGGACTTCTTCTCGAAATCATCGCTATTTAAATGTGAACATCCACGCTTCATTTGACGATAATACTTCGTTTAAAAATATTGGTCTAGTGAGGATATTTGGTAGCATGCCCGCTAGTGCATGCATTGAGGTACTACAAAATTTGCTCTTGGTATACGATCTCTCATTAAAAGACATCGTTGCGATTACTACCGACGGTGCCAGTGTGATGGTAAAGGTCGGAAAGGATTTACCATGCTTCCATCAATTATGCTTTGCACATGGTTTGCAGCTTGCAATTTTAGATGTTTTCTTTAATGAGAAGCAGTCCACATCAATGCCACAAAGGCTACAGGAATCGCAAAATTTGGAAACCGAAAATGAGAGCTTCGAAACGTCATTTATTTTGCCAGATACACCACACCACATGACAGAGTCAATAAAAGAGATCATATTAAAAGTTAGAAAAACTGTAAAAATTTTCAAACAATCTCCAACCAAGAACGACAGTGTGCTACAAAAATATGTCATTGAAGAGCATGGCAAAGAAATGGCACTTGTGTTAGATTGTAACACCAGATGGAGTTCGATGGCAGACATGCTGGATCGCTTTATTCAATTGAAAGGATGTATTTTAAAGTCTCTGATTGATATAAACTGTGATATAACTTTTCAAGATCAAGACTTTGAAATACTCGAAGACAGGAGCAAATGTTTGCAAATAGCTAAAATGACGGTCGAAGCTCTTTGTCGCCGAGACACTAATCTGGTTGCTGCCGATGTTGCAATAAATTTCATGCTCACAAAGTTAAAGGAGCATAAAGGGAGATTTAGTGCCAAATTTTCGGAACGCCTCATATATCGTATTAAATAACGATGCACTAAGTATGAAGAGTCATGTTATTTTAGTTAAGCAATTTATTCCAATTAAATTGAAAATGAAAATAATGTATACTAAACGGCCTGAAACACCTCAATACCTACTTAATTCTTTAAAAAAAACAATGTTCGACATTTTCCACCACCATAGGTATGACGTAATTTGTTTTGATACTTTTTTCCGGGAATCAAGGGATAAGAGTGCGCGAGCGCAACAACAAGTTATGACGTGTCGTAACGTGATTGGTGCAACGATAGGGTACGGAATGTACGGTTGCATTCAAACGTACTTCAGTGTTCTATTACCCACCATAATAGACTTACTTATTTGTTATTTTGTATTTGTGAAAATGTTTGAAGATTTAGTGACAAACCTTGATCTTTTCGTTATTTTAAAAAACAGTGGCAGTGTTAAAAATAATGACAGTTTGTGTAGTGAGATAAGGTCTAAATTTTTAGTCGAATTAAGTGATGAACACGAAAAGACCTTAAAGTTGTTTTGTGCAAAATTTTGTTATAATTTAAATAGAAAATGGGAAAACGCTCATCGTAAAATAAATATATTCAGAACTAAAAATAGTGAATGGTTACAAGAAAACATAATATGGCCAGACTTTGTTAAGTGTTTAATAGGCAGTAATGAAGATCAACCAGCACCGAGTACATCAATTCAGTATGTATCACCAGCAAAAGTTTCTGTCGGTGTTTCCACCGAACAAAGCCCTAGAAAACCTTTTTGTGAATTAGCGCCTAAACAGAAAACTTTCATTTATCATCGGACGAAATAAAATATGCATATTTTGAGAGGTTGAAAGCGGATGGGAATGAGGAGGTTGCTAAAATACTAGAACATTTACTTAAGAATCCCCAAGATGTAAAAAAAGTTAAAAAATGCATATCTGTTAAAGAAACAAAACCTGTTTTTTCTCCGGATGAGGCTTTAGGGTTATTTTTATCACTTAAGCTGACCAAGTGGCAATACAATACTTTAAGAAAAAGTGTTAACGAAAAAGACAGTAATATATTTCCATCTTATTATCAAGTGCAACTTGCGAAACAGGAATGCTATCCACCAAAAGATGATATTACAGTGACAGATACCTCAGCCAAAATAAAGTTACAAGCTCTATTGGATATAACGACAACAAGAATAATGAGGTCATTCATCATAGATAGTGGTTGCATAGATAGTGGTTGTAAAGAATTTACACTAATTAGTAAGTGGGGATTTGACGGTGCTTCTAATCAAGCCAATTACAAACAAAAAATGCAAACAGACGATGAACAAGAAAGTCAACTTGACGATTCAAGCATATTTATGGGAAGTTTGGTGCCAATAAAATTAGTGTGCGGCAAACAAGTTATCTGGCAAAACGATTCACCAAATTCATCATACTGGTGTCGTCCAATCTTTTTCGAATTTGTGAAAGAAAATAAAACAACGATATTGCAAAAAAAAAGTGCTATTGAGGAAGAGATTGTTAATTTAGTGAAAACAGAAGTTGGAGAAATAAAAATTTCACACTCTTTATTAATGACAATGATAGACGGAAAAGCAACATCAATTTTATGTGATACTTCATCTCAGAGATGCGACATTTGTAAAGCCACTCCAACAGAGATGAATAATTTGCCCTTAATTGCATCAAAACCGACTGATCCAGATCTCTGTAAATACGGATTGTCATCATTGCATGCCTGGATACGAATGATGGAATGCATTCTGCATATAGCCTACAGATTAACGATACAGACATGGACAGTAAAGGGAGACAACAAGTGCATCATGGAAAGTAGAAAGAAAGACATACAAGACGCTTTTAAAAATAGAATGGGACTTCTGATTGATATTGTTAAACAAGGGCACGGCTCCACGAATGACGGAAATACTGCTAGAAGATTTTTTGAAAATCCAAACATGACTGCTGAGATAACTGGTGTTAGTGAAGACTTAATTAGGAGATTTGCAATCATTTTAGAGGCAATTTCATCAGGTTACCACATTGATACAGTCAAATTTCACGAATATGCTCAAGTGACCATGCAACTATATTTGGAATTATATAGCTGGTATTACATGCCTTCAAGTGTTCATAAAGTTCTTATGCATGGTGCAGCTATTATTGAAAGTTTTGGTCTAATACCAATTGGACAGCTATCTGAAGAAGCTGCTGAAGCTAGAAATAAAGACTTTCGTAGGTACCGACAACACCATTCCAGGAAATGCAGTAGAAAAAGTACAAATGAAGACATTTTAAATAATTTATTGACCAGCTCTGATCCACTCATCTCAGCGAAACGTCACAAACTTCGCAGAAAACATAAAACTTTGTCAGGAGAAGCACAAAGTTTATTAATAAATGAACAAGCGGAAACATTTGATGATGACGAACACGAAAATTTTGCATTCGTTAATGTTGATACCTTTGACAGTGATTAAATTAAATTAAAAAAGTGTAGTGGCCAGTAGTGATTGTGATTTTTACTTATTTTATTAGTCCTTAGTGGATTAGGCCTAAAGGGGAGACCACTACATAAAAAAAACGCGCCTAGTTCTTAACCTCTATGGTGGTGTGGAATAGAGAACAAAATTTGAAATTGCGACCAAATCGCAGAAAATCGCAACCCGAGAATAGGCGCTAAAATAGGACAAATATACGTACTATGCATACGTAAAGTCAATTCTTTGAGAAAATTTGAGAATTGCGAGATTTTCACATTTTTTTGTTTTGTTTCATACAAAAATTACTTTGGAAATTAATAACTCCGAAAATACTAAGTTATCTGAATGACTCTCATAGAAATAATTACTTATAATCGATAGATAAATCCAACACAATATTTAAAATTTCAGAAAAAGCAACTTTTTTTTTTAAATGCTAAGTCCTTTACCGGCCCGTTTCAGCCCACTGTGCGCCGCAGCCGCAACAACAAGGGTCGCAGGGGTCCTCTACAGCGCGGAGGGCGCTCTTGATGGGGCTTGCTTTGAGCGGCCCCCACCGAGAGCCACAGCCTGACATCGAACCACCGCCAAAATCGTACGTGTTCTATTCCATTCAATATTTTTGGCAACGTAGTTTTCCATTATTTTTTTGGTGAATAATTTTCCATACTACTTGTTTCAGAACTTCAAGAGCATTCCCAGTCAATAGGACGCCCGGGGGTTCAGTTCATGTAACTGGCGTTATCGCAGTTGCAAAAACCCCCGGGGGGCATCTTCGTCTGGTACGCCCGTCTGTGCCTCCAATGTGGTATGTGTCTTCAAAATGTTTCTTTTGTAATAAACTCCTAATTTCTCCCTTTTCTGAATTTGAACCAATGGAAATTGTGACTTCTGTTTCTCTCTTGTGTTTTTTTGTTCACAATTTTATCTTTTATCGTAAAGTCCCGACTAGACTGATTTTTATGCCTTTTATTATATGCACATAAATACTTTTAGCACGCTAACATTAGCTTCCTTTTCTCGATTTAAAATTCTGTAAAAGTAATTTGGTAGTGGTTGATGTGGATCTCTTCAATTTATACTAGTAAATCTCTTGAACTTGGGCTCTTGTTAACTTTGCTGATATATTTTAGAAAATTTATTTCATTTACTTTCGTTTGTTTTACAGCGTTAATGCGCTAGAACGCGTGGAGGCGCTGGACATGTCGGACGAAGATGCCGAGGAGCTGATGCGGAGTGCTCCTGAGCATATGAAGCGGTGGTTTGATGGCTTGGCCAGGTGTGAGGAAGGTGACATGGAATGTTCTTCGGCTGTACCTCTCTCCCTTAGCAATGCTGCAGAAGTGCAGGTCGGTGATGACCTGGGAATTGCTCGTCCTGAAACTAGCAATGCCCAGAGCGCACCGAATGCTTCTTCTGCAGACGCTGATGTTCGTCCGTCAACGTCGGGGATGGCGGCAACATCTGAGCAGATTGCTAAGGAATTGTTAAATGATGGCAGTGATCTCGACTCGGATTTTGACGACGAATTCGTCATCACGGACGAATTCGCCGTCAGGACTGTCGACGTCCCTGCCAGTGTAGTTACAGGCAGGAGCATTCCTGAGAATGATGAGTTAGAAGAGCCTGTCCAGGAAATTATAGCTGAAGTTGAGAGGGCTATGGACGATGAAGCCGATCGTCTTCTTGGCACGTCGAATAGTTTTAAATGGGTATCGGACTTTAATTTGTTCAGGGCAGAGCCAGAACGTTTTTCTGGTCCTACTCCTGGGCCAATTAAAAACTATGATACTCCCTATGAAGCCTTTGCTGATATCTGGAGTAACGACTTCATAGAGCGTATCGTCCAAGAGACTAACCGATATGCCAAGCAAACGATAGACTGTTTAAAGGCAGCAGGCTTATTGAAGACATCATCTCGTTATCATCAGTGGAAAGACACTGATGTTGACGAGATTATGGTTCTTTTCGCTATTTACATTTATATGGGTATTGACATACGGACATCGCAAATAGAATATTGGTCGACTGGCGTACTGGGAATGCCCATGTTCCGGGAAATCATGTCCTTTAATAGATATATTTTGCTGAACAAATTTATCCATTTCGTTGATAACACTGACCCGGGTCAAGGAGATCAACCAAGTGGACCCAGATTATCAGAAAAATTATTTAAATTGAGTCCAGTGATTACACATCTCAATTCCAAATTTGTCTCTCTGTACAATTTGCAGAGAGAGATCGCTATTGACGAGTCTTTGACCTTATTCAAGGGCCGCTTGTCCTGGGTCCAAGCAATAAGGACAAAGGCCGCGCGTTTTGGCATAAAGTCGTACGAGCTCTGTGAATCGGAAACTGGTTATCTCTATAAATTTGAGATCTACACGGGGAAGGATTCTGGAGATGCCAGCACCGCTGCTGACGTCCCTCTTAGTGCTGATTTAGGTGGCAAGAGTACTAAAGTAGTACTCGATTTGTTGAAAGGTCTGGAACATCTGGGTCACCAGGTCACGATGGATAATTTTTACAATTCTCCATCGCTGGCACGGTATCTGAAGAGTATCGGATTTGATTGTTTAGGAACATTGCGTCTCAATCGTAAGAACGTGCCTAATGAAGTCGCAAAGATTCCGAAGAATGTGGCTAAGGATACTATCATAGCTCGCCATTGTGGAGATGTTTCCGTCGTAGCATGGAAAGACTCCAAGGTGGTGACTATGATTTCCACCTATCACCTATCACAACGACGAAACCTATGTCGGAACGAGGGCTGGTAAAGTGCTAGTAAAACCGGTTAGCGTGAAAGACTATAACAGTACAATGGGAGGGGTTGATCTTAAAGATCAAAAACTCTCAATGTACTTGTTAGAGCGAAAGAGAGGGGTTAAATGGTATATGAAAATGTTCAAGAGGCTTCTGAACGTAAGCATTCACAATGCTTTGGTTTTGCACAACAAGTCAATGACTCGGCGCGGTAAAGTCTATGCTACGCATCGTGATTTCCGCTACGAGTTAGCCGCATCTCTTCTGCAAAAGCACCGCCACGTGATGCCGAAGAGAGTGTCTACTGGTAGTGAAATCATGAGGCTGAGAAGGGATATCGTGCACAAGCCATTGTACGTTGCTCGCAATAATCGAAAGCGTTGTGCTGTTTGCTATCGGAATGATATCGATAAAAAGGTAAGGAGTCTATGCCAGACCTGCGACGTGGGTTTGTGCTTTGAGGATTGTTGGGAAGAGTGGCACTCCCTTACAACGCTCAAAGGGCAAGACTGCGGTTCTCGCAAAAGGAAAAGGTCGAGCTGAATTCCTTTTTATCGGTACTCTTTTCTGTTTATTTATTTATATATGGAATGAATGGAGCATCTTACGATTTAGATTCAATTTCACAAACAATCTTCTTTCAACAAAAATAGGACAAGTGTCATCTGTACTTATTTGTAAATTCCAGTTTTTTACTCGTAGGTAACATTATCACTAAGCAGAATCCTGGGAAGAGGCTTGGGCGGAGAGATCTCAAATAGTGTATGTTGTATGTTTGTTTTCAAAACAATCTTCCTTTTGATATGTTCCCTCAAATCCATATTGTGAACAGCCAATGTGACTTCTGCTTTTATTCGTCCTTGCACTCACCGTCCCCAACCAAATTGATTTTATGGTTTCCTGGCAGGTTAGGCTAGCTCTTCTTGGGGAGGGAGGGGATATGGGAGGGTTGCAATTGTATTTTATTGTAATGTTGATTTTTTCCAAGAAACATAGGATGTGTTTCTCAACAAGCATTTTTTTTCTCGTACAAAAAGACATTTTGTAATTTTTGTCTTGCTTAATCATAGGGATTTTAAAACGAACTTTGTATTATTATAATGTTGATTTTTTGCAAAGAAACATAGGATGTGTTTTTCAACAAGCATTTTTCTTCTCGTAAAAAAAGCCTATTATGGGTTTCTCAACTACTATGTATTTTTCTCATACAAAAAGTTTTTCTCTTGTATTATAATTATGTACTTTATGTTTGCACTTCATGTAAACTTGAGAGTAACTCATTAAACTAAATTAGCTTAAACATAGGGATGTAAAACATTGAATTTTGTATTATTATAGAATAGATTTAAAAACAGAACTTTGTATTATTGTTATAATGTTGATTTTCGCAATAAAACTATGATAGGTTTCTCAACTACTATGTATTTTTCTCATACAAAAAGTTTTTCTCTTGTATTATAATTATGTACTTTATGTTTGCACTTCATGTAAACTTGAGAGTAACTCATTAAACTAAATTAGCTTTAACATAGGGATGTAAAACATTGAATTTTGTATTATTATAATGTTGATTTTTGCATAGGATGTGTTTCTCAACAAGCATTTTTTTTCTCGTACAAAAAGCCTATGATGGGTTTCTCAACTACTATGTATTTTTCTCATACAAAAAGATTTTCTCTTGTATTATAATTATGTACTTTATGTTTGCACTTCATGTATGACATAGACTATGTACTATGTCACATAGTGATGTAAAACATTGATATACAATTTTATGAACATGTTACAGCCATGTTGTGCTATTTTTCTCAGCCGTCCTCTCTCCTCCATTCCTCCCTACGTTCTCTCCTGCTTCCTGCTTTTGCCTGCCGCCTAATTTTTAATTTTGCCTTTAGTAAAGCGCCTAGTGTGAATTTTTAATAAAATTGTTTTTATACCTTTCATCGCAATTTTATTTCACTTACCCTACGAATAAAGAAATAAATATGTAAAACGTAATTCATGTCAAAAAATGACCCCAAGGAATTTTGGTGTACACAATGATATTAGTAGGATAAGATTGGTGGACCTGGATCAAAGAGATCCAGGTGCCACCAATCTCATCATTCAATCTACTCAGTTATTCATCTATTCAGTTATTCATCTATTCATTATTTAAGGTGCCACCAATCTCACCATTCAATCTACTCAGTTATTCATCTATTCAGTTATTCATCTATTCATTATTTAAGGTGCCACCAATCTCACCATTCAATCTACTCAGTTATTCATCTATTCAGTTATTCATCTATTCATTATTTAAGTTTAAGATGGTAATCCATAAACACTGATTATACTATATGAAAGAAATTTTAATGGTTCAATCATTTCAACTACCTTCAGAATACTTAATTTTGTATGATGCTAGGTGGGCTTGAAATCTCTTTTTTTCTTACAACATCTGTCTCGAATATTTTTTCAAAATCCAATACTCTCATTTTAAAGCGTACAGCATCTAACACCCATGTTCCTAAACGATCCTCTTCGTGACCAGGAATTATAAAATACTGAACGTCATCATTAAATGTTACTCTTCGTCGTTCATTCGACATAATTATTATAAATTTACTTTGAATATTGTGTATGTTTCTGACAAACCTGGAAGGTGAGTCGTGAGTTTATGTATGTACTTTGAATATCGAATAATTCTATTCTATGCTTACAATAGTAACGTCCGGCTCGCCTTCTCTTCTCGTCAAATACAATATTTTAATTTTAATCACGTAACTCTTTATTTAAATCGATTTAATAAATGTTTTTTTTTGTCATTAAGGTTCAAATTATAAACATAAATCAAAGTGCAAATCATCATTTTATCCATATTCGACTAGCTGGAATTTAGGAGTGGCGCCGGGCGATGAATGCAATATGATCCGTCTGTGCTTTGCTCTCATCGCATAGTTCAAGTAATTTTGTTACTTTTTACGAAACCGCTAGAATACCTGATGTTTCATATTTTGTCATATTTACCACCACCACGCATGGGTTCCCGTCAACGTAGCGAGATAAATGCTACCTATATCAAATTTTAAGTCTAATCATAAGCTTTCAGTAACAAAGTTTCATCAAAATCGGTCTAGTATTTTTTCGCGTGATGCGCGAACAAACAGACAGACAAAAAACAGACAAAACGTGCAGACACACATCTGTAAAAGTTTTATAGGTAGTTCTATACTCCAAGCATTGGTAGCGTATTTATATAGGGTCTTTCTTAATATGCTGACATTTTTTTTAAGGGGATGATCAGACCATCAAACTGAACAACTTTCTGTATGACAGCAACATCGAAAACGCGAAAAAAAATCGACTCTTCCATACAAAACTGCAAACCTTCTAGAGCCAAATGTATGGGACAGTTGTTTTTTTTTTGCAATTTCGATGTCGGTGTCATAGAGAAAGTTGTTCAGTTTGATGGTCTGATCAATCACTTTAAAAAAGTGTCAGCATATTAAGAAAGACCCTGTAGTTGTGGCAGAGTTTCTATCCACCCTGAAATGATATGGTTGTGAGTTAATGTATGAGTTTGTGTTAATGTTAGTACCTATGTTATTTTATAATATTATCTACAAAGAAACAAAAGTTAAAAAATAATGCAAGGATAGTCCTAGAACATAATAGTATAAATATTTCTCAATTTACCAACATCATTTGCAGCTCGCAAACAAAATATACCGGATAAGGGTCCCGCACACAATGCGTTCGTGATGCGATGCATCTAAGTATGTTGTTATTTGAATCAATTTTCTATAGAGTATTGCATCCGCCAGCAACAAAGTCGCTCATGACATGAGTCGATAGTGTATATGGAACCTAAAATCGTTTATTGAATGTATTGATTGATTAAATTGCACTTTTTCATATGCGCAAATTAAGTTTGTCATGTTTGATTTTAAGCGAAATCGTCTACTCAACTTTTTTATCACGTGTACCTTACTTATAAGGGATGAACTCACGCGGACTTTGTAGTATTTAAGGCCTAAGGTACGCATCTTATGCACAGATTAATTTCCAGAGTAAAAGTGCAAACAACTTCTCCAAACCAAAAGTGTCTACAAGATCGGAAAAAAATCTACAAGTATTGAAAATGTAAGTTCGTTTACAACTCTATTCAACTTTTCATGTATTCGTCTATTCAACTATTCAACATTTCAAAGAATACTTCTTTGAGTAGAGTTGTAGGAACAAATTATTTTCATTTTCTTTTGTTTTTAGGTCGAAAACTGTGAAGTACACATCTCCGCTTGCCACCTCATCGGACGAAAATACCGACGTCGAGATGAAGTCTAGAAAAACGGTCGAAAAGGAAACGAAGCCTTCTAAATCGAGCTCCAGTTCCGGATCACACAGGTAGATACTTACATTTCTAACCTATTTATTTAATATTTTTTATTATTAATTTTCATAACTAGGTGTTATAAGTAATGTGATGTATGTTTACAATTGTCATATAAATAGCAAAGCAACACTAATTTAAGTTATAATTGTAATTGTAAATAATTCGTTTTTTGTTTCTTTGCAGTTCTAAACCTGTTAAAACTGCTGGCAATCGACATGCAGCCAGCGTGACTGGAGACGACTCTGAGACCGAAATGAAGCAAGCAACTGAAAAGAAAACGAACCACTCAAAACAAAGCTCTAGCTCCAGGTGGGTACCCCATATTTTCTATATCCACACTTTTGTGTATTTGTTGAATATTTCTAGTGTATTCGTTGTTACGAGCAAGACTTTTATGTATTTTTATTCTAAGTAATTAGTGAGAAATCGAAATTTTATCCAATGTTCATTCAATATTATACCTTCTCATTATTTTAATTTAAATTTGAATACTTATCACTATTATACAACAAATTAAAAGCTAAGCAACAGTATGAAAGTCAATAACAATAGGTAGTCATGCGTAAGTGTGTGATACAATACCTATTTATTCTTTCTTTTTTTATTTTCAGATGCAAGCCTGTTAAACATACCCCCGATCTGCTTGCTAGCACAGAAGATGAATCCGAGGCCGAGACAACACAGAAAAAAATTGAAGACAAGAAAATGAAGCGGTCGCAGCCAAGTTGCAGTTCGAGATCGGGTAGCAAGAGAGTGAAAATTAATCCCGTTCCTGCTGGTCACAAACTGACTGCTGCTGAGCTGTTCGGAGGTGACAGCGAGGACGAACAGCAGAACGATTCTAATCAATCTAGAACCGGTAAAACAATACCACCGTTATATTCAATAGTTACAAGGCGCCTTCCGAATGGTTATTCACGACAAATTAGTGAAACCAAGGAAGGCGCATATTTTGTAGAAGTAAAGTTGTACAATGTGCAGGAAATTAAGAATATCCAGCCTATGAATCGTTGGCGTCATGCAGTTACCACCATAAAAACTAAAATCGATGAAGATAAAGAATCTTGGAAGCATCTAAAAGAATTTGTGTCAACGATTCGAAAAGATTTTAGCAATTCCCCGATAAGTTTTATAAGCTCTTATCAGTAAGAAGTTTGTGTCTATATAGTTAATAGTTTTAGATCGTTTATAAATTAAAAAATAAACATGTATCAATTTATTCTATTAATAAAATATTAAATGCCTGTTTGTTCTTTTTTTTACTCGTCTTTCCTATAAATAGTTGATCTTTTCTTTGTAATATCCAGATGCTAACATGAGGTTAATAAAGCAACCAGTTTCTTTAGAAATCAGTAATATAAATTTGAAAAAAGACTCTGAATCTATTAGACACAGTACACTTTTACCAAATACAATACGTTGCATAGTATGTGGGCCATCAAACTGCGGTAAAACGAATGTTGTTATTTCGTTACTTCTGCATGAAAATGGTTTGAAGTTTAAAAATGTTTATCTTTATTCAAAGACAGTGTTCCAATCGAAGTATTGTTATTTAATCGAAGTCTTGAAAAGAGTCCCAGGAGTAAAATATTTCATCTTTGATGATGATAAAGACGTCATTCATCCTAATAATGCTTTACCAAATTCAATTTTTATTTTCGATGATGTAGCATGTGAGAAACAAATTAATATTCGAAATTACTTTGCAATGGGAAGGCATAGAAATGTAGACTGTTTTTATTTATCTCAAACATATTCGAAAATTCCTAAACAACTTATAAGAGATAATGCAAACTTACTAATCATTTTCAAACAAGATGAAATTAACTTGAAACATATTTACAATGAACACGTTAGTACTGACATGACTTGGCTTCAGTTTAAATATATGTGTTCAAGTATATGGAAGCAACCATATCACTTTCTAATTATAAATAAAGATTGCGAGATAAATAATGGAAGATATAGAAAAGGATTTGATGTGTTTATTGAGTTTTAAATGGTTCTATATAAACAAAATCTCATTTAATTGAATGTCAGTGTTACTATCTTATTTGTAAATAACGGTAGTTTTATTTGCAAAATGGAGCAAAGTATTAAAAAACAGTTAATAAAGTCAGTGGATTCAATAAAACATAAAATTAATCAGATGAAAAACGATGAGGATCAATCAGATTTAACAATGAATAGAATGCTACGACCTGTTGTTGCTCCTTTGAAGTTATTATTAGAATCTAAGAATAAGAAAGATATTGCAGTTTATCCAAATGTTGATGTTGAACATGAAACGAGTGTTTCTCCTAGTGAAACATCATATGTTTCCATGGAAGATTTTGAAGATGCATCAGTTTTATCTCAATGTTCAGATAAAAGCCAAGTTGAAGCTGAGAAACGTCTAAACGAGTCATTAAATAAGACAGATATTGTTGACATATACGATGCTATAAATATACCTTTTGGAATACGGAGTGAAAATAAAAAAATGTACATGGGAAATGAAGCAGTAAAATTTTCCACTGTCAATCCAGGCAATAAAAATATAATGTACTTTATGAATGTTAGTAATAAAAAATATGAAATAACCCCAGGTTTAAAAGAACTATTGCTGAGAAAAAAAACGAACTTGAATTTAGTTACAGAGAAAGATAAGCTGATATATAAAGATATGTTGAATCATACTAATGCACATAAAAGAGATTACATGTCTGATGGACAACTAAAAGGTGACAAAAGTATCAAATATCGTGAAATAATAAGATCATTATTTTCTGATCAAAGCATTAATACTAAAGAGGACGTAAAATTAGGTGGTAATTTACCAATCTTGAAGAAATATAAATGTAATACTGATCTAGTTTATTGGGATGATCCTAATGAACTGGTAGAGAGACTTAAGTTATTAGTTGCATCTCAAGATGCTGGCAATACCAACCACGACAATGAAATCATATCTATTATTGAAGAACTAAAGGAGGCTGGTATAATTAAACAATAAAAAGAGATTCTTTTTGTCTATTCTTCAGTGTTCTACAACCATTCCAACATGAATGTTGATAAGTTTGGACATCATGTGTTCAAAATTAAAAAACTAGAAGATGATAAAACGTTCTTGGAATGTGATATAAAGTTAAAAAATGAAAATTTTAATGCACAAGACCGAATTATAAAGAATGTTAGAAATCCTGTTGAAGCTCACGATAGTGCTACAAAAGAGTACGTCGATAAATCAGTAGCAGATTGTTTTAATAATGTTACAACAATTAATCAGATAGTCAAGGAAATACTTATTAGAGTTACAAAATTAGAAAAAGTTACAGTAAATAAGTTATCTAAAAAATGAGCAAGGCAGATGTAGTAAACGAGATTCATAAAAACGTGAGAGTACATTTTCCGCGCAGGCATGTTTTAATGAAAGATATAGATGATCTTTGGCAAGCTGATTTAATCGATATGCAAGCTATTTCATCAGAAAACAGCAATTTTAAATATATCTTAGTAGTGATTGACACTTTCTCAAAATTTGCTTGGGCTTTTCCGTTGAAACGTAAAACTAAAGATATAGTTTATGATGCTTTTAAAATATTGTTGAGAAAAAACCGTGTTCCCATAAATTTACAAACCGATTTCGGAACCGAATTTTATAATGATAAATTGAAAAAACTGTTTGACTCAAGGTCCATAAATCATTATTCTACTTATTCTACTAAAAAAGCATCTATCGTAGAACGATTTATTAGAACTATTAAGTCAAAATTGTACAAGCAGTTTAGTTTAAAAGGAAACTATAAATGGTGTGACACTTTAAATAATTTAATTGATCAATATAACCATACTTGTCATAGAACAATTGGTTGTACTCCTGCTGAGGTTAGTGAAAAGAATAGAAATGTTATATTAAAAAGATATGCAAGAATTGCTCAATCCAGCTCAATTAAAAAAAACAAATGTTTTAAAATAGGTGACTATGTAAGAATAAGTAAATATAAAGGAACATTCGAAAAAGGATATACTCCCAACTGGTCGACCGAAATATTCAAGATTATAAAAGTACAAGACACAAATCCTATTACATATTTATTGGAGGATGCAAAAGAACTCTGTATTTTAGGAGCATTTTATGGTCAAGAGCTACAAAAAACAAAAAATCCCCATATATACCTTGTAGAAAAAGTTCTAAAACGGAAACAAGACAAAGTCTTCGTGAAATGGCTCGGTCTACCTTCCAGTGAAAATGGTTGGATTTGTAAGAAAAATATTTTATAATTCATCTTGACTATTTAAATGCAAATGATATTTGTTTCTATTCAGTAATACAAAGGTTATGATTGAAAGCAGTCTTCTTAATTGGGTAATTAACAATTTACCATTTGAACTACATCTGCCTGGATATAATTACTGTGGACCTGGAACAAAATTATTAAAAAGACTTTCTCGAGGAGATAAAGGCGTTAACCAATTGGATGAATATTGTAAAGAGCACGATATTGCCTACCACAAATCGTCTTGTTTGAGTGATCGACATAAAGCTGATATTAAATTAATGACTATGGCAAAAAAGCGTGCATATGCACCAGATGCTACTTTAGGAGAAAAAATTGCATCTCACTTAGTTAACAAAGCAATGTTAGCAAAAGTTAAAACTGGTGCTGGAATTGAAAAGAAAGGAAACAAAAAGAAGCCATCAATAAGAAATGGTGCTGGTCTGAAAAAACATTTTAAACAAATAATTGCTCATGCGAAAAAACGTTTAAATAAAATAAAACCCAAGTGTAAGAAGATGGCGATTGAATTAGCGATGGCAGCTGCTAAGGAATTGATAACTGATTCATCTATAAAATTACCACGTGTTATCCCAGTTCCAAAGACTGGCGGTATTCTACCATTGATACCTATTTTTGCTGGATTATCTGCAGCTGGGAGTTTGGCTGGTGGTGCTGCTGGAATAACAAAAGCTATTAATGATTATAAAGCAGGAAAGAAAAGATTAGCTGAATTAAAAAGGCGTAGTGAAAAAATGGAAGCAATGTCTATAGGGAAAGGATTACAACTAAAGCATCATAAGAATGGATTAGGAATTTGTTTATCAGATAAATCAAAAAACTAGTTCCTAGGCTACCCAATCGACCTCTGACTAATATTGATATTATGAAATATGCAGGAAGCATTCCATACTTTCGAGGAGTTTTCATGAGGGATGAATTGCCAGAACATCCATTTAATAAAGAAAGTGGAATCATAAATTTAGATAGTTCAGAAAACCCTGGCTCTCATTGGGTAGCCTATGTGAAGTTTAATAAATATATTGAATATTTTGATAGTTATGGGAATTTAAAACCACCTAAAGAATTTATCAAATATATTGGGTCTAATATACATTATAATTATGACAATATACAAAGAAATCATCCTTATAACTGCGGGCATCTTTGTATTAATTTTCTTAAGAAATTTTGGAGTGATACAATTTTTTAATAAATAGTATGAACAACCGCAATATTCATTAGTGTGTCATCATGTCTGTTACTCTAACTATCACAGGAAATAAATCTATAATCGAATCATATTTTCAGACTTCTTTAAACTAAAGTGATAAATATGAGTGTGGTTTACTTTACTTTTCAGCTATAAATTCAATTCCCAATATAAATACAAATAATAACGTATTTGCTTATGGAGAAGGTAAACAGATACAAATACCTTACGGTACATACGATCTCTACGATTTAGTTGATTATCTAAAAAGTAAAGTTACTGATTGTGAAATAAAGATAGTTCCAAATAATAACACATTAAAATGTTCAATATTTTGCTCTACAACAATAAATTTTGATGTAGATAATAGTATATGCCCCCTACTAGGTTTTCGGAAAATGAAATTAGAATCAAATAAATGGCATGAATCTGACCATCCTGTTAACATTCTTCCTTTGTCTGTGATCAGAGTCGAATGTGATCTCGTGCAAGGGTCATATACTAACGGAGTACCATCTCATATAATACATGAATTCATACCAAACGTTCCACCTGGTCATCGATACATTGAGGTGCCAAAAAACGTTATTTACTTTCCCATAAATAGAAACAATATTTCGTCTGTAACTATAAAGATTGTAGATGAGGACGGAAACTGTATTGACTTCAGAGAGGAAAATATTCAATTGCGTATTCATTTACGACGAGCAAGATGATATTATTTGATAAAATCTCAAATACTACTATGAAGCGTGTTAATACATCTCAAAGTGTTAAACTGCAAAGACGTATCAAGACGATCAAGAAAATAACGAAAAATAATAAAGATTTTCTTCGAGCTCTCGGCTTTAAAACATGAGTTTATTACAAATCACGAATTTACCGCAATTTGACAATTCGATTGAAAGTTATGAAGTACATACTTACAACCCATACAACAACAGTTTTAAGGAAAATGATGAAATTCGTATTCCCATACATCAACAAGATATATACATTTTACCATCCGCCAGTTCTATATACATTGAAGGATATGCAACGCTCATTGGTAAAGATAACAAGTCTACAAAAGGAGTTGTTGAGTTTACCAATAATCCTATTATGTTTTTGTTCCAAGATATTAGGTACGAAATGAATGGTGTTGAAATAGATCGTATTAAAAATGCTGGAATCACAACAACAATAAAATCATATATATCAATGAATGAAGGCGAAAGTAAAGTTGCTGCTCTATGGGGTTGGAAATTGAATGGGTTCAAACTTTGTGAAAATGGTTACTTTAATGCTGTGATACCGCTTAATAAAATAATGGGATTTGCTGAAGATTATGACAAAATTATTATGAATTGCAAACATGAACTTATTCTGTATAGAAGTAATACTAGTCTTAATAGTGTTAAAGTTTCAGAAGATGTTAATATTAAAATAGATATTCAAAGAGTGCAATGGCGCGTTCCTCATATTAAAGTCTCAGATCGTGAAAGACTGACATTGCTTAAAATTTTAGAAAAAGATAAACCTATACAATTAGCCTTTAGAAATTGGGATTTATACGAATATCCATTGTTGCCTAAAACTACTAAACACTCTTGGTCTGTTAAAACAGCTTCTCAACTAGAAAAACCTCGATATGTTATCGTAGGTCTACAAACTAACAGAAAAAACTCTAAAACTAAAGATTGCTCCCTGTTTGATCATTGTAAATTGACAAATGTTACACTGTATCTGAATTCACAAAGTTATCCATATGATTCGTTAAATTTAAAATTTGATGCAAATAAGTACAGTATATTATATGAAATGTTTACACAATTCCGTCAGTCTTACTATAACTTTCCTACCGATCCGTTGCTTGAACTAGATACTTTTAAAGATAAGGCTCCATTATTTGTGATTAATTGCTCAAGAAAAAACGAAAGTTTAAAAACTGGACCTGTCGATGTAAGATTGGAAATCGAAAGTGCGGAAGATATTCCTGACCATACATCTGCATATTGTCTCATCATAAACGATCGGGTTGTGGAATATAAGCCTCTAAGTAATATAGTACGCAAACTGTCATGAATGCCATTGTGGATATACAAGGATTTAAAAGTGATGAAAACAAGTTCATTTTAAAAGAAATAGCTATTCAATATAATGCTACATTACAAGTTTTTTTAATAAAACCACCATTTCCGTTTTATGACTTGACTAAAACTGAAAGAAAGCAAATAGCTTGGATAGAAAGAAACAGAAAAATTTACTGGAGTGAGGGATACATACCGTATTCTAATTACAAGAGTATTATTACAGACATTTTAAAAGATAAATGTATATTCATTAAAGGTGTTGAGAAATCACTATGGATGAAAGAAATTTTAGGTAGTAGTTGTAATGTATATAATATTGAAGGTACTGGTTGCCCTAGTTTATTAAGTTTGTATGAAAAATATATATTGTCAATTGATGTATTCACATGTGTTTATCATCCAACAATATGTGCTCTTAAAAATGTACTTTGTATGCGAAAATGGTGTTTAGAAAATAATATAATTTGTAATAATTTTTAATTTAAAAGATAACGAGTGTCCTAGTTTTAGTCTACATCGAAAATATAATCTATCTTCCAATGTATTTAGTTATTAGTTATATATAATTCTGCAATACATGCTTTGTTTAAATAAATGGTTTATAGACAATACATTTTTGTTTTAATTTTAACAAACTTCTTTTCTATGATTCCATAATAATAACGTTTTATGTGAAGTAGATCTGACAGATTCTCAAGTATAAAATAGGTGCATAAATTCCTGAAATTCTGCTTTATATTACCTTTCATCGTAATTTGTAATCAACTAATCACCTTGATTAGACTCGGACGTTACTATTGTAAGCATAGAATAGAATTATTCGATATTCAAAGTACATACATAAACTCACGACTCACCTTCCAGGTTTGTCAGAAACATACACAATATTCAAAGTAAATTTATAATAATTATGTCGAATGAACGACGAAGAGTAACATTTAATGATGACGTTCAGTATTTTATAATTCCTGGTCACGAAGAGGATCGTTTAGGAACATGGGTGTTAGATGCTGTACGCTTTAAAATGAGAGTATTGGATTTTGAAAAAATATTTGAGACAGATGTTGTAAGAAAAAAAGAGATTTCAAGCCCACCTAGCATCATACAAAATTAAGTATTCTGAAGGTAGTTGAAATGATTGAACCATTAAAATTTCTTTCATATAGTATAATCAGTGTTTATGGATTACCATCTTAAACTTAAATAATGAATAGATGAATAACTGAATAGATGAATAACTGAGTAGATTGAATGGTGAGATTGGTGGCACCTTAAATAATGAATAGATGAATAACTGAATAGATGAATAACTGAGTAGATTGAATGGTGAGATTGGTGGCACCTTAAATAATGAATAGATGAATAACTGAATAGATGAATAACTGAGTAGATTGAATGATGAGATTGGTGGCACCTGGATCTCTTTGATCCAGGTCCACCAATCTTATCCTACTGATATTTCATACAAAGGGAAGGGTGCACACCAAAAATTACCGTCAAACTCATACATATTTCTTTATTCGTAGCACTTACCTAAATTTATTTTCCTACAAGCTACGACTTTAGTAAACAATGATGGACGGGCCTTGCGCGAATATTCCAAACCAGAAAAATGAGGCAAAACAATTGACAGCTATGCTTCAAATTATTTACTAAAGTCGTTGGCTACAAGCAAGCAAACAAAACAGCAGGTTTGGCACGATTAAATCACTTTGATTTAAATCAAGAGATTTTTTCAATAAATGTCATTGATTAAATCCAAATGTTATATTTCTTTACAATTTGCCAACATAAATAGCTATATACAGATCGCTATACACCCAGTTTTAACATTGTATTCGAAAACAATTGAAATTCCCTATGCAAGCGAAAAATCACGATTATTTTAGATTTTTTGTAAAAAAATCGTGATTTTTTCTAACCCTGGTACAGCAAAATTATTTTGAATACTATAACAAATAGCATATTTTTTTGACATTTCCTGTACATCTAGCTAGATTTTTACCGCTCAGAAACGAAAATTGGGGAAAATCGCATCAACTGTAAATTATTATCTTCGACAAATAAAACGTACAGTAACATGAAAAACTAATAAAGTAACATGAAAAACTAATAAATTAATCGGTAGTCGCCCCCAATTCCTCTTTTGATGTCAATTACTACACGTAAACATTTACGAAAAATTTTCCTATGTACATGACGTCATTGTTTTGAAATAAACACATTTATGATTTTTTTCACTGTATTTTCTATAAATATAAAACATTTATGGAATAAATAGCACTACTAATAAACAATTTCACAAATTTCCACAGTTTCGAACAATTTCCATAAAGTGGAAATGTATTTCCACTTTTTTTTGCTAACCGTACTGCAGTCGGTAGCCGTGCGCGCAGTTTCGGTCCGCGCCGGCATGGCCGCGAGTTCATGTTTTGTTATTGTGTCGTAGTTCTATTGTTTAGAAACAAAGTATTGTTACTGTAAAGTGATAAAATAAAAGCTTATTATATTATCGTGTAGTTAGTGTGATCTGTGAAGTGCAAACAGTGAAAAAAATTAATGTGATTGTGAATTTCGTTCGAGGTTATGTCAGAAAAAACTCGAAATCAAAATTGATAATTATATTTGAATATCAGGTACGTAATTTAGCTCTCATATAACATCACATCACTGTGGCAAAATTTGTGAGCTTTCCATTGAAATTTTTTTATACCATAGGGTCAAACATAACCTCCACAAATAATTATTTTCTAAAGGTAGTCGAAAATAAAACAAATGACGTAATATTACCAGACAGGCACTTTTTTTGCGCGGGAGGCTGACATAGGACGGGTTAAGGAGGAAAACTATTTCTCATTTGATGGGTATGGTTCTACTCCTTACTTTGGTTATACAGGGTGTTCGGCAGAACGTTGGACATACGAAAATGGCGGATCCGTGGGGCCGTCTGCTACGTGTTTGGACCAAATAAAAAGACCCAGGCCCCATGGGTTTTTTTTAATGATTTTTTTTAACTTTTTTTCGAAATTCGTCATTTCTAAAGCTTCAAACGTCAATAACTTCATTTAAAAATAACAAAACTGGCAACATTTTATTTTAATTTTAATCTAGGCTAATTGTAGAATCTTTTAAGATTCATTTTTAACGCAGACGATTGCAAGAAAATTAAATACGAGCCTTTAAACTACAAACAAATAAAAAAAAAACTAAAAGCCAAACTTTGAACTGAGTTAAAAAAAAAACGAACAGTGGTAGAGCTGTTCTACTTCTACGAAAACATCTTTGGTTCATTCCCATTCCAATGGTATGCAATATGCACAATTTCTTTTAAAACAACTGGAGTAATTCGTTAATTTCCACAACCCGGGCCTATTTTCACGGAACTTAAATTTACAAAAAGTGAAATTAATTGTTTGCAAAATTACCACATGGCTTCCGGAATGTGAGCTAGAATTATCACAACCTTGTTTAACTCATACTCAGTCACAATGCTATCTTTTCTCTCTTTCATTTAGCGTCGGGAACAGCGAGTAATTCAAAGAATCACCCGCTGTTGCCGACGCTGCAGCGGCGCCTCACAAAGCAGGTAGAAAAAAGGTACTTTACTCTTGTATCTTTTATCTCTTTCTTCTTTCTCGGCCCAAATGACATAGCCTGAATTTATTTGTCGAGTCTTATAGCTGCCTCTGCGATCTGACGTGTCCGTTACGCTAACGCTTGTTTTCGTTCACTTGTTTTCGTTGTTTTGTTTTGTTGTTATCACTTCGGTTTGTAAAGTTTTTTGTTACTGTTACGTTTTTTTAATGGTAAAATGGCCACGTTTACCAACGAAGAATATGCGGATATGTTGTTGGCGTATGGAGCCGCTAACTCCAATGGGCGTGAAGCACGAAGAATTTACCAGGATCGTTATCCTAACCGTCGGGTACCCAGCCACCAGACGTTTGGGACTACTTACCGCCGCTTGCGAGAAACTGGTACTTTAAGATTCCACGAACCGAGAGTGAATGCACGACACCCCGATGTTTCCATTGACGAGCAAATCCTCGACGAGTTCAACCAAAACCCTACCAAAAGCATAAGAGTGGTAGCCGCAGCACTTGGCCTGTCAATTTGGAAAGTGTGGTCTGTTCTCCGGGATAATAGACAGCATGCTTTCCATTACACTCCCGTACAAGGTATGATTTTACAATACATATTTAATTTATCAGTTTGATTTTTTCATTTCGTTTTATAGTTCTATCTTGTGTTTAATTTTTCAAACATTATTGAATCCCTGAAGGCGACAGGCTAACCTGTTTTGGCTTAGTACTAATAGTCTTGACATAAAGAGAGAAAGAAACATGTCTTAATCGATATGTTCAGCAACTCTCGAGAGGTTTATTAGACGTAAGATAGAAAATCTTTTGATGGATGAGTTAATAAGATAGTGATCCAATAATGTAATAGGCCATTTGTAATGTCCGTTCCGTTGTGTTTAATCTCGTTTAGTTCCACTTAGTCAATCAAGCTTTTAATTTTGTTTTTTTTTTGTGTATTGACGTTTTTAACGACAAACGTATGTGAGAGATCGAGGAGCTTATTAGTTTAAATTAATAGGTAATTGGTCTCGGTGAGAAGGTTAAGGATGTAAACTAGAACATAAGATATTAATTATGTACCACTTCACGTATGTCATGTTATGTTTATGTCTGTTTTCCCTCCAATAAAGTAATAATAAATAAATAGTAACAAATTCTGAAGCCTATTTTGTTTGTTCCAGCCCTTGAAGATACCGATTTTGGCAGACGCATCGAATTTTGCCGTCATTTGCTCCATACCGATGTGGAAGATGAGAACTTTTTAAGAAGCATTTTGTGGACAGATGAATCCAAATTTGAAAAAGAAACAATAGTAAATTACCACAACTTACATCACTGGGCACCGATAAACCAAAATCCTCACGTGAAGAGAGCCAGAAAATTTCAAAGGAGATTTAGCGTGAACGTTTGGGCTAGGGTTATTGGGAACAGGCTGATCGGGCCCTATTATTTGCCAGATAATATTAATGGAGCCAATTATTTGGAGTTCTTAGAGAACGATTTACCCGACTTAGTGGAAGAAGTTTTCCAAGAAGACAGGCCCATTGTATTCCAACACGACGGCTGCCCAGCACATTGGAGTTTAATTGTGAGGGAACACTTAAACAATACTTTTCCAAACTCCTGGATCGGTCGGGGTGGTCCTATTCCTTGGCCTCCACGGTCGCCAGACCTCACCCCGATCGACTTCTACGTATGGGGTAGAGCCAAAGAACTCGTATACACAACCGAGGTTTCCAGTCGAGAAGACCTAATAAACAGAATTAATGCAGCATTCGAAGTAATGAAAGCGGAGATGCTCCTACGTACCACAACTGTAGAAATAAGAAAACGGTGCCGAGCTTGTATAGCAAATCATGGGCAACAATTTGAGCAATTACAGGGTGGCGCAATAGAACGTGCATATTGCATCATTTTTTTTGGCGGGGTGGAAAGCGCGCGGGCGGGGGGAACCTTACCTCGTTGGTTAGGCGGGCTCATGGAGTTTTAGTCACTATGAGTCACTTCGACGGGAAGCAACGCGCATTTTGCGTGCGCGCGTTTTACCAGACCTCTCGTTCATACGTTGTTATTAGGCGACTATATTGTTCTGAATATGAACTACGGCGAATCAGTCAAGCTCAGAGTGCTAATTTAATTAAAATATGGATAAAGCGTTTCGAAGAGACTGGCTCAACGTTTAAACCCAAAGCAAAAGGTCGTCCAAGAACATCTAGGACCGAAGACAATATTGAGAGAGTTATGCAGTCGGTACAAGGAGAACCACAAATGTCTACTCGCAAGAGATCGTCCGTCTTACACTTATCGCGACGAAGTTTGCAACGAATTTTAAAGTTGGATCTTAAACTGCATCCATACAAGCTGCAATTAACACAAGAATTGAAAGAATCTGACTTCGGAGCAAGGCTCGCATTTGCTGATGAAATGCTGAATCGGTTTTCCAATTGTGACAACATCCTTTTCTCTGATGAGGCTCATTTTCACATGAATGGGTTCGTAAACCGTCAAAATTGTCGTTACTGGCAAAGTGAGAATCCTAAACTTAAACATCAGAAACCACTGCATAGTCCTAAAGTGACAGTATGGGCAGCAATCTCGGGCAGAGGAATAGTGGGTCCGTTTTTCTTTGAAAATGCGCGTGGACAAAACGTCACTGTTAATACCCAACGCTATGTTGCTATGTTGGAAGGCTTTTTGGCTCCAGAACTTGAAAATTCAAGAATAAGGAATTCTAGGACATGGTTTCAACAAGATGGAGCCACTTGTCACACATCTAATGACTCCATGGCGGTTGTGAAACAGATGTTCCCTGGAAAAGTGATTTCAAAGAGAGGTGATATCCCATGGCCCCCACGTAGTCCGGACTTAACGCCTCCTGACTTTTTTTTGTGGGGATACCTTAAACACAAAGTCTACAACAATAATCCGAGAAATATCGACGAGCTCAAGCAGAATATCCGTGGTGAAATGGCAGCAATCACACCAGCATTACTGAACAAAGTTTTAAATAATTTCCGTTTGCGGTTAGAGGAGTGCCGTCGTAGAGAGGGTCATCATTTAGATGATGTTATTTTTAAAAAATAAACTTCAGTTCTTACTTAACAATTCCTCAGTTTTATTTTAACTATACCTGTTGTATTTATTTTTTTATATTTTTTTTAAATATGCACGTTCTATTGCGCCACCCTGTATTATAAATAAATTAAAATTAATTATCATCTTGAGTGTTTTCTTTATGTATCCTTGACAAATAATTTGAATCCACCATTTTTTTTAACACCTTTACATGTAAATAATTAAGCTATTCACTTAATTTCCATCATACCTCACCCCTTTAATTATTTTGATATCTTTGCATACAATTAATTTCACTTTTTGTAAATTTAAGTTCCGTGAAAATAGGCCCGGGTTGTGGAAATTAACGAATTACTCCAGTTGTTTTAAAAGAAATTGTGCATATTGCATACCATTGGAATGGGCATGAACCAAAGATATTTTCGTAGAAGTAGAACAGCTCTACCACTGTTCGTTTTTTTTTAAACTCAGTTCAAAGTTTGGCTTTTAGTTTTTTTTTTTATTTGTTTGTAGTTTAAAGGCTCGTATTTAATTTTCTTGCAATCATCTGCGTTAAAAATGAATCTTAAAAGATTCTACAATTAGCCTAGATTAAAATTAAAATAAAATGTTGCCAGTTTTGTTATTTTTAAATGAAGTTATTGACGTTTGAAGCTTTAGAAACGACGAATTTCGAAAAAAAGTTAAAAAAAATCATTAAAAAAAACCCATGGGGCCTGGGTCTTTTTATTTGGTCCAAACACGTAGCAGACGGCCCCACGGATCCGCCATTTTCGTATGTCCAACGTTCTGCCGAACACCCTGAATAATGTCGTACAACAGATATCACTTGTTAAAAACGTTTCAACATTTCATTGACAACGACAAGACGACTGACATGACAAAACTTAACAAAATACGACCAGTAATTGACTATCTAAATGACAAATTTTCCAGTTTATATTACCCTAAACAAGAGGTAGCCATCGACGAATCTCTTCTAAAGTGGAACGGTAGATTAAGCTTTGCCCAGAAAATCACGACGAAGGCAGCTCAAGTAGGTGTCAAAACATACGAGTTGTGCGAGTCTGCTAGTGGCTACCTGTGGAAGTTTATAGTATACACTGGAAAAGACGGACCTAACAGAACGAATCGAATAACTGGCGGCGCAAGACAAGGCGAAGACGCACAAGAACGGGATGACCCTCACCCTCATGAAGACGATCCAGACCAACCTGACGGACAAGGAGATTGTGACGGGGATGGTGACAAGGATGGTAATCCTGACGACTCGACTCGTCCAGATGACCGACGACCTTATAACGAACGTAGCAGTCGTCAAAATGCTGCCCACGACGACCAACTTCAATCTGGCGACATGCAGATGCGTCCGAGTAATGCGACTGCTAAGATCGTTTACGACCTGATTCACAAAGGGCACACTCTAATAATGGACAATTTTTACAATAGTCCATTATTAGCGCGCTGCCTGAAAAGGGATGGGAAGACTGATGTATTAGGGACCTTACGACTGACGCGAGAATTCGTACCCGACTCTGTTAAGAGTCCAGACACCAAAACTGACATGAGAGAGGGGGAAGTAGTGGCTTCCTACTGTTCCGACGTGGCAGTGATGCTGTGGCGTGATGCTAACTATGTTAGCATGATTTCCACATATCATCACTTACAGGTTGGAAGACGTGAAAAATACAACCGAGTGACATACAAGCCAGCTATTGTTCTGGATTACAATAAGTCTATGGGTGGTGTTGACCGGAAGGACCAGTACCTTGCTGGTCAACCCTTGGAGAGACAGAGAAACAGGGTGTGGTATAAGAAGCTGTTTCGTAGATTACACAATGCAGCACTCTTTAACTGCTTTGTGATTTTCACAAGCAACCACACCAACAAACTGAATCATCGGCGATTCAGGACAGTACTGGCTGAGGACATACTGAAGATTTACAGAAAGATTGGCTTGACCACTGAGCCTAGACTTTTACATAGACGGCATGGCAAAATTACCACCACTCCCACCACCATGACCACCACAACTACCACGACGACGACGACGACGACGACGACTTCTACAGTGACGACGACGACGACGACGACTTCTACAGCGATGACCTTGTGCAGAGCAAAACCTCCAACTCGACGGTGTTTTGTGGAAGGGAATCATTTCCCCACATTGACCGGCACAAAACACACTCGTTGTTGGGAGTGTACTCAGCGCAAGGTGACGACAAGGACTATTTATAAGTGTGAGCAGTGCGACGTGAACCTATGCGTGATTGCTGGCTGCTTTAAAAAATTTCACAAAAGTTGTTCAATTTTCACTAACAACTTTGAATTTACACGTGATATGGCTGGGTCGTTTTCTCAAAATTTGTACATAGGCGATATGTCTATGTCCCAAGTCTTCAATATTTTCTAAAAGATATTTGATTATATTTTTCAATGATTTTCTAACGGTCATTAGATCTAATGGCTCACTACTGTCTATTTTGATGCTTAAAATATACAAAATAATACAATTAATTAAAAAATATGTGCATTTAAATATTGAGAAACAGCTTTTTTCCCATGTCCCACGTTGATCCAAAAATTTGGCACACTGTTTTGTACAATACATGAATAATATTGCCGGTAAAATTTTGTTTGTTTTATTAAATATGAACCTTATAGCTAGTTACCACAAGTATTATTTTGCTTATAACTGGTCAGATTCACTGGTAATATTTAAAAATTGGTAGGGTCGGAATTTCGTTCGAAGAAATGGAGAGACTTAAAAAGAAACCAAAAAAATAAGAAAAAAGTAGAAAACAAATCAGACAAGAAAGAAACCCAATCAGCGCAAGAAAAAAGAAAGGAGTCAAGTGTAAACAAATATGTTCTTCTTATTAGAAAATGGAAAAGAGCCTACACATCTTCAAGCAGAAAATGTGAAGATTTACAAAGAAAAGTATCTGCATTACGCAAGAAGTTATACCGTACAAGAAAACGAAATGCCAGTGAAGTCGAAAAACTAAATGATTTAATAAAGAAAAAACAAGCCCGTGAAGAAGTATTAGAATGTGCAATTCAAAATGCTTACAAAAACACCAACAAACACGAAGAAAAACGTGTTTTCAAAAACGTGTTTCTTCATGAAACTAAAAAAACATATGTGTCGAAATTGTTAGGGTTGAAAGGTCGCGTAAGAATACAGATGAAGCAGATAAGACAGAGTGAAAAGATTAAACAAGAAATCGAGCCATTTTTTCTACGAGACGATATAAGTCGAATAACGGCTGGAAAAAAAGAAACAAAGACGAAGAAGAAAGAGAAGCACCAGATTCGCTATTTGACAGACACGCTCAAAAATTTATAGAGACGATGGAGGCCAGTACAGTTTTGTCACTTTTTATAGAAACAAACCGTTTTATGTACTTACGCCAAACATTCAAAATAGAGATTCTTGCCTATGCATCAAACACTGCAACACTGAATTATTGTTTTCTGCGCTGATAAAAAATAAAGCTTTTACAAACGAAATCAAGACTCTGAACGATGTTCTAGCAAAACTGAGTTGTGATGTAAAGAGTTATGATTGTATGTATGGACGCTGTGAAACTTGTAAACTAACTACATTAGATTTCGCAATGGAAGGAGAGATTTTAAGTAAAAGAATACAATGGGAACAATGGGAAAGAATAGACCACACATATGACAAGATGGAAGGAAGAGAGCTTGTTCAAAAAACAACGAAGAAAACAGTTAAAACTAAGAAAAGTGGGACTCTCGAAGAGTTAATTCAGACTTTTATGAACAAAATTGGAGCATTTAAAATTCATTATTTTAATTGGAAGCACCAGCAGTACCAATACAGAGAAAAAATTGCAAACTTGAGCCCCACAGAAGCACTAATATTATGTGATTTTAGCGAGAATTACGAATGCAAACTAAATGAGAAAGTGCAAGCAAGTCATTTTATAAAAAGTCAAGTAACACTGCATTGCGGCATGATATATTGGGCAAATAAATGCCAATCGTTTTGTTCCATATCCCACAATAAATGCCATGAACCTTCGGCTATCTGGGCTCACCTTTTGCCTGTAATCAAGTTGATAAAAAATTGTACTCCTGAGGTAAAAACCATACATTTCCACTCAGACGGGCCTAGCTCCCAATATAGGCAGAAAAAAAACTTTTTCTTACTGAATCATTACACAACAAAGCTGGGTTTCGATTTCTGCACATGGAATTTCTCGGAAAGCGGCCACGGCAAAGGAGTAGCAGACGGCATTGGTGGTGCTGTTAAACGCACTTTAGATAAACAAGTCGCATATGGCCAGGATGTAACGGATGGCAGAGACGCATTTGAAATATTGAGGTCAGTATCGAAGTCGATCAAATTTTTCTTCATTCCGGATTCAGAAATTTACCGTATTGATCAATCTTTTCTATTACGCAATTTGAAAGCTGTGCCTGGAACGTTACAGATCCACCAGATTATAAGCCACGCTCATTCGTGCCAAATACAGCACAGAGTGCTGAGTTGCTTCTGTCGTTTAGACAATGATCAGGTGTGCGAATGTTATTCATTGAAGAAACACAAGTTTCCTGCAAATATCACTATTGATGCACAGTCTACCGGCCAACCATCAACAAGCAAAGCTTGCAACGTGAACCTTAATGAGTCAGGTCCAGAAAATTCATCACTAGAGCTTATTTCCACATGCGAGGATAATGCCGACATTAACTTTGAAATCGACTATCCATCGAACTCATCTGCTTTGATCTCAGCTAAAGCTCTAACCATCACATCCGCTACTTCAGCTTCTGAAAAACAGTCTATCGACAAACCACCAACGAGCAAAGCTTCCAAAGTACGTACCATCAAACCTGCTTCTGTAGACTCTGGAAAACAGTCTATCGACAAACCATCAACGAGCAAAGCTTCCAAAGTTCGCACCATCACACCTCCTTCTGTAGACTCTGGAAAACCGTCTGTCGATAAACCACTACCAATCAAAACATTTAAAGCTCGAACCATGACATGCGCTTCTTCAGCTTCTGAAAAACAGTCTATCGACAAATCACCAACGATCAAAGCTTCCAAAACTCGTATAATTACACGTGCTTCTGCGGACTCTGGAAAACAGCCTATGGATAAACCATCACCAATCAAAACATCTGAAGCTCAAACCATCACATCCGCTTCTTTAGCTTCTGAAAAACAGTCTATCGACAAACCACCAACAGACACTTCCAAAGCTCGGACCATTACACCCACTCCCGTTGACTGTGGAAAATCATCTGCTGCTTCCAATGAGACTGGTGCTTTGAACATGGATATTACTTATTCATTTGTTGAAGAGGATCAAGCAAGAAAATGTACCTTTTCCACAATGACCCCAGCAGCTAATGATTCAATCTTTGATATTGCTTCTGCAACTGTTACTCTTGATTGTATGGAGACACTATCCTCAACGGGTTCAAACTTAGCTAATATATCAGTTATTGATCCCAGTTCAATGGTTAAATCTGATGTTAGTAATAATTTTAATGCGCCCTCTTCGGCTGTGAAAACTATTGATAGTGTACCTGACGTACCTGTTATTGATCTCACCGTACATGACAGTTTTATGACTTCTAATACTAATACTGACTCCCTTGCAGCAAGTCTACCTGCCAAAATTGATCTCACAAATCTCTCCTTTTTTAATAATATTAAGCAGTCACCAAAACGAAAATTGAGTACTAAATCTGATAGTGAAACTCCTAAAAAAAAAGCACAGTTGACAGAAAAAGAAAACATAACAGCAAGCAATAAAAACCGATCAATCAGAACCGTAGTCTCACGTTGTCTGAAATGTACATTATGTAAAGAAAGTGTGCCTTTTAATTCAAGTAGAATTATAAAATGCATGGTATGCTCAAAATGGTACTGTGCTACTTGCACTGAAGGACAGGTATTCTTTGATTATATTTGTTCAAAGTGTTTGCAATGAACCTAAATCTTTGAATTGAAAGGTTTAATATTTGGTTTATTATTTTGCTTTTTAATTGATTTGCTTTTTAAGTGGATGAAACTGAACCATTTTCGCTAACACGAGTCTTAAATATTAATTTATGTTTTAATTTAAAATGCACAAATCTGATTCTGCATTGCAAAACTATAAGATTAGGTTCTTACTTTTGTTTCTTGTCGTTAAATTTTCTTGCCACGTTTCTTGGGGGAAGTTATTTTGTCCATAACCGTAACGTACCCTACTAATAGATTGTATTAGCTTTTCCAATATAGTTTTTGTTGTAAATGGTAACCAAATAAACATAAAAGACTTACTAAGTGTAACTACTAATAATGTAAAGACTACCTGATTTTAAAAGATTATTACCTACTTTTATTTGAAGAAGTTTCAGCTATTTTTGATTAGAATAAAAAAACTCAATCTCTGTTTGACTTTCAAATGATTGTTTAGGTACTTGTTAAAAAAACAGTGATTGATAATCTGGTACCAAATTTGATGTTAATGTGTATTAGGCTTAAGAATTCCATTTCGTTACCGGTTTGTTTTTTCCGTGACTGATAATCTGGTACCAAATTTGATGTTAATGTGTATTAGGCTTAAGAATTCCATTTCGTTACCGGTTTGTTTTTTCCGTGACTGTCCCACGGATTTTATTTTCTGGATCTCATATTTTAGAAGATTTAAGCTATATTATGTTGTTTTTTGTTGACGAGAAGTTACTTTAGGTTATGTGTTTGTTAAAACTCACAGTAAAAATGCCACAAAAGTGCCATACTTAAAATAATATTAAAGTTTCTAGAGTATATTTTGCCAAAGGGTTTCGGAATGGAGAAGAAAGATTACCATTATCTTCTATTAATATAATTTATAGTAAAGTTCCTTTAATTTTAATTCATAATGTGATATTAGAGGCTAATAAAACATTCAGAATAACTATTTATCGCCTTTTACTTACAAAATTCAACAAAACATTTGGTCACGGAATGGAAGAGTTTTTGGTCACCTCCGTTAATAAAATGTAAAATTTATCAATTAATAGCTATAATTTCATTATGAAACTAGTATTTTTTGAAAAACATGTTTTCATGCCATATGTTAAACATATAAAATCACAATGTCATTAACTTCAAGTATTTTCATAATTATTTTCAAACCAGACAACTTTTGAGAAAACGACCCGGCTATATCACGCCTTTTATCTCGTTCGTTCACGTGCAAATAGAAAGAGAGCAAAGGCGCGATAGCGCCTTATTACTACAACAGCGGCTGGGGTACGAAAGGCTCTCTTCGCTCAACCCGTTGTTTACACTTTATACACAAAACGAATATCTGTACCGAGCCACTGTATTGTACAACCTTAAATACTTTGATTTGGATCTATTCTGTTTTTTTTGGCGCAATACAAGAAGGCTATAAAGTTCGAAAGTACGAAAGTTACTTTGAACTACTTGGCATTAGACTTTCATTTTATTCCTTAATATTATAATATTATATTGTTATTTTAGCCTACCTTTGATAGGTAAATACATCATATCCCGGTTGATTTTTTTACCGTTCCGAAACTTTCAAGGGTGATTCAGACCATCAAACTGATCAACTTTTACTATAAAAGCAAAGCTGAATTCGTAAAAAAATATTAAAGCTTTAATCTTATTTAAGCGCTCTGATGGAGGTGCAAAAAAAAATTATATTTATTTAATTATTATAACATAATATAACATTTGAAAAAATATATGAACATTTGTTTTATTATCTTCCAACCAAATAATGATATGTACATATTTATATGAAATTCTCATGTATACGGATTCTTAGGGCGAGCGGCCATCTTGTCAATATTTTAGTACCGTTTTCGTTTGCAAATTATTGCGAAATTTGAGTGAACAGAGTGAAATGTTTTTGTTTCTGTTGATAAGAACTAACAAGTCTTAGACATAATTTTGGTATCAAATTAAAGAATATTAAATGTAGATTACATTAACAATAATTTTAAATCATGTTTTAGCGTATTTTTTGAAATAATTACGTAATTATTCCAGACATTGTGAAAAAATCTGTTATGTTTTGGGTTGCACATTTAAATTAAAATATTCGCAATGAAACATATTACTTTATTTTGATTATAGTAGAAGGGATATTTTATAAGCTTTATGCTATTTTTTTTATTTGCCTGTAGCTACAGTAGTTAAAAAGATATAAGCGTTTTTTTATGGGAGTGCGTGCGCCAAATCCTTTTTCGCTATTTGCCTCGTCCTGGGACTGTTAAGAGAAGCGGGGGTCGCGCGCTTGGACGTACAAGTGGTTATAGATTTTCCCCAACTTACGTGAATAATTTTTTTTTAAACTACATAATATACGCACGGATAAACGCACTTTTGAATAAACCACACCCCATCTACGAGTTTATTAATAGAAAATTACAATTCTAATTTCAAAATCATTTTCGTTGTCAACAAATCTTAAAAACGCTCTCCTGAAAAGTCACGATTTTGCAATTATGACGATATTGCCCCGGATGAGCGATGTATGAATCAAGGTTTGACAACAACAAACTTATCAAGGATTACAAGTCACTAACCACTTGATTATCTGAATGATTGAAGACGGAAGTCAAAAGCAGATCTACCTCGAGGTTCTAAATGTTAATAATTATTAAACAGTTAGGAACTTGTGTACCATATGATTATCGATTGTGCAGAAAATATTATGAATTATGAGACTTTATTTAAGAATAAATAAAATGAAAACCAGGAACATGAGAAGTACAAATAAAATTGTTCAAATTGATGAATCAATGTTTAGGAATATAAATTTTATTGAGGATGGCTCGTTCCACGGTTATCGAGGTAAGCCCGTGGACAAAAAGTTACCAAATCACACAATAATTATTTCCTTTATGAATCCACAATATCCCAGAGGGAGGAGTGGCTATGAAATATTTCGGCTACCACTATACCACCCAGACTAAACCATTGACTAAGCCAGTGATTGGATGTTCATTCAATCCATCTGATTTCTTCCAATTAAATAAAAAAGATGGAAGTCCAAATAAAATTGTTCAAATTGATGAATCAAAGTTTAGAAAGACAATACAACCAAGGAAGCCAAGTTGAAAGCTAATGCGGTAACGGAACTGCAATATCTTACAGAAGGTGATTGTGTGGTGGTGGTCTTGGTTAGGTAGGTTTACTAACTTGACGAAGCATGTTGCGGATGCCTATTATTGTATTTGTTTATTAAGAATTTTACGAAGCTTGCATGCGGATAATTTTTGGCCCTTTTAGAATAGTACCTTTGACGAAGTATGTTGCGGATGCGTTGATAATGTTTTACTGTTTTGACGAAGCCTACGTTGCCGATACGGACATTTTGTAAATTTAGTCGAGTTCCTTACAGAAACTAGTTACAAGACGGACTGGAAATAAAAATATTTCCTTCAAAACAAAACATATGAAGTTTAACTAGCCACAGTATAAAAGTAGTAGTTATTGAAAATATCAAAGCACTACAGTGCTGTACAGCCAGTAGGCTTTGGCCGATCTAACACTGCTCCAGTATGTGGAGCTCCCTTTGAAACGTTGACCATATCTCAGTGTGTATGTAAAAAAACTGCACACCGTGTGACTCATTGTGATACCGCTTATTAAACGAGAAAAGGAATCAGAAGATCAACACCTTTAGTTCAAAAATAGACTGTCACCTTGATCAAATTTATTTGAAGAAACACATCTCATAATAGTATCGATATTGCTACACATTCCACTGACTTTGACAAACTTGTAACTTCTTTTGCTACTAAATACTTACATTTTATGTATTGAGTGAAGTTCAGGTTTGTACAGAAAATGATGATTGAGTAGAGATATTGATACACGACGGACTAGAAATAAAAATATTTCCTTTGCGAACCCTCTCTATAAACCATAGTTATTATAAATATGAAAGCACTACAGTGCTATGCTGGTTTATCATTCAACAATGTTATCGAAGAAACATCTCATAATAATATCAATATTGCTACACATTCAACTCACTTTGACAAACTAGTAACTTCTCTTGCTACTAAATACTTACATTTTAAGTATTGAGTGAAGTTCAGGTTTGTACAGAAAATGATGATTGAGTAGAGATATTGATACAAGACGGACTGGAAATAAAACCATTTCCTCTACGAACCCTCTGCAGTTTGACTTGCCAGTGTACAAACCATAGTTATTATAAATATACACTACAGTGTTATGCTGGCTTATAAGGAAAAACCATTCAACAATTTTATCGAAGAAACACATCTCAAAATAATATCTCTACACATTCAACTGACTTTGACAAACTTGTAATTTCTTCTTTACTAAATACTTAACATTTTAAGTATTGAGTGAAATTCAAGTTTGTATAGAAATTTATGAATAAGTAGAGATACTGAGATAGCATGAAATGACTTCAACTGAACATAATTTTGGAAATTTCAAAGTATGATTGGAACACTGAAATCGTTGAATCAGTCCAGTGGACCATTTAAACAGGTATTTAAAAGTTAAAAGACTGCACCATATTAGGTATCAACACTCTAAAAACAGTTCAGTTCTGCAGAGATTGCAGAATGCAGTTTTGGCGTCCATTTGGTATAATGCGCTTTGTGCTAATTCTAAGAACACACTCTGACCTTTACATTATTATTAGTAATTTATTCCGTATAATTTTAGGGTGAAAGCTCCCGCTTCCTTAGATGACACTGTTTAAGAGCGGAATAAGAAGATAATCCGTTAAGCATAATTTACACGAGGCCATCGCTGGCTGCCAGTCTCACTGGCAGCCAGCGCTGGCTTGGTATTTGCCTTGTGTAAACAGTTTTTCAAGCCAAGCCAGCGCTGGCTGCCAACGCTGGCGAGAATAGAGCGCCGGCCTATTTTTTAAGCCAGTGACCTCCGCCCGCATACCCCTCGACCCCCGCGCCAGCGTTGCGGACACGTGTAGACGCATCACGCCAGTCACTGGCGAATGTCCGTAGGGTGTGTGCGTCTTTGTTTTTGTTTGGAATTTCTGCGACAAAATGCCGAGAAAATTCAACGAAGACGATACTTTAAAATTCGTACAACTTTATAGAGAGCACGAATGCTTGTGGGATAAGCGTTGTGATGCATACAGCAATAAAGAAATGCGCGCTTCAGCACTGGAACAACTTCGAGAAGGAATGAATATAGAAGGACTGACTATCGATGAACTGAAAGCAAAAATCAAAAGTATTCGAAATACGTACTACTTGGAAATCGACAAAATCGAAAAATCTACAAGATCTGGGGCTGGGGGGAGCGTTTATAAGCCAAAGGCAAAATGGTTTGATGAATATGATTCGTTTGTAAAGCCGGTTTCTATAAGGAGAAAAACAATAGTAAGTTTTTTACATTATTTTTTACCAAAATTACATATTATAAGCAAAATTATAAAGCCACTTACAGACACTAGTTTTGTCACACAACTAGGTATGCATACTACAAAAAAAGAAGGTCATTTATTTGATCTGCAAGTATGTATGTTTGTATGTATAAATGTCCGTTTCAATGTTGATTTTAGAAGTCGATTGTTAATGTATGCTATTTAATTGCCAAGGAACACTTCCTGCGTTCATGAACAAATTTTTCAAAACTTCTCTTTTCTCTCTTGCTATTTCTGCTGAATGATTGCTACCTTGATTGCCAATACTCTGTAGGGCATGTATTTGGCTCCTCCATGAACCGGGCAGATAATTTCCCTGTTCATCTTCCCTATCAACACAAGTAGCGGTTATGTAAGACTTTGATTTCTTTCATAGCCAATTATGAAGGGCACAACAAGCACAAACGATTGCATCTACTGTTTCCAAGTTAGTTAGTATTGGCTTTTCTAATACCCGGAATCTACTAACTAAGATTCCAAATACATTTTCGATTATGCGTCTTGCCCGAGATAACCTATAGTTAAAAACTTTTTGTTCTGTACTGAGGTTAACACCTGGGTACGGCTTCATTAAGTAAGTCTTTAGTGGAAATGCCGCATCTCCCACAATGACTCCGTTGTCAGGTAATAAGTTATTTTCCAGGTCTTGGTAAATCGAACTATTCTTAAAAACTCCTCCATCAGATGCGCTACCACACGCGCCGACATCTATGTACGAAAAACAGTAGTCGTGATCGGCAATAGCTAACAATACGACGCTGCTTGTTTTTTTATAATTGAAGTATAAACTTCCACTTTTAGGAGGAGCTTTAATTGTCACATGTTTTCCGTCTATAGAACCATAACATAAGGGGAAATTCCATCGTGTTTTAAAACCCCTTTCGATTATTTTCCATTCTTCTGAATTTGGCACCTGTAAAAAAGGATAGTAATTAAAGTTGCACAAAAATACTATAACATTACAATTACATTATTTTATGTTGTTTAATTACAGGATAACAAGGATACCCCAAATAGCAATGTACCAGGATCATCGAATAGCAATGAACAAGGACCATCGTCGGTTCCACGCTCTGATGAAAATGGGTTAGAAAATGAGATTGCAGAAGAGACACCACGACTTACCCCGCCCACAAAACCTAAACGGAGCAAGATATCACAAATATCTAACATGATAAATGACTTAAGAAACATTAACGACAACACATGCAACGAAGAAACAGAACTAGATATATTTGGAAAAAGCGTCTCGGCACAATTAAAAAAATTGACAGAGGAACAGGCAGTCATTGCTAAGGAAAAGATTCAGAGTATATTGACTCAATCCAGGCTTAAAGATATACGAACCAAGAATTCTTATCAAATGCAACAATCGGTTCAGCAATCTCAAAATACGCTGTCTACTAATTGGAATTCTACACAAGTTCTTCCGAACTACACAGTACCCCAATACTCTCTGCCAACACCTACAATCTGTCCTACTCCGGAGCCCATTCCATCGACATGTTCTTCTTCGTCTTCCCAGTATACCACTTATAGTGTATTTTCCCCAGAAACTCTTAGTAATAACAATTACGGCGAAAGCGTAGAAAACAGTGATGTCATTCAACTAGCCTTCCATAACGCTTAATATAACATGTTTGTTGTATTTTGAAACAATGTGTGCCTAATTATTTCAACTTTAAGTAAATATATAAACACTTACCTTAATAAACTGTTTTAATGCTTCAAAAATTGCTCGACAAACTTCTGGTATGAATTGTGATATAGATGGTTTGGAAACACGGTAAAAATGACTCAGGCTTCGATAACTCATTCCAGTTGCTAAGAACGATAATGTTACTTCTAGTTTTATTTTTGCTGGTAATGCATCTCTCATCAGAGTGTCTTGGCGCTGAATCGAGCTCTGTATAAGTGAAAGTAACTCATCAAAGTTTTCAGCAGTAACCCGCAACGCCAACCTGTACTCAGAAGGATCTTCTAATCTTAGTTGTTTCAGCAACAAAGCAGAAGCTCCAGTTATAGGTCTATCGCTTATCCATTTTCTTGTCCAAAGTCGTTTTGCTTTTTTTTTTTCTAATATATCAATTAACTCTTCTCTTAATAGTGCAGATATGTTCTTTATACATTTCCTTTTCAACAGAGTTTGCCGCGAATTCATTATTTTTTAACTTCAAACGTGTGCACACCCGAAGAAAAGTCCGTGAATGAATTGAATGCCATTGGCCTCGTCTGAACAACAGGGGCCAGGCCAACGCTGGCTTGTCTGTAGGACTGGCGCCAGCATTACTGGCTTCGTATAAACCATGCTTTAATGTTCATGTTCCAACGAGCATTTTTTTTTTCTTTCAAGATACAAAATAGATACCTTTGTGCCTGTATCTAGTGGCGTGGTATTTTTCCCATCTTTCTATGTAACTTAACTTCGCACTTCGCAGAACTTCACAAAACAAAGACAATCGATTACGAACACCAGAGAATGTGGACTACCTTGTACATTTTTGTAACAAATACCATGACGATTAACACAAAGGTTAGACAACATTTGAACTGTATTAACCACAAATTTACAAGTAGATTATTAAACTTGTTGAAAATATGTAATCACAAGAAATTAAAAGTTCGACAAACAACCGAAACAAGCAAAGGGGTGAGGTCTTTGTACGGCCAGTTTCGCACGGCCAGTTATCCACGTACATGTTTTTGAAGTACTGTTTGTACTCGAATGGATGGGGTGTACAAAACAGTGTGTACATATTCCTTCGCGCATAATTAGCGCGGGTTGTTTATTCCCATCCAGGTATTGCCATCCCGTTTTGTACAGAGAGTTTTACACGGCCAGTTATTGATGTACACGTATTTAAAATATTCGGTCGCGGTTGCTCGTGCCGTGCATTCCCTGTCCAGGTTAACTATGTACGGATGTGTTATTCGCGTCCTGTTATTGACAACCAAGCAAATGAATCCTTAATGTACATGGATAAACGGGACGTGCATGATCAGCCTGTACCAAGCATGCCCATTCTGTTTTGTAAGGCACAGATCATGTACGACCAAGTTTTGTACATCCCGTCCATCCGAATCCCAACTCGCCTAATTGGTGGAATTGCTTGATTTCTATTGGTAGAACGATTGCCTAATTTTGATTGGACACTGTTTTCTTTTTAATTTTTTCACTTCCGCCGTGTCTCTTGGTTATGGTCTAAAGGCCCATACCAACTACCGCAATCTCATTCGCTAGATCGTTTTTTTTGCTTTGTTTTAGATTTGTTTAAATGGGGGATTAAAAAATAAGGTATGTAGTTTTATGAATCAATCAGAAGCAGATACTCGTTTTACAACAATTTTTATTCGTAAATATCACAATACCAATCAAGTGCCTATTGGCTGAGACCAGATTTGCGATCGTGCGATCGGCCTTAGACGAGCAATTTTGCTGCCGCGCGATTCGGCCTTGGCAGGAAGCACACAATCGATTGCCTGTCTAAAGGGTGCTTTAAAGACCCCTTTAGACGGGCAACTGATCCCTGCTTTCTGTGATGGCCAAATAGCAAAAATTTTAGGAGGGGTGTCCGATTGAGCTAAGTTAAAAAATCGAAGTTCTATTCTTATCCAATTTCAGTTCTAAACACATTGCAATCCAATTACTATTCAAATGTGCTGAATTCCGCTTCGCGGTAAACTCTATGTAAATGACAACCAATAACGTCCAAGCGAATTGTATAAACGGCTCTATCGGCTGTCAAGAGCCACGATTAGCGCAATACCAAATGTATCAAAAGTTATGGTTCGTACGTATAGTCAAATCACCGAGTAGACGCGTAATTTTGCTGCCGCGCGATTCGGCCTTGGCAGGAAGCACACAATCGATTGCCCGTCTAAAGGCCGAAAGCACAATTGCAAACGCAGAAAGCAAAAAAGATGGAGCGCTACCGTGCTTTTCGCAATCGGTTGACCGTCTAAAGGCGAATCGCAAGTTTTTTTCTAACTAGTTTTCCGTCAACTGTTGATGAGTGCGCACGTGTCGCACGCATTTCGCATGCAGCCCTTGCAGGAATATTTTTACCAATATTTGTAGACGTCATACCTACCTATTGTTATTTCTAGTTACTACACATAATTTTAGGAATGCATCTCGAATGCTCAAAGAGTAACATAAGTATATTAGAAAAGAGAACCCACTCGTGGCAGCATTATGCATCCACCTTATGTCAAATTGAAGGTTTGCTAGCGCCATCTATGTTTCACCGACAATAATTCAACCTATACTATACATACTTACTTATATCTACTCATACCGACGGATATTATTGTTTTGAATGCAGCGATCGAGTGAAATTCCAGTATCCTTTGTTAACAGTAACATTGGTAAGAGAACAACAGAAACTCCAGAACATCACTAAATCGGCACGAAATTGAACGAAAACTACAAACATCCCGCCCATTACGCAAGATAGGTAATCTTGCGTAATGGGCGGGTTGTTTTGTGAATTTGTCAATGAGGGATTTTCCAAAAGAAAAAAAAAGTTAGTTCCTAATTTCTCAATAGATGACGTTGACCAGAGAGGGGTCCAATAGGTATGAGCAAATATATTAATTAATATTAATAATAAAAATACACAGTAAAAGTAATTAACAATCTGGGTGTTATTGACGACTCGAATGGTGTAATTATTGCCACGCCGGACTATCAAACCAGGGTCCTGGGTTCGAGTCCCGGTTCGGTCATGGATGTTATATGTTTATAACAAAAAGCCTAAGGCTTACTTAGGATCATTACAAAGTATGTGCCTGTGAGCGTTATTTATTATTTATTTATTGTCTGTCAAAAACGAATAAAGTATCAGACTTGGTTGTATGGGCTTCGTATCCATTTTGAATATACGAACAATACTTAAATCGGTCACTTCGCTTTCAATATAAAGAATATTGAAATTGCTTTGCTAATAAAGAGCGAAATTTTTCGTTTGTGGCTTTGCTTTTCATTCACAAAATCTGACGTACGATTTAAATATTTCCGGTTTATTTTTATTGAAATTCTCAGTTTCTGTTAGGTTTGTGTAGTTTGTTATTGTTTCTCGTTTATTGTTCGTATATTCAAAACGGATACGTAGCCCATACAGCCACGTCCGATACTCGATTCGTTGTTGACGGACAATAACACCGAGATTGATAAATAATAAACCAACAACAATAAGAAAGGGTTTGTCCTGTGTATTTTTACTATTAATATCTATCTATACTATTATAAAGCTGTAACAGAAGTGTGTCTGTACATTGAAGATATTAACAAAAAATAAGCCCGGTCCTTCGGAGGCCCCCGGCCCTGGGGGGCCTCCGAAGTCTCGAGAAGAGAAGTCCTTTTTAATTAAATTAAAAATATGTTCAGTAAGTAAGAGGCAGTTTGAAGTTGGAGGCACGGGCCTCCAGTCTTGGGACTGCAGTTGAGGCCTCACACACAGTGAAAGAAAGTCAGAAATAGAGTCAACAATATTGCGAATTTTCGAGCTCGCACCGCTCGCTTAATTTTTTTATTATTTTATTTCTACGCTCTGAAACAATCCAGTTTTTGTTTCACACACAAATGGAGTTGCCATTTCGGCAAGAGCTACTCAACCATGTTATTATGTAGTCAGCATAATCATGAGCTCGCTCCAACTTTTCGAATTGACTTAATTTCGCCTGAAAATTGAGTTATAATTTATCAAAATCTCGTGCTCGCTTGGCTCCCTCCTGGTTCTAAATCATATTGCAATGATCTCATTTGATTTCAGTAAATTCTCGAGCTTACTTCGCTCGCTCCTCGTTTTGTACCTTTTGCAACAACCTAGTCTCACTGTAGTAAAACCTCGATATTGCTACGCTCGCTACGGGTATTCGACCTAATCGAAGGGATTACAGTAAAAACTCGAGCTCGCTTCGCTCGCCCCTGTTTATAAACGTATCTCTGACGCATTGAATGTAGATCATGTGACATTCGCAACACAATAGGGTCGGTGCTCCCTTAATATTTCAGTAAAATCTCGAGCTCTCTTCGCTCGCTCCTGGTTTCAGTTCGTATTGCAGTGATCTTATTATATTGCAGTGATGTCTTTATATTGCAGTGAAATCTCGAGCTTGCTTCGCTCGCTCCTAGTTTTCGGCTCGGAAAAATCGTAGATTCGGGGCTGGGGTTTTTTTTTTAATTTATTTAACTTCATTTTTAAGTTTGCAACAAGGTTTGCAATGACCTGATAATATTGTTGTAAAATCTCGAGCTCTCTTCGCTCGCTCTAGCTAAATTTTAGATAGCATCAATCTCAAGTTCAATTCAATTTTTGTTCACCGGGATTTTATTGCAACGACCTAGCCTGGACCTGAAACTCCCTGGGAAATAATTATCGCTATCTACGTCCATGGAGGGAAGGCGCCTATGTCAAGTTTTTGCCACGGCTCGAAAAAATCATAGATATCAATTTCTGGATAGACCGGGGGGCCTCATTTAGTTTTGCCGCCCCGGACCTCCGACGGGCTTAGTCCGCCACTGTTACTACTGAATATTTTTCTTCCTCACGCCCGGCGAGTACAGTGCTTTCTGTACTCTATTTGCAGTACTTTTGTGGTTGTTTTTCGGCAATTTTTTTATATTTAGTTTTTATCTATATTTATTATTATTTATAATGTATGATGATCACGCCGAACCAAATAATAGTTTCTTTTCCTGCACTTCGTCGTCTGATGATTTTATTAGTGCGGATGGGAGTGACACTGTTAGAAAGGAGGTCTCACACATAACTATATAATTTGAAGGTGGACTTTCAATTGTTTTTTCTTCCTCTAACAATGTCGTATTTTTTCTTAAAAAGAGATAAATAAATATAATTATCTAAATTAATAAATACAGTTAGTTCCTAATTTCTCGATAGATGGCGTTGATCAGAGAGGGGTCCAATAGGTATGAATTATATTAATTAACGAGCGTTAACCCGCGACTTCGTCCGCACAAATTATATACCAGATTTTAAGTCAGATCATAAGCTATCAAACAAAAAAAGTTTCATCAAAATCGGTTCAGCAGTTTTTGCGTGATACTCGTTCAAAAAAACACCCAAACAAACACACAAACAAACAGACAGACAAAAAATCCAAAAATTGGTGATATGGAATCAGGGATACCTAAAAACCATATCGTAACTTATTTTTTGTTAATATCTTCAATGTACAGACACACTTATGTTACAGCTTTACACAGGACTATTATTTTATTATTTTATTTATTATTATTTAGCAATCTCGGTGTTATTGTCCGTCAACAACGAATCGAGTATCAGACGTGGCTGTATGGCCTACTTATCCGTTTTGAATATACGAACAATAAACGAGAAACAATAACAAACTACAAAAACTTAACAGAAACTGAGAATTTCAATAAAAATAAACCGGGAATATTCAAATCATACGTCAGATTTAATGAATGAAAAGCAAAGCCATAGACGAAAAATTTCGCTCTTTATTAGCAAAGCAATTTCAATATTCTTTATGTTGAAAAGTGAAGCTTATTACAGCCAAATCTGAGGCTTTTTTCGTTTTTATAAATAAATAACACTCACAGGCACATACTTTGTAGTGATCCCAAGTAGGCTTTTTGTTATGGGAACCATTCAACAACGGCACAAACATGTAACATCCATGACCGAACCGGGACTCAAACCCAGGACCCCTGGTTTGAGAATCCGGCGTGGCAATCATTACACCAACCGGGTCGTCAATAACACCCAGATTGTTAATAACTTTCTTGTACTGTGTATTTTTATTATTAATATTAATTAATATATTTGCTCATACCTATTGGACCCCTCTCTGGTCAACGCCATCTATTGAGAAATTAGGAACTAACTTTATTTTTCTTCTTGAAAATCCCTCATTGAGAAACCTCCTCCTTTTTTGAAGTCGGTTAAAAATTGAGCGAAAACTAGGTGAGAAATTTTAAAAACGTTAGTTCCACTGTAATGACATTTACACATTTTAAACGAAAACTAATATGTCAAAGTGTTGTCAAAAGCGAAAATTTACGTTGACAGGCCAACAATAACAAATACATTTTTAAAAGAAATCCTTTAAAACTAACATAAAAAGAAATTTTGGGTGAACTACCTGCAAAGCCAGACAACAAAAAAACAAATGAAACACTGCTAAATTAAAAAGTCGCGGCTAAAAGGCAGAATAGAGAAAAAAAATGGTTGAAAAACAGTGAAGTTATTTCTTCCTCGTTGCTCTGTTAGGCCTCACAACGGGCTTCGCTACGAGTTTAGGGGTCTTGCCTTCATTCTGCGCGAGCGGCTGGTTTTGGGAGTCACTCGGTTGACCCGGAAACTTCCCTATGAGCAACTCCAAATCAGACTGCAACTCCACTTTACGACGGCTCTTGTCCGGCAGCAGAATGTTAATCTTGCCATCAGTCGACCAGCAGCGATTGACTCCGAAGTGCACGCTGGCAGCCATGAAAACTTGATGTCTAGTCAGAGTCAGGAACTCTGACCTAAATTTAAAAATATGTGTTTTAAGATGTGGAAAGAATATTTTGATGAAATATCTAAAGAAAAAGGAATTTGGTATAAAACAATACAAAGTCAGCCTCCTCACATACCTTGGTTTACCCAAATTAAGGCCAGTAGAAAAGTTGTTGTTATGGCACATAGGCATCGTAGTTGACACATTCCACTAAATAAATTCGGCTTCATGATGAAAATGTGTAGTTCACCTAATTGTGAGGAGTGTGGAGTGGTCGAGGACGTTTATCACCTGTTAGTGGAGTGTGTTCGCTACGAGCAGGATCGAATGACACTGATGAGGGAGCTTGATGTGGGCATATTTCATAACATCCTGGCATCACCAAGTTCTGATGCTGCTAGAAAAGTGTTCGCCTTTGCAAATTCATCAGTGTCTCGTTAAGTAAATTAGAAAGTAGGTAAAATCTAGACATAAGGTACGATGGGACTGACATGTACATAACATTTTGAAAAAAAGTCTCTTTAAAAAAAAATTGAATTAAAAAAAAAAGAAAAGAACTCTGACAGAGTGAACCCAGACCCCTTCAACGATGACTTGGCATCCTACACCTCACGTCGCTGCTGCACAATGTGGAATCTGAGCAGGATGGGCCTTGGCTTGGATATATTGGAGCCAAGTCGTTGGCACATTTCAAAGTCATCGGGCGACGCCTCTGGCATTTTCATTTTGTCGGATATTATCTGAGCTGCTACTTTATGGGTTCTCTCGTCCTTGTCCTCTGGGACACCATGCAGGAGCAGAACCTTCCGCCTCAGATAAGTCTCATGCCGATCCAGACCGAGCGACAATAGCTCTACTTGACTTTTGAGAGTTGAGATGTTTTAAATTCAGCAAACTCACTTGTAAGTGCTGCAATGTCTGGTGTAGATGTTGATGAAGATGAAGATCCGAGATTCAAAGATAAAGTAGATTTCAATTTTATTTAAAGCGAGCGTTAACCCGCGACTTCGTCCGCACAAATTATATACCAGATTTTAAGTCAGATCATAAGCTATCAAACAAAAAATCATCAAAATCCGTTCAGTAGTTTTTGCGTGATACTCGTTCAAACAAACAAACACACAAACAAACACCCAAACAAACACACAAACAAACACAGACAAAAAATCCAAAAATTGGTGAAATGGAATCAGGGACACCTAAAAACCATATCGTAACTTTTTTTTTGTTAATATCTTCAATGTACAGACAAACTTCCTGTTACAGTTTTATAATAGTATAGATAGATAAATTTTGAGGAGCAAAAATGTTCGTGTGCACACAGTTTCGTCGCCTACCGCAAAATAAAAAGTGGTGAGCTAATTTAACCGTTAGCAACACTACGCGTAGGTATGCTACTCACAAGGATCGCGACTTGCCATCCGTCGTCAGTGTTGCCACCTCGACCCTTTTCGGGCTAGATCTAACATCTTTTTAACTGCTTTAGCCCGAAAAATGTCCATTCCCATTGAGGGACCAGAATGTTAAGTATCTGAATTCGTCTGGCTTCTCGGCGTTTTCTCGTGGTCCTACTATAATATGTCCTTCTCATCACGAAGGAGAGGGATGGAAGCATCAGACAATAGTATAATGTCTGAAGCTTCCGTCCGTCTTCTTCCTGATGGAAGGGAGAGGGACTTACATATCTATCAGATCAGACAATCTGTAGAAAATCGGATGTGTATTGCCAGGCTAAAGGTGGTCCCTCAGTTGAAACATGAAATTTTGATTGCAGTTCGAAGATAAATAGCGAAAGGAACAGCGTGACCTTTAGTAAAAATGTGTTATGAAAGATTACGTTACTAAACAGTATCCATGTCCGTCTTCCGTCAGTCGCGCGCTCCCCCGGCCGCTGACGGGAGCCGTGATATTTTAAGATTTTCTCTAATAAATAGAAGACCAGGGTGACCACATAGTAGAACTTTGTTTTGGAAAATTAAATAAAAAGTACTGTTTATAATAATTTTAATCATAATTTGCAATGATCGCTTAGCAAATCTAACAGCAATAACAACAAATTAACACAATGTACAAATAAAAACGAAAATTATGATTTTGATAAATGTACACATTGTTCAGTATCAGACGCTCCTGCCTCCACCAGAAGCTCTCCCATTAGTTACAATGTTCACTAATGCCAACAAGACAATGCTGTGGTAACCTTTGTAATTAAAGTAATGTGAAGTATCGTCAGGAGCAAAAATGTTTGTGTTTTCCATCTAGTGTGCCCCGATACATTCCGGGAAATACCACTTAGTCTGAAATCCATTTAAAATTTTCTTCAATTCAATTTTCAGCGTAGCACGGCATCTATAAGAGAAAAAGAAATAAGTTCTATGTAGTTAGAAATAAATGTCAATATAAAAGTCCCTTTATGATATGTTTTTACAGGAATAGCCACAATCACTATCCCTGCAAAATGAAAACGATAGCCAACGGCCAAACAGTGCTTTGCAGTCAATGACAGACGAAGATTCATACTGTACAATCATAATAAACAGATGCGAGATCTCAGTCACAAGAAGAAGGGTCTCAATCACAAGATTTCTATTGAATTAATCTACTTAATCAAAATTTGACACAATAATGAAGATTTATGCATAGAAGTAGAAATAATGACAACTCCATTACTGCTGCTTTACAACGTCTTGAAAATATTATGTGGGCCAATTTTTTTATTCTTAATGCAAGCAATGTTATTGTCAGGTAGGCGTCAACAGATCTATCCAAACATTTATATATTGAACTTCCGAGCCGTCTCGGCTTCGCACGGGTGCAATGCTGATACTATGCATGTATTTTATACATATAAACCTCAGATCAATTAATACAAATATAAACCTTCCTCTTGAATCTTATCTATAAAAAAAACCGCATCAAAATCCGTTGCATAATTTTAAAGATCTAAGCATTCCACGGCGGGAAGCGACTTTGTTTTATACTATGTAGTGATGATAAAACTTGGAATATGTCTGAAAAATGTTCTTATCCATGATTGTATCACTTATTTATTAAGTTATTAATGTTATTATAGACGCACAAAATAAAACTTGAAAAGATCAATACCTAGGTATTTTATTTTACTTGCCTGATTATAATCCTGTAAAGCCATAGGTAGATATTGCAGCACAAACCTTTAGGTAATAGTTACTCTTTCTTATACTGTGCTTCAGGTAAATTGAGATATAGCAGATCTGGAAACCCTGTGAAGTGCTTCTAATGTGTAGGTACGCACGTCGACACATCAAGCTATACAAAACCAAAATAATCTGGCCGCGCGTAGGTCGTGTAACGTATAACGTCGCGCGGCCAGCTTATGTTGGTTTTGTATAGCTTGATGTGTCACCGTGTGTACATAAGTGTACATGAACGACCAACAGCTGGATATCTGAGTGTGATTCTAATTATATTTTAGCCGGAATAACATTTCGCAGATGTGTATCTTGTTTTTGGATAGTTTTTGTTTTTGAGAGAAGAGTATCAAATTGATGCGTACCTAAATGGTTTTTGCAACCATCGCTTCTTGCATTGATCACGTAAACATCAAAGAGAATATAATCCCTAGGGAGCGATAATCACTATTTATGCACGGGCCGATCGATAGTTTGTTTGGCAATAAAAGCAATGACTTTAGTCATATTTTTAGACTAGTTTTTGGGCTGGGCCGCGGGCTTCGCAGCCCGCGGAGTCACCGCGAATGCCCCTCCGGGAGGTGTGGAGTTTTAGTTTTCAGTGTCTGATTAAACCTATCAGTCGGGTAAAGGAAAAGAGGGGGAGGGGGAAGGTGTTGTAGTTTGCTCATGGCGATTGGACTTGGAGTCTTAAATTTTGCTGAAAAAAGGGGCAGTGAAGGCTGAGAAAGTGAAAGAGGACCCTGACGTTAGGGGGAGGGGGGGGGGGGGGCACCACCCGTCAATCGGTTGCGGTTGGGGCGGGCCGAATCGCCTGGAAGCCTGGTGGACCTGATCTCCGGGATCAGTCTGCCCGCCATGCGAGCCGCAGGCCTTGTGCCCCGCTCGCATGGCGGGCAGACTGATCCCGGAGACCAGGTCCACCAGGTTCCAGGGGGAACGCTTCGGAGCTTCGCTCCTACGCGTAGCTCGGCCTTCGGCCTCGCGAAAATTACACGGGGGAAGGGAGATGGGTAGTTACGGAGGTGTTCAGTCAGTATAACTGAGCGTTGGACGCTTCGGCGCACGCGCCTACGCGGAGCTCGGCCTTAGGCCTCGCTAACTTGGCTCGGCCTCCGGCCTCGCATTGAGGTACTTGCACACATCGGCCTGCGGCCTCGGTCACCTGGCTCGCCCTTCGGGCTCGCCTTAAATAAAATTTGTATGGCGACCCCATCGAGAATTGAAGATAAAAAAAAAATTGATTTCGTATTTGGAATCGTTAACCCTTTTGAAAAATGGTCATCATCTTTTATCCGCCATCTTGGATTTTCGTCACTTCATCCGAATAGCTTACCTCAAAGAGTATGGCTTACCTCGTTCCCTAAGAATTGGTATAAACACTCGGTATCCATCTCTATTGGTTTAAGAGATTTAGGCGTTTTTTTGATTGTTTTCACTGCCCTGAAAATCTGACTAAGGTTCTCTCAAACATTTGTACGGGGTCCATACCCATATATGCCGTGGTTTATGCGGGCCGTTGACCCCATCCACCAGGGTTCCACCTGTAAGCCGGGACCGTTAGCTCGGCCTTCGGCCTTGCTAACGTGGGTCGGCCTGCGGCCTCACCTGCCTCGGCCACGGATGCCTCCCTTCGGCTCATAGCCTCGTCATAGAAACTAAAGTTTGTATGGCAAGATGAGCTGGGCAACACGTGTGTCCCAACCTTACACGTATTGACACCGAAGTGGCCAACTTTCCAAGCTTCATACTAACCCCCACAATATTACCTATATTCCTAAAATATAATCACTAAAACGTAGTAATATACATATTTTTTTGGTACAATTCAAGGTAAAGGGTTAAAAATCCCATACAACCGATGTCTTCAATACAATTCTCATTTCTACCAATTAAAACGTTAGTATTCGACGTTCTGACGCTTCTTTGGAGTTTTTGGATACAAACGAAAGACGTAGAGAAGTCCACAGGAAAGTGGTGAACCATAATTTTCTTTGGGCGAACCGTTCGCTTTGCCGCGCTACAAATGACGGAACACTTTTCCTGTTTACGACCCATACACCATCATATTTCACTGAACTGTATATTGTTCACTTGCACGACACTTTGTTACGCAAAACAACGCCAATTTTACGAAACAAAACTCACTATAACCAATAAAAATTTAATAAAATATGAGGACTCCAAACGTAGCTGACAAATTACCGCCAAAAACTCTTCGATACAGTATCGGTTCACGTTGCGGTAGTCTACATTGAACTTTACTTTGTCTATGGTAAGTTTCCAGTTTGAAATTCCCGCTACTTTTAAACCGGAAGGGATTCCAATGAATGGGTCGTGCATAAATCAACCGCGAAAAACTGTCTGGACATGAAATGTCCAGGGTGTAACGCCCGTCCACGTTTTGAACGCCCTGTTCATACGAATCCGAAGGGATTCTTATGGATGGTACGTCAATAACTTGGCCGTGCATAACTTGTTCGAAAATTTTATGTACGATCAATAGTGTACAGCTGGTTTTTCGCGTCCATTCACTCGAGTACGAAAATGGATTCCTATGAACGGGTCGTGCAAAACTTGTTCGTACCAAGCACGTACGACCAGTTTTTCGAATCCCAGCTAAATGAGTTTGACAGTGGATTCCTTTGCACCGGTCGTACGAAACTGTCTGTACAAAATTTGGATGCCCATTATGCGGACGTGCATAGTGTCTTCCCCAAGCAAAGCAACAAAGAGAGAGGAATTTCCCTTCTTTTCTTCCATTCGTTCGTATCGATCGATAACACAGATCAATTAGAATATGTCCAAGGATAATTTGCTTCGCTTTTTTTTTTTTTTTTTTTTGTTCTGTTCAAGGTAAAGGGCTTATAATATCCCACACAACCGATGTTGTCAATAAAATTCTCTCATATATAGCAATTAAAACATTGGAGTTCGATGTTTTAACGCTTCTTTGGAGTTTTTGGAGGCAATCGAGAAACGCAGGAAATACAGCGAATTCCACAGGAAAGAGGTGAACCGGCCGCTTTGCCGCGCTACAAAATGACGGAACACTTTTCCTGTTTACGACCCATACCTTCATATTTCACTGAACTGTATATTGTTCACTTGCACGACACTTTGTTACGCAAAACAACACCAATTTTAGGAACCAAAACTCACTATATAAACAATAAAAATTCGACAAAATATGTGCACTCCAAACGTACCAGCTTACGAATCCCCACCAAAAAAGAAAAAATCCTTTCATCCTTTGCTTCAAAGTGTTTTTTTTTTGATATCTTTTAACGGCTCTGGAGCTTCAAAGTGTCAATTTTCAGGGTTGCCAGATGTGATTTTGGAAATTTCCCCAGATGGAGATTTTTTTCCCCCCAAAACGATAGGTTTTGAAGAAAAATCCCTAAAATTACTTTTGGTAGAAATAAAACACAAATGCACAGTAAAAACCCGACCAAGAGCGTGTTGGACTCGCCCAAGATAGGGTTCCGTAGTGATTATATGAAAACCTTATATATCTATTTATAAATCTATTGACAGGCGCCAACCGCCGACATAAGTTACAGGTTTTATTAGATTTTTCCGACACTGATTGTGCTACAGCATTCATTATATTCTATTCTAATTTTAAAATTGTTCCTCCATCGTAGTGTTGATGATTTTGCCAATATCTAGTTTAAAGAGCATAAGTGCTAGATATTGTACGGTAATGATACGGCGATCTCAAAGCCCGAACCCAAAACTGCCAAAAAATGGCGGAGCCACGTGGCCACTTAATTCCCGAGCCGAAGGAAAGACGTCTACTTGAGAGCCCTCTAGCCAAGCGACTCTCAGCCAGCGTTCGTTATATTTTTTATTAAAAGTACTTATAGGGAGCTTCATTGTCAAATAGTTTCATACACTAGTATTTTAGAAGTTAGCTTTCTGTTTTTGAGAGCATATATATCTCGAGATACAAGCATATTGTAACGACTTAGTTTGTATAGGTGTTTTGTTTCACGTTACAAGAGCTATACAACGACACCTCACTTGATTTAATAATAATTTTTTCGAAACTCCTTTTTGTTGTATGGAAAAAAATTTGTTCTCTTTACTGGCACATTTCTGTTTTTGGTTTATTGTTATCAGTCGTCATGCAAAATTTAATGAGCGTGCCATAATGAGCGAGTAATTAGGGCGGGGCATACAAAGAGACATATGGACGATAGTATAAGGGTTCCTTGTTTGACTATGGAAATGGAACCATAAAAACAGTCAATCAACATACAGACAACACCCACAACTGGCATTTTTGATTTGTTTTGCCTAGCCTAGCTAATAGCCCAATCATTTTACGGTTTGAGCCGGGACTAATTAGTAATTGATAATTTTTTGGGTATAGTATTAAAGAGCCAATTTGAGCTTAGAAATGTAACAAAATTTAAAAAAATCCCCTCAGCAACAGTTCCAAATTTAAAATTTAGCTATTATCTCGTTATAAAAAACGTGATGGTAATTTTTTTTTGCACATTTTTAAGGCATTACCATAATACATACTTTAAACATGGTGTACATATTTTTATCTACTTAGGTTTTGAAAAATAAATTCGTATTTTGTAATAAAAACCTATTTAAATGCCTATTTATTGCTCAAAAATAATTTGTATTGTTAAATCTAATTAAAATGAGTGTATTGGTATTAATATTATTAATTTAAAAGCCTTCTGGTAAAAAATCGGGCATAGGCCCACCACACATTCCCACCGCTGTAACTCCTGTAAGCCAGGATCAACAGCGGCGACCATTCACAACACTGGACAATGAAGTCCAGCGAGCCCGGGGGATGACTCTAATCTGTCTTGGAACCCGCAATGAATTAATCAAAGAAGATAGGAGGAGTAGGAAAACGAAATATCCGACTTCCCTCCATTGCAAACGGGAGACAGCAATAAGAAGGAAAAAACATGGCTATTAGAGAGCCAATTCAAGAGATCATTTATGGCAGTGTTGAAGACACGACCGCAAAAGCACCAAAAATACAAAATAAAACAATAGGAACCTAACATTGTACTGAAACTATTATATAATACTACTATATAAGCCTTCTGGTACTCACAATTTTGATTTCTATGTTGCGTAGCAAACTTTTTTTAAATAAGTTTTCAGATAGTCTTTTTGTCACAAAATGGTGCCGGTTACAGCTTAAAAGTCCAATTAATAATTATGTGGCGGACTCTTTGGTCGTCAGTATTTATCTATGAGCGTTCCGGTGTTTCCTGGACAACGGAACCGTCAGGAAAAATAACAGACATATTTTCTCTCGTAAGAAAAACGTGAATTAATTCATTTTGTGTTTATTTCATGTTACATTGTTTATCATTATAATTTTGAGTTTGAAAACGTATCGCCTTATTCATTCGAAGTATTCATCAGTTCCTCCGAGCTTCACCTGCACTTCTCGGCTACCTGTATCAACTCCACAGTGGTGACCCGCGACACCCCGAAATATGGACGGGGAGAACCAACCTACTACGGCAAAGGAGACATTCGCAGTATCGGTGAAGCTCCCACCTTTCTGGCCGGAGGAACCGGAGCTTTGGTTCGCGCAGGCCGACGCGCAGTTTACACTCTCAGGTATCACTAGGGATGCAACCAAGTATCATCATGTGATTGCTCAGCTAGATCATCGTTACGCGCAGGAAGTCAAAGATATAATAACAAAGCCACCTGACTCAGAGAAATACGATAAACTTAAGGTAGAGCTCATTAAGAGATTGTCAATGTCCAGTGAAAAACGAGTGCGTCAGTTATTAATGCTCGAAGAGATAGGCGATAGGACGCCGTCCCAATTTCTAAGACACCTTCAAAATTTAGGAGGTTCGAACGTTCCCGACGAACTTTTACGCTCATTATGGTCTAACCGATTGCCTCAACATGTTCAAGCTATCATCGCCACGCAACGCGGCACTAGCCTCGATTCAGTCGCCGAACTTGCTGATAGAGTAAGTGAGATCGCGCCGGAACCCCTAGGCGCACGCCCACCTGTCAATAGGCTATCGAATAACAATGATTCCCTTATGCAGTGCATCAATGACCTAACAAAGCAGGTGGCAGCACTGGCGGCGAAGCAGGAAAGGCAAGGTCGTGCACGCAGCAGGTCAGGAAGGCGTCAGAATTCCGGGAGATCCTAAGTCCTATCTAGTATGATCCTAAGATTAATATCTGCTGGTACCATCAGGTGCACAAGGATAAAGCCCGCAAGTGCGTTTAACCCTGCGATTATAAATCGGGAAACGGGGGCAGCAATCAGTAGGGGCGGCATCTGATTGTAAAACCACGTCAAGCCGCTTATTTGTAATAGATGTAAAGACCAAGCTTCAATACCTAGTAGATACAGGCTCCGACCTATGCGTTTACCCTCGCAAACTCATACGCCAGCGCAGACAGAACGCCGGGTATGATTTAGCAGCAGCCAATGGGACTAGTATCAGCACCTATGGCACGGTTCCATTGCCATTGGACCTAGGCTTACGCCGGGATTTTACGTGGAATTTTGTAGTGGCGGTGGTGGACCGACCCATTATTGGAGCGGATTTCTTGTCACATTTTAACTTATTGGTCGACTGTCGCTACCAACGTCTTATAGATGGCGTTACATCACTGTCGATCAAGTGCACTTCAGCGCGCTCTTCTGCGTCCACGCCAAGCGTCAAAGTCATAACAGGTGATTCAGACTACCATAAAATTCTTGCAGAGTACCCAGAGCTAACCAGCCCAGCAGGAGTCCCGAAGACTATCAAACATTCAACGCTGCATTACATTCGCACAACTCCAGGACCTTCAGTGTTCTGCCGTCCTCGACGCCTGGCTCCAGAGCGCCTCAAAATTGCAAAAGCGGAATTCGAGGAAATGGTAAAGGCAGGAATCGCTCGCAGGTCAGATAGCCCATGGGCGTCACCGCTACACATGGTGCCGAAAAAAGACAATGCTTGGAGGCCATGCGGAGACTATCGGGCGCTCAACGCGAGAACTATCCCAGACCGATACCCTGTGCCCCACATACAAGATTACGCGCAACAACTACATGGATGCACAGTCTTCTCTACTATTGACATGGTGAAGGCGTATCACTTTATTCCGGTCCATCAGGAGGACATCATCAAAACAGCAATCACTACACCGTTTGGTTTGTTCGAGTTCCCGATTATGTCTTTCGGTTTGCGAAACGCGGCACAAACATTCCAACGCTTTATGGATGAGACGTTGCGAGACCTGGACTTCTGTTTTTCTTACATAGATGACATTCTTGTCTATTCAGCAGACGAAGAGGAGCATAAGCAGCATTTACGCACGCTATTCAAACGCCTGAGCGAAGTTGGTTTACTAGTTAACGTCAAAAAATGCTTTCTAGGACAAGCAGAAGTAAATTTCCTAGGATACACTATCACTGCCAAAGGCACACGACCTCTGGAAGCAAAGGTAGCAACCAGTCTTAATTACCCCCTACCTAAAACGGTACGAGAATTACGCCGTTTTCTAGGGATGGTAAATTTTTATAGAAGGTTTATTTCGAATGTTGCCAACCTACACGCACCCCTGAACAACATTTTATCAGGCCCTAACATCAAGAGCACCCAAGAGATTTCATGGACAAAGGAATTATTGGATGTTTTTGAGAAGTGCAAGCAAAGTTTGTCGAATGCAACATTAATTGCGCATCCTTTACCAGATGCCCAACTCGCATTGATGACAGATGCATGAGACACGGCATTAGGCGGAGTTCTTCACCAAAGAGTTGATAATTCTAGGCAACCTTTAGGTTTTTTTTCAAAGAAGCTTAGTACTACGCAGACTCGATACAGTGCCTACGACAGAGAACTCCTTGCTGTCTACGAATCCGTCAAACATTTTCGACGCATTTTAGAAGCACGAAATTGTACAATCTATACAGACCACAAGCCCTTGATCTACGCATTCCAACAGAAAAACGAAAAAGGCTCACCTCGCATTATGCGCCAGCTTGATTTCATATCGCAATTTTCTACAGACCTTCGACACGTTTCTGGCAAAGAGAATGTAGTAGCAGACGCTCTTTCGCGCATGGAAGGTAACATCGCATCTATAGACTTCCCTTCTTTGGCACAATCACAGAAGAAAGACGAAGAGCTCAGTTCACTCCTAAAAGGTAATCCTAGCCTTAAACTTGAGGAAATACCGATCCCAGCTAGCAAGGTCAAGCTATATTGTGACACGTCGCACAAACTTTCCAGACCATTCGCCACACAGGGGTATCGTCGTGAAGTGTTTAACTCCTTGCTCAACTTGAGTCATCCCGGAGGTTCAGCTACAGTGCGGCTGGTCACGCAAAGATTTGTTTGGCCAGGGATTCGCAAGGATTGTAGAGAGTGGGCTAGGCAATGCTTGCAATGTCAACAAAGTAAAGTTTCACATCATACCGTTTCACCTCTTTCATCATTCCTAACCCCTTGATCTAGATTCTCTCACATTTATCTTGACATCGTAGGCCCATTACCTTCTTCTCAAGATTACAGGTACTGCCTCACGGTCATCGATCGATTCACACGGTGGCCTGAGGTCATCCCGCTGAAAGACATCACTGCTGAGACCTGTGCAACTGCTCTTGTGACCGGTTGGATTAGCAGATTCGGCTGTCCTGCACGAGTGACTACTGACCGTGGTCGCCAGTTCGAGTGTCACCTCTTCAAGGCACTTACTACCTCGGTTGGTGCACACCATTTCCGCACGACGGCATATCATCCAGCGGCAAACGGCATCATCGAACGCCCGCACAGCCAGCTCAAGGCGGCTATCATGTACCATGCGACATCCTCACGATGGGTCGAGGTTCTACCGCTGGTCCTTCTGGGCATGCGCAGTTCCTGGAAGGAGGATCTTCAATCGTCGCCCGCCGAGCTAGTGTACGGCGAAACACTACGCCTGCCTGGACAGTTTCTTTGCCCCAACGATGACTACTCTGCGGAAGATATCAGCCAATACTCTACAAGACTCCGTTCGTACATGGCAAACCTCGCACCTAAACCTACGTCATGGCATGCTAACACACCTTTCTATGTGCCTCGAGACCTACGTACCGCAACACATGTATTTCTACGACAAGATCGAGTGCGAGCTTCGCTCGAGCCACCGTACGCTGGTCCATTCAGAGTCATTTCGAGAGAAGATAAATTTTATAAGATCGATTTGAAGGGTAAGCCATCGACAGTTTCGGTAGACCGGCTGAAGCCTGCCTTCATGGCTCGCGACGTCGGCGCTCTACCGGCAGCGGAAAACACTTCAACCGCCACCCCACCACCGAGAGTCACGCTAGCTGGTCGCGTGGTTAGATTCCCAGATCATTATCATGCTGGAGCATGATTCTCCGAGGGGGGTGATGTGGCGGACTCTTTGGTCGTCAGTATTTATCTATGAGCGTTCCGGTGTTTCCTGGACAACGGAACCGTCAGGAAAAATAACAGACATATTTTCTCTCGCAAGAAAAACGTGAATTAATTCATTTTGTGTTTATTTCATGTTACATTGTTTATCATTATAATTTTGAGTTTGAAAACGTATCGCCTTATTCATTCGAAGTAATCTTCAGTTCCTCCGAGCTTCACCTGCACTTCTCGGCTACCTGTATCAACTCCACAATTACTTCCCAACTCTCCTAACAAAACTCCGTAAAATGACTGGGCTATAAATAATAGGTCTTTCACAATAAAATTATATGGGTCCTCGGGAAAACTTATCAAAATATTTTCGGGGTTCATACTTGCATGTCCCAAAATTTTTACAGTTTAATGACATTTGTGTAACATAATACGGTATTAAAATTGTATCATAAACCCAATAAGTAGATTTGGCTATCGAATTTTCACTTTGGCAGATGTTGACGAATTGGAAAAGTGGCAGGATTTGGCAAATTTAGGAATATTTACTTAACTCTTTATAATTTTTAGAGAAGTAATGGAAAATCTGTCCTTCTAAATGGAAAACACAAATTCCTGACATGAAATCATTTAGTTGACCAGGCTCGCAACTCCTCTCCTGTACCATAGCAGTCTCTAACAAGGAGGTGATGGAGTTTTTATTTTTATTTTATTTCATATTTCTTTTCGCAAAGGAAATGCTTAAAAAGATGCGATCAAAATGGATATGATACGTACGACGAAAAAAAAAGATAGAATGTGAAGCAAATGTGGTCTTTGGACGTGCAAAAAGGTTTTAAGTTACTTAAAATTTAAGTGTAAGTAAATAAAAATATAAAGTGTTAGGGCCATAGAGATAGTAAGTACTACGTACAATTCGTACACCTGGAGAGAGCTCTTCTCGGAATTTTGGGCAAAGCGGGATAGAAATTGTTGGCCGTCGTGTCCCTATCCTTAGTAGGGTGCCAATGCGATTATGCTTTTAGGACTTGTAAAAATTTTTTACTATTTGTGCAGTCGTTTTGCCACTGAAAATCAGCATCATTAACCATGTACGACGTACGTCCCACTTCCAGGCACAGGCCTACTCTTAGGGAGGTTTCATGGGCGTTAGTCCACCACCCGTGCCAAATGTGGATTAATAGACTTTACATAAGCATGAGAATTTTTATTTCAGCGTATGCGGGATTCGTCACGATGTTTTTCTTCACCGTTTGAGAGCAGTCGGTATTACGTATACACAAGTTAGAAAAAGTCATTGGTAGGAACATAATTATCATGTCATATTTTCCGTGCGGATTCGAACCTGGACCCTCACGATTGAGTGTCCTAGTGTCGCGTCATCGACGCTATTGTTCAGGGAAAATACACAAAAATCTAAGTAAAATTTTTTGTGTTTGTGTACGCTAGCGCACCGCCAGCATTATCATATCATATCATACCTACCTATTATGTTTTATCTTCGTAATTTTTATCATAATTTAGGTATTAGGTACGCAGCAATTTTAATTTTGAACTTTTGTTTGCTTCCGAAGCTTACCTTCTATGTTTGTTGTTACCCTAACTACTTTAATATTTTCAAGACTAAAACATATTAAAAATACAAACCTGTGATACGATAAGCCACAATCTGGATAATATTCGCTTTTGCAGCCGTCTATTAAGCAAATACGAGCCATTTTAACTTAAAAATGTGGATAAAAAATAATATAAATTAATTTGACGGCTGTTGGCAATTTCAAATAAAATTGCAGATTGGGTTGTCAAATTTTTCTTCTTTACTACTAGGGCTATTCAACACACAAATAATTTAAAAGGATTTGATACATTTTTGCTTCATTTGATCTTACCAATTCGGCTGAAATCATAACATTACCGAATGGCAACACCAGTACACTATTAGAATGAGACACCGCGGACAACGTTCGCCTTCTTCCTCTAGCGTGGTCAACTTTATGCGTGTCAAATAGTTTTTATGTGTTTGGGCTATGGATTATTTTTGATTAAACCAAGAGAAAGATAATTTGGCACAGCTCAATCCTCTATTGGATATCTATGGTTAGGGCCTGTTTTACCACTTCTGAGTAAGTTCTTGTTAGCTTATCCGACAAATAGTTGACATATTTTGTATGAAAGATAATATGTTAAAATATCTGTCGGATAAGCTAACAAGAACTTACAAAGAAGTGGTGAAACGGGCCCTTAATATAGTATAATATAGTTTAAGTCGTTAACATGGTGTCACGGATGCTGTGAAATGACGCAGCTATAGAAAGGCATTAAAAAATTCGGCCGGTTCGTCAACAAGCTTCGTAGCTCAGCGGTCGAGGCATGGACTCCCATGCCGGGTGTCGATGGTTCGAGACTCGTCGAAAATAATTCTAGATTTTATTGTTGTTGGAAATGTTCTAGAAAAGTAAGAGGGAGTAAGAATATTTGGAAAGAGACAAAAAAAAATGGGCGTGTCTAGGAATGTTCTAGAAAACAGAGAGAGGAGGAATATTTGAAAAGAACCAAAAACAATAGGAATGTTCTAGAACAAAGAGAGAGAAGAAATATTTGTAAAGAAACAATAAAAGGGGGCGTGTTTAGGAAAATTCGAGAAAGAAGGCGGGATTAAGGAATATCCGGAAGGGAACAAAGGAATAAAGAAAAGACTAACGAAATTCGGTCATCTAGAAAATTGTAAGGGGTATATAAGGCCGCGAGTTTGCGGACGCAAGTCAGTATTGGTTTAACCGTGGAAAAGTGCGAAACAAAAAGAAGAAAAGTGAAAAGTACAAGTGAAAAGTAAAGTGCAAAGTAAAGTGGAACAGTGAGTAGACAAGTGTCAGTGTAGTGCAGTGTGTGTCGCGTGTCGTGACGTCATAGTGTCGCGTGTCATGACGTCATAGTGCCGTGCGTCGTGACGTCATAGCGTGTCGCGCGTCGTGAACAGTGAAAGTGGTGAGAGGTTAAACCAGGCGGAGGACAGTCGCCTTTTGGTGGCTTTTTCCGATTCAGTTTGCATAGAATGCGCTGCTATCTATTAAATATTTCGCAGAACTAAGAAAAAAAAATGATTTTTTCAAATTGACTAATTCACAAAATGGCTACCTATCTTGCTTAATGTGCGGGATGTTTGTAGTTTTCGTTCAATTTCGTGACGATTTAGTGATGTTCTGGAGTTTCTGTTGTTCTCTTACCAATGTTTAGATTACAGGAATAGTAAGGATACTGGAATTTCACTCGATCGGTGCGGGATTGAACGAAAACTAGCATTGAAAACAATAATATCCATCGGTATGAGTAGGTACGTATAGTATTGGTTGAATTATTGTCGTTGAAACATAGATGGCGCTAGCTAGCCTTCAATTTGACATAAGGTGGATGCATAATGTTGCCACGAGTGGGTTCTCTTTTCTTATGTACTTATATTACTCTTTGGGGGAAACCCCTGCGAGAAGGACTGTTTAAAGGGAAACATTTGCGAGGTGGTCCGTGTGTAAGTGTGTAACCCAATAAACTCTGTAAATAAATTGGACTTAGCGTTTCACTCCAATCCCGAAACCCGTCGCTCGTAACAATAATATTTGCATGCTGTTGCTACAGCTGAACAGAAGTTCTTAAGTTTTAAGCAGGCAGAGGACAGTCGCCTTTTGGTAGCTTTTTCTGATTCAGTTTGCATAGAATGTGCTGCCATCTATTAAATATTTCGTAGAACATTGAAAAAAAAAAATTTTTTTTGTCTATGTCAATGTCAAACTGACAAAATCACAAAATGGCTACCTATCTTGTAGTGGTTATATTCTCTTTGCTATCTTACGTAATGTACGGGTTGTTTGTAGTTTTCGTTCAATTTCGTGCCGGAATAGTGATGTTCTGGAGTTTCTGTTGTTCTCTTACCAATGTTTAGATTACAGGAATAGTAAGGATACTGGAATTTCACTCGATCGGTGCGGGATTGAACGAAAACTAGCATTAAAAACAATAATATCCATTGGTATGAGTAGATATAAGTAGGTATGTATAGTATAGGTTGAATTATTCTCGATGAAACATAGATGGCGCTAGCTAGCCTTCAATTTGACATAAGGTGGATGCATACTGTTGCCACGAGTGGGTTCTCTTTTCTAATATACTTACTCTTTGGTTTTAAGGTAAACCTTGCACAAATTCTTTAAAATATGTGTTTGGACAAAAACTTAAATATGTGTGGCATATTTTTTTTTACTTATAATTAATGGACTCTTGCTTGTGCGTTAGCACTGCATTTCCGCCCGTGTCAAGTGTTTATGGGAGAATCTATCCCAATCTCAGGATTTGTTTTTGGTCAAGAATGAGAAGAGATTGAGGATTGCGGAGCCTTGTGGCAGGCAAAAACGCGTCGCGCGAAATCCACGCGAGACGTGTGCTCGGGTCAGAACCTGCAACGTGACTCCGTGGCATATTTTTGTCATTTTAGTTTCTGGTGTTTGGCAGATTTTTAGCTAGTGTGTGGCAGATTTTCTATTTTCCAGATGGTCACACTGTACGCGGTATTGCAAAAACTGCAAAAGATAAAAATAAAATAATATGTAGGAAACAAAAACGATATTGCCGAGAAACATTTTTGAGTTTTGCGATTTACTACTAAATTAATCGTTGAGGCGCACAAAGGTAGGTACACTATTTTTAACATAAGCTTTTGATCTCGTTCGTTTTGTTTTGAGCTCTTTCATCACATCACATCACATCGGCATCGCATATCTGCAACAATCAGAACAAGAGGGTGAGGGTGAGTTATTAAATGTTATTTTTGTATTGTTGATATCGTCATCAATTTATTTACAGTAACCTAAATGCGCTATGCAGAAAATATTTCCTAGATCTGAAATATGTCGGACTGAAAATACGCAAAAATGTCTGCGATTGATGTTTGACTCATTTTTACTATTTGATTGACGATGAGATAAACAAATATATGGGTCAGAGTGTCATCTCAGGGGCGTATTTTTTTTTATACACAGAACGATAGGTTAAAACTAAACCAAACCTCAAGTTTGGGACGAAAGCCTGGCATCAAAGTGAATGAATAAAAAACCTCATCATTTTTTATGAAGATCTTATGTATCTAAACCGTAGAAAGAGAAAGTACTAGAAGGAAGCACGTTTCTTGTCATATTCAATTAGTAAGACATGCATATAACAAATTCGCTCTAGTTAAAAAAGGTGATCACTACCTTATTGCTGTCCTTATCGGCGTAACCACTTTTTTGTACTACATCCACCTGACTCAAAAATGTCACTTGATAAATTGTATAGGATTTTATGACTATCGCTATCTCATACGTGGTTACACTGACATTACGTCTACCAATGTAAGCAAAAAATTCTTCGTCTATGATCTAAACAAAGAGTTAAGGGGACGATCATTTGCGGTTGACAATTTTGACGTGATTGATGCTCATTGATGCGAACATTGATCATTTACTCCATGTGATTGAAGCGTTGGTCAATATCATATGTTATAAAAAAACTGTCCATTGATAATGGCAAATCGGAGACCCTTATGAAGAGAATATGTGTGTCTCTACCTAGTCCCTACCCACATGCAATAATCGCGTGAGGACATGATGTATTACAATGGAGTCGCGTTGTAGGTCTGCTATTGTGTAGTCGCTTCACTCGTCGATTGTTGGCTGACCCCATCCCGGGACTACATCGAAGCTCCAGTGGTGGCTCAAGATAGTGTTCTTTTTTCGAAAAACAACCCTTGAAGTCACCAAAATTACATAAACTACTGTATAACGTCGAGCACTACATAAACTTGACATAGGCTAAATGATCATAACCACGATGGCAGCCATTTAAATATAATATAAATTGTGATGAGTGGAGTGTGTGTAGTGAATTGTGGAGTTCATCACCTATTGCACACTGCGGTCCCTTTGGTTGCTGACTTATGACGTAGGTTGTCAACAGTTAGTGTTAGATGAGTTAAAGTGTTAAATGAAATCTTTTTATACAATTTCTAAGTTACCTGGTAGTTCTGGTACCTTAAAATTTTTAGACAGAGGTAGCTGCCAGTCCTCTGATCACATTCAGAAAATTGTCAGTTCTCTGTTGTTCATGTATTGGTATTGGTTGAGCGGGCTCATTTTCCGCAACTCGACGACTCAGGCGCCTAATTTGCGTGAGGTGGGAATGACTACTTCTGCCATCCCAGCTTCTCCAGGAAGCCCACCAGCGTGTTAATGCAGCCGAATGCTTCTGGAAGAGACCACGGTGATCCGAGGTGTTGTGCCAGATAGTGTGCTAGCCCATTGCAGTACTCTGCTGAGTAGAGTATGGTCTTACTCAACTCGGAGCTGACAAGTTCATACAAAATTATCTTCCGAGCAACACTCGTTGAGCATAAAATTTACTGCAGGTCCACAGGAAACTGGAAGAAATTCTAACCTGGAAGCTGGAGCCGCTTATTAATATATTTTTATCACATTACAGATATTGTGGTGCGTTAATACGCACATAAACATGGATGATGAAGGAGATTACATTGAAGATGACTCAAGGTCTGAGATGTAAGTAAAATCTAAACTATAGAATGTATGTCTGTCTGTTTGTTTGTTCAAGCATCACATAAAAACTGCTGAATTTTTTCTTTGAAAGTTTATGGTCCAACTTAAAATCTGGTATAATCCCAGTGGTGGCCTAGACGTCGATCGCGGTCTACCGATCGCTCGCGGTCGACTTTTTTGGTAGGCCCGCAAAGAGAATAATAACTAATTTCAAGATAAAACAAAATTGCAGTATGTCTATCAAAATCAGGCTATTCATATACATACATTGCTAAACCTGTTGCGGTTGTAAGTAGACTGCCAGGTATATCTAAAATTTCAGTGTAGACCGCGCAATGTAAAAAGTTTGGCCACCCCTGCGCTATGCGTAAAAGTTGGAAAGAAAAGAAGAGAGAGAAAGTGTTTAAAAAAATCACCGAATATACGTCCCACTGTCCCATCTCAGACCAGACAGGGCATAGGTTCAGAGAGGGTGTGAGTCTGCCACGCGTGACCAATGCGGATTGGTTGACTTCACATACGCATTACAATTTTTTCTTCAGCGTATGCAGGTTTCGTCACGATGTTTTCCTTCACTGTTTGAGAGCAGTCAGTATTACGTACATAAGTTAAAAAAACAATCAATGGTACATGGCGTGTCGTCCGGATACGAACCTGGGCCCTTTTGTTTGAGTGTCCATACCTCTCTGCAACGCGCCACTGACAACGATCTTATACTATAGCTAGAAGTATACCCAACTAACAATTTGGTCGTGTAGGTGTCGTATAGTCGAACATCAGACGCATAAAGCACCAGTATAAGACGAAATTACTGTAATATAACTTTTTTAAGTCAATAGTTATATAAATGTGGGCCTAATACGACCAAATTGTTTGCTGGGTACAGGGTGTAAACTTCAATGCATGACTTAAGGGGATGCTTTTGTCTCTTAAATTGACCAACTTTCTGTATGGGACCAATATAATATTGAAATCATGATGTGAAAAAATGGTGGCCCCGTGTTGAAAGTTGTTCAGTCAATTTGTAACGCATTCAAGCTACATCCTGTATTAATGAGGGTATATTGTCACAAATAAATTATTTCGTTCTCCTAAATAATCTAAACAAAAACAACATTTACATCGCAACCTACAACGTTAGAACCCTAAGAACAGACTCGTATCTAATAGAACTGGAACAAGCACTAAAAAGTATAAACTGGGACATACTAGGACTAAGCGAGTTCCGAAGGTTGGGAGAAGAAATTATCGATATGGGAGAATATGTTTTTTACTACAAGGGCGAGACGCCAGGCCTGTACGGGGTGGGATTCATGGTAAAGAAACAGCTAACAAAGGGGATAAAAGAATTTATTGCTATATCAGAAAGAATAGTGCTGCTGAATATTACCTTACCAGGATACAAAGAAAAATGGTCGATAATACAAGCCTATGCTCCGACAAATCAATCAGAAAGAGAAGAAAAGGACATTTTCTACAAAAAACTCAAATACACAATGGATAAAGCATACAAGAACATAATACTGATGGGAGACTTCAATAGCACTCTCGGCTCCCAAGATATTATTCAAAATAACGCCATAGGGAACTACAGTACTGGTACAAGAAATAACAATGGAGAAAGGCTCATAAACTTCGCTCTCGAATACGGCTTATGCGTAATGAACACCATCTTTAAAAGGAAATTTAATAGAAAATGGACCTGGATCTCCCCCCGCGGCCATCTCGACGAAAGAGACTTCATATTGACAAATAAGAGAAAAGTATTTGAGGATGTCGGGATCTTAAACAAATTCAACTTTAATTCCGACCATCGCTTGGTCCGTGGAGTATTAACTTCGAAAAGTATAAAAAATGAATAGAAAACATATATCGAAAAGCAAGGCACAAATAAATCTACCGATCCCAGAACCACTGCTTAGAAAATTAGAATCATCCCTCACAAAAATTTATGATGTAAACAATATCCAGTCAAAATATAACATTTTTGCGACAGAACTTCTAAACCTAAACGAAGAAATAAGACCTAACTCAAAATACAAAGACAAACTTGGGGACGAAGCTAGAAAATTAATAACTCAAAGACAACAACTACTTCAAGATAAGAACAAGAATAAAAAAGAAATTACCCAAATCAGTAAAGAGATTAGTAAAAGTATAAGAAACCACAGACGAAAAATCAGAATGGAAACAATCCAAAATCATATTGAGAAAACGGGAGGTATCAAAAAGGCGATTAAAGAACTAACAGAAGGAAAGATATGGGTGCCCTCGTTTAAAGACAAGAAAGAAAATACCAAAACTAAAAGATCACAAATAATGGAGACTGCTACACAATTCTATAAAAACCTTTACCACAGCTATAATGAATCGGTAAATGAGGTTATAGGATTCCCCGACATTAAGAGCAAGGAGGAAGAGATACCAGAGTTTTTGGAAAGTGAAGTCAGTAAAGCTATTCTAACTCAAAAGAATAACAAAGCTCCAGGCGATGACAATATTACAAATGAACTGTTGAAAGGCACTCTCGGTGTTATACTCCACCCTCTTACGCATCTGTACAACGAAATCCTCGAAAAAGAAGTCATACCGGAGCAGTGGACGAAAACTACAATCATTCTATTACACAAAAAAGGAGATAAGAGTCAAATAAATAACTATCGTCCTATCAGTTTGATGACAAACTTGTACAAAATATTTTCAAAAATGATTCTAGGTCGCATAACAAACATATTAGAAGAAAACCAACCGAGAGAACAAGCCGGCTTTAGGAGTAAATTCTCAACAATAGACCATATTCTCGTCATAAAACAAATAACTGAAAAATGTAACGAGTACAGCAAACAGTATTATGTGGCTTTTGTCGATTACAATAAAGCATTTGACTCGCTAAGACACAATGAAATTTGGAAATCTCTACATGAACAAGGCGTTCCTAAAAAATATATAAGAATTATAAAGGACATCTATATAAACAGTAAAGCAAAAATACAATTAGAGAGAATGGGAGAAGAATTTCCAATAAAAAGAGGAGTCCGGCAAGGAGACCCACTATCACCCAAAATATTTTCAGCAGTACTTGAGAGTATCTTTAGAAAATTCAACTGGGAACACTTTGGGTTGAACATAAATGGTACACGTCTCAACCACTTAAGATTTGCAGACGATCTTATACTCTTGGCAGATGATGCAATAACACTACAATCTATGCTACAAGATCTAGCTAAACACAGTAAAAAGGTGGGATTTACTATCAACACTAGCAAAACAAAGCTAATGACAAATGGAATAAAGGTTGTGATAGATGTGGATGAACACCCAATTGAATATGTGGACGAATATGAATACCTGGGTCAAATCATATCACCAGTAGGTCAAACAAGACAAAGAAATCGAAAGAAGAGTGAGCAACTCATGGAAGAGGTTCTGGTCCCTCAAGGAAGTACTGAAAGCCAAGGAAATACCAACCAAAGATAAGTTTAAAGTATTAAATACCTGCATCCTACCAGTCACCACATATGGCTGCCAGATATGGGCCCTTACAAAAAGGAATTGCCACAAATTGGAAGTATGTCAGAACAACATGGAAAGAAGCGTCCTGAATATAAACATAAAAGATAAGGTTAGACTAACATCAATAAAAAGGAAATCAAAAACCAGGAATATACTAAAGGTAATTAAACAGCAAAAATGGCGTTGGACAGGACACATGTTAAGAGAAATCATAAATAAATGGACAAAGGACATTGTAAAGTGGTACCCAAGAGAAGGTTAAAGAAAGAAAGGGAGACCATGTTGCAGGTGGGAGGATGATATTAGGGGGATAGCAGGAGGAGAATGGATGCGGAAAGCGAGGGATAGACGGGTGTGGAAGTCTCTGGAAGAGGCCTTTGTCGGAAGACAAGTTGAAGAGATAGTTGAGTTAGAAGATTAGGGAAAGAGGTGTTGTGTAGTGTACGTAATATAATAGAAATTAAGTTTAAATGATTTGTAAAATAATACCTATCAATCAATCAATCAATCAAATATACTTTATTTTACACCAACAACATAAACAGTAAAATACAGAAATAAAATACAAGAGGCACAAAATAAGGCGGTCTTATCGCTAAGAAGCGATTTCTTCCAGACAACCTTAGGGTAGAGGAAACGGTGAAAAGAAGAAAGGTAGGCGGTGTTTCCAGAAAAAAATATCAAAAATCAGCAGTTATTAGTAAAAACAAAAAGTAAATATACAAAATAAACCTATTATAAATACATATATTATATACATACTCATATGAATATATATATATATACACATACATCATACATAAATACGCGTACTACACAACAAAATACTATAGGAAAACATGAACCACAGACATAGGAAAAGATGTACCTATGAAAACAGATCGAGGGTCAGTTCAGTTCACCTATGTAATGTATATTGTAAACCCTTCAACAATAAAGGCTGTAATAAAAAAATAATCTAAACATTTCAGGTATGAAGATGAATCGGAATCTCCTGACGAGTCATCATCATCTTCTGAAGGCAGTTCCTCCGAGGAGTCCGAAGAAGAAAACCATGTAGAAGAAGAATGGACCAATAAGGACACACGACAGACCTTCCAGTTTACAGATGCCTCTTCCATGAACATAGGTTCGGCTAAATCTCCTATTGATTTCTTTAAACTTCTCTTCAACAGGACTTTCATGAACCTATTAGTCTCATGTATTAATTTAAATGCGATACAAATAGTAACAACACGATTGAGACGTGGAACTGAATTCAAACCTACAGACATTGAAGAGGTCTACACGTTACTCGGGGTGTATTTCCTCATGGGATACATAAAAGTTAACCAAATGGCATTTTACTGGAACGATCACCCATTGCACAATCTTAAATTCGAAAATTACATGACTAAAGACCGTTTTTATCTTCTAATGCGAGCATTGGCATTCAAGAAAAAAATAAATTACGATGACCATGGAGACTCGAGACGTAGCTGGTATGACGCCGCTAAGCCTATTGCAGATTATTTCAACAGCGCTATGAAAATGTTAGTTGTCCCATCTAAAGATCTTAATATCGACAAATCTACTGCACATTGGTTTAACGAGTTAAACTTCGTGAGAAGGAAACCGGAACGAATCAGAATGCATTTGCTGTCTGATGGTAACGGTGTGTTCCAACGAGTCTATCTCTGTCATCCTGATAGTAAAAACAAAGGAGATGAAGTAGTAAAAAATTTAATGAAAGACTTCATGGGATCCGGTCATTCTCTATATTCGTGCCCGTATTATACAAGCGTTAGTCTAGCAGAAGATTTGCTGCAGAATAAAACATACTTGACAGGAATATTGAAGCGTAAAAGACATCGGAATCCAGCGTTTACCCAAAAGAAACTAAAGATAGGTCAAATCAAGGCACTTTGCAATGCTAAAGGTGTTTGTGTGTGTAGCATGCGGAAGTCACACCACACTATCTTAGCGTTATCTACCGAACACGGTGCCACTATAGACCCAACGAAATCAACATCAATCGTGTCACAATTCAAAAAGCACACAACGGATATGTTCAAGAGAAACCAAACGTTTTCAGACAATTCACCTTGTGATTCATCGAAGAAGTATAACAGAAACATAATGTATTTGCTACAAGTTATGTTCATGAATGCTTTCTCTCTGTGCAATGCGAACCGGACGGAAAAATTTTTGTTCTGCGATTTCCGAAAAGCTATTCTTTTTGAGATACTACCATTGCCAAGTGACAGTGAAATTGCTGATACCGACGAGGACACGGATGCAAGTTTGGACTCAAACGATCTCAGGTCAGAAGATCCAGGTGAAGTGATTCATTTGCCGTCAGAGTTGAGTAAGAGTAAACGGAAGAAAGGACGAAATTGTCGGAATTGTTGGCTGGAGCATGGCATTCGTAAAAGTACACAGTTTTATTGCCTACAGTGCCCACAGAAATGGGGTTTGTGCATTGGGGAGTGTTTTAGAGATTTCCATAATTATTAGTCATGTACGGACTGAAAAAAATACATTCAAATTAATTTTATTTATTACCAACAATATTTAATGTGTTTATGTTACATTACAGATAACATATGATGTTGTCATGCATGAATTTAACACTATGAATATACAGGTTGTAAACTTAAATGCATTACATACTTTAAGTTTAAGGGGTGCTTAAGACGATCAACTTTTACTATGGAAGCAACATTGTTATCGCGAAAGAAAAAATCTTCTTTTTAATACATTTTGTTCGAGTAGCTACCTATTTTCATTTTCTATGGAACAGCGATTTCAAAGATGGTCCCGTAGTAAAGGATGTTCAGTTTGTTGGTCTGTAGCATACATTTACCCCCAATTTTACACCTTGTATAAAAAGTTATTACTAGGTACAAAAACCATGCATTCTATAAGGTCTAACAAAATTAGGTGAAACTATTTTAAGGGGAAGATCAGACCATCAAACTGAACAACTTTCTCTATGGGACCAATATAGAAATCGCGAAAAAAAAAAATCTGCTGTTCCATACAAACCTACTCGACCTAAATGTATGGGACAGCAGATTTTTTTTTTTTGCTATTTCAATTTTGGTCCCTTAGAGAAAGTTGTTCAGTTTGATGGTCTGAGCATACCCTTAAAATAGTTTCAGCTAATTTTGTTAGACCTTATATTTGTCAAATGGAACAACTATCACTATGAGAACTTTGTTCATTTTACAATACATGGGATGTATCTATTAAATTATTTTACATAAAATGAGATGGATTATGGTAAACCATAGTCGAATAATTATGGATTCATACTGAAATAGCATGTAACTTTCAATACTAACCAATTAAAGTACATGAAATTTGTTAAACACGATCTAAATACTAATCTTTATGCCTGTGCATAAGCATATGCTCACGACTATATTCCCCGAGGGGGTAGTCAGAGATATTCTGAAACCTCAGAACATCCACGTTTCACTAGTAGTACCGAAACTCCGCTCTCTCTCTTATGCCTGTGTTTTGGCACATTTCCGTTACAATATACAGTTTCAAGGATTAATTTAAGATTTGTATGGAAATCTTTGAGCCACTGTAATTTTGAAACTATAAATTTAAACCTTCGATTAAATATAGGGAGATAAACAAACGCCGCTCGAAAAATGGAGCCATCAAAACAAGGCGTAATCCAGCAGTGCGCCTTGTTTTCCTCTCAGTTGCTAATTGACCGCGTCAACCATGTGACGCTCAACGATGCCGAAATGTGCAGTTAAAAACTACAAAAACTATACTCTAAAAGTGCAAAAAAAAGATGGGGTGTCATACTTTCAGTGAGTATCGCTTTGTAAACACAGTATCTTTAATATTTTTCATATATCATGGCATGTAATAGAATTTTTTAAATATTTTTGTTCATTTACAATCTCGCGGCAAGCGCGCAACTATCCCTTTCACTCTCGCATACGCCGTTTATAAACGAAACACACGGCGGCTATATATAGTCGTTCTACTCTAACTCACGTTATTACGTTATTACTGAGCATTAAGGTCTATGTTAAAATGAAAGGCTGAACAGGTATATACCGTATTTATATCTGTATAAGTAAGAATTGACACGGGGCCGCAGATCTGGCTTGATTTTGTATGAGATTGTTGATCTACCCTATATTTGATCCTAGAGTTTAACGAAAATCTAACAAACCACAGACACAGAGATTAGTTTCTAAAATTGTTCTAAATAGTTGTCTTAAATTGTTTAATATACAAAATATAGGGTCCTTTAATGTGCTGATACTTTTTTAAGGGCATGATCAGCCCGTCAAACTGGACAACTTTCTCTATGGCACCAACATAGAAATCGCGAAAAAAAATCAACTGTTCCACACAAAACTGAAAACCTATTCGAGCCAAATGTATGGGACAGCTGATTTTTTTTCGCCATTTCGTTGTACGTCCCTTAGAGAAAGTTGTTCAGTTTGATGGTCTGATCATCCCCTTATTGACTTAAATTACTACTACATTGACATATTTTTTTTAATATAGAAAAAAAGGGAATAGGGAAAAGTATCATTAACCTTTAAACCACATACTCTACCCATCAAACTGTACAACTTTTACTATGAGCGCAAACCTGTCAGCGTTTATCCATACTAAACTGCAATGCGTACTCAACTCAAACGTATGGAACAGCTGTATTTTTTTGTTCTGACAGGTTTGCTCCCATAGTAAAAGTTGTTCAGTTTGATGTGTAGAATATGTACAACATATTAACACTACAAAAGGTTAATGATACTTTTCCTTACACCCTGTATAATTAATTTTAGTTTGTATGAAGCGTGATAACTGTTACATCATCTTAACCGCTCGTAACCTGGCTTTAAGATAACAATAGATACGCAATTGGTGCAATAATATCGCGTCCGCGAGTTCAAGGGTCGAGAGTAATGATATTATACCAAAAAGAAGCAGATATGTTATTCATCATCATCTTATTCAAGAGCTACGGTCTTGTCGGTGGAGATATATTAAAAGCGCGCGCAAAGTGAAGACTCGAAAACGACCCAATTAATGGAGTACCGCTAATTTAAAATACTACTTTATAGTTTAAAAATTGACGCTCTTAGTCATGTAAAAATTTGTAACCCAAAAAGTAAAAATTTTAAGAAAAAATTAAAAAAATATTTATCACAAGAAAGAACATCTTATAGGTAAGCTTTCCAAAAACATAAAAATCAACAAGCTACGTCTTGCAGAAGTTAATCTAGCCCGGGTCAAAACAATTAAGTCGAAGATAAAAAAAAATTTAGAATGTTTTAATTAAGCTGATATTTTGACGCAGATCAACGGTTTGATCTCCAACTGTGCTCTGAACCAGGCTCGCACAACTCTCTAACGAAACAACGTTATATGAAAAGTTGCCATTAAATTTCTTTGTACGGTTGCACACGTTTCATACATTCTGGATCATCGGCCACGACCAGTTTTTAGTATGGAAGTCCCGACTCTTATAACGTAGTGAGTTACATTCTCTTTGCTCTGAACATATTTTTTAAATATTCTATATCAATGTCTATTTTTTACGTAAAAACTGTAATTAAAAAAAAATATATAATAAAATAAAAAAGCGTAAATTTTTAAACTGTAAAGGTTGTAGTATATTAAATAAACTACATTTAAAAATAAAATCCAAATCGGAGTAGTTTTAACGGGTTCCGAAATATATACTTTCAGGTATATTAATAATAAAAGGAAGACCCTTCCTTCAATAGTCAAATCAAAATGTGTTAATCAAAATAATATCGCATGGAGAGCCTTCTGACGTCATTTTTGACTCTACCACAGCGTTGGAAGGTGTTCCGTTGTGGAGAAGAAGCGGCCAGAAACTCTATAATACTCTTTTAAACAAAATATATTTACAAAGTACAATGGTACGAACGCGCCATTTTCTATGAAGGTAACATATCTTGTGTAAAATATCATTGGTTAATAGTGTTTTATTCAAATTCAAATAATTTATTTCAGACATGATGTTCATATAGTGTTAGTATACATTTATCTTAAAGCTAGTGTGTTTTATATAACGTTATATGCTATTTCAGTATGAATCATGTAAGATAATTTTAAATATTTGATGGTTGTGATTAGGCTAAGCTGAGACTAATTAAGTACTCTAAATTGTTGAATCTCTGAATTAGTTCTAAGATTATTTCATAAAGCATAAATTATAGGACACTCATTTTAATAGGCATTAAGAGGGTACCAAGCCTCCAGTGCCTGCCCTCAATCATTGCTTTAATATCTTAACAATTATGCTATAATTCCAATAAACAAGAATATCACGTTATAGTCATTGCTAATTTTCAATTTATCGCAAATGTAACTTGTAATATACAATGACAATTCAGGGTACATTGCTGGTTACTACATACATATACTCACGCCACTATCCCACAGAGGTAGGCAGATACTACGGCTCGCCACACACTACGATTCTGAAATACTTCTCTCGCCTCATCCACTTTCATACATCTCTTCATGCACTTTCGTCGGTTGAGGGTTTTACGCACTTGTCCTTTTCGGAGAAGACCATTTATTTGGTCGCGGTAAGTTCTCCTCGGACGCCCTCCCTCGACTTAGTCTACTCTCATTCATCCTCTGTACATGACCGAACCACCTAAGCGTACCTCTTTCAATCTTGGTTACCACATCATCCTTCAACTTACACCGATCCCTTATCACACTGTTTTTGATTCAGTCGGTCACTGTAATACCACACATACTTTGTAAAGAGCGCATTTCCACTGCATTAACTCGACTTTCATTCCTGCTTGTTACTAATGACAGTAAATATGCAGCACGAAGCAGGGACCGAAACCGGTATCAATAATACCGGTACTTTTTGGTTACAACCTTTATTTTTTTACAAGTATTTTTAGAGGTAACCTTAATATCATTCTACTAACGGTCTCGTTAGTCTGTACTAAATACAAATCAATTATAACAACAAACTTAAACTATTCTATTTCCTTTGTGCTCCAAAATTTGCGTCACCCGCTACAACAACGACGTTGTTCAATCAATTTTGTACTTTTGACTGGTAGAAATTAAAGTTCATTTTTCAGTGTTATTAAAAACCACGCGCTTTTTGCCGCTCCGTCTATACTGACCCTTACCCGCACTCACTCGCATTCTCTTGAAGGTCATATTTAGGTTACCGGTATTGAAATCTGTTGTTACCTGGATAAAGGTAACATTTAAATAAAGATAACCGAAAATTTTCGGTCCCTGGTAGGTAGCAACATTATCGGCAATCGACCTTGAATTGTCATTGTAAGTTACAATTGTCATTTTGTTAAATGGGGCCCTGACGAAGCGCAGCGCAGAACATTTTTCACTGCCAAACCATTATCGACTTTGCTTGCGATGAAATAACATCGAAAATCAATTTATACAAGTTTCGCCTCAAGTTGCTTCGATGCTCTGTGTGTTTAGTAGTTGTGTTAATTGATTTTCGACGTTGTTTCAAACACAAGCTAAGTCAATAATGGTTAGGCAGTAAGTAATGCTCTGCGCTAAGCTTAGCTTTTGCCTACCGACCCTATTCTGCTGCCCACAATCGTATTTTTTTTCTAAACTATTAAATTAAACATTTCCAAAAAACAAGAATGTCACATTGTAGTTCTGATTGTCTTTCAATTTATCTATACACGAGCGTTAACCCGCGACTTCGTCCGCACAAATTATATACCAGATTTTAAGTCAGATCATAAGCTATCAAACAAAAAAAGTTTCATCAAAATCGGTTCAGTAGTTTTTGCGTGATACTCGTTCAAACAAACAAACACACAAACAAACAGACAAATCCAAAAATTGGTGAAATGGAATCAGGGACACCTAAAAACCATATCGTAACTTTTTTTTTGTTAATATCTTCAATGTACAGACAAACTTCCTGTTACAGTTTTATAATAGTATAGATTACGGATTATTATGTTTTATAGCTCCACTTTTGGCGGTTTTAAAGATAATAACTACAAACATAAAAACAAATTCGCAGTGACCCGATAAATTGAAAATCAGCAATGCTAGTTAGATAATGCGTCTCTTAAAACGCTAGTGATTCCATTTGCAAGGACTATCCTCTTAAGAGAAGTTGATTCCGATAGCTCCCGAGCGCGCTGCATACAAATGAAGTTCCGCCCTATTTTCTATATTAACCGATTAAAGTCAATGAAATTTTTAAACACGATCTAGAAACAAATATCTGCTTACCATTTGTCAGATTTCCTTTTAAATATACAGTTTCAATGCTAGGATTAATTTAGGATTTGTATGGAAATCTTTGAGCCACGTTAACATTAGAACTAAATATTTAAAAGGAAATCTGGCAAATGCAAAGCATAGATATTGGGTTCTAGATCGTGTTAAATCTTTTTTTTTACTTTAATTACTTAAGGTTCAAACTAGAACGGAACTTCGGTATGTATGGAGCGCAGTACGAATTATATCCTCTTAAAGGCCTAATACATTATAATTAATTACTTAGGCCCTAAGATGCTTTCAGAGTTTCAGAGTGATAATCTTATATGTTATGTTCCCAACGTTATAAAAATAATTCAAACGCGACCTAAGATGGCGATCCAAGTGCCGTCTATATTATTAGCATCCTTTTAAACTAAGAGTCTAACCATCAAACTGAACAATGTTTACTATGGGAACAAACCGATCGGAGCAAAAAAATTATCAGCTGTTGCATACATTTGAGTCGAGTAGGCATTGCAGTTAAGTATGGAACAGCTGACTTTTTTTGCTCCGATCGGTTTGCTCCCATAGTAAAAGTTGTTCAGTTTGGGTAGACTCTTAGTTTAAAAGGTTGCTAAAGATACCAATTTCACTCTGTAGAGTCGTCCATGCAATGTATGGACCGGCGATGATTCTTTAAATTTTTTTTTTTTCAAGAAATGTATTAAAAATTGTATTAATTTAATCATACTAGTCAGTGTCATTTAGATATTGAGTTCTATTAAAATGCCTTAAGGTGTTTAAGTTAAACATTAAAAAATTTCTTTAAAATTTCAAGTTATGTTTCCGAATTCATTGCTTGCTATTTTTTCAAGTAACCGCCGAAATTACGCTGCGTCATTGCGCGGCGGTTACTTCGCCGGCGCTGCCGCGCTCTCATGTTTATTATTGGCAAGTGTACGTTCTATTTAATAGGCAATAACATTCAAATACCTCCCAATAACCCACCGCGACTATGATTGGGAGGAATTTGAAACTATCCTTTATTTTATACCTATTGATATCACTAGTATGGCCATAGTATAATAAAATAGTGGTTAAGCGCGACGGTCGCGACAAGTCAATTGTGTGCGGTGCTGGGGGGAGCGTGTCCCAGTACCGATTTTTCCAGTGGCCCATCTCCCGCACACCGCGCAAGCATAGACCCGCCGCGACCGCTAAGCTGTTCCAATATACAGGGTGTTAGGGTAAACATTTGCATTACTTTAAGGGTACCCATGATACTGAACAACTTTCCCAAAGAAACATAGGAAATTCGCAAAAAAATTCGTACTTTCCATATTAAATGCAATCAGCTGATCGAACATTTGTATGAAAAGTCGAATTTCCAATAGGTTTCTTTGGGAAAATTGTTCAGTATCATGGGTAGAATCACTCCTTTAAGTAATGCAACTGTTTACCCTAAAACCCTGCGTTATAAATTACGTTATGGTATGGCAGCATGATATAGAGCTATCACGCCTTATCTTCTTTTTTTTCGCGCGAACGAACGAGATAAAATGCGTGATTTAGCCTTATCGCGTGCTTTATACTACGGCGGCTGCAGCCACTGACCTTAAACACAGTATAAGAGAAAATATATAGTGCTACATACCTTAGATTAGCTGCTTGCAAACTTCTAATTCAAAATCTGTGTAGTTTTTAATCCTAACAGTGCAACGTTTATCCGGCGGATGTATGTGAACAGATGGGAATTATTGTGCGTACAGTGGAATTTACCAGTTGCCACATTAGGCAATTTTTTCGCCATTTAGGCTGCATTAGACTGCGTTTCCACCAGAGATGTGCGAGGTACCGAGGCGATGAGCGAGGAAACAATCCGCCAATAGCGCGCTCGCTCGATTGGTCGATTTTTTCCTCGCTCACCGCCTCGCTCGGGGTCAGTTGTCAAAGTTTATGGTAAAATCTGTCTAAAATAGTTTTTATTCTAATAGTGCAATGTGTATGCGGAGGATGTATTTGAACAGATGGGAATCATTGTGCGTACAGTGGAATTCTCCCCGCACAATGTCAACCCATTTGCTCTATACACTGACCATGCAATGCATTAGTAGGTCATAAATAATAGTCATAATCATAAAACTTCGAACAATATCTCTATTTCTCATACAGTTTTTGTTTGTATTCCTTGCTACCGACATAAAAAAAAGGTGGGATCTCTTCTGCGTACAGCAAATATCCTAATAGGTCTCGTCTAGTTTTTATCCTAATAGTGCAATGTTTATGCTGCGGATGTATTTAAGCAGATGGGAATCATTGTGCGTACAGTGGAATTCTCCCCGCACAATGTGTGCCCATTTGCTGTATTATGCCTCACTCACTGATCATGCATTATTAGATCATAATCATTAAACTCCGAACAATATCTCAATTTGTCACAGTTTGGCAGATTTGTCGTTTTTTTACAAACTTTTATTTTTTTTGCTTTGTAGTTAATATGTTTGGTACAAATCTTGCAAGTAACTTTTGATCCAGTTCCCAATATCAAGCAAAGCAAGTGCTGATCTGATGCTGGAGCCGGAAAGTACCTATAGTGAAAGGATCTCCGCTGTAGTTAACGTAGACTCGCCGAGTTTGGGCTCGTTAGATTGGTCTTGATGAGTAGTTGGCTTACAAATGGTGATCATTCTATCGAAATGTTCGAATTACTTAGATGGTATCGGTTCTGCGGTTGGCAAAATGATGCATTTTTGGTTGTTATTCTTGTTATCAAAATATAAAAAAGGTGGGATCGGCAGTGCTTATAGCAAAATGGTGTAGCCTTTTCTAGTTTTTATCCTAATAGTGGATTGCATTCGAATTACTTAGATGGTATCGGTTCTGCGTTCGGCAAAATGATGCATTTTTGGTTGTTATTCTTGTTATCAAAATATAAAAAAGGTGGGATCGGCAGTGCTTATAGCAAAATGGTGTAGCCTTTTCTAGTTTTTATCCTAATAGTGGATTGTTTATGCAGAGGATGTATTTGATCAGATGGGAATCATTGTGCGTACAGTGGAATTCTCCCCGCACAATGTAAACCCATTTGCTGTATACACTGACCATGCAATGCATTAGTAGGTCATAAACTCAATACTCATACTCATAAATGTCCGAAAAATATTTCAATTTGTTATACATTCTGAAACATTTGTGATTGTTAAAGAAATGATTAAAAAATGTGCGATTGGTTCTGCGTACAGCAAAATTGTGAAATCCTTGTCTAGTTTTTATCCTAATAGTGCAATGTTTATGCTGCGGATGTATTTAAGCAGATAGGAATCATTGTGCGTACAGTGGAATTCTCCCCGCACAATGTGTGCCCATTTGCTGTATTATGCCTCACTCACTGATCATGCATTATTAGATCATAATCATTAAACTCCGAACAATATCTCAATTTGTCACAGTTTGGAAGATTTGTCGTTTTTTTACAAACTTAAATTTTTTTTTGCTTTGTTAGTTAATATGTTTGGTACAAATCTTGCAAGTAACTTTTGAACAAGTTCCTAATATCAAGCAAAGCAAGTGCTGATCTGATGCTGGAGCCGGAAAGTACCTATAGTGAAAGGATATCCGCTGTAGTTAACGTAGACTCGCCGAGTTTGGGCTCGTTAGATTGGTCTTGATGAGTAGTTGGCTTACAAATGGTGATCATTCTATCGAAATGTTCGAATTACTTAGGTGGTATCGGTTCTGCGTTCGGCAAAATGATGCATTTTTGGTTGTTATTCTTGTTATCAAAATATAAAAAAGGTGGGATCGGCAGTGCTTATAGCAAAATGGTGTAGCCTTTTCTAGTTTTTATCCTAATAGTGCATTGTTTATGCAGAGGATGTATTTGATCAGATGGGAATCATTGTGCGTACAGTGGAATTCTCCCCGCACAATGTAAACCCATTTGCTGTATACACTGACCATGCAATGCATTAGTAGGTCATAAACTCAATACTCATACTCATAAATGTCCGAAAAATATTTCAATTTGTTATACATTCTGAAACATTTGTGATTGTTAAAGAAATGATTAAAAAATGTGCGATTGGTTCTGCGTACAGCAAAATGGTGAAATCCTTGTCTAGTTTTTATCCTAATAGTGCAATGTTTATGCTGCGGATGTATTTAAGCAGATGGGAATCATTGTGCGTACAGTGGAATTCTCCCCGCACAATGTGTGCCCATTTGCTGTATTATGCCTCACTCACTGATCATGCATTATTAGATCATAATCATTAAACTCCGAACAATATCTCAATTTGTCACAGTTTGGAAGATTTGTCGTTTTTTTACAAACTTAAATTTTTTTTTGCTTTGTTAGTTAATATGTTTGGTACAAATCTTGCAAGTAACTTTTGAACAAGTTCCTAATATCAAGCAAAGCAAGTGCTGATCTGATGCTGGAGCCGGAAAGTACCTATAGTGAAAGGATATCCGCTGTAGTTAACGTAGACTCGCCGAGTTTGGGCTCGTTAGATTGGTCTTGATGAGTAGTTGGCTTACAAATGGTGATCATTCTATCGAAATGTTCGAATTACTTAGGTAGTATCGGTTCTGCGTTCGGCAAAATGATGCATTTGTGGTTGTTATTCTTGTTATCAAAATATAAAAAGAAGGTGGGATCGGCTGTGCTTATAGCAAAATGGTGTAGCCTTTTCTAGTTTTTATCCTAATAGTGCATTGTTTATGCAGAGGATGTATTTGATCAGATGGAAATCATTGTGTGTACAGTGGAATTCTCCCCGGACAATGTAAACCCATTTGCTGTATACACTGACCATGCAATGCATTAGTAGGTACTTATAATCGTAAAACTCCGAGCAATATCTCAATTTGTCATACAGTCTAAAACAGCGTTTCCCTAACATTGTTCTGTACTGGCCCGGTAATTTTCACACTGCCCCTTCGTGACCCTCTTAATACTTTTAAACCCAAGCTAGCTAGTGTTCCATTAGATAAAATAATACACATTTTATTAATAGTAAAAATGTTTTATTAATACTAAATATTTTGGTATCGCCTATTTTCTAGAAGCTTTTTGCTTCTTTTAGGACATCAACAACGGTTAGACTTGTTGTGTTAGGAGTTTCGTACCACAATTGCTGCCAAAGTTTGATTTCATTCTTTATGTTGGGTAAATCATAAAATTGGTCGATAGTTCCGCAAGCTTCTTTGAGATTTTTAGTTGACATCGTTTGCATTTGCGCCGGGTGTAATTTAGATACTGCGAATGGTGGAGTGTTTTCTTCAGCAAAAATGGTTACCATTGTCTTAGTCAATGGTGTCATGCTACATTTCACTCCGTCTGTACTTGTTTGTGTTTCAATACACGCCTACATTACACTTTTATTTTTCTTTTTTACTAGTCTAAACTAAGAGTATACAAAGACAAACTATAGGTACAACTATCGCTGTCGCGAACACAGATACTTAAGCTTTGGGGTAAGCAGAGTCCAAAGCCCAATAAACATGGTAAGCTTTAGTGACTTCTGAACAATTATTCGGAAATTGGTATATCTAACCATTATACAAATATCTTTATTAGCAAAAGAGAAATTCAGTACACATGATACAATAGACCCCGCATTTACGCCCGATTTGTCAGGAAAAAAATTACTAATTTTAGTACAGAGTGGCGAAGTTAAAATGATTATGAGATTTAACATTTGAAACAATTTAACAAACAAAATTTTAGTACCTACAGAAAATTAAATTACTACTAATATAGGTAACGAAGACATGCAATGAAATTCGGTAACCTACCCATTTATTAAAAAAATTTGAAATATGTATTAAAAAGTGTGTGTGTGGGGGTGTGTGTGTTAGTGAGTTGGTGTTTTTACAAGGAAAGGCTAAGAGTGATTCAGTGGGAACATAATCAAGGGACTTTAAATAATTGGTTACTTTATGTTTAACCTCTGCCAAAGTTCGATTTCATTCTTTATGTTTAACCTCTAAGGTCTTTCAGGTTACATATCCCGTTAACTTTTCTGTATATAAAGGGGAATAGAAATGATCTGAAACGTTGAGCAAAGGTGGTCTTCACTCTCTGTGTTTTTATTATCATTCGACGGCTCTGCTCAGACTTCGTGAAATCAGATGAATTCACATCCATGTTCCTTATGAAAGGTGTTTATTACCTTGAGTATGAACTGCTGGCGGGCAGTTAGTACCTGCGCATCCTGATAAAGTAGATCAGTACTGAAGCGATATTTTACTGTTTTATTAATAGTACATATTTTGGTATCGCCTATTTAGTCACTAAATTTTAGTGCGAAGTATAGTCCGCGAACTTGGATTCTTTGGTAAAAAGACGATTTTCTCCCATAGTGCTTCTTAGCAATGTTTTTAACCTCCTGAGGCTACTAAACGATCGCTCTACTGTACAGGTAGTGCACAGTAGAGCGTTCATAATTTTTTACGCGTTTTCCGTTTCCAGAATGTCAGAAGCTGTTTGCTTCTTTTAGGACATCAACAACTGTTAGACTTGTTGGGTTAGGCGTTTCGTACCACAATTACTGCCAAAGTTCGATTTCATTATTTATATTCGATAAATCATAAAATTGGGCGATAGTTCCGCATGCTTCTTTGAGATTTTTAGTTGACATCGTTTGCATTTGCGCTGGGTGTAATTTAGATACTACGAATGATGGAGTGTTTTCTTCAGCAAAAATGGTTACCATTGTCTTAGTCAATGGTGTCATGCTACATTTCACTCCGTCTGTACTTGTTTGTGTTTCAATACACGCCTGCATTACACTTTTATTTTTATTTTTTACTAGTCTAAACTAAGAGTATACAAAGGCAAACTATAGGTACAACTATCGCTGTCGCGAACACAGATACTTAAGCTTTGGGGTACGCAGAGTCCAAAGCCTAATAAACATGGTAAGCTTTAGTGACTGCTGAACAATTATTCGGAAATTGGTATATCTAACCATTATACAAATATCTTTATTAGCAAAAGGGAAATTCAGTACACATGATACAATGGACCCCGCATTTACGCCTGGATTTGTCAGGAAAAAAATTACTAATTTTAGTACAGAGTGGCGAAGTTAAAATGATTATGAGATTTAACATTTGAAACAATTTAACAATGAAATTTTTAGTACCTACAGAAAATTAAATTACTACTAATAAAGGTAACGAAGACATGCAATGAAATTCAGTAACTTACCCATTTATTAAAAAATTTTGAAATATAAATTAAGAAGTGTGTTCAGTCCTTGTTCTTCTGCAAAGGGTAAACATTAATCCCTCGTGCCCAGCTCCCTGATGACCTTTGCCAAGTTCCATATTCCGAGGACTTCGGATGTACATAAATGCTGATTCACGTACGGCTCATCCTCTCGAAATGATGGTTCCCTTCACGGCTCGTAGATGAAGTCAGTTCGCCAGACGTTGCCGATGACGCCGCCATTGCACAATCAACAATCCAATTGTACGAAATAACAGTCCAGTACCAATTCAATTCAACAGTATATGTATTCAAGTCAACAGTAAAATGGGTAAGGAAAAATCGGGTAGGTACATAAAACTACAATTAACGGATGATGCTAAATGAATAATGACGACGGTACGCAAAGATTGAATCGTGGTACTAAGGGATGCATTAGAATCCACTCTAGAGAGAGTACAGACAACACTGCGTGGATGTGGGGTGCTCTGAGTCGGTTCCGGTACAGACTTTAACCTAACCTACCTAATGAAGTGGGGCGCTCTGAGTCTGTTCCGGGATAGACTTTCAACGAGACAAACAATTTTAGGTTAGATAGCCGACCCGTCTAAAGCACCGCAAGTATGTAACGCATTTAAATCTACACTGTATAATTATAGCATTATAAGTATTATACAGGGTTATATTCAATTTAAAGTTTTAACTCTTACTTCTTTCAAGAAGCAGAAGTAAGGGTATGGATCGTCGCACTTCGCATCTAACAAAGTGCATTCTGGTGACATTACTATGCAGTTTTCATTACCGTTGTAGTTGTTTGCGCACCAGCGCAAAACAAGATTTAAAAAAAATCACAGTTTCATGTTAAAACTTTTCAGTTAAGTGAAACTAGAACTTTTTAGTTCTAGAAATAATGTCTTTTTAAAGAAACACAGCTAAATTAAAAATGACGACGACCTATTAAATGTGACAACCCTAAGGGTAGGCGAAGTTTGGCAGCAACATAATGCTGTCTGGTGACATAACTATGCAGTTTTCGCATTCCTCCAACCATATTTCAAACATTTGGACTATGTATATATATGTAGTTTGGCAGCAACATATAGTGCCATCTGGTGGCATGACTATGCAGTTTTCATATCCGTTCTCGTTGTTTGCGCATTCCTCCAACCATGTTTCAATAATACACACTGTGTATTTAGTGGTCAAAGTTTGGCAGCAACATATAGTGCCGTCTCGTGACATGACTATGCACTGTTCTTCTCCGTTGTCGTTGTTTGCTCATTTCTCCAACCATATTTCAATCATACTGTTACGAGCGACGGGTTTCGGGATTGGAGTGAAACGCTAAGTCCAATTTATTTACAGAGTTTATTAGGTTACACACTTACACACGGACCACCTCGCAGAAGTTCCCCTTTTATTGTTTTTTTACAAATATTTCTTCTCTCTCTTTGTTCTAGAACATTCCTATTGTTTTTGGTTCTTTTCGAATATTCCTTCTCTCTCCGTTTTCTAGAACATTCCTAGACACGCCCATTTTTTTTGTCTCTTTCCAAATATTCTTACCCCCTCTTACTTTTCTAGAACATTTCCAACAACAATAAAATCTAGAATTATTTTCGACGAGTCTCGAACCATCGACCCCCGGCACGGGAGTCCATGCGTCGACCGCCGAGCTACGAAGCTTGTTGACAAACCGGCCGAATTTTTGAATGCCCTTCTATAGCTGCGTCATTTTACAGCATCCGTGACGATACGTAGGTACTGTGTATTTAGTGGTCAAAGTTTGGCAGCAACATATAGTGCCGTCTGGTGGCATGACTATGCCGTTTTCATATCCGTTCTCGTTGTTTGCGCATTCCTCCAACCATGTTTCAATAATACACACTGTGTATTTAGTGGTCAAAGTTTGGCAGCAACATGTAGTGCCGTCGGGTGACATGACTATGCACTGTTCTTCTCCGTTGTCGTTGTTTGTTCACTTCTCCAACCATATTTCAATCATACCTACGTAGGTACTGTGTATTTAGTGGTCGAAGTTTGGCAGCAACATATAGTGCCGCCTACTATGTACTTTTCTTTACCATTGTAGTTGTTGCGCACAAGCGCAAAACAAGATTTAAAAAAATTCACACTTTCATGTTAAAAATTTTTAGTTAAATGAAACTAAGAAAGAAGTTTTAAGAAATGAGGTCTTTTTAAATAAAAACCAGCTAAATTAAAAATGTCGACGATCTATTAAATGTGACAACCCTAAGGGTAGGCGAAGTTTGGCAGCAACATAGTGCTGTCTGTGACATGACTATGCAGTTTTCTACTCCGTTGCCGTTGTTTGCGCATTCCTCCAACCAAAATTATTTCAATCACACGCACTACATATTTAGTGGTTATGTTAATATTTTTATAATATTAATCCAGTGTACCTATGATATTATTATAATAATTAACGATTTGCTTTGCAATGATTTATATGGGTCGCCTGTATTGGTTTTTCTGTGCCTGAAATAAACAATTTTTATTTATTTTATTTTTATTTATATAGAGCTGTCTGGTGACATTACTATGCACTGTTCTTCTCCGTTCTCGTTGTTTGCGCATTTCTCCAACCATATTTCACTCATAAGTAGGTACTGTAGAAATGTGGTACTCTGCTTTTGCTTGGCTGCGAAAAGTTTTACTTAATGAAATACCTATTAAAGCTTGAGAAACAATTATATATTTCTTTTATTTGATAATTTATTGTAAAGCAAGACTGCAACTACTCTTTTGTCCCAAGGACGTAATGAAAAACTATCACCTAGCATCTTTGCTTTTTTCCGAGGTCCGTGTTCCAAATGTAATCTTGTATAGCAGCTAGTATTAAACCTCGTGACCTGTACTGTACTGTACCAGTACTGTGTATTTAGTGGTCAAAGTATGGCAACAACATATTATAGTTCCGTCTGGTGACATGACTATGCACTTTTCTTTACCATTGTAGCTGTTTGCACACAAGCGCAAAACAAGAAGCAAAGGGTTCATGTACTCATACCTAACAATATAATAAGACCTTTAATACTGTACATGAAAGCAAGGAATGAATTGAATTACAAAGATTAAAAAAAAATCACATTTTCATGTTAAAACTTTTTAGTTCTAGAAATAAGGTCTTTTAAAATAAACACAGCTAAATTAAAAATATCGACGACCTATTAAATGTGACAACCCTAAGGGTAAGGCGAAGTTTGGCAGCAACATAGTGCTGTCTGGTGACATGACTATGCAGTTTCCCACTCCGTTGCCGTTGTTTGCGCATTCCTCCAACCATATTTCAATCATATGAACTATGTATTTAGTGCTTAGTGCTCGAAGTTCAGCAACAATATATAGTGCCGTCTGGTGGCAAGACTTTGCAGTTTTCATATCCGTTCTTGTTATTTGCCCATTCCTCCAACCATGTTTCAATAATACACACTGTATATTTAGTGGTCATAGTTTGGCAGCAACATATAGCACCGTCTGGTGACGTGACTATGCACTGTTCTTCTCCGTTGTCGTTGTTTGTTCATTTCTCCAACCATATTTCAATCATACGTAGGTACTGTGTATTTAGTGGTTGAAGTTTGGCAGCAATATATAGTGCCGTCTGGTGGCATGACTATGCAGTTTTCATATCCGTTCTCGTTGTTTGCGCATTCCTCCAACCATGTTTCAATAATACACACTGTGTATTTAGTGGTCAAAGTTTGGCAGCAACATATATTGCCGTCTGGTGACATGACTATGCACTGATCTTCTCCGTCGTCGTTGTTTGCTCATTTCTCCAACCGTATTTCAATCATACGTAGGTACTGTGTATTTAGTGGTCAAAGTATGTAAGCAACATATAGTTCCGTCTGGTGACATGACTATGCACTTTTCTTTATCATTGTAGCTGTTAAGCGCAAAACAAGATTAAAAAATATTCACACTTTCTAGTTCTAGAAAACTTTTTAGTTCTAGAAATAAGGTCTTTTTAAATAAACACAGCTAAATTAAAAATGACGACGACCTATTAAATGTGACAACCCTAAGGGTAGGCGAAGTTTGGCAGCAACATACATAGTGCCGTCTGGTGGCATGACTACGCAGTTTTCATATCCGTTCTCGTTGTTTGCGCATTCCTCCAACCATGTTTCAATAATACGCACTGTGTATTTAGTGGTCAAAGTTTGGCAGCAATAGAATATAGTGCCGTCTGGAGACAGTACTATGCACTGTTCTTCTCCGTTGTCGCTGTTTGCGTATTTCTCAACCATATTTCAATCATACGTAAGTACTGTGTATTTAGTGCTCGAAGTTTGGCAGCAACATTGTAGTGCCGTCTGGTGACATGACTATGCACTTTTCTTTACCATTGTAGTTTTTTGCGCACAAGCGCGAAATAAGATAAGCAAGATAGCAGAAGGTGAAATAATTAGGTGTACATCCAGAAGAGAACCTTTCGGATCTAATGACACTCGATCCTGACCATGTTCAATAGTTGATGCGGAGAGAACTTACCACGAATAAAGTTTACATTAGCTACATTACCGGAGACGGTTAGTTAAGTATATGGAGGTTAAGTTTGCATGAGGCCGGAGGTCCAATTCCTCTCGGATATTATTCCATGACGTGAAGATCGTAAAGATGTGGCTGGAGTATGTTTAAGACATCCTTGAGTGGATTTTAAATCCTAACCTACAAACCCTGCAACAAAATACCGTTTAGAATCAGATATTTTACCGAATGACGACGACGGTCTCAATAAGGTTGATGATGTATACATACCATGACGAAGGACATGGGCTTGTTCGACCTTGGAAGGTGTCACGGCATAGCCGGCCGCATGGAGCGTATCACGACATTCGTGTGGAACAAAGCTAAAACAAAGAATTAAATATTAAAGGAGCATGACGTCGAGGATTGCCAGAAATACATATCTGATATCTAATTATCACTGACTACAAAGATTTCATTTTATTAAACCCGTGTCGACAGCTTTTGAAAATATTATATTTAAAAAATTCTAAACTTATGAAATGTGAAACTTATCACCAAATTAACATCATCAACGGCGCCTATTTTAGAGCAATTAGAAACGTTTAAGTTCAATCGTTACGAAATTATTTTAATTTTCTTCATTTTTGGTTTTAATTTATTTACTTGAATTGTCCGCCGTATTAGGACGAGATTTTTCACTAGGAGGCAGTAGCCTAAGACGTCTTGTATATACAGGGTGTTTGGTAGGGAGCTGTACATACGCCTAGGAACTAATGAAAATTAAATGTGTCCAATCGTAAAAGGATAGCAAATGAAACGCAAATTTGTTTAATGACTTATTTAATTACAAAATTTGTTCAAATTGGTGACCATTAACTTGTAAACAAGCTCGGCACCTCTTCCTCATCTCCACGGTCACCGTGGCAAGCAGCATTTCGTCGCGCATCGTATTGAAAACGGCTTGGATCTTGCTTATCAAAACCTCCCTTGTACTTCCTCTGCGTACTTTAACTCTTTCGCCCTTCACCAGACGTAGAAGTCAAGAAGGGTAAGGTCAGGCGACCTTGGAGGCCAGGGAATTGGCCCGTCCCGACCAATCCAAGCATCAGGGAAGGAGTTGTTTTAAACTCCCTCACTGCTAGGCTCCAATGGGCAGGACAGCCGTCGTGCTGAAAGACTTCGGGCCGATCTTCGTCAAACACATCTTCCACTAAAACGGGCAATTCATTTTCGAGGAAATGTAGGTAGTTTTGCCCGTTTAAGTTGTCTGGCAAGAAGTGCGGCCCTATCAAGCGATTGCCGATGACGCCTGCCCATACGTTCACAGAGAACCTTCTTTGGAATCCTCTGTGCCTCTTCACTCTTGGGTTTTGCTCTCTGGTAAGTAATGGAGATTGTGGTAGTTTACAATTCCTTCCCTGTCAAACTTTGACTCATCGGTCCAGAGAATACTCCGCAAAAAATGTATGCCCTCCACGTCCGTATGGAGCAAGTGGCGGCAAAACTGCATCCTTCTTGTGTAATCGCTTTCCTCTAAGCCTAAAACAATAAAAAATTCAATGTTAGCGTTTTCCCTATGACTTGGTAGCGATGTAACATTGATTGCTTTCTATGTCTTTCCATTTCTCTCTCTCTCTCTCTCTCTCACACACAAGCTCACGTTCATTTTAAAATTGCCTATGAAATTTACGTGCTAGTTCATTACATGAGAGCTAAAAACAAAAACTTAATGTAAAAAAAATACCTTGTACAGGGGTGTAGTGGAAAGGATAATTTCTATTTTCCCGAAGAACAGATCAGACTTTCCACAAGCTTAACCCAAGAGCCTGGGCTACGGTTCTGATCTGGTAGGATCTTCCGTAAATTGGGCCAATATCCGTTCGTCATCAGACAAATTTGGTTCAAATCTTTTGACACTTGGTTCTCAGAAATTTAAATTTCCGGTTTGTCGTAGACGCCGATAGGTAGAGCCAAACGTCTGGTGGTTGGGTACTCGTCGGTCAGGATACCGCTCTTGATAAATCCTCCGTGGCTCACGCCCATTGCAATTAGCCATTCAACCAACAGCATGTCGGCGTACTCTTCGTTAGTAAATCCAGGCATTTTACCAACAAGAAACGTGAACGTAGGTAAAAAACAACAAAACTTAACAAAAAAGAAAGTAATAACAAACTCAACAAAATTAACGAAAACAGTGGAGCGTCGTAACGGCAAGTACGCAAGTTAGCTAAGATGGGTAAATCTCGACTGACAAAGAGAGCAACACGTATTCTGTCTCTCACTCTCGGGTCGACGGGGGCAGGTAACTCGTTGTGCTCAACGAGTTACCTGCCCCCGTCGACCCGAGAGTGAAAGAGACAGAATACGTGTTGCTCTCGTGTAAGAGTGAGACAACAAATTTTACCTGCCAACTGTGGGCCAAACAGGTTTAAATTCCGGGAATTACATTTGTCTTACAAAGGTAGTCGTGATGGTAAAAGTGCCCTAATTGCAGAAATTAATTAATAACTTCGGAACTAAAAGTGATTATAATAATAATAACATAATAATAAATTTTATTTATTCGAATAACCATGATTCATTTTGTTAGTAACACACTTATGTAAACTATGTTAGTAGGTACTTAAAATTCAAATTACAATGGTTCAATGTCAAATTTACACAATACAATTAAATTAAATACAATTAAATTCCATTCATTTCAATTACATTCAATTCAATTAGGTACATCAATTCAATATGTCAAACGATCATTAGAAAACGATTATAACACTTTTAGCATATCGTTAGAAAGGGTATGGACTGGGGATGTTCTAAAAAAATCCGACTTCATAGACTACCACTGAATAAATTAAAAATGTTTTGATGAATTAGTTTTTCACATATTTATTGAAAATAGAAAACTAAAAAATACAAAAAATAGAAAAATAGAAAAAAAAAACTAAAAAACACGCCTGATGTGTGGGAGTGGTATAAACAAACAAAATGAGCCTGAGTTCGAGAGATTTACTAGTATAAATTGAAGAGATCCACATCCAACATCAGATCAACTTGATGGTACCAAATTAAGTCTTTATGTACCTATAGTAAACAGGCATAAACTTGGACTTTACGATAAAAGATAAATTGCGAACATAAAACACAAGAGAGAAACATAAGTCACAATTTTCATTGGTTTCAAATTCAGAAAAATAAATAAATAATAGTATACGTACCAGAGCATCGGTTGGTCATCAGCTTTGCCATTATCAGGCACAACCAGTTGAATGTTGGTACTGAAAGCATACAATAAAAAATCATAAATAAAGGTATACATTCTGTGTACTAAGTATCGGGAATTTGTCAATAAAACAAAAAATACAAATTATTCATCTAAATTTATTTTATCGCCTTCAAAGTAAGCCCCATCGCTTGCAATACAACATCTCCACCGCTTCACCCAGTCTTCCATACATTTTTCATAGGCTATTTGCGGTATGGCCTTAAGCTCATTCAGCGAATTTTCTTTTATGGCTTCTATCGACTCAAAACGTTTTCCTCGAAGTGGTAATTTTAACTTTGGAAATAAAAAAAAGTCAGACGGAGCCATATCAGGTGAATACGGTGCTTGGTCGAGAACTTTTGTAGAATTTTTCGCTAAAAACTCTTTCACTATAATGGCTGTGTGTGATGGTGCATTATCATGGTGCAGCATCCATGAGTTGTGTTGCCACAAATCTGGACGTTTTCGGCGGATACTCTCACGCAAACGCTTCATGACGCCTAAATAATATTCTTTATTCACTGTTTCTCCCTCTGGAAGGAATTCGGAGTGAACCACACCACGGTAGTCAAAAAAAACTGTCAACATCACCTTGATTTTGGAGCGACTTTGCCGCGGTTTTTTGGGTTTCGGCTCGTTTTCGAGACGCCATTCCGAAGACTGTTGGCTTGTTTGCATGTCGTACTCATAAACCCATGTCTCGTCGCCAGTTATTATACGTTTCATAAAGGTCGGATCCGTAGAAGCTCGGGAAACCATGTCTTCAGCGACATGCTTTCGCTGCGCTTTTTGAACAAAATTGAGTTCTTTTGGAACTAGTCGAGCGGCGACGCGTTTCATGCCTAAAATGTCAATGAGAATGTTGTGGACGGACTTAAAAGATATGTTCACCTCACTAGCCAACTCTCTCAGACTCATACGTCGATTTTCGAGCACTAGCTTCTTGATTCTGTCGATGTTTTCTTTGGTCGTAACGGTTGAAGGTCTACCAGAACGAGGCAAGTCTACTACTACTTCTCGGCCTTCTTTAAAAGCCTTATACCATTCATAAGCCCTTGTTTTCGATATACACGATTCGCCGTAGGTATTTCGCAACATTTTTAGTGATTCACCACATGAAATATCATTTGAAACACAAAATTTAAGGCACACTCTTTTTGTCCAACAATATTTTCCATTGTAAAAATCGCCGAGGACTCAAAACTATGACCAACAAAAAGTGTAGTTTAAAACAAATTAAATGACAGATCCCGCTCAAATTTTGCGCGCTAAATCAGTACAGTGCTACCAACATGCAGTAAAAAAATTAGAACGACCTCTTTTACGCGGGTCTTTTTATTGACATATTCCCGCTACTTTTTACACAGAGTAGTATATCTAGCTATCAGCTAGCAACTTCATCCACGTAGAATTAGGAGTTTATTACAAAAGAAACATTTTGAAGACACATACCTAGAGTGGAGACGCAGAAGCACCCGCTAGACGAAGATGCCCCCCGGGGGTTTTCGTAACTGCAACAGTTTTGCCAGTCACATAGACGTCTTATTGACGTCTAGTGCTTGATCAACTCTGAAACAAGTAGTATGGAAAATTATTCACCGAAAAATAATGGAAAACTACGTTCCCAAAAAAATGTAATGGAATAGAACATGTACCGTGGTAGCGGTGGCTCAAGCACACATACCTGAGTAGAGACGCAGAAGAATCCGCTAGATGAATATGCCCCCCGGGGGTTTTCGTAACTGTAACAGTTTTGCCAGTTACATGGACCGAACCCCCAGGGGTCTTATTGACGTCAAGTGCTCGATCAACTCTAAAACAAGTAGTATGGAAAATTATTCACCAAAAAAATAATGGAAACCTACGTTCCCAAAAATATTGAATGGAATAGAACATGTACCGTGGTGGCGGTGGCTCAAGGTTATGGCTTTTCTTTTGGGCCGCTTATAGCGAGCCCCATCATAAGGGCCCTCCGGGCCACAGAGGGCCTGTGCGAAGAATATTGGCGCTGCGGCGTCACCGACCGCGAACGATCCCTGGACGACGCAGACACCGATCGCAGTCGAGATAATCTAAAAAGATATAATTTATAAATTATACAGTCTTATTCACGATTAGTTCGACAAACGAAAGGGGGTGAAACTGGACACAATTTTATCCACGGAAATTAATAAAATTATTATTATAGATTATTATTTTTGTTGCTTTGAAACTCTGACACCAGGATTTGAAAGGATAAGCCACCTACCGACTTGCCCTGGTTATACACCAAAACTCTCCATAATAAATTTGTGGGAGACCAATGTCCAGCAGTGGACTTCTAAATGCTGATGATGATACTAGATAAGACCGACTATTTGGAAATTTCTCTAATTTTAAGTGTCTCAATCTACAAAATTTAGGTATGCAATAAATAACATTTGTTTTATTTAATCTGACGACTTAAAATAAGTTGACGTATAATATTATCACAAAATAACTTAATTTCCAAACACACAGTACATATCGTTTTCTACAGTCTAGGCATAATCATAAAGTAGCTCCTTACTTTTTATCACAATTAGCTAAAATATCCTGCGTTGGAAATCTTTTTTGCAGTCGGTACTGACGGACGACTGAAAATTTTCATTTCGCGCGCGCATTGTGGTTCACTTTAGTTATAAAATGCGTAAATATTTATCAAAATGGGCTCTAGATGAATTTATCTACCAACTTACATTATTCCTTAACACGAAATTAGCACACAAAGGATTTTGACCAAAAGCAGGCTGAAGATGCGTCATGCTTCATCACCATTCATTAACTAAAAATATTTGTCCGAATATTGAATCACTTGAGTTTTTTTATAGCCCTGTGCGAATGGGGGTATTAAATAAAATAAAATAATAACGTAACTTGATTTGTTTCGCCAAAGCTTTAGTTCCTTCCTCTTAGCGCCCAAGTTTCGCCGGCCCATAGGCTTAGCCCATAGATGACCGTAGGAGTTATAGACAATACCTATGCTACCTTCCTGGTAGTGAAGCAGAATTAAAATCAATATTTTGTCAAAAATATATGTCAGGTACTGCCTTTTAGGTATCACTATTTTATTTTATTTGTTAAGTACAGTACAACATGACCCATGTATTATTAATATCTTAACATAGAATACCTATAAGTACTTATTTTTAATCCAAGATTAGACTAAAATCTTTTTGCAATCTAAGGCATTATGGTTGCGTACTGGTGAGTTGACACGATATCTGACATGACTTGACAATGCATTCAACTTTTTACTCACAGGTAACCCAAAGAGAATGGAATCACTACGTTTTAAGAGTCGGCACTGCCTAACTAGCTTCGAAATCCAGGTATTAAATCTTTGGGGCCCATACAATCTAGTGTAGTTCATATCATACAATTATATTTCGTTCTGAGTGTCGCGGCACTGAGGTAACCGATGGAGGTATTCTTTGTAATCAAAGAGAATATAATCAAACGTTTTATTTGTAGTTAATGTTATACTCGTGATTCGAACACATTCAGCTCCTGAGGTCATAGCTACACCAGAATTTGGACACCAACTAGTAACTAGCTTTGGTTGTGGGAGATTACGTTAAGATCTCGATCATACAAAGTGTCAGCAGAATGCCCAGAAACACATATTATTCCCAGATTTACTCCAGTGCTTCAGGTAACATATCAAAAGTATACCTACGTGCTTTGATAGTATGTTGTCTATTCGGTTAGGTCTAGTTCAAATTCGTTTAATAAGTTTAGGAGAATAAAATAATAACTATATTAACATTACCTTTTAGAGTTCAAGACTGACAAGAGTTTGTGGTGCGTGTTGGCGATCAGCTAATAGAGAAGCATTCAAACAAAGGAGAATGCCCACGTGACTATAAGACATTGTATCGCTATCAAATCTATTATGCTACATTGTTATATGGGCTTAGTCGTGAGTGTTTTTTGTGCATAACAAGATGTATGTTTTTGACCACCCCGAAAGCTACGGTCTTGAGTATATGTAAGTGTGTGTAACAAGAAGTAACTAAGCTATAAATATATTCTAATTAAGGAATGGATGCTTTTGTTTTTATAACCTATCTTTTTATAAATTAGGATTATTCCAATTTCCCATCAAATAGTTTAACAATTTTCGTTTTACAATAATCCTTAGAACATTCCCTGTCTTTTGACGAAAAATTGACCAGACGCAGGATTAGCCTGACTTCCATAGAACTTTGGGCAATCTCCTTTAGCCGCTTTTACAAAAAAATGTTTGTTTTAATCTGATTTATGGCTTTGGGTACCACTCTTTTTATTATACTATTCTTTTTAGTTTATTGGGGTTGTATTTTTGGTGTCAAGAAAAATAAAACATGTTTATTTGTTAATTGTTTAATTCTTTAGCTTAGTTTTATATTTATTACATGCCTTTTACTGCATTGAAGGCAAATGCTTGTTATCTAATCTTGAAATATCTGTGCCTTTCAATATTTTATTAATAACACTGCACCAATTAAAAATTGTCAGCCTTAGGGTGCTTTTTGTGCTATGGATGCGTTTGATATCCACCAATCATATTCATTGGTGCACATAGCTTAGCACTGGTGGAAACGGATTCAACTAAAGCATGGTTTATACGAAGCCAAGTAATGCTGGCGCCAGTCCTACAGACAAGCCAGCGTTGGCCTGGCCCCTGTTGTTCAGACGAGGCCAATGGCATTCAATTCATTCACGGACTTTTCTTCGGGTGTGCACACGTTTGAAGTTAAAAAATAATGAATTCGCGGCAAACTCTGTTGAAAAGGAAATGTATAAAGAACATATCTGCACTATTAAGAGAAGAGTTAATTGATATATTAGAAAAAAAAAAAAGCAAAACGACTTTGGACAAGAAAATGGATAAGCGATAGACCTATAACTGGAGCTTCTGCTTTGTTGCTGAAACAACTAAGATTAGAAGATCCTTCTGAGTACAGGTTGGCGTTGCGGGTTACTGCTGAAAACTTTGATGAGTTACTTTCACTTATACAGAGCTCGATTCAGCGCCAAGACACTCTGATGAGAGATGCATTACCAGCAAAAATAAAACTAGAAGTAACATTATCGTTCTTAGCAACTGGAATGAGTTATCGAAGCCTGAGTCATTTTTACCGTGTTTCCAAACCATCTATATCACAATTCATACCAGAAGTTTGTCGAGCAATTTTTGAAGCATTAAAACAGTTTATTAAGGTAAGTGTTTATTTATTTACTTAAAGTTGAAATAATTAGGCACACATTGTTTCAAAATACAACAAACATGTTATCTTAAGCGTTATGGAAGGCTAGTTGAATGACATCACTGTTTTCTACGCTTTCGCCGTAATTGTTATTACTAAGAGTTTCTGGGGAAAATACACTATAAGTGGTATACTGGGAAGACGAAGAAGAACATGTCGATGGAATGGGCTCCGGAGTAGGACAGATTGTAGGTGTTGGCAGAGAGTATTGGGGTACTGTGTAGTTCGGAAGAACTTGTGTAGAATTCCAATTAGTAGACAGCGTATTTTGAGATTGCTGAACCGATTGTTGCATTTGATAAGAATTCTTGGTTCGTATATCTTTAAGCCTGGATTGAGTCAATATACTCTGAATCTTTTCCTTAGCAATGACTGCCTGTTCCTCTGTCAATTTTTTTAATTGTGCCGAGACGCTTTTTCCAAATATATCTAGTTCTGTTTCTTCGTTGCATGTGTTGTCGTTAATGTTTCTTAAGTCATTTATCATGTTAGATATTTGTGATATCTTGCTCCGTTTAGGTTTTGTGGGCGGGGTAAGTCGTGGTGTCTCTTCTGCAATCTCATTTTCTAACCCATTTTCATCAGAGCGTGGAACCGACGATGGTCCTTGTTCATTGCTATTCGATGATCCTGGTACATTGCTATTTGGGGTATCCTTGTTATCCTGTAATTAAACAACATAAAATAATGTAATTGTAATGTTATAGTATTTTTGTGCAACTTTAATTACTATCCTTTTTTACAGGTGCCAAATTCAGAAGAATGGAAAATAATCGAAAGGGGTTTTAAAACACGATGGAATTTCCCCTTATGTTATGGTTCTATAGACGGAAAACATGTGACAATTAAAGCTCCTCCTAAAAGTGGAAGTTTATACTTCAATTATAAAAAAACAAGCAGCGTCGTATTGTTAGCTATTGCCGATCACGACTACTGTTTTTCGTACATAGATGTCGGCGCGTGTGGTAGCGCATCTGATGGAGGAGTTTTTAAGAATAGTTCGATTTACCAAGACCTGGAAAATAACTTATTACCTGACAACGGAGTCATTGTGGGAGATGCGGCATTTCCACTAAAGACTTACTTAATGAAGCCGTACCCAGGTGTTAACCTCAGTACAGAACAAAAAGTTTTTAACTATAGGTTATCTCGGGCAAGACGCATAATCGAAAATGTATTTGGAATCTTAGTTAGTAGATTCCGGGTATTAGAAAAGCCAATACTAACTAACTTGGAAACAGTAGATGCAATCGTTTGTGCTTGTTGTGCCCTTCATAATTGGCTACGAAAGAAATCAAAGTCTTACATAACCGCTACTTGTGTTGATAGGGAAGATGAACAGGGAAATTATCTGCCCGGTTCATGGAGGAGCCAAATACATGCCCTACAGAGTATTGGCAATCAAGGTAGCAATCATTCAGCAGAAATAGCAAGAGAGAAAAGAGAAGTTTTGAAAAATTTGTTCATGAACGCAGGAAGTGTTCCTTGGCAATTAAATAGCATACATTAACAATCGACTTCTAAAATCAACATTGAAACGGACATTTATACATACAAACATACATACTTGCAGATCAAATAAATGACCTTCTTTTTTTGTAGTATGCATACCTAGTTGTGTGACAAAACTAGTGTCTGTAAGTGGCTTTATAATTTTGCTTATAATATGTAATTTTGGTAAAAAATAATGTAAAAAACTTACTATTGTTTTTCTCCTTATAGAAACCGGCTTTACAAACGAATCATATTCATCAAACCATTTTGCCTTTGGCTTATAAACGCTCCCCCCAGCCCCAGATCTTGTAGATTTTTCGATTTTGTCGATTTCCAAGTAGTACGTATTTCGAATACTTTTGATTTTTGCTTTCAGTTCATCGATAGTCAGTCCTTCTATATTCATTCCTTCTCGAAGTTGTTCCAGTGCTGAAGCGCGCATTTCTTTATTGCTGTATGCATCACAACGCTTATCCCACAAGCATTCGTGCTCTCTATAAAGTTGTACGAATTTTAAAGTATCGTCTTCGTTGAATTTTCTCGGCATTTTGTCGCAGAAATTCCAAACAAAAACAAAGACGCACACACCCTACGGACATTCGCCAGTGACTGGCGTGATGCGTCTACACGTGTCCGCAACGCTGGCGCGGGGGTCGAGGGGTATGCGGGCGGAGGTCACTGGCTTAAAAAATAGGCCGGCGCTCTATTCTCGCCAGCGTTGGCAGCCAGCGCTGGCTTGGCTTGAAAAACTGTTTACACAAGGCAAATACCAAGCCAGCGCTGGCTGCCAGTGAGACTGGCAGCCAGCGATGGCCTCGTGTAAATTATGCTTAAGATATGTTTTTTGTATGGAAGGATGCGTGCTATGGATGTGTGCTATGGATGCGTGCTATGAATGCGTGCTATGGATGCGTGCTATGGATGCGTGCTATGGACCATCGCGAGTGGTGTAGCTATGTGCAGAGCAGAGTACCTACAGTATGCCCGCGTTTTTCGCTGAAAGTAGACATGCCATCGTGGAAGCAAAAAGTTATTTTGTATCTCGCAATGTGCGAAGAAGAACTCATGGAGGAAGATGAATTGTTGTTCAGCTTTTTACTCCGACGAAGAAAACATAGATTCTGGTTACGAAATCATATTAAATATCACTCAATACACTCAGAATTCTTTACACTGTTCCGAACAGTTGATGATGATACGTTCCAGAATTCTTACAGAGTGACAAGAAGTACATTTGAATCATTACATAATTTGGTCGAACCATATATCAAGAAGGAAGATACTCACTACAGAAAATGTATCAGTTCTAAAGAAAGTAGTGGTGTGTTTAAAGTAAGTAGAGTTTAATAATCAGTCATTAATAATACAGCATATTTTCATTATTTACTTAACACTAAGAAATACTTTAGAAATATTAAAGAAAATAGAGAGAAATCAACGTTTCAAATTTCAAAATTAGTTAAGATTTTGTCTGTGCTGATTCTGTTCGTATTTTCTTGAATGCTTTGCGGTTCTGAAACTGGCAGTGTCTGTGGCGGTATCATGTTCGTATTTTCTTGAATGCTTTGTGGTTCTGAAACTGGCAGTGTCTGTGGCGGTATCATCTCAAACTGTAGAGAATTGCTAATATTTTGTTGTGAGCTTGATTCACCAGTGTTTGTGTAATAACCATATGTATGCTGACTATAGAGATGCGAATCTTCGGCTTCTGCTACTGCGTTGAAACAACTTCTTTTTACTCGTGCTTGTAAGTAACCGGGAAATTTCTTAGTGGTTTTCGCCAGCGACAAGAAAAAGTGGTCTATTTCATCATAATCATCTTTTGCACTACTTAGCATTTCCTTTAACTCAATGCGTTCTTGTCGGTGTTGTTTTTGGTTTTCTCGATGAAGTTGCAGTAATTCTGATAAGTCACTTCTTTTCTTCTTAGAAGGTGGTATCGATTCCATCAAATTGGCAGTTTTTTCGTGTTCCGAGTTCAACAGAAGATCTTCTTCAAATTGGTTTTGATCTAGGCTTTTATCTGATAGCACTGAACTTTGCGTAGAATCATCATTATTTCTCTCATCAGTTGTAGATGTTTCGTCGCCATAGTTTGATGTCCGATCTCTATTTGCCATATAAGGCAAAAGAAACTCCATGTGTTTTTCATACTTCCATTCTTTTTTTTTAGTTTCAGCTTGTCCACTTTTTTTGGATTTTATCCTCTTCAATACTTCGCGGTGGCTGTCTCGCAACTGTTTCCACCGATTTTTCGCGGTTTTACCTAAAAGAATACGGGTGGTAATTAATGAAAGACCGAATACATTAGAGTAAAAAAAAAACATTGAATTTACATATTTATCAAAATCATATCTCTTTTTTCAGGTATTTAGCAACGGGTCTCTCATTTACGAAATTGGCAGAAAATTTCAGAATTGGAATAACAACCGTGTCGACAATTGTTGATGAAGTTTGCGAGGCCCTATGGAATGTATTGCAGCCTCTTGTTATGCCAGAACCTTCTGAAAATGATTGGAGAAGAATTGCAAAAAAATTTGAAGATCTATGGCAATTCAAGAATTGTTTGGGGGCTCTTGACGGAAAACATGTTTAAATCACGTGTCCTGCAAATACAGGATCCTCTTTTTTCAATTATAAACATCGATTTTCCATTGTCCTTATGTGTTTAGCTGACGCTAAGAGGAAAATTATAATGGTTGACGTAGGGTCAATGGGCAGATTTAGTGATGGAGGCATATTCAATGACAGTAGTTTTGGAAGACGTCTGCGAGAAAAGAGACTGAATATTCCTCAACCCGAACCATTATATGAAGGCGGAGAACCAGTACCTTTTGTTTTCATAGGGGATGAAGCTTTCCCTTTGATGGGAAATCTTATGCGACCATACCCACGTGACCAATTAGATCCACAAAAGCGCATATTTAATTACAGGTTATCAAGGGCCCGTCGCATAGTCGAAGCAACATTTGGTGTACTAGCGCGGAAATGGTACGTGTATCGCAAAGATTTCGAGTGCAAAGTGGAAACAGTAGATAAAGTCGTAAAAGCATCGTGTGTGTTGCATAATTATTTAATTCAAACAGAAATTGATTACCTTAGTGGTTCTACTACAAGTGACACCTCAATATTTACTAATCTTAGTTACAACAATGACATATCAAATTTTGGAAGTTATCAAGTTAGAGATATATATTGCTCTTACTTCAATAACGAGGGAAGGGTGTCATGGCAAGACACTCGAATTTCATCTCGACTCGCTCAAAGAAATTAATATACCTCCTGAATGACAAATATTCAAATTTTGCGTTAAAATAGTTGTTAACAACCTACCTACTACCGAAATACCTACATATGTATTTAAATAAAAGTGTGTATACTTACTATCTTTAAAATTAGTTTCTTTCACAATTATCTCCCACGCTGCATCCCTTGTTTCATTACATTTGTACGTGTCTAACTTAGTATCCCAAAGGCAGGGGTATTTTTTGACCGCGTCTATTAGCTTTTCGTCCATTTTGTTTAATTCAGAAGCCGCCTTCTTCCTTAAACGTTACGAAATGAACTAAACGAGTCGCCGGCACGGCGCGGCAGGTCGCGTGAGCGCCTCTCCCCTCACCGCGCCGCCGCCCCCGTCGTTTCCCTACTATCGATACATAGCATAGATCGAGATGCGCATCTTTCTCGCACAGCTACTTTGCGGCGGCGCATCTTCGTAGCGCATCTTCCTCGCACAGCTACCTAGCGTAGTATTGGTGGAAACGGTCACATATTTTCGTAGCGTTGATTTCACATCTTCGTAGCATAGCTGCATAGCACATCTCTGGTGGAAAAGCACCCTTAAAGTTAAGCTAAGAAAGCTTTCTATAATATTTTCGTGAGTTTGACAATCGAGGAAGTCAAACGAGTAACTGGGAATTATATATTCTTTTATATCTTTAGTAATGTTTTTCTTGTGCGGTTGCTTTTCCAAGTTAGTACTTGTTTGCTTCCTCTGTAATCGTTGAAAAAAGCCTCATGGCTTGCTCCGAGAAGTAGGTCAATTTAATTTTTTTAAAGATTTAAATTCTTTAAAAGAAATACATGTGTGTGTTGCGTTTTCTTCACGTGATGTTAAATTTTTAGCACATTGCTCGCATGGAGTTTTTTTTTTTTAATTTTTCTTATGACCCACCCCGCTGCATAAGCCCGTTAGTGTACATTTAATCGTTCTTGGCGCGCAATTTGCAGAAAGTTTTCTGGTTCCCAACTCCGTAAGTTAGATCAGTAATCATCATTTATTTGCTTTTAAACAGGTTACAATATTGTAGGATATTCGTAACAATTATACATTATCTCCTGATTCAGCTAATTTATGCTTACCATTGTCTTATGATATTTATTTAACTCAGATTTACACCCTGTATAATTGTATTGGTTAGGTTAGGTATTATTTAGGTTAGGATTATTATTAGTTCATTGCAAATAAGATCTAGGTCACTAAGTCCTTCTAAAAGAATCTGAGTTACTACTACATAATGAGGGTTTTTAGACGATCACATCCGTCGGCCAATACTTAGATTTAGGTTTAAAAAAATTAAGTCAGCTATCATGAAGTAGTTCTTTGATTGGGCATATTATAATTTTAATTAGGATTAGGTATTACATATCATTAGGTTATTAAGATAGGTTAAGTTAGCTTTAGCTATACTAGATGGGAGTTGCGTTACACACTCTATGTTTATAAGAAAATCTAAGAGGATGTTAGATCTCAAAATGGCCACCACAGACACACACTTGCTCAAAGCGTCACCGGGTTCGACTGACAGGTTAGTGCGGGGCAGAAGCAACGTATGCAGCCAACTTCACACTAATAGTAACGACATCTACCGAACTATGCCTGTAGTCCATATTATAGGACTAGTCCATATTTAGAGAATCTACTCTACTTAAGCGTAGAGTAGAAATTTTGCCACCTCAAATACATATAAAGAGGGTAATGTTTATAATTTTAATGATTCATAAACAGGATACGTTTCGTGCGATACCGCAAATAGCACGTATGCACTTCTTTTGCACAATAAATACCTTAGATATGTCTGTACTATTGTACTTCAAGATTAGAAAACAAGCATTTGCCTTCAATGCAATTAAAGGCATATAATAAACATAAAACTAAGCTAAAGAATTCAAAAATTAAGAAATAAACATCTGTTTTATTGTTCTTGACACTTAAAAATACAACCCCAATAAACTAAAAAGAATAGTATAATATAAAGAGTGGTGTCCAAAGCCATAAATCAGATTTAAAAAAAAAAATGTATTATTATCCTGTGGTTTTGATAGCATCCAACGTGAAGAATATTAAGAAAAAAAAGCTGTTAAAATGAAGTACTGATGTTTATAAGGTGATTGGGTGGGTGGTGTTATTTGTTAATTTGATAAGCAAAATGTAACTACTAGCGACATCTGTGAATACCTTTGTTGTAACTAAAATAAAGTTTTAGTCTGTGGAAAACTACTCAAGCTGTTTTATTAGGTTATGTGCTCAGCGAAGTTTTTTAGTGTTTCTAGTAGTCTAAACTAATTGTACTGTTTCGGTTTCATCATAAAATGACGTCGAACTATATAGCGAATGTGCCGAAGTTAAAAGGTCGCGAGAATTATGACGATTGGTGTTTTGCGGCACAAAATGTTTTGGTGTTGGAAGGCATGGCGTCGGCCATTGAAAAGCAGCTACCGGCGGACGCGTCGACTGCAACTGAAAAGGCCGAAGATTCCAAAGCTAGGGCGAAGTTAATATTAACCATTGACCCATCGCTTTATGTCCACATCAAACATGCTGCGACAACGTATGAATTATGGAATACGCTGAAGAATATGTTCGATGACTCAGGTTATTCCAGGAAAATCAGTTTACTGAGAAAACTCATCAACATTCGGCTAGATAGTTGTGAATCCATGACGCAGTATGTGACCCAGATTGTAGAAACGGGTCAGCGACTTCAAGGAACAGGATTTAAGCTAACGGACGAGTGGATCGGAGCATTGATGTTGGCAGGATTACCCGAAATGTATGCGCCAATGATAATGGCTATCGAGCACTCGGGCATTGAGGTTAGTGCAGACGTCATCAAAACCAAGTTGATGGATATGTGTGCTGATGTTGGTAGTTACGGTTCGGAGAATGCTTTTTTGGCGAAAGGAACGCAACGATTTAAAAATGGCAACACTGATGGCAGCCACCAAAGAAAATCAAATCAAACGTCAAATCGAAATGTCAAAATAATAAAATGTTATAATTGTAAACAAACCGGGCATTACAGAAATCAGTGTCCACACGCAGATAACAGCGATAGAAAGAAATCAAATGCTTTCAGTGCTGTTTTCCTAAGTGGAAACTTCAATAAGAATAATTGGTATATTGATAGTGGGGCAAGTGAACACATGACGGCGAATAAAAACTATATCGTGAATCCGTCGCATCAACTTGAAACAAAGGAGATTATTATCGCGAACCAGACATGTGTTCCAGTGCTGTGTTCTGGTGATGTAGACATCGTTACAGTTGTGAACGGACATGAGTACGACATCACAGTTTCGGATGTATTGTGCATACCTAATTTAATAACAAACTTGCTTTCCGTGAGTCAGTTGATTAAGAATGGCAACAAGGTTAATTTCAAGGAAAATGCTTGCTTTATTTACAATCAACAGAATGAGCTCGTCGGTCTGGCAGAATTAGTAGATGGTGTGTACAGATTATACACTTCAGAAGCAGAACAGTTATTAGCAGCAACAGCAATAGCATCGAGTGAGACTTGGCACCGACGCTTGGGACATATAAACAGTACGAGTTTGAATAAAATGAAGAATGGAGCTGTAGAAGGAATTTCATACCCAGAATTGGCAAACATAGATAAATCGTCATGCATTATTTGCTGTGAAGGCAAGCAAGCCAGACTACCTTTTCAACCGAGTACGACAAAAACGGAGAATTTGCTAGAGGTGATTCACGCTGATGTGTGTGGCGGAATGGAGAATTTATCTATCGGAGGATCCCGATATTATGTTTTGTTCGTGGATGACTACAGCAAAATGGCATTTGTTTATTTTATGAAGATGAAGAGTGAAGTGTTTAAATATTTCATAGAGTTTCAGTCCATGGTTGAAAAACAGAAAGACAGAAAAATAAAAATTCTAAGGACAGATAACGGAGGGGAATTCTGTAGTCGAGAATTTGAGAAGTATTTAAAGGAGCAAGGAATAGTCCATCAAAAGACTAATGCTTATACGCCGCAGCAGAACGGTTTATGCGAGAGAATGAACAGGTCAGTAGTTGAAAAGGCCAGATGTTTGATATTTGACGCAGATTTAAACAAGAAATTCTGGGCAGAGGCAGTAAATACTTCAGTATATTTGAGAAATCGATCTGTCGTTACGGGACTGAACGACAAGACTCCTTATGAAGTCTGGACAGGCGAGAAGCCGAACCTAAGCCATTTACGTGTATTTGGCAGTGCAGTGATGGTACACATCCCAAAAGAGAAACGTTTGAAGTGGGACCGAAAGGCTAGAAAATTGATTCTTGTTGGCTATGCTGAAAATGTGAAGGGCTATAGGGTCTATGACCCAGATAATAACTCTGTAACTACTAGTCGTGACATAGTCATCATGGAGACTCCAGCTGAAAATACAGTAGACTTACAAGTGGAGACCAAGTCTTCAGCGGAGGATAATAGGCCAGAAGATACAGAAAGTTCAGATTCAGAAGAAGAGAAAGTGAGGGACAGTACATTTAATATAAATTCAGAAACTTCTCCGGTGAGTACCTCAGAGGATAGCTTCAGTGATACATCTTCAGATCCAAACATCACTTTGAAGAATTTAAGCGATGATGAAGCTCAATTAAAGCGAACAAGAAGAAAACCTGATTGGTTTGTTTTTAATAATTTATGTGTCGCTGAATGTGAAGACAGTGACAAGGAAATCACACTCACCGAAGCTTTGAATGGTCCGGAAAGTAAGTTTTGGACAGCGAGCATGAAGGAGGAGTTAGAATCGTTTAATGAAAATGACGCATGGGAACTTGTAGATCGTCCTCAAGATAGTACAGTGGTTGAGTGTCGGTGGGTGTTTAAAAAGAAGTATGACAGTTCTAATAATGTGCGTTATCGGGCAAGATTAGTGGCGAAAGGTTTTACCCAGAAAGAGGGTGTCGATTTTCATGAGACTTTTTCCCCTGTGCTTAGATATTCCACATTAAGGTTGTTATTTGCTCTGGCAGCAAAGTTAGATTTAGACATAAGTCATCTCGATGTAACCACTGCCTTCTTGAACGGTTTTTTGGATGAAACAGTTTACATGAAAAAACCTGCTACTTATAAATGTAATAGTAATGATAACAAAGTGTTAAAATTAAAACGAGCCATATACGGTTTGAAACAATCATCCAGGGCTTGGTATCAAAGGGTTAATGATTATTTAATAGATTTAGGTTATAAAAAAATCTAAGTATGAACCTTGTTTATTTACTAAATGTGAAGGAAGTGTTAAAGTTTTTATAGCACTGTTTGTTGACGACTTTTTTGTTTTTTCAAATTCTGCTTCTGCTACTGATCAATTGGTAAATGAATTGAGCCGTAAGTTTAAGATCAAAAACTTAGGTCAGTTAAGACAATGTTTGGGCTTGCGAGTCAAAATAAACAAAAATGTAATAACAGTTGATCAGGAACAGTATGTAGACAGTTTGTTAAGAAGATTTAAAATGTCACAATGTAAAACTGTAGAGACTCCAATGGAGGTGAATTTAAAATTGGAAAAATCACAAAATGTTTGTAATGATTATCCATATCAGCAACTTATAGGCAGCTTAATGTACTTGGCAGTTCTAACCCGACCAGATATTGCATATAGTGTAAGTTTCCTTAGCCAGTTTAATAATTCTTTTAATGAGACACATTGGAAACATGCAAGAAGGGTGCTGAAGTATTTGAAAAAGACTAAAAATCATGGTCTTGTATTTTGTAAAGATAATTCCTCTATTGAGGGTTTTGTAGACGCTGACTGGGGTTCAGATATTAATGACAGAAAATCTTTCTCTGGTTATTGCTTTAAATTGTCAAATACAGTCATTTCCTTTGAATGTAAAAAACAACGAAATGTTGCCTTGTCCAGCACAGAAGCTGAGTATATTTCTATGTCCGAAGCTAGTAAAGAGGCGATATATTTAAAAAATTTGTTGTTTGAAATTGTAAGAAAAACAGAACCTATTGTTTTATTTAACGATTGTCAAAGTGCTAAAAACTAGCTTTGAATCCAATTTTCCATCGGAGATCAAAACACATAGATATTAGGTATCATTTCGTAAGAGAGGCTGTGACTAAAAATTTTATCAAAATTGCATATTTGACCAAAAGTTTAGGGTCTGTTAAACATAATTATTTTAAGAAAAAGCTGGGTATTTTACCTGTTTCATAAATGTTTATAGGTTTATTTGTTCATTTTGTTAAGCGGAGGTGTTAATTTGATAAGCAAAATGTAACTACTAGCGACATCTGTGAATACCTTTGTTGTAACTAAAATAAAGTTTTAGTCTGTGGAAAACTACTCAAGCTGTTTTATTATATTTTCGTTGTAGGCGAGATTTCCGTTTGATGCGTAGCATCTCTACTAAGTATGTGATAGGACCTAATAGCGAAACCAGTAAAAATGTACACGTTATATGCTCGACGAATTCAAAGAACCTGCCACTTATGGTCAAAAGCCAATCAAATCAAAAGCGATTTTACTGATAGCAAAATAAGTACCTCTTGTTTCAAAGTCTCGAAGATTTGCGTATTTATTCCAGCTCCGATATTTAACTCTGTAACCTTTTTATTATGAGTTTGCTTCGAGGGCAAGATAAATATTCGGTCGAGAGCGCTATAAATTTTTCATCATTTGAAAATCGCCTTTCTTTCTGCTTTTTGGTGCATTGCTTGATCTGCATCCACATTATTTTCTCGGCCACTGGATTCATTTTTTCCGTAATTTTTTTAAGGATTTCTCCTTAAAATTTTGCTGCCCTACGAGCTCTTTGGCTAAAGTTTAACTGCTTTCGAAATTTAACATATTCGTTATAAAGTCTCGTGCAATTGGGCGTGATGGACTAGCTTTTGAGTAAGGCTCCTTTTTGCTACCGATTTTCTCGGAGTCGAAAGCAATGTTAGACTGCTACTGTAAAATTTCAAAAATATTACTATAATAATAGTTCATCGGATTTGAACGCCCAATTTTGCACAAAAATACTTTGGCAGGTACCTATTACCATTGGGCAGGTAATTGCTACTATTTACCTACCTACAAATAGTGATCACATCTTCTTTTTTCTATTATTGTAATGTCGTTTTCGACAAAACTAAATACTTTGTTATATGTTTTAGATTTAAGTCCTTTGACTAAAATTTTTTCTTAGTAAATATGCTCAAAAAGACGTAGGTCCTCTTGACGACAGAAACTTAGCCAAAATTGCATCGGGTGAGTTTATTTTGGCAATATTTCTGTGAGATCTCACGTTGAGATTTTTTTTTTACCTCAGTAGCTAGTGGCACTTCCTTCTGAAAATAAAAATAAATTGTTATCCTATCCTGTGGTTTCATAGTGCAGTATATGGTTTGAGTGAGTCGACAGTTTAAGAATAGTCATTTGTTCCGTCCGCCACTAAAAGCACTTTAACACTCGGATCTTCATGTGTCGAATGACCATCATAGACCAATAAGATTAAGATAAGATTTGTTTACAAATTGAATGAATTTAATACATTTGTAATGTCAAAACCTAAATTATTTATATTTTCACAATAGATTCATCTTCGCATGTAATAATTTCTTTATAAGCATTTATAAGTTATATTAATTATATCTATTTATATAATACAGGATTTAAAATTAAATGGGACACTTACTTAAAGGGGTGCTTCAAACCATCAAAATGAACAAGCTTCTATATGGGACCAATATCGAAATCGCGAAAAAAAAATCTGCTGTCCCATACATTTTGTATCCAGTTTGTAGTGTTGGTCCCATAGTAAAAGTTGTTCAGTTTGATTGTCCGAAGCACCAAATAAGTGTTCCATTTAATTTTACACCCTGTATAAGAAGTACAAATTATTTACTCAATTGTTAGTAGGTAATAATGTTCATATACGAGCAGGTAATATTAGATAGATAAGCTATTTTTCAGTAGTTACATTACATCTTAAAAATCATAAAATCATTAACTGAATAAAATCTGTGTTCATCCATCACCTCTTGGTGCTCTATATAGCTTAACTTAAAACTAGACTAGAGGGAGTTATGTCCCTTTAAGGCTTTCACTACAACAACATCAAAGTTTAATGCCAAATTGCAGATTCTGCATTTATTTGGTAAACTAATTTTAATAACAAAACTAAATACTAGTTCGAAAAGCGAGCGCAGTAACAATGCCAAAGAATATAACAGATAACAAAACTGTTGAATGAATGAATGAAACATACTTTATTTACACCAAACATACAATACATTGCACAGGAAACAAAAACTGGTTATGGTACTGTTTCGCTTTTTTCGTATTATTGTTGCCAAGCTTTAGAATAGCACTCGGAGATTGGTTCGATGTACGAGTTACTTTATTTTTAGTGACGACATCAGGAAATTTCAGGTGTTTTTTAAATGGGTCCTCATCTATAAGAGTTGGTGATGTTTCCGGAGCTGATGCTTTTAATATGTTTTCTGTGACTTATTTTACTGACAGTTCCCGATTTATTGTTAGAAGATTCTGTAGAAGTTATTGATTGTTTTTCTGCTAATATAATAAAATCATGATCGGGTTGTTCAATTGCATTAACATCATCAATTTTCAACGCAGAAGAAGCCAGATTTATGGCAGAAATTGTCCTAGCCTCCTTATTACCATAACTTGGTATAATAGGAGGGTTCTTTTTGGTGTCCGACTTTTTAGTGCATGTTTGTTGTTTAGCTGGTGAAACATCCAAAGACCTGTTGTAAGAGGATATGATCGTATATTATTCTTACTATATATAAACCATTTGCCATCCCTTGTGCCCAATAAACTAGTCATGTTCGCTGATGATGTTTCGGTAATGTTTAGATTCGGCAGAGGAAATGACTCCGGGCTGTCTGAAATGCTTATGGATACCCTGACAACCATTATAAATTGGCTAAACTCAGTAAAGCTACGTACGAACATCAATAAAACCAAAGTAATTCACTTCAGGAACCATATGACTAAGGCTATTGAATTAAATACGGACCTACATGGGAACATTTTAGAAGTCAACCACGATGCCAAATTCTTGGCTTGATTACTGACGCTTATCCGAACTGGAAGGCACATGTGGATAGTTTGGAGAATAAATTAAACAGCTTAGTCCAGATGTCCTCCAGGCGTATTACGCTTTTTTTCAATCAAGAGTACTATATGGGCTAGCAATGTTCAGTAAGTGGGGCGGTTCAGTAAATTTTAGTAAGATCTTCATACTTCAGAAGCGTTGCGTTAGAATCATAAACGGAAGGCCTCCAAAAAGGCTGCTCTCTAAGCGTATTACGCTTTTTTTCAATCAAGAGTACTATATGGGCTAGCAATGTTCAGTAAGTGGGGCGGTTCAGTAAATTTTAGTAAGATCTTCATACACTCGCGTGGAACCAAATCGACTCAACCCTTTAACGCGCATACGGGATGCCGTTTCTTAAATAAGGCATAGCTGATATTTAAGAAACATACATCATTTTAAAGCTTGGAATCTAAGCTTTAAAAAAAAACATTAATCATGAAAATCGGTACAGCACTTTTTTTAAATTGAAATTTGACTATAGGTATAGGAGAAATGATAAAATAAGAAATGAATTGATGTTAGCCAATCCTTTGTATAAAACCAAAAATTTGAACGAAAACAAGGAAAATTTATTAAATTAATACGGAGTGTTTCCTCCCTAGCCCTTATAAGAGTTTCTACGCGATTCCTCATTGATCTGATCAATTTTTTTATGTCTTCTTGAGGAAACGTTTCCCACTCCTCTAACAACGCCTCTTTCAGCTCCTGGATGTTCGAAGGAGCTGGATCTCTGGCCCGGACTTTGCGTTTGAGCTGGTCCCATACATGCTCAATCGGATTCATGTCGGGACTGAGCGCTGGCCAGTCCATGGTCCGTAAACCGACTTCGTCGAGGAACTGCCTAGTGACACGTGCAGTGTGACACCGGGCATTATCGTGCATTAACACGAAGTTATCACCGACAAAGCCTGCATACGGGACCACATGATCAATTAGGATGTCGGTGATATACCGATCAGCGGTCAGACCGCCTCCTCGGTCTCCCCCAGACACGAAAACGAGGGCTGTTCTACCCTCTAGGGATATGCCAGCCCACATCATACAGGAACCGCCTCCGTATGCGACTGTTTCACGGAAACAGCACTGTGCAAAGCGCTCTCCCGGACGCCTATAGACCCGGCCTCTCCTGTCACTGCCATGCAGACATACTCTGCACTCGTCAGTGAACAGGATAGGCCGCCGTTGGTCGATGCTCTACAGACGGTGCTGCCGTGCAAATTGCAAACTCGCTTGCCGGAGGCCTGCAGTCGATTTTGGGCCTTGGGAAAATTATTGAACGCAAGGTTAAAGCGATCAATAATTTTAATAATGTCAACAATAGATTACAGGAACAAAATTAATTTAAAAATTCATTTAGGTCATATGGACATAATTCCAATAATAAATTGAGTATGTATGCAAATTTTCTGACATAATAAGTAAGACGTAATCTTGAATTCCTAATGTATAATTCTTCACTGGAATAGGGTATTTAATCAGTATTTTTAATGTAATTCTAATTATTATTATCATCATCTAATTAAGTCATCCAATATATTATTTTAAATGTAATGTTTGCATGGTGATTTGATTTATGAGGATGTATAAATCTAGTCATATTTTTAATATAATCATTGTGTCTGTGAATCTACCTAATTACCTATTTTTAAAACACTTATATTTGCTTCACCCATTATGGGTAAAATTGTATTGGCTCCCAATGTATTTAGTACCTATTATGTTACCATCTTCGAAATTTACCTACAATTTATGGCATTAAATAAATGAAATGAAATCGTGATCTATACCTGCAAATGTAGTATATACATCTTGATGTTTTCTCTTTGATCCTGGTACTTTTCAGATTCTTCATCTTCTAGATTTTTATGGTGGGGATCTTTGTGTAGCTCAGCAACCGTTTCAATTTGGATAACATGCATCGTGACATTACATATCTCTGTTATATCTTAAAGTTCACATGTTTTTGATTGGCAGCATTTATTAAACTTACGCCACTTTCCACCAAAAGAATAGCGTCTTTCGTGTCTTTTTCGGTATGCAAGCCAGCATCCGTCTTCCTCTACGATTTCTCACCATCTTTTTGTAGGATCTAGAAAGTGATAAAAAATAACATTGGGGTTCATTGTTACAGTGTAACTTGTGAATTTTTTGAGTTTATATTTACTTAAAATTTTTTGACTCGTGATTAACACTGAATAAACATATTTTATAATAAAATAACAATCGCTTACCTAAAATCAAGATATTAGGAATAAAATGGAAAAGTCTCTTCACGATTTTTCTCGGAATTTTCACTGAAAATCCTTTTTTCAACGAAAGGCTGTACCAATATAAGAACGATCAAAATGTTAGAGACGGAGATATTCGATTTGTAACAATGTGCCCCCTGTAACAGAGATCCCCACATGACCCTACAGGTTCAATGATGTGGTCGGTCGAGGTAGTAAATAAAAAGACTGTTTGGATGGTATGGTTATGTAGACTCATCTGCAAGCAGTAATTTCTCAGAAAAAGTTATAGTTGTTTTCAAAATCATACTGCTCACATTGTAAAATGCCTAAGGAGCAATTGCAGAAGATGAAACAGCCGTTCAAGGTGGTGGTCGTTGGTTGTTATTTGTCCAAATTCGGTAATAAAAATATAAATGACAAATTCTCGATAACGCATGTACGTGTTAGTCGACCCCTGGGTACAGCTGGGCAAAGGCCTCCTTTCTCTTTGGGTGAGAGGATACTGTAGGTATACCTTTTGGACGAGGCGGCGGAAAAATCGACACATGTGTGCTGTCTACGGTGCCATTACATTCTGTATGCCGAAATTCTCTCCGTAGCCGTTGCTTATCCTCGTCTGCCCTTCCTCTGTTACAGGGAACTTGTTCCATTGGGGCATCAGTCTTTTCATTAATTTAGCTCACGAAGTCGAAGTGGGCCAGATATTTACTGACTGTAGCCTGGGCAATATACAGGTTGTGATCCCAACCAATCCCCCATCGGCAAGATACTTTACTGATGAATATAATAAGAATTTTAATATACATGTAAAGGCCCATCGCTCGTCAACAGCTCGAGATCGATCTGCAATTGAGCGCACAAATAATGAGCCATTTACTACTACTTAGGTTATTACCCTTTTGAATTTTTTCATAAGTTAGTACACAAAATGAAAATCAAAAATCTTAGTTTCATCTCCCATATCACATTACATTGAATTATTATTATCCGGTCGTTTTTAAAGTGTGATCCACGATTTTGAACACGCAAGCAGGTAAGATTCGTGCTTCTCTCCTCAGAAAATGTGACGTGACACTACTCAATTTTTCTTATTAACTGATCACTACTCATTATTTTTAATGGGCGTTTTATGACATTTATGAAAATGTTTTTTCGCCTTGCTTTTAAACTCGTCCTCGTCATCCACTTTATATTTGGTTCAAATATTTGCAGTATTTATTTATAAAAAATCTTTAACTCTAAAAGTTACATTTAATAAATAATCAATAAAATTGTCCTTATGTATTTCGCATTCTATGCAGTCAAAATCAATGTACATAAATTGTTTTAATTAATTGAGTAATATTTTCTTTATCCACTGTTTTAAAATTCAATTGTTAATGTCTTGTATAGCGGAAACACATATAATGAGAGTTTCTGGTGGACTATAAAGCCACCTTCGTCCTGCATACTCCCTATATGAACCTCTCCTAAGAACCTTTGTGTAGAGATAATAAACGATTATTTATTATTATATCTCTGTGGGGGGATTAAATTTTGTACACATTTTTGGCATCTTTTAAATATCTTATTATCCATTATGTATGAAGTATCCGTATACATAAAGCTAAAAAAAATATTTATAAGATGCCCCAAATGTGCAAATCCGGATGCATATTGAATCTCCCCCATTATCGGAGGATCGGCTTTATCTTTTATTTCCTGAATTTCGCAATTAGGAATATTTGCTTAATCACAAAAGGCCGTGGCTTTGCATTCATCTGTGATGATGATTGTCTGAACACACATGGTTCACAATTAGCCCCAGAGGCACACACTGGACATATAATATAATTATTTATTAATAACGTTGTCGGGTTTACGTTACGGTACCCATGGCTTCTAATGGACACATATACATTTTCAATAGGATCTTGGTTAAGGTGCCAAACCGAAGAAATGCCATACTCTTTCTCAAATTTTACTCTAATAGTTGCGTGCCATCCAGTGTCCACACCCAATTATTTATGGTAGAGACATTTTCCACCCTTCCTGAGGTAGCATTTACAAATTTCGTTGTATGCAGTACTTTTTTTGCTTCGTTCCAAAGAGCATGATGAGATGAATGTGGTCTTGCTGGTCCTAAAAGAGGTTTAGCCCGCTTTTTTGTGTAGCTCCCGTTGTGTGCGTCAAACAGTTTATCAAAAGAAAGGAGAAGAAATGTAGTGTCTTTGCACTCTACTGGGATACGTAGTATGTACATACGGCAAGATTTTGCTGGGCAACCCGACGGATCGGATCTTAGTGTATTTAGTTTCATTGTCTGAATAGACGGTAATTATAATAGATGATAAAGGAAAGACCCTCGTTCAGTGCCACCCGCTGTGCCCCGTGCTTATATTTATCTACAGGGCGTCCCACGGCGATGCCACACGGAGGGAAAGTACCTTAAATATTAAAGATAGGATATTTTACTGAAAGAAGACATCGTTAAATTTTTAATAATAAGTAGAACTGCATTCACAGATTTTTTTAAAACGCCTACCTCAACCGGGAATCAAACCCGCCAAATGTGATAGTAAAATTACATGTATTTTATAATAGCGTTTGAAAGGGCTACTCATAAGCATTATTTTTTCCTAAATAACCTAGCTTATTAAATGAAACTAAGATCATAAAATTTTACATTTTATTTAAAAAAAAATTAATTTATCAAATGCTCAAAATGTGATCCGTTCTGTTGTATACAAATTCTCACTCTTTTAATAATTTCTCTCCCTGTCGATTTACTTATTTTTGCATGGTGGATGTTTGAAATAATACGTCTAAGTTCATTTTGTAACTCCTGCACACTGTTGTACCGGTTCCTGTAAACTAAATCTTTTACATAACCCCATAAAAAAAAATCAAGTGGAGTTAGATCTGGGGATCTCGGTGGCCATCTAATTTGTCCAAAAGTGCCGATCCAGGAAGGAAAATGTTCATTAAGAAACTCGGCTGTTCTCCTACTGTTATGAGCCGGAGCCCCATCTTGCTGGAATATGAGATTTCGTCGATCTGCATCAGGAAGATTATTAATCTCATTTCTTAAAATCTCAAGTATTTCTAGATATCTTTCCGTGTTCAGAGTTCCTTCGTAAAAATGTATTAAGAGAACCCGGTTACTTACAATCCCACACCAACAGTTGAAAGAAAAACGCACTTGATCATTAGTCTCGCGGATTCGTAAGGGATTCTGTCTGGACCAAATGCGATTATTACGCCGGTTGTACATACCGTTGTTACTAAAGTTTGACTCGTCTGACCAAATAATGGTGTTCAAAAAATTTTGATCCTCAAGGATGTGTCTCTCGATATGTTGGCGGAAATTGAGTCGTCTTTCAGCATCTCCCGGCCGTAATTTTTGCACTAATCGCCCTTCAACATAACTTTTAAATTTGTATTTTTTCAGCACGCGATGTATTCTACTCTTTGAAATTCCAATTTGTTCTTCACCTTCCCTCACTGAACTCTTCGGGTACGCTTCAAAGTAAATCAGAATGTTGAGTTCATCATCGCTGACGTTTATTATCTGCTGCTGTGGTTGCTGTAAGCGATGATCAAAACGTCCTAAATTTGTTAAATTATCCACCAATCTTTTCAACACAAATCGAGATGGTGTGTATCTATCGGGATATCTTTCGCGGTACCACCGCAAAGCTAATGACCTTTGTGATTTAAAAAGTATGCTTCTATTAAATCCAAAATATTTTGGTACGCCATGGTAAGTAAATTAACACAAAAATTGCTAATAAACGAAAATGAAACTCACAATAAACAAAAGAACAGACGCTTGAAAATTTACGTGTTCCATTTTCGAATTATTTATTTTTACTAATATCAGCCAGTTGCATGGTAATTGTGAGCTCATGAAGAAATGCATACAAGTACCTACTAAACTTTATCGCTTTATTATTATCATGTACGTATACCACGGAAATCTCGTATCTCAAGTGGGTAGGAAATGATAATGTTAATTGTTGTAAGCATGGCCAAGTCAGAGGAAATTTCTCTGAACAAAATTTTAAATAAAATTTAAAATTTTATGATCTTAGTTTCATTTAATAAGCTAGGTTATTTAGGAAAAAATAATGCTTATGAGTAGCCCTTTCAAACGCTATTATAAAATACATGTAATTTTACTATCACATTTGGCGGGTTTGATTCCCGGTTGAGGTAGGCGATTTTTAAAAAATCTGGCATCGCCGTGGGACGCCCTGTATATCCGGCATTTTTTTTTTAGCCGGACAATCTGTATTATCTTTTTTGTGGCTAGATAGTTTTGGTATAACTCCGATTTTTTGTGATCCGTTGAACCTACAATGTCACCATCATTTATAGGATTAAATTTGCTGCAAAATTTCCAGTAGTTTGAACGGAGTATATGTTTGTTTGCTTAGCAATATCTGAAATAATATCAGGAGAAAAAAACTTATGAAAATAGTCGAGAGGCGATTCACAATCAGCTAAATCTTCGTAACCCTCATCACATTCTATTTCAAGTCTTACGTTTAAACACAGTTTCTTTCCATCTGTTAACAAGCCTAAACTTTTTAATTTCTCAATTTTATTTTTGCTGGAACTGATAATGGGCGTTTTGATTTACTTTTTCGTTATATCTTTGTCATAGCAATGCTTATTGTTGAGTAATTGCTTAGTAATCAGCAACCTCTCTATAGTTTTTGTTTCTAAACGATTTCTTTGTTATATTCTATTAAATATTTTGATTTGTGTGGCCAATGGTATGAAAAACTACCATTTGAGGTAATTCTGTTTGAGGTAATTTCATTCTCAATTTTTTATCGGTATGACATGTTGAAAATCTGCATGGATACTGAGAAATCTGTATATCTGGCAGCACTTATGCGGGGTCGTATTCTAATGATGGCGAGAATGTGCAAAACGATAGCGGTTTAATTTTTGAAGTGTACAACAGCCCTGTATGCAGCGATACCTGGTTCCTCGAACCACCGAATCGACTGTATTTCGGTGTGAAGTTTACATGCGAAATTTTCAAATGATGGTTGCTTCTTTTTCATTAAGATTATCAACACATATTATATTATTTTGAATTCTTGATGTTGGTGTTGAATATTGTTACAATGTGTTAAATTTTTTTTTTCATTTCTTCTTCGAATTGTTCTACCACAGTCCCTATATTGCGTTTGGTCTACTATGGACAGATTCTACTTTGGACATCATGTTCTACTTTGGCTTTGGACAGATTCTACTTTGGGGCAGATTCTACTTTTTTGACATTGGTCTTGTCATTTGTCAAATTTCTGGGTGTGTGGTACATTTGTTTTGGTAGAGGGATCAAAAATCAATACTGCCAGCTATCTTAACCCAATCTTTATTTATATAATGATAAATTTACCATGAAAAAGAATAAAAAGACTTCTCTTTTATGAACAATAATTTAAAAAAATAGTAAGCTGAAATCAATAATCATAAACCATTAATTATGTATTAAAAGTGAACAATAAAATGATAATACCTAATTAACAATGATAATTATTACGTTGTCAAGTGACCATGAAAAAAATTTACACTTATATCTCTTTTTTTAAATAATAATTATAAAATAAAGCTACATGGTCAAATTTATATAAATCAATTTCTTGAAATGTCCAGCAGTGGACGTCCATCGGCTGATGATGAATTTCTGGAAAAAATCTTCGACCGATATTTCGTGATTTTTAAGTTTAATCAAAACTTTTTGTATTTTTTGTCAAAGTTGATGTCACGGGATGGACGGTTTCGTGAATTTTGGATAAAGCTATTTTTGAGCCTCGAATCACTGTGTCGGGCTTCTTTACGCAATTTTTGGATGAAGTAGAACAGGCTTGGTCGCTTTGGTATTAGGACGTTAAGCCTGTGATGCCATCCTTCCAAGGCATTGTTTGTCCGGTGACGTTGATTGGCACAACTTAAAATTGAAGGACTCAATCGGAACCATTGCCGCTCGTAATAATTTTTGAAATTTTGCATACTATCGGTATGAATAGATTCCATTTTTTCCATTATAAATTGACGCCCATCCGGAATAAATTGTGCTGGAAGTATAGGTAAAATGGCAGCCGCTCTAACAATTTCTTTCTTCACTACTTCTGTTTACTTTTAATTCCTTCGCTTTCTTCCAGACAGCTCTCTGATAATGGTAGTAGCACTCATTTACATTTGATTGCGGGAAAACTGTTTTGACTGCGTTCATAATGCCTACTTCGTAGTCACATTTGAAGTGACGGATTTTTATACCCAGTCACTATTTCTTTTACAAACCTTTTTGTTGTTTTTTCTATTTGTTCGTTATTGACCGTTTTCATATAGGGTACCGTCTTTAGGTTCCATGCTACCTAAGAGATTATTTTATTATGTTCTTGCACGCCATGCACTTGATATACAGGGTGTCCCAGAAATGGTGAATCAAACTGCTATGGGAGGCAGCTTGACTAATGTCCTATCCATAAAAAATATTAAAAAAAATAAAACGCTCATGACCATAAAAAAAAAAGAATATCCAAAAAAAACGGGAAAATCATCAAATTTTTCTAAGTTTCCAGCTCTAATTATCGCGTTTTGGGATAATTTATAATTTTTTTCTGCCAATATTAATTGTTAGAGGTTGCTTCGACTGATTGTTAACATTTTACAAAAAAAAATGTCTGCACTTCGAGCACAGACCACTTAGTTTAATTGTTTTTTCTGAACCGAAAAATTTTCTTGCTATTTTAACCAGCTGTAGTATAAAAAAAATGTATGGGACTTGTGCCGCAAACTACTTCAAAAAGTTGCCTATTTAATGACGATTTTAAAATGGTACGAATCACAGAATTTACTTTACAAAATTGGGAGATATTAATTTTCTTGTGTGCTAGGGTGAAATTTGTGCAATTTCAAAATCACAGGTTTTTAAACATTATTTGCCATGTTAATAATAATGTCCCATAAGGCTCAAAATAAGTGTAAAAATAAGAGCAAAAAGCTAAGGTTTCAGTGTAAGATAAACCTAAGAAAACAAACAAGTGGTTTAAATCAACTTTAATTGTAGTTTAAATCAACTTTAATTGTGGTTTAAATCAACTTTAATTAACAATTACAATTAAAAAATAATAATTATTAAAACAATCGTAATTCCTACAAAAGGTGCTCAAACTGTCGTCCACCCGTGCGTATGCACAATCTGCATCTTCTTAAAAAATTTTGTTTAAGGCGTCGCAAGCTCATTGTGGAGATCTCCTGTGCGGCCTGGTTAATGCGCCTTCTTAATTCATCCAATGATGAAATTGGTGTATTCGGTCTGGAGTAAACTTTGTCCTTAAGGCAGCCCCAGTAAAAGAAATCCAGTGGATTGAGGTCTGGCGATCTCGCTGGCCATAAAATGGGCCCTAATCGGCCAATCCACAATCTCACTACACGTGCATAGTGGGCCGGACATCCGTCATTTTGTAACCACATACTTTGCAAGACGTCATCTGTTTCTTCTTCTAAGGCCTGAAACTGCGTTAAGCGGGCGCCCGCGACGGGCAACCGTCGCGTGTCTACGCGCGTGGACACGCGGGTGGGCTCCGTGGCTACGCGACGGTCCCCGTCGCGGGGACCCGTCGCGGAGACCGATTTACGCAGTGTCGCTAGTTCAATTTTAACGGTGTGCTTGTATAGTCGTGTCGATGGAGAACTTAATATATTATTACGTAGCAAAACGACGACTAGCAAAAAAAAAACGACAGCCAGTAAGCCCGTTTATTGAATCTAGGTTGTTGTGCGGGGAATTTGTTGTAAAGTTCAGTAAATTAAGAGAAAATGATAACTCATTTTACAAATATTTTAAAGTTTCGGTACAGGTCTACGACGAATTATTTTCGAAACTGGAACCATATTTGAAGATCAAAAATTTAAAAGTAAAATCTGTATCAGTCATATCACCAATGGAAAGGCTTGCAATAACATTGCGGTAAGTAAAAAATTATAATTTGTTCTTCATCATCTTTATTTTTGCTTAAGTATACTAATTAACATTATTTTTTTGCTCATTAATCACAATTATAATCACAGGTTTTTACTCGTACATTCTTACTGTTATTATTACCTACTAATTAGCATTATTTCTTTGCTCTTAAATCACTTTTATAATCACAGTTTTTGCATGTAGGTACATTATTTACTATTACTAATTAACATTATTGCAGCAGTCTAGGGCAGTCTTAATAATATTCTCGAAGTCTTCATTCTCATATAATTCTAATTAATCTTCTATTGTATTTGTGTTTTGAGTTTCTGTTCTGATATTAAGTGATCTTAAATCAATCGTGCTACTTGTATTTTGCGTTTCTGATAAATCCATAGTAATTGATGGTAAATCATCCAGAGTAAATACTGTTTCTTTTTCGATGTCAATCAAAGCTTCTAACACTTTGGTTCGAAATAATAATTTTTTAAATGTATTAAATTGTTTGACTGTTGGAATTAAAGATTTAAAAAAATTCAAGTCTTCGTCATCAGCATCAATATTGTTTTGTTTTACACACTGTAACAATTCTTTTTCAAAAGGAGTTGGTGATGATTGGCGTTTACGTTTTCGTGATGATTCTGGTTCTGTATTATTATTTGTACGTTCAAGATTTGAATTTCCGGAACTGGTGCTGGGTACTGAGATGTTATTATTTGCATTTGTAGATGAGTCTTGATCTTCACTCTGATTTTCTATAGATTCATCTGCTTCATTACTTGAGTTTGAATCTAAAAAGGTTAACATTTCAAAATAAATGTATTTCTTGCCTGGTTTAGCACCTGAACCTGATTTTTGTTTTTTTTTACTTGCTTTCACTTTCATGTATGTGTCCCTTGCAGTTTTCCATCGTGATTGCACTTTTATGACTGAAACAATAAAAAAAAATTACAGGTACGTGACAAGCGGACATACTTTCGTGGACCTACATCTGGCGTATCAGGCAGGAATAACCACAATCAGAAAAATAGTGAAAGAAGTATGTCAAATTATAAATGAAAGATTGAAGGAAGACTGCATGCCATTGTTTTCCCTTGCGCGTTGGGAAGAGATAGCAGAAGGTTTTTTGACGCAAGCTAATTTTCCCAACTGTATTGGTGCAATAGACGGGAAACATATACGTATTATAAGACCTCCTCACAGCGGTTCACTTTACTACAATTATAAGCATTATTATTCTATTGTTCTACTTGCAATGTGTAACGCAAATTATGAGTTTACCTACATAAATGTGGGGGTACAGGGTAAAGAATCTGATTCTGCAATTTTCACCCAAAGCCGCTTATTCCAACAAATGAATGATAATTTATTGGATATACCTCCTGCTAAAGCGTTACCCGTGCTACACAACAATAAATCAACCAACACTGCAGCAACCGTACCAATACCTTACGTTGTTGTAGGAGATGAAGCATTTGGGTTGTCTAGCCATGTCATGCGGCCATATGCTCGAGCTCTCAATTTGGACCATAAGAAAAAAATATTTAATTACAGATTAACAAGAGCGCGACGTTATATTGAATCAACTTTTGGTATCATGACTAATAAGTTTCGTATACTTCATCGTCCTTTAAACGTTTCAAAAGAGAACGCCATTTGTTTTGTCAAAGCGATATGTATTCTGCATAATTTTATTAGATCTAAACAAGATGACAATTTTGTCGACGATGTTGTCATTACACCACGCCATATTCGGGACGTCGACTATGGGTTTGGGAACACCCAAAGAGATGCGTATACAATACGCGATAAATTCGCTGATTATTTCGTCACAGATGGTAAGGTGTCGTGGCAAGATCGCAGTATTTTTTGAGACGTCTTCCAGCCTCACTGTATGAAGTAAAGGCACACTTGTTCATCTATCCTTTACTTTAGGTATATTAGTGGACCAAACTAAACAGGGATGATAGATATCGAACGCGACACAATAATAATTACTATAATTCTAGCTTAATCTCAAGTAACCTTGTATAATAAGTATCAATACCTACCCGTAGATTTATTATAATTACACATTGAAAACACAAATAGTATGTAAGTACTTACTTATCTCAAATATATTAGTAAAAAAATGTTTACCTGTTGTTTTTTTTTCCACCTCGCTGAAATTTTCAAAATTTTCAAACAATTCTTTGCAAATTTCTACCCATGCCGCTGTTCGGGCGTCTCGGTCTTTATACAGTTCATTCGCCTGGTCCCATATGGCAGGGTGACACTGCACTTCCACAATTACCCTCTCTGTATCGAAAGACATTGTCCTTGATTTTCTCCGAACGTGCGTGCGACCCGTATCACCTAGCGTTATTAACTGAACAAGCCCGTGCGTGTTCCCGCTGGCGGGGACCGCGCGCGCCCCCGCGACGGGTTCCGTCGCACGGAGGCGGGCCCCGTTGCGTGGGTGCGGGGCGCGCCTCCCCGTGACGGACACCCGCGCTGGTCCCCGCGACGGAGCACTTTTGTATGAAACCGCGCGGGTGCCCGCTTAACACAGTTTCAGGCCTAATAGTCCCGGCAGTGTGTCTCTCAATAGCTGTAAATAGTTTTCTGCATTGAGTGTAGCAGGCAGTTCGACTGGATCCACTATTTTGCCGTTAACAATACCAGTCCATAGGTTGATTTTGAACTGGTATTGTGAACGCTCTTCTCTCGCTAAATGAGGGTTTGCTAACTGCCAGCTATGTAAATTGTGGAGATTGGTATAACCATCTTTCTTGCAGGCCGATTCGTCGCTCCACAAAACTCGGTTAAAAAAATTTGGGTCTTCATCGTGTAACTGCAACATTCTTCGGCAAAAAGCTACACGTGGTGCATAATCACGACTTAATAAAGATTGTACTTTTTGTACATGGTATGGGTTCTTCTTTCGATAACTCGCATTGACGTGGACGGATCTTCAGTTACTTGTCCTACGACAACATCAACGTTACGTCCCTGAGGCCTTCCTCCATCAATATTAGGACCACCAGGAAGTCGGCTCCGTGAGTAAGAGTTTTGCACTCTTAAAAATACTCCATATTCTGGGTGCTGACGGTTTGGATATCGCCTAGCGTAAATCCTAGCAGCCTCCCTTGCAGAGTAACTTACTCCGCCTCTGGTGTTGACACGCCTTGTTTCTCCGTAAATAAGATGCATGTCGCAATACTCGCTTGGAGTGTAAAAATGTTGTCTTTGGTTAGCCATGATGTACATCAAATCAATTCCAGAGTAGCGCCAAGTCGTTGAGATCAATCACAAAAATCCGGTCCGAATCACGAGCAAAATCAAAAGTCCAAAGTAAAGCCAAGTTCGTAATGTAACACCTACTTCACAGGAAAAAAACAGAACACAAGTATAGCACAGAGCGTCAGACGTTGTACTGAATGAAAAGGATGAGATTGCCCTGCGCCACCGAATGGACGGACGGGGTCCTTCAACATTACTAATAACACAAAAGGTTAGAGTGAGACAGCAACACTGAGCGTCCATTGTTAAAGCATTAATAGACGTTCGGATATGGTGCGCTCGACACGCCACACGACCGCACCGCACCAAAGACGGTCCAGTGTTCTCCGCGCTACTAGACAGTGATCACGTCGACATGCCTCCTACTTTATCTAAACAAGCTAAAATCGCGTTAGTTGCGGAACCGTCGTAGCTACTACACCCATCGAAAGGAAGAGAAAAAAAGAAAAGAATGGGCAAAATTCTATTTTAAAGAGAGAGAGTCCTACAGTCATATGCGACTTTTAAAAGACCTTGATGATGAAGATTTTCGTATATATCTTCGCATGAGTTCCAATTCATTTGGTGAATTGCTTGAACTTGTGAAACCGTATATAACTAAAACCAATACAGTTATGAGAAAAGCTGTGACAGCTGAAGAGAGATTAGTGGCAACCTTAAAATATCTCGCGTCAGGAAGAGAATTCAGAGAACTCAAATTCGGTACAAGTATATCATCACAACTATTGTCTGAGATAATACCAGAGACCTGTAAAGCAATCTGTAAAGTGCTTAAAAATTATATAAAGGTATGTATTTAACCCTCTACTGCATGAATTATGGAGGATGCGATTAAAAAAATGTTTGATACTAAATATATGTTTATTGAGGCCTGAGGCTTACTTGGGATCATTGCAATGTATGTACCTGTGAGCGTTATTTATTTATTTATTTATCAAGTGCAAAAACAATAACAAAGATTTAAATAAATGTCTGAATTTTCAGAACCATATATGCTTTGTAACTATGCATTCGTCCAAAATTATTGTTGTAATAAATGGCTTCGTATGCATGTATTTTTAGCATTTTAACATGTATTGATAAGTTCTAGTTATGCAAGTGGCTAGATATCGGTTGTTTCTCTTAGTTGAAATGACATTTAGCTATTACCGTTTAAGTACTTAACGATTATCCTATGCTGAAAGCATAATTACGGACTTGTTACCAAATTAATTATACCAAAATATCAAATTTAGTTCTACTTTAAGCTATGGACATCCAAAATTGCGATGTTTATTTCAATATTTCTAAAATCTTATTTAAATCTTTATCTGTCAACATATTATAATTAAATTTGATAAGCATATTAGTCCCAATCTATCTAAGTACCTGGTATTCTAAAACTGTATTTTAACAAGTATAACTTGATGTTTTTGGGCAGTTGAAGCTTTATCATAGAAGATACATTAAAGTCCATCATAACTCAGACTGCGAGTAGATTATAAAGAAAATCGTTTATTCTCACAAACCTAGTATACATATTTTTCATGACACAAATCGACGTTCTGATGCATACGAAGCCATATATGGCATCTTACATAAATAAGGTAAATAATAGATAAAAAAAACAATCATCTAAAATGGATGATCTACAAATGAGGGGGAATGTCATGACTACCTAATTCATATTTTTAAAGTACTCTCACTTGCTTTTAATTAAGTTTTACATAAGTTGAAATCTGAAAAATTCTGTTTAGGGAGAAAGCAAGCGAGGTCGTGAAATGATGGTTGATTACTATAAAAGTTTATAAGAAAAGGTGTTTTGGAAAAAATATGTTTTGTTCTCTATGAATGTTGGCAATACGATTTAATAGGTAATTTAATATTTAACAAAATTTTTCCTATAATAAAAAAATATTTCTTCTAGAGGCCATATTTGGCTTTGTATGCAATAGAGGGTTAAAATAATAAGATAAATTCCATACAACATTATTTATTTATTTTTAAATCAACAGTAGTGTCTAAATATTTATGTAAGAAACAAAATCAAATTATTTGTTTTACATTTCCATTCGAAAAATATTTATTTTTTAAGAATCAAAAACTCTTATTAATTATACGTAATTCTGATCCTTTGCCCCGAAAAACCGTCTGCGTCATTTCTGAAGTACTACTTCCACTTGCACTAGTGTTTGGCACATTCAATTGTGTTTCTCCACTTGGAAGCAACTCTGATAGAGTGTCATTGGTAATGGTAATTGTTTCTGAGAAGTTATTTGGTAATAATACTTGACTAAAAGGCATGTATTGAGAATGTGGCTCTGCCTGCATAAATTGATATCGAATTTGCTGGTGTTTGAGGTTGAGAGGGTGTAGAGTGTTGGCGTAATGATGATGAATGTTGCAAATAGTGAGGTGACTGTGATGGTTGCGAATATTTAGGTGACTGTGATGTTTGCGAATAATGAGGAGACGGTGATGGTTGCGAATATTTAGGTGACTGTGATGGTTTAGAATATTGAGTAGACGGTGATGGATGCCAATGTTTAGGTGATGGTGATGGTGATGGTTGCAAATATTTAGGTGACTGTGGTGATGAAGACGGTAACGAATGTTGCTGATATAAATGGCTTCTATATAGTTGAGTGTAGTAGGATTGTGTGTCAGTATGTATGTTTTTATTTAAGTTTATTGAAGCATCTAAAGAGAGTTCTCCTAATTTAGCATAGAACAATAGTTCTCCAATCATTTTTCTACTATGCATCTTTGCAGTTTCGGTAACTCTTTCAATTGAGAGCTCACTGAGCGTCCAAAAGCATCTGCTGAGGTGTCTTCATGCGAGCTGCTCTCTTTGATTAATTGTGTCGCGGACTGTATCAATTCTTCTTGTTTCTTGTATAGAGCATTTTGCCGCTTGGTTGAACTCCTTTCCTTTTTTGTTGCAGGTTCCTGAAGCAGAAAGTGAATGGTTAAAAATAGCAAAAGACTTTGAACAAAAATGGCAGTTCAATCATTGTGTGGGTGCAATTGACGGAAAGCATATTCTTATCGAAAAGCCACCAGACTCAGGTTCAACGTACTACAATTACAAGGGAACATTCAGCATAGTTTTGCTTGGCATAGTTAATGCCAATTACGAATTTATTTATGTGAATGCTGGTACAAATGGGAGTATTTCTGATGGTGGAGTATTTAATCATACATCCTTTCATGAAAAGTTGTTGTCTGATCAACTGCATTTACCACGACCATCTGTCTTGTCGTCATCAGATGTAGTTGCTCCATATTGTCTAGTTGCAGACAGTGCATTTGCCATGAATGAAAATCTTGTAAAGCCATATCCACAGAAAAACTTGACACATGACAAAAGAATATTCAACTATAGACTTTCCAGAGCTAGGAGAATTGTTGAAAATACATTCGGAATATTAGCTGAACGCTTAAGGGTATTCAAAAAACCCATCACAGTGAATGTTGAAAATGTACCAATAATAGTAATGGCTTCATGTTTGCTGCACAATTTTCTGAGGAAAAAGTCAGAAAACTACGTCACAAGGAATTGTGTCGATCGGGAAGATACTAAAAATAATACTTTCCGACCAGGAGATTGGCGGAAAAATGACATCTCAGTAAATCTCAATAGAACAGAGAGACAACGTACTGCAGATGGTAATGCAGTCAGACAGATATTCACAGAATATTTTAACAATCAAGGCCGTGTTGATTTTCAGGAAACGTACTAAATATTTAAGTACGTACCTCGCTATTTGAATCTGAAGTTCCTGGTATATTATCTATTCCTTGTGATGTCGGAATTGTCTTCTCGTGAAGGAAAGTTAAATACGGATAGTACCATAGAGACGGAGAGTGCACGTTTTCCAACCCAGCACCAGTTGATTTGCTGGAATCCACCTACAAATAATTATAAACTATAAGATTTATGATAAAAAAAACAAATACCTATAGACTATATTGGTGTTGTAATTTGAACATTTTGGTGTAAAAAAGTATAAATATCAGTGTTTTACCTGAAAATAAAACAACTTATTATGACCTATACCTTATTCAAAGCCTAAACAGAGTGAGAGAGGTGTACCTCTTCCTGCGACCGCTGTGCCTACTACGGATAGAACTATATCTGTCTCTTTCCCTCATACCTCCGTCCTGTTCACACACTGCAGGGGCACGTGCATAAATACTGTGGACGGGCCGGCATTTGCTCATTGCGCTCTCACTTAATATTTTCTAGTATTCTCTCGGCAGGACTTACCTAGGCTTTGAATAAGGTATAGGTCATAATAGGTTGTTTTATTTTCAGGTAAAACACTGATATTATGACCCAGTACCGTTATTCAAAGCCTAAACAGAGTGAGAGCTTGTTTGTTGTCGCCTGGGTGAACAGGACGCCAATGATGTAGGAAATAGGTACCTACAGGTATTTAATCAAAATTATGTACCTATATTGAAGGATGTTTGGTACTTTGGTACAATCAACATAATCTGATTTAGTATTTTATTTAATCGTTTTAGTGTGAGAAAAAGAGAACATTCCAAATGCATTAAATTTGTTTTACCTTTATCTACATCTGACTAAACATAATCAGGAGAAAAAAAAAATTTTAATATTAAAATAAAAATAAAACATTACACTTCCAAAATGATCTTGATTTATTTACCTTTTAATTAAATAAATATACAGGTTTAATGCTTTCATAACATTGGTAAGTACAAGTACTTAAAAGAAAAGAAAATCTAATTATAGATACACTAGTTAGTTATACATTTATTCGATCAATCACAAAATATGAACATTTTTATACCTAATGTTTGTTAATTAAGTGAGAATCTGATTGATTGATTGACCAGGTACAAAATATTATGCAGGTTTAAAGCATTGCAATACATTATATTGGTTTAAAGGCGCTGCAGATCTAACTTCTTTTTTGTAAAACTTACGAAAGGTTTTCTGGGATCTCCAATTGCCTCTTGCCAAGATTTCTTCAATGGAGTGGTTATATGGTTAATATCAGCTTCAGAAAGCACAGACTTCACCCACCCAGCTATTATTGTTCTGGTAGCCTGTTTTACTGGATCACGAGTAGACATGAATAGACTGTCTAGACCAGCTGGACGTCTAGCTTCAGATATCTTCACTACTTGCTTTATCCAGAAGACCGGATCTAATTCTTTACATTTTTTGTTAGGAAGTAACCTCCATCCAGATTGAATGTATGAAGCAGAGTCTGTCTTGGAACCATGCGTTGGCCAAAATATTATATCTTCACTCTGTAAAGAAAAGTTTTGGCTAGCTATAGATAATAATGTCAGGTCATGTATTCTTCTTCCAGATACTAGTAATAACAGGATTGCTGCTCTGCGCGAGCACTCATATAGGTTATTTTCGTTAGGTTTATTGTTCGTAAGTGAAGTTATGAGCTTATTAATATCCCATATAGGGTTAGTATTGTGTTGTTTAGGTTTAGCCAGTGAAATAGATTTAAGCATTTGCTTCACTAAAAAATCAGAACTTAGCGCAGTTCCATTTTTTATATTACTAAAAGTTGACACAACTGATTTATGTAAGCAAATAGTTGAATATGCTAGTTTTTCATTAAGATGTAAGTATGATAAAAATCTGGCTAAGTCAGCTCCAGTAGGATTAGAAAATGATACATTATTGTACTTACACCATTTTACCCATCTGGACCAGACAGGTTTATATGTTTGAATTGTTGATTTACGCCAGCTTGACTTTAGCAGGTCTTTTTGTGCTTCAGTCCAACCTTGTAGTTGGTTCAACCCGCTCCACATTTCCACACTTCCAACACCATCTGGTTCGACTTCTCTGGTGCTCTGTTGGTTGACAGATCGACCAGGTTCTTCTCCAGGTTGTATATTGTGAAAGGAGGTGCAATGGCTCTGTTCTTCAGGTCTGAGCGCCAGAAAACTTGGTGCCACCTGGGAGCTACTACCAGATACGTGCCCCTGCAAAGGTTTAAATGTATCAATACTCTTGGTATGAGATTTGGTGGAGGAAACACCCAGGCCAGACTGAATGTCCAGACCCGGCTGAAAGCATTGTGAAAAGCTGCGTGCTTGTCTCGCTGATCCTGTGTTACATAGGTTGGAACAACTCTCGAGTGACTGGTCGCAAACAGGTCTATCTCTGGCGTACCCCATTTGGCGAAAATCATGCTGGTCACTCTTGGGAGCAGATGCCATTCCGGAGTCAGGGACATTCGTGACAGTCGATCGGCCACAGTATTGTAGCGACCCGGAATGTGATAAGGAACGACATGAATGTTGTATTGTTCTAAAATTTGAAAAACGTTGAATGTTATCTCCATTAGAGACACAGATTTCATACCCCCCTCGTTCCTTATGTAAGCTACCACTGACTGATTGTCGCTCTGAAGTAAAACTGTTTTGTGGCTCAGACAGGGAGCGAACGTTCTTACCACGATTTCGATTTTAATTGAGTATCGATTTTACTGTATTCGGTCTAATTATGGTACGAGATCCGACCGCAAAATTATGCACCTATCTCTTTTTTAAATGAAATTTGTTTCTAGTGAATGCTTACACAGGGGTTCCAGGGTTTCTAGAAAAATCTTGCCGCGAGTACTTTTTCCAGTATGATTTTTGGTACAATTTTTTCCACGTAACTGTTTGGGAAGTAAATGAGGTGCCATCGGAAGGATATTGATCTAAAGAACTGGAAAAACTAGGGTTGCCACCTCTTAGTCTGCCGCAACTCTAGGGTTGCCAGCCTCAAAGTAGTCATTTTTGAACCTGGCAACCCTACAGTTGCGGCAGACTGAGAGGTAGGAACCCTAGTTTTTCCAGTTCTTTAGATCAGTATCCTTCCGATGGCACCTCATTTACTCCCCAAACAGTTACGTGGAAAAAATTGTACCAAAAATCATACTGGAAAAAGTACTCGCGGCAAGATTTTTCTAGAAACCCTGGAACCCCTGTGTAAGCATTCACTAGAAACAAATTTCATTTAAAAAAGAGATAGGTGCATAATTTTGCGGTCGGATCTCGTACCATTACCAAGTAGCTTCTGAGAAAAAAAACGACGAATATGGTATTAACTAACTGTATTAAAATCTTAAAAGTAACTCGAAACAAACTCCGCTTAGAACTAAAATAAAACAATCGATTTACACTTCTTATTCATGTAGTTGTCGGTTAAAAATATTGTTGTCAGTATTAAAAAAAAAAAAAATCCATTGGACTGTTGTTATTTCTGTTAAAAAAAAATTAAAAACCAAGTTTCAGTCTTAAGAAAGTTATTCCTTGAAGAAATTTGATTGGCGATACGTAATGTTTATTTAATTTTTTTAGTAGTTTAGAGTACTTTAGATCGAATAATATGTCTCTTCTTCCTCGATTCTTTTCAAAATTTGAAAAATATGACCTATCTATTTTGCGATCAAAACGGTTGGCCTCTTTGATTAGCACATAGAACACCAGATATATGTTCGGTAATTTAGGAATTCGATTGTTAATGCGGTGGTGATAACCTTCACACACATTGGTGGTTCTATGCACATCATCAGCGCAACTTATCAATTCGTGGCCTTTGCGTAGCCACTGTTCTTCAAAATATTGAAGAAATGCGTGCATATTTAAGGCATCTGGAGCTGCATCTCGAATATCAAGCCATGCTTCTTCCATGTGTGTTGATGGCAGCAAAACAAAATATGAACATAATCTTATTATACTTCTGCAGGTTTTATAATCATAGTCATTTGGGTTATTTCTGGATTTCCTTCGTGCCAAACCTAACTCCTTTGCCTTTTTCCAAATGGCTTTATTGAAGTGTTGGTAACAACCTGTTACTTTCACACCAGGAAAAACAGCTTTTACCGCTTTTATCTGGGCCATTTCGTAGTCACATTTATATGTATCCATATGAACTCCAAGTTGCTCTTTTATTATTGAAAATAAACGCTTATAAGTATTTTCGGCCTTATTAGGCAATAAGGCGTATATAACGGGATACACATGTATGCTTTTTATATCAGAAAACACATCAAGATGATAATATCTATCATAATATACATTTGATAGAATGGCTTTGGGCATGATCTGAATGTTCCATCACCTTTATATGAAATACTTTTATGTAATTTTAACAGCTTTTTCGATTTGCGAGTGCAAAGTACAATAATTTTGTCACTTATTCCGTCTTCAATTACAATAAATTTTTTATTTAGTCCATTTGGGATTTTGACATCCTCTACTTTTTTGAACAAAAGATTTTCTGTGTTTAGATATCTTTTCCGTGCCCTGTATAAAGAACTTTTAATGGCAGAATATGCAGGTAAATCACATTTTGGTACATAGGGGTTACGTTCAACAAATGTTTCCACCATGTCGTCAAATATCTGTGGTATTGGGTTCAAATTAATACAAACCTCCTGCCTCATGTCATTTAATAGCTGTGTTGTTTTAATTTTTTCTCGATTGCCTGTGCAAGTATGTTTGGATTCTCGTTTTATCGATTTTTTGTCTGCACTAAGAGTAACGCTTGCTGAACATATTTGTCTTTGTGTGCATTTCCAGCAAGTAGTGCCATTATGATTTGACTTACCATCTTTTGTAAGCGTAAATTTTCCTCTGATTATGAGTAATTTTTTTTTCTTTCGATTTTTTGTAAATTCAATGGTCTTCATGTTATAGTTTTGACTCAAAACTTTATGGAAAAATACGTTACATCAAAATATGAATAATCAAAGCATAAAATGTTTAACAATTATGATTTTCACAAGAACAACGGCCAATGACAGATGTTATCAATGACATTATCTTTGAAGAGTTTTACAATAAAATTATTTTATAAGTGGTCTGTACTATACAGGTGACAATGGAGATTTTATTATTATGATTTTAATAGGTTTCCGGGGGCGCTGACAATGAAAATTACATCTGTTTTCAGTGAAAAATTAAAAACAAACTGAACACACTTTTTAACCGACCTGAAAAGGAGGTTCTCAGTTTGAGCCGTATGTAGGTATTAATATTTGGATTTTTTTCCGCGATTATCTCACGTTTGGTAAACGAAAATTCAACTTAATGGGAATCCAACATTCGGAAAATTCAACATAATGGGAGTTCAACTTTAATGCCAATTGAACATATTGGGATTCAACATAATGAGAATCAACTTAACGGGAATTTAACGTTCAGAAAATTCAACTTAATGGGAATCCAACGTTCAGAAAATTCAACATAACGGGATTTCAACTTAATGGTCCTGAACGATAATTTCTATTAAACTCTTTAAATTAAATGTATTTTTTCTTTTCTGGATAATATTGACTCGACAAAGTACCATACGCTCTTCTTCTGAAAATTTTGTCGTGCATTTATATTGACATTGTGTACAATCAATGAGTTTTGGGATCTTTGCTTGTCTACAAACCCGCTTTGTTACATACGGCAGACCTTCAGCGCGCCTTTTTCTGGCCACGTTTATCTTCCATGAGCTTCGATCCGGTACACGCCATCGACTCCGTCGTTTAATAGTCTTCCAGGTTCTAGTGAAAATTTCTTCGATGACGTCGGTTGCTACTTTTCTTGATTCGTTTACGAAAACACGGCCAAAAATATCCATGACCAATATCGATGCTATACTTGAACTTTCGGGTAAATCCTCATCCAGGTTGTGTATATTTAAATGACATCCGTCATTGTCCTGAACTGGCTGTAATATATTATTAGCCGAACCGTCGTTTAAATCCTCGTCCAAGTACGAGTAGTATGTGTCTACTTGCTGTAAACCTTTGTTAGGACTTGGTGGTAGATCGCAATTTTGTTGAGAAATAAAAGCAGCAATAGGTTCCACCAAATCTTCCAAAGTAATTAAGTCTTCCAAATAATTAATATTATTATCATTACATAATTCTTTGGAATCTCCACTAAACTTTTTCTCCATCTGTTCATCAACCCCATTCTTTGTTATTTCTGAAAATAGAAAATAAGACTTTATAGTAAAAATAAGTCATGAGCTTATGACTTACAAGTGCGATGACTAAAATAAAGAAGTTCCGTGAGTGACTGGCTGACAGACAGACAATACACAGCCCAAACCATTGAAATAGAAATATGTTTGGAATAAATATTTTACAGCGCATGGTAGATAGAAGGCTAAGAAAGTTTTTTTTTTTATTTCAACCCATAAATGGTACACCCCGTTGGTGTTGAAGTTTTCCAAACGTTCGACAAAGTCGTTAGACAAAAGCTTGTAAATAACGACTGGAAATTCAACTGGAAGTTAAGTTGACTGGAAGTTACGACGGCACCTAGCCTTTGTAATCAGTGGTATAATAATATAAGTATTCTACAAATATCCCGCTTATAATAAAATTGTTTCAACATACCTTTTTTATCCAAAGTTGGGCTAATATTTTCAGTCTCTTCATCAACTCCATCTTTTGCTTTTTCTGTAAAAAAGCACAGTCTTTGTTATAATAAATAGATAGGTAAACGTTATAACTGAAACTAAAAAAGGGATAATGTTCATACACAGAACACATACTTAATAATTAGGTATAATAAATGTTCAACTTACCTTCTTTATCCGAAGTAGGTCTTATAATATTTTCAGTCTGAGCTATAAAAACATCGTAAGCTTGAGACAAAAGCTCATCGTCTGTGTCATCAAAAGTTTGATCTTTATCTGAAAATAATAACAAGGATTAATAAGCTATTTTGAGTAGACTAAAACAATAACGTAGCTACCGGTATCAGGTAACATAATATTACCAATTACAGATAAAAAAGCTCCGTTAGTAGTTAGATAAACACAATAATGTAAAACCTGCCTACTTAAATGGTCTATGTTAAGTTTTAAGTTGAATTATGTCATAAATAATTTAACTGACAACTAAACAGAGACTGCTCGTGTAGGCAGGTTTCTGATTATTAACTACTAGATGACCGCGGCGAACTTCGTACCGCCTTAGAATCTTCCCGACACACACTTGACCGTTTTTTTAGCCTATGTTCATCACTGATAATGTAGCATTCTAATGGTGAACGAATTATTCAGATCGGACTAGAAGTTTCGGAGCCTATTCATTACAAACAAACAAACAAAAAATCAAATCTTTCCTCCTTATAATATTAGTATAGATATAGATAGATAGATAGATATAGATAGTATAGATAGATAAAGATAGACTAATACTAGCTGTCCATGTGGTGTCGGCTAAGAATAGCACCATCCCATTTTCCTCCCGTGGGAGGGTGTCGTAAAAGGCGACTAAAGGATCTACCGGACGACAGCAGCATGCATGCTGTGAGTACACACATTCAATTCAACTGCGATCGCCAACCCGCCTGCCAAACGTAGCGATTATGGCAAATCCCCCCATTTTGGGGGAGGCCTATGTCCAGCAGTGGACGTCTATCGGCTCATATGATGATGATGATGATGATGATGCCTAGCTGTCCGCCCGCGGCCACCTCCGCTTTGTTTTTTATTTTTCACGTGGGAATATGATTTTTTTGCCACTCTACAAAAGTAGCCTCACACTTCGCCCGATATAGATGAATTGTGTGGAAAAAGTGTGCAGTATGAAAGAAGGACAAACCAACAAACACTTTCGTATCCATACTAATACTATAAATGCGAAACTCTCTCTGTCTGTTTGTTTTTCACGGCTAAACCGCTGAACCTATTTCGATGAAAGTATTTGATAATATCGAATTAAAGTGGAAGCTACCTCCAAAATAATCTTTTACTTAACTTATAAAACTATTAATCTGTCTGCATTAACCCATAAGTCAGCAACAAAAGATTAAAATTGGAAAAATATCGCTTAGGTTAGGTCCTAACCTATAAAATATTATTTAACAATAACAACTCACTGAAATACTTACTTGTTGGTCTTAAACATTTTTTTCCTTGCAAGGGAGGCGGTTCTTTTGTAGATGAATCCATTTCAGTAATGAAACAAGCACTGGATAAACAGAAACTACAAAATATCTTACAAGTTTGTACAAAAACACGTGCTGCTTAAAGCGCGAGCGCAACGCAACTAACGCGCATTCGCGGGTCAGAACTCCCGCGCCAATACGAACTACGCGTGGATAGTTGGTTTTACTTCTAGATTCTTACTTGGTTAATGACTTAAATACTAGAGGTAAAAGATACTATAATGATTTACTCGTTGTTACTACACTATTAAAATACAGTTTAATAAGCATTAATCTCCAAGTAAAATAAGTTATCCTTTTATAGTTTCTATCACCAGTAGGTTTCTATCAAAGATCTTAATTAAATACAGTTATTATTCTTTGGTTCTCAAAAAAATAAAATTCTGCACATTAACTAATAATACTTGTCTTTAGCTTTAAATTTATTAGTCATGTCTTTAAGTTAGTCGGTTTTACATCTCACTAACTCTGAAACTAGCCGGTAGATTCATTAGTCGGTTTCACTAGTAGAAAGAGGATGAAAGGACATGTCCCAAAATGTATGGACCAAAAACCCAGAATCGACAGGAATGAAATGTATACCAGTGAATTGACCTTGAAATATAATATAATGTTACCAAGGTCGCAACCCTGAAATCGTTATAGTATAGGAGCTAGGAGCAAAATAATATAAGTAAAAAATTCGTTTAAAATAATGTTAAAAATAAGTTTACGTCATGTTCTGGCTTAATATGACGTTGTTATAATGTTGTAACACATTTTACAAGCAACAGCAACATAATAACATCATATTAAATCACAACATAACAAATACTCTGTTTTTTGTAACTTTTTTCTTTTGTCTCGTAGATACTACAATTGTTATAGTACTGTGTATATTATTGGTAATTCTGTGGCTTAGGATTGCAAATAAAAAAAATGGTATAGTATAGGAGCCAAGAGCCAAAAAAATGTTAAAAATAGTTAATAAATAATAAAAATGGGTGGAAATATCGTTGTGAATCATTCCTTTTTATAGTGTAAGTGTTATTTAGATAAGTTTAATCCACAACTACTTGTGTTACACATGAACGTACAAGCAAAAGCAACATAATAAAAACATCATGTTAAAGTAAAATCACAACATAACGTTGACTCTTTCTTTAATACTTATTTTTTTTGGCTTATAGATACTACAATCATCGTATTGTGTGTTATTGGTAATTATGTTGCTTTGGATAAAAAAAAAACAATTCTTTTCATAAATATTTTATTGCCCAAATAATCAAAGAAAATACAGTACATGTACGCGGCTTTGTTGTAACGGGAGATTTTCGAGACATTACCAAGACGCACGATAGATGGCGCCCTAAGTCATATTTGCCGTATCTGTCAAACGCGAGAAAACATAAAACCATAGATAAAAATAAATAAAATAAAATAAAAAAGCCTTTTATTTCTTGCTTCTTATTAAATTCGTTTACAAAGATATTATAATTCAATTTGGTACTATACTTATACTAAACTCATATTAATTGTTAGTTTAAAAAAATACTATTTGAGATTCATAATGTGTAAGTGTTATTAATAATTTGATATTACATTTAATCTAATTTATTGCATGCTTCTCTTAGTTATTTATTCTTAATATCTAATGTTTTTATTCATTTTTACAATTGCATTTCTTTATTTCCTTTCTTTCTTCCCTCTTTCTTTCTTCTTTCTTTTTTCCTTTATTGTATATTTGTCTAGTTTCTCTACAGTATAATATCAATATAGCTTAATAAATTTAATATATTTTACTTTAGTATTTATGTTTTTACTTGCATATTAGATTTTTAGTTATAGAATATTTATATTTTTACTGATTATTTATATTTCAGCAAGAAAACCCCTTCCCGGGTGAAGGCCTCCTCCAAAGATAGCCATATATCACGCTCCTTTGCTTCATTTATCCAGTGTGGGCCAGCAATCTTTTTGATGTCATCTTCCCAGCGCGCGTGGGCCCTTCCACGACGTCACCTTTTTGGTCCATCTTTGGTCTTGAAGTCGCGCCACATGTCCGGCCCACTTCCATTTTAATTTTTGAGCGTAGCACAGAGCATTTGTTGTTTGGGTAATTGATCTGATTTTTGTATGACGTATTTTATGTATTTTTCGTATGTTAAGCATGCTACGTTCCATTCCTCGCTGGCAGGTGTTTATGTCGTTTTTTATTTTAGTAGAAAATTTCCATGTTTGACAGGCATATGTTAAACACGGAAGGAGGCATGAATTCATGACTTTCGCTTTCCACTTGATTGGCATGCTCTGCTCTTGAATATATCTTTTAAACTCCAATATTTGTTCCAGGTATTTTTTGTCCTTCGTTCTACTTCTAACTCATTGTTTTTCCTGTCAAATCCGATTTGTTTTCCTAAATAAATATATTGTTCTGTATATTTCAGTGGTTCGTTTTCAATAGATATAGGTATTTTTGTGCTATTTGTCATTGTCATTGTTTTGGATAAATTCATTTCTAAACCTACTTTTTTACTGGCCACGTTTAGTGTTTCAATCATGGATTGTAGTTGAAAGCTTGTTTCTGAAAATAAAACTAGGTCGTCTGCAAATCTTAAGTGGGTCAAGTACCTGTCTTGTATTCTTATTCCGTGTCTTTTCCACTCTATTTTACTCATAATTGATTCTAGTACTGCTATAAATAATTTTGGGGACAGTGGGTCGCCTTGTCTTACGCCTCTTTTTACCGGAAATTTTTGACCTATGGTTTCTAGTTTAACTCTGCTTGTACAGTTATTGTAGATACTTTTGATCACTTGCTCTTCCAGGGTCTCCCATATGCTTGAATGTGATATTGAGTCAAAAGCTTTTTGGTAATCAATAAAGGCAATGTATAGAGGTCTCTGATATTCTTGGTATTTTTCCATAATTATTTCCAAGGTATGTATGTGATCCATTGTAGAGAAGCCTTTCCTGAAGCCTGCTTGCTCTATTGGTTGTTTTTCTTCAAGTGTAGTACTTATTCTCTTGTTTATAATAGAGGAGAAAAGTTTGTAGAGGCACGGCAGTAAGCTTATTGGTCTGTAATTTCCAATATCTTTTGGATCACCTTTTTTATAAAGTAGGATAATATCTGATTCCGACCATTGCGAGGGAGTGTACGCAGTTTTTATTATGAGGTTAAACATATATGCTAGTGGTGAGGCCAATATCGTATGGGCTAGTTTTATGGATTCGTTTGTAATATTGTCGGAACCTGGACTTTTGTCTGATTTCAGTTTTTTGATTGCTTCCATGATTTCTTTTTCATCGAATGCTTTGACACTTCTCGTAGTGGTTTTACACGTAGTGGCTCTTCTGGTACATCTTGAGTTAGTTAATGTTTTTGCGCTATATAGGTTTTTATAGAATTCGGTTGCTATAGTAATAATGTCATTGCGGTTGAAAAGTGTTTTTCCGGACCGATTTAGACCTTCTATCCATGCTTTATTTGTTCGTAGTTCCTTGTAAGCCTTTTTCGTACTTCCTGATTGAATGAGATGTTTTTCTATAGTGCCCTGTCTGTGTCTTGTGTAGTCGGCTTTTATATATTTGCTTGTGAGTTTGTACAGAGCAGGTAATTCGTTTTTCATAGATCGTGTTTTGTTTTCAGTTTTTTGTAGCTCTTGCCTTCTTTTCATAAGTAGTAATGTGCGTGCTGATAATATATTGTGGGGTTTTGAAGTATTTCGTCTTTTTCGAGCCTGCTGAAAGCTTTGGTTTATAGCGTTTATTAGTTTGTCGTAGTAGAGTTGTACTGATTCGTCATTTGGACACTCAAGTAGATCCGGTAGGTGCGTAGTAAGGCATTCTTGGTACTTGAGTATTTCCTCTTCATTTTTCAGAGTGCTGTTTTGATTGCTCGTAAAATGGACTCTGCTTTTTTTGGGTTTTGTAATTGTTATTGTTGCTCTAACTGGTCTGTGATCTGAGAAGAAATTGAGGTTTAGTGTTTCGGTATTTTGGAACATTTTCGGTTGATTAGACAATATAAAATCTATTTCGTTTCTATTTCTTCCGTTTGGAGAAAGCCAGGTCCACTTGCGGTTTGATTTCTTTTTGAAAAAGGTGTTGGTAATCGATAGTTTGTTTTCAAAAGCGAAGTCTATTAATTGTTGCCCTCTCTCATTTCTTTCCCCGTAACCGTTTTGCTTCATTATTAAATACTCGTCCGCTCTAGGTTGCCCTATTTTTGCGTTAAAGTCGCCCATTAAAATGAAGTCTTTGTTTGCTAGTTCTATGGCCTTATTAATTGTCATGTAGAAGTAGTTGACCTCTTCATCCTTTGCTGATTCTGTAGGTGCGTATGCTTATATAATAGACAACTTTAGACCTTGTAGGTCTAAGTTTAGTAATGCCACTCGTTCTGTTTTGCCGATAAAGCTTTCCAGATTCTGTTTTAGGTACTTTTTTATCAAAAAGCCCATCCCATACAGGCCTGGTGTTTGACCGATGTAGCAGAGCAAGAAGTCGTCATACTCTTCTATTTTATTTCCCAGTCTTCTCATTTCAGATATACCAATTATGTCGTATTTTACTTCTTTTAAAGGCCCGTTTACACAGTGCGAGCTGCTGCCTGGCGAGTAGACAGCTACTCGGTTTGTCTACTCGTACGCCAGTAGCTCGGCTCGCCTTTGCTGTCTACACGACGCCTGCTACTGCCCAGTCCGAGTCGAGTGACGATGTCCACTGAACGTGCTTTGATTAAAAAAACTGTGATTCGCTCAATGACTACCATATTATGCCAGGAATTGGAAAATATGTATAACCATTGTCAACATCAAAAGAAAAAGGAGCGAAAGAAAAGGATTTGGATTAGAAATTGGATGGCTAGAAGATCTTTAGGGGCAACACATATGATTCTCAATGAGCTTTACCATGAAGACCCCCGAGAATATAAAGCAGTGATGAGAGCGACACCTGAACAAGTCGAAATACTTTTAAATTGGATAAAACCAAAAATAGAACGTCAAGACACATTGATGAGAGATGCCTTAGCAGCAAGGGTAAAGTTGGAAGTAACCCTGTGTTTCCTAACCTCAGGAATATCATTCAGACTGCTATCAGTATTTTTCAGGATTTCTAAAGCTTCTATATCAAAATTTATACCAGAAGTTTGTGATGCTATTTCTGAAGCTTTGGACGAACATTTTCAAGTAAGTAAAAGTTAATTAACTCAATGATAAAATATGACGTGTGACTCATTCATTTATTTTCCAAAGACAAATTAAACCATAACTAGAAACATTACTGCATTTTGGTTACATTAGCATTTAACATCGCTCTAACTATAGGATCATTAAAGTCAATAATGCTGTATGACGCACATGATGATTGTTCTGGTTGAACTGGCTGCTGCGCAGAAACTGTTTCGACTGCCTCGTAGGATGCATGTGATGATTGCTGAGAAACTGATTGAAGTGGCTGCTGCACGGACTGCATCGCTCTGACTATAGGATCATTAAAGTCACTAACGTTGTATGACGCACTCCATGATTGTTCTGGTTGAACGGGCTGCACGGAAATGCCTGGGAATGGCACACTGGGTCCTGGTGATGGTGACGGTATGTAGGGCTGTGGTGACGAAGCACTGTATGAGGAAAGGGAAGATGCATTCCGGGCGTATATAGCTCTTTTTCGGTATCGTGAAAGTACTCGATGAATTTCATCTTTGGCATCTATAAAATCCAGTAATGGGAGCTGTCTCAATTGAATAGCCACGTGTTTTCCAACAACATCATACTCGTCTTCTTGTTGTTGAGAAGAACTGGAAGATTCTATATTACTGTTTAGTTGCTTTAGCTGCTTTAATTCCACTCATTTCTTGGGCAGTATTCTGTGACTTTTTAGCTTTACCCGGGTTTTTTTTTCTTTGTTGTTTGTTTGTTGTCACTGGAGTTGATTGATGTATCATCAGATTTATCAAGAGTTTTATCACCCGTCTTATCATCAGTATTTTCATCAGTGTTCTCTTCCATGTCTTGACTAACAGCATTTTCCAAATCCGGTGTGTTGTCTTTCTGCAATTAGAATACAAAATTAATATATTTTTCAGGTACCAAACAGAAAGGAATGGGAAGAGATACAAGTAGGATTTCACCAAAGGTGGAACTTCCCAGGATGTTGTGGAGCCATCGATGGCAAACATGTGGTGATTCAAGCTCCCCGATGCTGGTAGTGAATACTACAATTATAAAGGAACCAACAGCTTGGTGCTCCTAGCGATCGTGGATCATGACTACTGCTTTAAATATGTGGACATCGGCTGGTGACGGTGGTGTTTTCCAAGCTTCCTCATTGTATCCAGTGTTGGAAAATGGGTCATTATTGCCAGAAGGCGGATTTTTAGTGGGAGATGACGCTTTTCCTCTCAAAACTTACTTATTGAAACGCTATCCAAAAGAGACCACGACAGCTGAAAAAACTTACAATTACAGACTCTCTAGGGCAAGACGCATAGTAGAAAATGGATTTGGTATTTTAGCATCTCGCTTTCGTGTTTTGGGAAAACCTATCCAGTTGCAAGAGGACACCATAATAAAAATTATTCGAACTACATGCGTACTGCACAACTGGTTACGGAAATCTTCACCACACATCTACACTCCTCCTGGTAGTGTAGATTATGAAGATATTACAAATTTCACTGTCAACCTTGGAACGTGGAGATCAGAAATAAATGCGTTACCGAGTATCGCCCGATCGCGAACAAATAACAGATCAAAAGCAGTTGCCGAAAAATTGAGAGAAAAATATAAAAACTACTTCTGTAATGACGGTGCTGTCTCCTGGCAAACTCGAATGATTAATTAAATGTAACCAATTATATCAGTCGAATAAAGAATACTCACCAGATTGGATGTTGTTTCCTTTTCCTTTAAATTAATTGTTTTCATTATATAATCCATTACATCGAACCATTTGCAATATTATGCAATGCAATATTATTGTCAGAAGACCATCTATCTGCAGCCATGTTGAACTCGGTTTCGTACGTAGGCGTAGCACACAAAACACGGGTTCCACTCACAACTGTCCGGCGGGCACTGGCGAGCTACTGCCGAACGCGTCCAAACGATGCGAGCGACGGCCGAGCCGCTGTCATGTGCGAGTTGCTGCCGGGCGAGCGGGCGAGCGAAAACAAAAAATGTTGAAGTAACTCGGATGCGAGCTACTAACCAACTCGCACGTACGAGTTACTCGCAAGTTACGTCCAAATGGTGCGAGTTACTGCAGTGCAGCTACTCGCAAGGCCGACTCGGAAGCTAGCTCGCACTGTGTAAACTGGCCATAAAGCTTCGTTTAGTTCGATTAGTCGTTCGAATGATGATAGAGACCTGACGTTGTAGGTTAGAATGTAGAGCTGGCTGTTCGTACTTTTTTGTTTCCTAGATTTTAGTATCTTTGGAGGGTTTTGGTCATAATCTTCCACGGTGACCAGCCGGCTTGGAAGATATATTTTTCTGTTTACTTGATATTGTTTTTTATTTTCTTTAGTTGTAGGAGTAGGGGCGCCGAGTTTGTTTAATGGTTCGTTGTATTCACGTGTTGTTGATTGCTATTTTTTATTATGAAGAAGATATTGTGACATTTTCGTTGCGGTAGGGCTGCCAGACGAGACTTTATTTTTCTTTGCAGGTTGACCGCCGGTTTTCTTCAAAGGTACCTTATTTTTTGTGAAATCTTCCAGATTTGGTCGTGGAGATTGTTCTAGTGGTCGTTTATAACTTTCATCTTTTTTCTTTTCTTGAGAACCAGGATCATTCAGGATTATAATTTTGTCATATCTTATTGTTGCCTTCTTTCCTTTGTCTAATTCCTCTTTCAACTTTCCTTGAAGGCTCTTCCTTATTTTAAGTATCTTTTCTGGGTAATCCTCCTTCAAATATGCTCCTGTGTTTTCTAGTTTGTTTTTCTCTTTCAGAATCATGATTTTTCTTCCGAGAGTCGTTAGGCCGAAACAAATTGGTCTTGGGTTTGCATTTTTTCTACCTATTCTTCTAACAAACTCTATCTCGTGGGTGGTGATAGGTATTTCCAGTTGTGTGCTTATTAAATCATAGACAATTTTCTCAAGTTCGAAATAACTCCTTTCCTCTTCTGCTATGCCAAAAAGTACAAGATTTTTTTGTCTGATTTGTTTCTCTAACATGTCGAGGCGATGTTCCTGCTGCTTATTTTCTTCCCTGAGTTCATTTAACTCTTCTTGATATACTTGAAATTTCTCGTCGATGTTATTATTAATTGTATTTGTTATGTTTTGCTCTATTCTATCCAGCTTTGAGTCTAAGTCTTTGTGAAACTGCTCAAGTAAAGCCCTCATTGCGTCCTCTGATAATGCCCTATTTTATTTATTTTATCTTATTGATATAGTGGATACGTAAAGTTTCTTCAGAGCTTCTAAAAAGGACAGATAGCGGCGCCTATCGTTTTCTTGGAGGAATCTAGTATTGTTGCTTGGTACTCACCGTTAGATGGCAGTAGTTCTTGTATTGCATTCAGTGATGAGCAAATCTCGCTATTCGACGGTAGATGGCGCTGACTGTTATCAATAAATGCAATTCATCTGAGCAATTATTTTAATCACAAGAGGTTATAATATTATAAGTTTTGTCCAACCTTTGTTTTCTGTAGTGCTCTTCTTTAATCGACTTGAAGTCTCACTCAGCCTGTAGCTTAAGTTTGAATATTTCACTGTTTCACTAATTTTAACGTACAGTTTGAATCGCAACAGTTTCTTTGTCCGTCGTACGGTTTTCGTCATTTTACGTCTATAATGTCACTTTAACTGTCTTGTCTTTATTGTATTATATGCACTTTTTGCCACTTTTAGCACTGATTATGTATTTAAAGTATTTATATCACTATTTACTTTGATTCACAATTTAAAACATACGAAACACAAAAAGATACTTGTCGTGGCTACGGTGGCGCCACCTCTCTCAAAACCATAGATAAAGACACTAAACTGACTTGCAAAAAAAGATTGGAAGTGTCTACGATGCCACTAGAGGTGCTTTAGAGAAACGCACTAAGAATCCGTTGTCGGCAAAATATCACAAACTCGCTATTCTACCGTTAGTGAATACAAATGCAACGTAGTGAATACAGCTATTTTACCGTTAGAGCTTATTTTGACATTGACAATGACAGGAACGGTCAATTAGAATAGCAAAGCCATCTATCCAAGGAAAGCGTGACACAAAATTAAAAAAAAAATTAAAATCCCCCATTGTAATAGTATTTAATCTCTTTTATTAATTAATTATGTTCGATGTCTAAACATACTAAGTCTAAGAATCCCGCAGGTTGATTCAATTCACCTTCATGCCTCGCCCATGCAAGATAATATATTATACTCATAATATGGGCGCAACTACCTAAAGTGCGACGCCCATGTATACAACTGCAATAGTATTCAGTGACCGCGTGACTATTATATGCTATATAACAATAGTACGTTCTTGTCGTTATGTATCTTGAATGTATTCTGCATCGCATTAATGTGTTTTCCCCCTCTTCATTAAAATTCACTCTTTCAGGATGCCTGTACATTTCTATTGAGTACACACCTGTTTCTCTCATATGTTCGTAGCATTACGATCTAGCTATTTTGACATGGTATGTACCTATGGCAAAAATAAGCAGCTCATCAGATGTCATTCTCGGAAAATCTACAACATCTATTGCCTCCATCCTGGTAAACGCAATGTTCCTTTGTGCGTTCAAACGGTTTTCATCGACATATTCGGCCAATTGGTTTTGTCTATTTATGTTTCTTTCGATCATTTCGATGAAGTTCGCAGTCAGGCGACTGTCGCCATATGGTTCTTGCGTTGCATTAACAAGTGCTGCAGCTATTCTGAAGTCTGTCATTGCCCTGGGTAAACTTATATTAAAGTATTTATTTCTAAATATTTTAAAATCGCGTTTCATCCTTCCGTTTACTGTCTCTACCACCCATCGAACCAGCGTCACCAGTCTGGACTTATTAGCAGCTTCAGTGCTCAGCTGACTTTCATGTCTACTTAATGTCTGTGGCGTGTAGACCGTGAATCCACATTCTTCTGCATCTGGCAGAGCGTCCCGAAACCCCCTATCTAAAACCAAGACGTCGTCGGGTTCAAAAAACCATCTTATCACAGCTTCTTTCATAGGTTCGCTGTGATTGTCCAAGATCTGTTTCAATATTGTTGCATCGGACGTTCTCGCATTATAAGGTCCTGTCACTTCTATTATATATCCATCGGCACATACAATCATAAATGGCTTCACTAGATTGGAATATTTATGTAAGCTGTAACTCAACAATCTCTGAAATAAGAAGTTTGAGCTCTTTTGTAGGAATAAATAAGTCTCATCCATAATAACAATGGCTTTTGTGTGATCTTCAGTTCCAAAAATATGATTTGGTATAATTCTATTTCTTGCTATAACTTCATTCCGGGTGATATGGTCAAATCCAAGATGGCGTGAAACATAGTCCATTACTGAGACATTGTCTTGCTAGTTTCATTTTTCTATTTATTGTTGTCTTGGATAGGCCAAAAACCGTCTCCAGTCTTCGGTAAGGTGCACCGGTTCTCAGTTTAGATAAATAGACACCCAAGATTGTGTTTCTGTCAGATCGTTGTTGTAAAGAAGGGGTTTCCTCCAATATGCTATAGAATTGCTGGTGATTTTTACCGATCCAATTATGAAGTTCGTCCGGGCTTATTTCATAATTTTTTTCAAAATCCAGTAGTTTTTTTTTTTTCGAGATCCTGAGTGTATAACTCTACTATATCACGTAAGTTCTCGCCTCTGAAATCGTCTTGACGTCTGGCGATGCTTCCTGGTAAGTCCTCCCAAGTCGTATTCCTTAAGTGGTGTGAACATATCCGTGCAAGAGGTGGTATGTATATATGAAAGTAGCTTAAAATATATACTTTCATTGAATTGGGCACAGCGCGAAGTTCCAAACTCCTACAATCGTCGACTATACATCGTCTTGACGTGTTTGCTGCGCGTGCGAAGCCAGGTTCAGATATCGATGCAGTTGGAGGTTTGGGTGGTGGTGAAGGAGGTCGTCTCAAGCTATAGTCTATGCGCTGCCAGCACGGATGGCAAATAGCTCTGGAGCCATCAAATGCGATCTGAAATAAGCAAAAATATTCCCTCGTTATTCTGACATTCATTTTGAAGTACCGGTTTCTTATGGTACTATACTATTTGATATGTACACAGCGTGAGTTTTACTACACTGCACACATGAAAATACGCGAAACTAGATTATTATTTTATTTTATTTGGGGAGCTTACAGCATTCTTTACATAATGATAGGATACATAAGTAACTATAGGCCAATTACAAGCTTCCATATATTGAAAAGAATACATTCTAAATCGCCTAAAAGGCAAGAAACAAACAAAAAATATGGATAAAAAAGAACACAATCGCAAAGAGAAATGCCTACAACCTTATGACAAGGAATACGTAGTCAGCTGATTTTTAAGAGAACCAGTACTGTTAGAAAGTGCCCGAGCACTCAACCAGCTAGGACTGACAAACTCTGTCACCCTAGGCTGGGTGCCCGGACACTGCGGTATTGATGGAAATGAGGCTGCTTACGAGCTGGCACGAAGAGGGACGGAAGAGGACGCCATAGGCCCCGAGCCTTATTGCGGCATCTCTCGCAACACCTCTAGACGTGTGCTAAAGGAATGGGCTGTGAACCAAAGCCGCAGGCTCTGGTCGGATACACCAGGACTGAGGCATGCGAAAGAACTTGTGACCGGCTTTTCAAACAGACATACCTCGGATGCCATCAATTCAAACCGCAACGACTTAAGGCTATTAGTACGAGCCTTAACAGGACACTGCAAGTTAAACAAACACCTACACAGAATGGGGCTTGTAGACTCACCCACTTGCAGATTTTGCTGTGAAGCAGAGGAAACGGCCATACATCTCCTCTGCGAATGCGAAGTGCTCATTCACAGCAGGAGTCGCCATCTAGGTGGATACATAATAACACCTACTGACATCAGGGACCTCCCCTCCAAAAGCATAACACGGTTCATGAAGTCCGTGGGCCTAGGAAATGACCTTTAGGTCTAGGGTGACAGCTACAATAGATCTATCTAGGTCGCAGTAGCTTTTTGGTCATCGACCAAGCCCTTATAACCAAATAATAATGAGAACATAAATAAAAATCTAAAATAACCCATTTTTTAACTTTTTCTGATTATTTTCGGCTTAAACCTTTTTAGCTGACCCTATTTTATTTTTTATGTTGAGGTTATCTTTTAATAACAAAGTAATATTACTTGTCACTAGCTAGGGCTAGGGATAACAGATTGGTGGACGCTGTAGGCAGCGTCCACCAATCCGGACTTGGTCCCCGTGTGTTGAATATGGCCTAAACCTTTCCGCGATGTGGAAAGAGACCCCAGCGGTGGGGACGCCTAAGGGTGTTGGTTAATCGACGACGAATATTACTCGTAGTTATTGTGCGTGGTCAATTGTGTTAGTTGAATTTTTACTATTCTATACTAATCCAAATAAAATATGACGCAATATGATAACACGCCGTGACGAGAGACGCCGCTGATATGGGGGTGTCGCCTTGGGTTATATATAAGTAATGGTGAAACTACATATTATATTACAGTCATTAAGTAAAAATAGTACACTACTACTTCTTGTGGCGCTTGGAAAGTGCTGAACATATGCTCCACGAAGTCCCGGCGTGACTCCAGAAACTCGAGGGACAAAACATGATGCCGCCTTTGTAGAACAGAACGGGGACAAGCCACACAACGATTACGTTCATTCATTTTAAACAATATCCAGTCACAGAGAAAATCGGAGTCCGGTTTAACGTGCCACAGTTTCGAATCAACAAGAAAAATCAGTGTTCAGTATACAAAAGCAGGGTTCAAGTTAAAATCCACGGAGTAAAACAAAGCACACAGATCACAACGAAAACAAACAAAGGACTGCGCTGCGACGCAAAATGGTCGTTACCTGCCTGCCACACTACCCCGCCCCCCCGCATCGCCCCGTTCGCCGCGCTGCTCGCACATAATAGCCAGGTAGCAACTGTCTAGCGTGGATATTTCTCTCTCTTTCTTATAGAATAAGAACAAGTTCTATCTCTTTTTTACATGATTCCTGTAGGGTCCTGTCAGAATGAAATCGGTCACGCGTTCTGCGTTCGCGTGGTCATTTACTGGGTGCATCCAATATTTTCTTTTCCGTCTTGACTCTGATAATGACCACAAAATCAATAATTCGTCTTCCTTTGAAGAACCATTATCAATAAGCGTAAAAACATGGTGACTGCGTTCTTACGATATCTTTTTTCAGTACATTTTGTATAAGGTAGGACGGCAGTGCAGTTTCACACTGCTGCGACAACAACGCCGCAATGGAAGTAGGACGTTGTGTTGGAAGATTTAAGGCTTAAAATGTGCTGAAAACAAGAGATAAAACGTGCCTGTGCGAGGAAGCCTTTATTATTTATTGCTCACCCAAACAGGTGCGTTATATAGGTCAATAATTATCGAATGCGTTATTGCTCCAATGATTCCAACTAAACCATAGTTTATTTGAAAGACACGATGATATTAGCAAAGCTGTCGTTGTTATTTATAATGAAGTCTTATTTTGATATGTTTTAATGATATATAATTATAAAAATAATGAAATACCGTATTTTTATTATTTTTAAACTATTTTTAACTTATTTTTTTTGGCTCTTGGCTCCTATACTATCCCTTTTTAATTTGCAATCCTTAGCCACAGAATTACCAATAATGCACACAGTACTATAACGATTGTAGTATCTACGAGATAAAAGAAAAAAATTACAAAAAACAGAGTATTTGTTATGTTGTGATTTAATATGATGTTATTATGTTGCTGTTGCTTGTAAAATGTGTTACAACATCATAACAACGTCATATTAAGCCGCAACATGATGTAAACTTATTTTTAACATTATTTTAAACGATTTTTTCACTTATATTATTTTGCTCCTAGCTCCTATACTATAACGATTTCAGGGTTGCGACCTTGGTAACATTATATTATATTTCAAGGTCAATTCACTGGTATATACTGTCGATTCTGGGTCATTTTTGGGACATCGTCTTTTAAGTATAATGGCATTTTTAACTCAATTTGCCAAAAATCATCAGTTAGTTGGTATTTGCAAGAACCCGGCGATATGATATACAACTAAATCTTTTTGAACAAACGAGAAAAATATTAAAACACACAATACGGAACAGAAGGACTGAAATTGAAGTTTGTCAACTGTGTGTGTTGCTCAACGGCTGCAAAAGGTACGGTAATTCCCTGTTCAAAGTCAATATAAACTTTTTTTTAAAGATTTTATGGCCTGGTGGCTTTGATGTTCGGTTAATCGAATAATGAAACTCAAGTGAGTCCAAACTTAAACATAAACGCACTGCTATATACTAATATAGCATTGCGTTAACACTAGTTAGTGTCAAATTCCGAAAGTAATCGGTTTTACTTAAAAAAAACCGGTGTTTATCGGTTTTCGCCTAAACCGGTTTTTTTAGTTTTTTTTAAAACCGGTTCACATCACTAGTCTAGACTAAATCGTCGCCCCTTTTCTCTTTTTTTATTCTCTTGGAACTGCATTTTTATTACCAACTTTGCAGTACTTGAGCAGTTTTCAATTACGTCTAAAAACGCAGGATTGGTCGAAATTGTTTTTGCTGCTTTAATTCCAGCAGCTTGTTTTTTAATTTAATTTTTCATTTTGCAAATTTTTATTTTAGCCGCCACAATTTTTATGTGTAGTGCTTTCTTCTTATTAGTGCAATCGATTCGGCGGGTATTCTTCTTGACGGATCTATTTATTACTCCTGTAAAAGCAGAAAAGAAAATGTAAGTTTTTAGTTCATATAGGTACTCATTGTTATGTGATTTAACTACAAATAAACAACTTTTACATCACCCAATGGGATGATTTGGGATGATAAGCGCAGGACCGGCCATTGTGGCAATTCTTGGTGGTGGCATATGCGTATGTGCTATTGTGGATCGTCTGTCGGTTGAGATGGTGGTGATACTGATGATGATGCTAGTGTTGTTAACTGTTATTTAGCTGTAAGTTCTCCAAAAAGGAAATAAATAAAATAATAAGTAAATAAATAATAATAAAAAGAATAAAGATCGAGAAAACAAGGGTCCTTTTATCGTATAAGTAGGTATTTAAAAAGAAAACAAGTTAAAAATAAAATCATAGTTTTATAAAATTATTCATATTTTTTTATTAGCGTAAAATTGTTCTTAACCACGTACCTAACTTCGACTTTACTATTATTATAAAAATTTTTCAAGATTGGGGGTCTTGAAAGGATCAGGAGTGCTTTCAAGGGCCTAGTATTTGACTGCTACCGATACCTTCTCCCACCGGTCCTTAGAGTCTACGCCTTCAATGTCTTTAACCTTTGGTATGCCGGAAAGGCCCGACAACTTGTACCCGCCGTCCGCCGTAACTTCAGTGGGAAGCGCGTTCGGAAGATTTCATATTTTTAAGAAAATATGCATATTATTCCTTGGGATGCAGTAAAGTAGCATTTATTATCGATAGTCAGATGAGTAAAGATCAATAAACACTATAATGTATTGATGATACATGTTTATTTTATTTTTCCTATGCCATTGAATATACCATTCGACTTGAAACTGCCCCCCGTCAGTAGAAATTACGATTTTCCATATTATGTTGTGGCGGTAGGGCCCGCAGGTAGGTAGGTAGTAAGGGCTGTGAGTTAAACCAAAGCGAACGGTAGAAATTAAACTTTAATTAGCCAAATTCACTCTCCTCTTCACACAAGTTCGCTTCCGTCGTAACGGAAGGTTCCGGGCCGGAGGTGTATGTAGGTAGTCGCTACAGCTCCACCAGCCGCTGCCTTGCAGACTGGGGTTCGGTTATAGCAGCCCTCGCGATAACACGCCGAGGGAGGTAGGTAATAGGGTGGTCAAAACCCAAGGTAGGCGTTGAGCCGTAGAATTGGTCCTGGAATAGCCATAGGGTGGCATTAGGCCAAGTTCATCTTCGCCCGTAGTCCAGCTCATAGTGCTTGAACGCCGTTTTCAAAACCAGTGACCTTTGGATGTTAAAAAATAGCCACGGCGGCACTACGAGCTTGACCACGTACAGCGAGCACACAGCTTTAGGTATTAGGATAGGTATTATATGTACAACTCACCCTAGCGGGATCAAAATTCGATTATAGGTTTATCGAATTTCCTAGAACGCGTCGTCACAGGACTAAATTGCCGGCGAGGCGCGTGTAGTAGGTGTCAGCGTCACGAACGAAATGAGAGAAGCCGGCGGCCAGGGTTGCCAACCTAAGATATTTTTTCCTCGTACTTAAGCAGCTCAAAATCTCGTATTTTGGCTTTCAAACCTCGTACAATTTTTTAAAAAGGTGATAAAGTCGAAAATACGCCATGATTTGAATTTAGAACATTTTACCTAATGAAATAAACTATTGCTTGTTTCCTACTAAATTAAACATCTCTTTGTAGGTATTAAAAATAATCTTTAATCATTATCAGATAACAAAACAGCCGATTTAACTTTGCCTATGTAACTAATATTCATCTCCAAATATGATGTCAGGAACACCCTCAATCTCTTCGTTCTTCTTTATATTGCCGTATATTTTTTCTTTAGTCATACGGCTATACATCTCTTTCGTCGGTTCGAAATTGACGCAGTTTCCAGCACGTGATGGTCCTTTTGCGCTTTCTGCAGCAAGAAGTGTGCCGTTTACAGTTTCTACAGTAAGCCGGTTTCTTATGTCAGTTTTTAATAAATTGACTTTACTAAAAACCCTCTCGCAGTCAGCATTCGCATGGGGTAGAGAAAGTGTTGATAAGGCAAAATGAGCCAGCTCGGAAAAGTCTTCTATTTTCAGTAATTGGGCCCAAAATTTATCTGGCTCAGTAATTTCATTCAACCGTTCAGGATGACGCGCTTTTGCATTTGGCAAATTCCTCCATTGATCGTCGATCATTTGTTTCTTTGCATAATCAGCTGGAGCGATTATACGGGGAACCACATCAAAAAGAGGCATAAGTGAAGGGAAATGGCTCCTAAAATTGTGGGAGAGCGCTGATGCAGGTTCAAAAACTTGTAGCTTTGACAAGACAGGATCCTCCATGTTGTACCTTTTTTTGATTTCGGTGGCTGCAACTTTGTAGAAATTTTTGCAGCATGAGAAGAACTGAGCAATATCTGCAGGCTTTCTGACCACATCTGGATGTTTCAAGAGCTCGTACACTTTGACGCCAAGATACAGTGCCGCGTCATGGAGCTGATGTCGCTGGCTTTCAGGATTTATTTCCCCTAGATTTGTCCTCATGACATATTCGCGTTGTAAATAACGCAATAGGATTTCCTGGTAGAGTGTCCGAATTTTATCATGTAGATTGTGAACAACTACTTTCTCGCTTTGAAATTCCAGATTGAATTTATTAAATAAAGGAAGCGACCATTCAAGGAAACAGAAATAAAGCTTGTAGAATGGGTTGCTGAGTTTTTCGAGAATAACTACAGCTCGATTTCTTACATCGGCTTTTGCTCTATGTGCAGGATTTGTCGTAAAATCGATAAAAAAGAGACGTAGAGCCTCCCATTGCTCTAATATCCGTTCAACCACTGTTAATAGGGAAAGCCATCTTGTCTGTGATGGTTTCAAAATTTTATGGGGCTCAACTGCAGCAAATGACTGAAAGTTACGAAAATCTAAAAGCCGTTTATCACTATGCTTAAAAAAGTTGTAAATATCTCGAGCTAGTTGTTCTACACCTTCAGGCAACTGTTTACAAGCTTCACTGGCACACAAATGAGCCGAGTGACAAACGCATTTCGTTATTATGATTCCTGGAAAATCACGTATAAGTCTTGTTTTTACAGAGTCGTTATCACCCATCATGACATTACACCCATCCGAGCCAAAACCTATCACATTTGTCAACGGTACATCATGGTTGGTTAGTGAGTCGATAAGAGCTCTGTATAAATTCTCAGCATTGGCTGTGGGAATATCATCAGTATCGGCTGTTTCCTTAAAGACTTTGTACAGCTCCCAAAATGCGCTACATATCTTTTGAGCTTCTTGATCGAAATAGCGCACCACAATGCAAGCAGTTTTGATCGTAGACACATCGGTTGTCTCGTCCGTCATCACAGAAAAATGATTTTTTTGTAGTTTTTGGGCTAAATCTGCTTTATGTCCTCCAATATTTATGTCCTTATGTTCTTTACCAATCCTGTTACTTTAGTTCGTTTAAGTTCAATTTCCTTGATTAATTTAGAATCCGTCACAACTTCTTTTAATAAAGCCAAAGTCAAATGATCAGCAACCGAGAACGCAATGTTATGCTCCGCAAAAAAAGCCGCAAGTTTAATTTCTGCACGAGCTTTTTCTTTATTTTGTGGAGTTATACCTCTCTGGAATCCTAGCGATGTTAATGTTTGCGTTTTTCCACTAGATCCAGGTCTGTTACCCAGGTGTTTCCTGGTAGAGGCATGAGTTTTCAAATTAGATATTTCAGCTACCATTGATGTTCCAGGGCAAAATGCACACTTAGCTTTTGTTAAATCATTGGTGTCTGGCAACAACCAGTCCTTAAAAGCTGGATCCTTTAACCACTGCTGTCTAAAATTTTGTGAGCGATGCTGCGATGATGTGTTACCTTCCTTTTTTCGTGTCCATCCGCCTTTTTTGGGTATTTTTTTAGGCGGAGTCAAAGGAGGTGAACGGTCACTGTCTTCGTCTTTATCACTCATCATAAAATACAAGTAAAACAATAATGAACAACGGACGAAACAGGAAAGACTATTTCACACTAAAAAATCTTCTTTTCTACAAAAACTTTAACTAGCTACACGTACGCACTTACGAAGTACAACAAAACAATAAGGCATGCATATGCATGCATACATTACTCTACCTACACGAAAGGAACAAAGAAAGTATCTAGACATTAGCTATGTGCGATAAAGACGGCTAATGTGAAGGACGGAAGAGTCGGAAGAACGAAATGTTTTATTTTTCGGGAAATTCCCGGTTGACGGGATAGTTAACCATAGACAATCACCGCGTAAATGCGGCAAATTTTTGGAGTGTTCCTTCCTACGACTTTTGATAGATGGCATATTACGAAAAACTGTTATGCAAAATATTGATATGGTCATATCCTTAATTCTTTCCTAATGTCAAAATCTCGTACATAATTGTACGAGGCTGATAGTGTCCTCGTACCTCGTACGGAAGACCACAAACCTCGTATTTGTACGAGGAACCTCGTACGGTTGGCAACACTGCCGGCGGCCGTCTCCAGGCATTGGTCATTTCAACCGGTCTTGCTTGTTTTGTTAGGGGTTCGCTCTCGCGTGCGCGTTTAGTATTAATAAGTTACACTTTTTTTCCTGTAACTTCTTTTTAATGATGTTTTTTATTTTTTTTTTTATCTTTATTGGTTTAAGAAATAAACTACTTAGATCTTCCACTTTTTTTCATACTTGTTCGGTGAGAAAGGGTTCAATTACACATGAATCGCTCCTCAAAAGATTAAATTTCGTGCAAATGGGTTTAAGTCGATTTAGATCTTATTTTTATATCAAAAATATTGTGTGTAATGATCCAACTTAACTTAAATCCCAAGATAAGTGTATTCGTAGTATTAAATTTTTCCTAGGGTTTTGTTACTTTTAGTCAATAAAAAGATTGTTGTACAAGTAAAGAATATTTATTTTATTGTGAAATAAAACCAAACCAGTCTTCGGAAAATCAAATAACAAAATCAAAAGGCGGTAATCCACGGTAGCAAAGCAATCAGTATTTTTTTAAAGGTAGTAGGTGGTTACCTAAAATGTAACATTATTGTAATCAACCATGATAGGCATAAAAGTAACATTGAAAAGTAATCAAAAAATAATCTTAGGATTTTTTTGAATAAGCTATGAAAAAACGCAAGTTTTTAAACATTTTTATGAACAAAAAACTTAAAAAAAGTTTAACTAATATTAAAGAACTAAAATTCAGCTCCATCAAACATTATCGCCACTCTCATAAAATCATAGGCATAATAGTAACATTTAAAAGTAATTAAAAAATAATCTTAGCATTCCTTTGAATAAGCTATGAAAAAATACCGTTTTTTTAAACATTAGCATGAACAAAAAATTTCAAAAAGTGTAACAATAAAGAAATAAAGGTAATTCTGCTCCGTCAACTATTATTATCACTCTCATAAGTATCATAAAATCACGTTCAATCAGTTATATATTTTTATCTTATTGTTTATTTTCTTCTAGTTCTTTCTAGTCTTCCTCCCAGGTCTCAAGATCAGGATCAATGTTAAGAACATCAGCACTGCTCGTCAAGTCACGATAAAATTGCCTTGAGTGTTCATCTATCAAAGGCAAAAGAGACAATAAGTCCTCTTTCTTCTCCTTGGATATAGGTAGTGGTCCATTGTACGCGAGAGGAATTTGTGCGAAGTCTGTATCTTGCTTTTTTTTGCGTCCATAGTCTACTGTTTTGAATTCCGTGCAGCCATCACACTGGTACATGAATTTTGGTAAAAGTTCTTTAGTGTATTTAAACACTCGAACTTCAGTAATAAGGAATCTTTCTTTTTCCGAGTTTGCCATACGAGCGACAAATGCATTTTGACGTTTCAGGAGGCATGAAAAGTCCATAAATTCCTGTTGTGTCATCTCTTGAACGGTAATTTTTCTCTTCTTTGATACATTTCTCACTAGTTGGTACCAGTCCCTTGGGAGATGAATATCCATGTTGGTCTTCTTCTTCTCTTTTTCGATAAGCGCATGATCCGTATCGCATTCCATATGGGTATGTCCAGGAATGAAAAATTTATGCTCGATCGTTTCAATGTGAGTATTTTTGATCGCCAACAGGAACATCACAATGACTATTCTGTTTTTATTCTGCCCTGAGCAGGAGTCTGAGTAAAGTATGAAACTGCTAACTGGAGGCAGCGGCGCGGGCGCGGGCGCGATCTGTTACAACCTCCCGCACCCCGTGCCCGCTGTTATCACTCTCTCCCACTCTAACATGTTGATTTTTTCTATATTTTTTCCACTCGTACACTGAGTTAAACCCTTTCTCACGAAACAATTTACAACGAACAGAAAGGTTCAATTACAGTTAGACCCCGTTCAAGATCATTTCAAGATGATCTAAGTTGAATTGGATAGTAGTTTTATTAGCTATGCAACATTTTTGTTCCGTGAAAAACGGTTTAACTTGACTTAAATCTACTAATAATAAATATCAGTAGATCGATACGATCTAAATAAAATTAAACTTCTTTGCACGACTTATCAATATTACTTAAGAGCGCGTCGTGCGTTTGGTGCGGCTGCAAATTAGGTATTCTACGGCCCGCTACCTGTGTGCGTAATACACTCACACTGCCATGCCTCGCGGTCGGCCGGTTGCATAGCAAAGCTAGGTATCTGAAATAAATTTACTTTCGTGATCATAATTTAGAAGAAAGTAAGGTATTTAGTAGTATTATGTTATGTTGTATGCGTGTTTTACGAAAATTTAAACATAATCTTAAAAATATTTATTTTCGAGTTGATTCAAATAAATAAATTTAGAATGCTAAGTTTGTCATTCCGGTAATTGATTTAGCCGCAGACCGCGGTAGATAAAATCATATTCATCCTCTAGTTCAAGTTTTTGATTCAGTGCGAAGGTGAGTATGAGTGCCAGTGCGAGTTTGCGTGCGAGTTTGAGAATGGGTGCGAGTTTGAGTGCGAGTGCGAGTTTAAGTGCGAGTGCGAAGGCGAGTTTGAATGAAATTTCAAATTTGAGTACGAGTGCGAGTTTGAATGCGTGTGCGAGTTTGAGTGCGTGTGCGAGTTGGAGCATGAGTGCAAGTTTGAGTGCGAATGTGAGAATGAGTGCGGGTGCGAGTTTGCGTTCGAGTTGAGTGTAAGTGCGAGTTCTACTGAAATTTTAGTGCGAGTGAGTTTTGCTGCGATTTTACAAGTTTAGGTGTGAGCGCGAGTATGAGCACGAGTCGAGTTTAAGTACGTGTGCGAGTTTGAGTGCGAGTTATTGTGTGAGTGCGAATTTTAGTACAATTCCGAGTTTGCGTACGAATGCAAGTGCAAGTTTGAATGCGAGTGCAAGTTTCGGTGCGAGTGCAAGATTGAGTGCGAGTGTGAGTTTGAGTGCGAAAGCGAGTTTGAGTGTGAATGCGAGTTTAAGTGTGAGTGCGTGTTTAAGTGTGAGTGCGAGTTGAGTGCGAGTTTTAGTGCAAATTCAAGTGCAAAACTTCTTTTACACCATTTACAGGGTGTTAATTCTAGTGTTAGATATAGGTAGTTTATAAAATAAATAGTATTTCAGTAACAATAAAGGAACACATAAAAAGAACAAAATATTTATTATTGTATTCAATTCAAAATTGATTTACAAAAACAATTTTAGGGCTTATAAAGAAAGAATACACATAACACGTCGAAAACATTATGTATTTGAAGTTTGGACTGACGTAGATATGATATCGAAATTACAGAGGAAAATAAGGAGTTAACTAATCATATGGAAAATAAATTAAAAAAAGGATGGGAGGGCCGGGAGGAAGGAGTGGACGGAAATGAGGGACGACAGGGAAGAGCAGGGAAGAGTGGAACGGGTGAGACGAGATGAACTAAAGAGATGGAGGGAAGCTGTGTTTGACGTAAATACATATTAGCTCAATCTTCTTCTTCGGCAACTTTTCGTTTTTTAATCATTTCTCTTTTCTTGATAGCTTCTAAAATATATTCTGGCTCTTTTATTTCCATTTGCCGGTCTAATCTTGAATCGATAATTTCAGGGAGTAAACAATCAAAGTAGAATTTTTTCAATTTGTTTTCCATGTCATTCCATAACTTCCTATCTTCCTCTATAATTTCGATTTTCATATCTACGTCAGTCCAAACTGCAAATACACATGTTTTTCGACGTGTTATGTGTATTTGCCCTTGCGCCTGGAAGTACCAGTAATGATTCCTGTTTAATTTCATAGTCCCGTTTTTTTCCATTTTCCAAAAAGTTATCTTTTTATTTTGATGGCATCGTCAACACTCATTCCTTTAGCTGAATAAGGACATTTTATTTCAACTATTTTGTCTTCTTCTACAAGTCCATCTGGACTCGCTCCTAAAAACGGCGAGTCTTTATCTATAAATAAACCGCATAATTTAATGGTTTTTTTTTAAATGTTTTCTAATTGATCACGTGCAACATGTTTTTTGCAACAAGTTCGGCCATATTGAATAGACTTGACATGATCCAAATTTTTTCCATTTACTATATCTTTGACTAGGGGCGCGCATTTAATGAGTCCTCGTTTACAGACTCTTCCAAAAATAGAAGCTGTAAGTCGCAACTTGCGCTCTTGGCGCCATTCGACAGATTCGCCTTGTAGAATAGTCCTTCGTTCAAGTGCATGGCAATCTTCATCTGATAAAGTAATGTTTTTCATATGTTCATTCTTCGCAAATTCAAAATCAGTGTCACTCAAGTCAGGTTTTTCACAGGACTCACCGTAATTTTTATCGGTTTTAGAGGACTGTGGCTTGACTGTAAAAGTTTTATTTAGTCTGCGCTTTGCCGAAGCTAATCTTTTTAGGTTGCGTCTGTTTTCTAGTCTTTTTACTAATTTTTTAGGACTTCGTAGGAAAACTTTTTTACACAGAAACGTTTGTGGTTGTCCTGAATTAAAGGATACTACTGATGTTGCACATCGCCCTCCGTATGATTGCCTTGTGGAGTAATTGATTCTTTTACCGCCAATAAACTTGGCTATCACACTGTTGAAAATTTCAGCGATATTACTGTTTACGTTATGCACGAGACTTGTTGCATTATTGACTAATCTGTATGTAATCTTCATTATTTCTGCGAAAATAAAGCCTCCCTCCGTACTTTTCATTTCTGGAACCAAATTTTCTTCCGGTGATGCATCCTTTGTTGAGTGTTTTTTGCAATAGTATGATTTGCACGAGCTATGATCACCAAAAACATGGTGTGGTGCATTCAACAAGTCTTGCTTGAATTCTACAACTTTTTGCTGAAAACTTTGGTTATCTTGCCCCTTAACATGGCTTACAGCCCCTGTAACAGAACGCCTCAGGCGCATTACATTATTTTGTACTGCTTTTCGGTATTTCAGTGGATATCGTGTATTTTTTGTTAGATCGTCCAATTTGGTGGTATAATTTCTTAATAAATGATTAGTACATTCTATTTTTTCAACTACCAAGTTTCCGTAAGGTTTCGCCTTCTCTATTTTACTATATGTACTCGAATCCCCGTCAGCTATCAGTTTTGAATATATAAGACCCTGAGTTGATACTGATGTCTTGAAACCTTCAGCAAGAGCTGTTGACTCCATGCCACTAGAAGATCCTGTGTAATTCTTAAAGCATATATGTTCAGTTATCGACATATTTTTGTTCTCAGCTCTAGCACAAACCATGCAGTACTTGTTTTTAACTGCCATGTAAATAACCTTTTTTGTCCTGTACCCTATTATCACTGCTGCTCCCGATAAGGCATTGTAATTTCTTTGGTAAGACCTCTTTGACCAGCATGCGTCGGCAACCACCGTTATCATTGGTACTCCATTTGCGTCGACTTCACCATTCTGTACAGCTAGTTCGTATTCTTCTTTAGTCGCTTCTTCCATGCTTTTTTCTTTGGCTAATTCCCAAAGTTCGCAAACTTTTTTATGGCACTTTGCGTACAGATTGTCGGACATACATGGTATATCAAGAGAAGCCGAAACTTGTTCCAAACCTGAATAAGCTGCGCCTATCGACATAAAACCTCTCACTGCATTATCATTTATATTTAATTCTGCGGGGCAATCTGGATCTTCGCAATTTTTTAGTTCAAAGTTTACATTACACATTCGGCAAGGTCCTGAACAAGCGTTCCAAATTGACACTTAGAAATAAGCTGACAATTTGGTACATAATATAATTATTAAAAAACATACCACACACACGTACTCATTGAATTTAAAATGACCTTAATCTTAAATAGATACTAAAATTACTCGTACTTACTTTTTTAGTGAAATCCTTACTTTCTTCAATCTAGGACCAGTTTTCTTAGTATAATATCTATCTTTTCTCTTCCCCATTTTCACTAAAACAAAGAAGTTATATAAAATTAGTTAGGTTTCAAACATTAGCAACACTAAAACTCAATTTGTAAAAAAAAATACTTACATTTTTTGCGTTGTGCTGCAAAATACACACACGCGAGATCGCGATTGATTTATTTGGCGCGTCGCTCCGCAAACGGACGTGACCTCTCTCTGAGCTCTCCTGGGCGACTGAGATTTGGAGCGCGCGCGCCGCGTATATATTTCAGTCGGCGCGCCCATAGTAAAAATGTATGGAGTAGGGTTTTCGGATACCCGGCCTTTTTTCGTACCCGGGTATCGGGTATATTTTTTCTCGAAACCCGGGTATACCCGGGTACCCGGGTATCACATTTTTTCAAGTAAAACAACGCAAAATTTTTCAGTTTACTTAGTTTTATTAGGAATAAAAAATAAAGAACGTTACGTTCAATAAACTACTAGAAAATAAATGTCAAATTAAAAAGAAAACAACATATTCTTGTTGAACTTAAAATAATCTTTGAAAAAATTAACAATCAACTTTAAATAAAAATGAAGTATTTTAGGAACAATAATAGGTTATAGGAGATCAAGGTTTCAAATCACATTTTTGGTACTTTAGCGAAGTGACAGTCATTAAATATTATTTCTTATTTATAAAATAAGATTTTAAAATAATTCTTAAAGCATATATGTTCAGTTATCGACATATTTTTGTTCTCAGCTCTAGCACAAACCATGCAGTACTTGTTTTTAACTGCCATGTAAATAACCTTTTTTGTCCTGTACCCTATTATCACTGCTGCTCCCGATAAGGCATTGTAATTTCTTTGGTAAGACCTCTTTGACCAGCATGCGTCGGCAACCACCGTTATCATTGGTACTCCATTTGCGTCGACTTCACCATTCTGTACAGCTAGTTCGTATTCTTCTTTAGTCGCTTCTTCCATGCTTTTTTCTTTGGCTAATTCCCAAAGTTCGCAAACTTTTTTATGGCACTTTGCGTACAGATTGTCGGACATACATGGTATATCAAGAGAAGCCGAAACTTGTTCCAAACCTGAATAAGCTGCGCCTATCGACATAAAACCTCTCACTGCATTATCATTTATATTTAATTCTGCGGGGCAATCTGGATCTTCGCAATTTTTTAGTTCAAAGTTTACATTACACATTCGGCAAGGTCCTGAACAAGCGTTCCAAATTGACACTTAGAAATAAGCTGACAATTTGGAAAACTTGCATCAGACCGATAATCACGTATGCCGGAGTGTGCTTCGCGCACGCCGCCCCCACCAACATCCACCTATTGGAAGTCATCCAGAATAGGTTCATGCGTACGGCCACTGGTGCGCCATGGTTCGTACGCAACAAAAACCTTAATCTCGACTTAGAGTTGCCTACCATCAAGCAACTACTCAAATGCATGGTGGCGGACTATTTCGCCACCACCCCCCGCCACTCCAACCCTCTAATTAGGGCAAACGCCATCTATCCTTGTGATACTACTAGGACGAATAGACGTCGACCCCGCAATGTACTGGTCGATCCAGACGATGAGATCACGGTTGCCGTACAGGCGGCCCAACAGACACGACTAACAATCTCAAATTCACAACACACGACAACAACACGCCGACACAGTAATCGACGTCCCCGCCGGCGGAGACAGCCGCGACCACTGCACACTCCCTTCAATTCAGGCGCCTACAGACGCTATAGGCCAATCCCAGGCCGCTTCTCACCTATCCCAGCTACACAATCCGCCGCGTAGCCCCAGCAACGTCCTTGGCCGAGGTCCGTACCCCGCTGGGTGCCCCTAGGTCGGTTGCTTAAGTTCATTCAATTGGCTCGGTGACCCTTCGTGGTCCCCCCAATAGCCCGCAGTAAAAAGCAGTAGTTGCTCCCGGAGCAAAGCTGTAATAGTCACTTTCAAAAAAAAAAAAAAAAAAAACATTCGGCAAGTAAAACAAAATTTCGAAAGAAACCCTTTCTTGATCTCTTTGGTCATTTTCAAACAGCTCAAGTTATAGCCTAGGGCTGAGTTGTGGTTAGAAATTTCTAGAAGTTGCTTATAAATATAGGCGAAATCCACAATCCTGTTTCCCTCCACCGTAAATTCGATATCGCCAATTTCAGGTTCGACTGTCAACTCATGGTGGTCATTTTCTAATGGCACCTGCAAATAAAATTATGTTCTGTTAGATAAGCTACTTTTGATTAGGGTCAACTATACTGGGTGTCTATATATGTATGGGAAAACTATACAGGGTGATAGGGTACAACATGTTGCAGTTACATAGTTACACATAAAAAAAAAAAAAAAAAAAACGTTTAATTAAGATAAAGAATCCATTTATCTTAATTAAACGTTCCACCTTCCACCAGACACACAGACAATCAGGTTATTCTAGCCTGCATTGTCCTACCAAACTGGGGAAAATCTCACAAAGTGACAAATATCAACTTTGTGTTACCCCCCCTGAGAATCGAACCCAGGACCAGGGCCTCCGGATCGGGAGCCCATGGCTCAGACCACTGAAGCCTATACAATTATTATTACTCGTTCGTAACGCGCACAGAGCAAAGAATCGCCCGCGCGCCCGCCGAGCTACATTGAAATTCTTTGCTCTGTGGTAACGCGCAATGGTCGGTGCAACACCTACTAATAATAGTAGGTGTTGGTCGGTGGCGGCGGCGGCGTGATCAAAGCAAAGCCCGGGGCGCGGCGCTTGTCTAGTAAGTACGTACCGAACCGTGGTTTGAATAACCTATAATGTAAATGACTATAATTACAATGATAGTAAGTATTATGTTACTAATAAACTCGTTGATAATGATAACTTACTTCACTTACATTGATTTCTACTTCATTAGACGACGGCAGGATGTCATCAGCAATGAAACTGTCAAGAAATTAATAAAAATATTAGATCATTATTTATGTAGTTATGTACTTAGGTTAGGTACATAATATAATTATTAAAAAACATACCACACACACGTACTCATTGAATTTAAAATGACCTTAATCTTAAATAGATACTAAAATTACTCGTACTTACTTTTTTAGTGAAATCCTTACTTTCTTCAATCTAGGACCAGTTTTCTTAGTATAATATCTATCTTTTCTCTTCCCCATTTTCACTAAAACAAAGAAGTTATATAAAATTAGTTAGGTTTCAAACATTAGCAACACTAAAACTCAATTTGTAAAAAAAAATACTTACATTTTTTGCGTTGTGCTGCAAAATACACACACGCGAGATCGCGATTGATTTATTTGGCGCGTCGCTCCGCAAACGGACGTGACCTCTCTCTGAGCTCTCCTGGGCGACTGAGATTTGGAGCGCGCGCGCCGCGTATATATTTCAGTCGGCGCGCCCATAGTAAAAATGTATGGAGTAGGGTTTTCGGATACCCGGCCTTTTTTCGTACCCGGGTATCGGGTATATTTTTTCTCGAAACCCGGGTATACCCGGGTACCCGGGTATCACATTTTTTCAAGTAAAACAACGCAAAATTTTTCAGTTTACTTAGTTTTATTAGGAATAAAAAATAAAGAACGTTACGTTCAATAAACTACTAGAAAATAAATGTCAAATTAAAAAGAAAACAACATATTCTTGTTGAACTTAAAATAATCTTTGAAAAAATTAACAATCAACTTTAAATAAAAATGAAGTATTTTAGGAACAATAATAGGTTATAGGAGATCAAGGTTTCAAATCACATTTTTGGTACTTTAGCGAAGTGACAGTCATTAAATATTATTTCTTATTTATAAAATAAGATTTTAAAAATACTAAAGCAGTAAGCGAGCGATCTGATGCCGATTTCTTGCTTTTGTCACAAATCCACCCGCCACTGAAAAAACCCGTTCGCTCTCTGTTGATGTGGGTTTTATTGTTAGTAATGCCTGATACAGCAGCTCCAAATGATGTGTGCGTTTTTTTGTGATTTCGTACATCTAAAACAATAAATAAAAATCAACATCGAAAACATAAGATAAGCTACATAATTTCTTTTAGTTTAACAATAACCTGAAATTATTTTTTTAGTCGAATGTTTTCTATAGCTGGTGTTGCTGTAGGGATCTGTTTCGTAATATTGTGTATTGCTTCATTTAATTGTATTTCGAATGGAGAATCAGTCACCGATTTTAGCGAGAGATCATCTTCATCATCACTTGAATGTGCTTTATCTTGAACACTTAAGTTTGAATACAACCGTCTTAGTTGGCTTTCAGCGTAAGAAATCATGCTTGTTTTTGAAGCACTTGGCAAATCATTTGACGCAAAAGTGGCCGGGTTGTGCAAATATTTGCAAAAGGAGAATAGTCTCGTATCTCTTCGTTCTAAGATTCTTTCTTCCAGTGTTGAATGCATCTCATCTGACAAGGGAGTTCGGATTCTTCGGATTGTACTTAATAGAACTGAGACTATAGCTTCGCATGTAAGTATTGTTGCATCTTTTCGGCTAAGCGCTTCCACTGCCAATTTAATTGGATTCAAAACTTCCACCAAATTCTGTAAAACTTCTTCGTTTTGTTCATTCCAGGGGTAATTCATATCATCAAGAGCTTTTTTAATAAACTTTTTTACCTTCAAAAATCGTTCTATCATAGTAACCAAACTGTTCCAGCTCGTTTTCACGTCCAGAAGTAGTTGCATTTCCTGGCCCATTTCTGTTTTTATGGATTCCTGAAGAAAAGTGTTTTTAAGTGGACTTTTTTGGGAACATTCTGACAATTTTTCAATTGATTGATTACATCGAATGGTAAATCATAATTTTCATTTCCAGGTTCGTCATCTTCTGATTCTGACTCTTCTGAGTCAGAAACGTCATGGTTGTTTTGTGTTTCTCGACGGTCTTGTTTTTTATAAAGGACGTCCGTAACAGCCAAATGAATGGCGTGATTCATGCACAGCAACATTTCAGATGGGCTTTCTCTTCCGAATTTCTTCATCACGGAAGCACCGTCTGAAGTTGTGGCTACAATGTGGTTTTCTAAGTTCATATTGAAATCACAAAGATGGTTTTGTACCATGTGTTTCATTTCTGCTGCACCGCATTTCCCAGGAATAAAAACAAGTCCTAGATTGAATACTCTCCCTTCAGAAGTGTGCAAGTTAAGGTTTAAATAACGTCTGTTTTTTAAACTGGTCCATTCATCCACAGTTATGCTGAAACGTGAATTTGATGTAATTAACATTTGAAGCTCTTTGATCGTTTCATTTTTTTTTTCTTCGTAGCACTTTAGAATAAGTTCCATCACTTTCCCTTCGCTTTTCGGTAAATCTAGCTTTTTTTGCTTAAAAGCTTCTCGAATAAATTCGCTGCGTGTGATCGCACGAATCGATATGCCATCTTTAACCGCCAATCGTGCTACAGTTTCGGAAATTTCGCATGGCGGTCGGAAATAGGTATCAAGATTATGTGTGTTTGGTCTATGCCGTTTTGAGTGTAACTGATTTCCATTTCCAGTGCTCTCTTGACCAGAATCAGATATGGCGCGTGAAGAAGATGATGGCTGTGCTGCAGAATTTATTTCAGGTTCTTTTCCTTTTATTTTGTGAACTTTATCTAAATGTTTTAGCAAAGAACTTGTAGACGAGCCTTTGCAGGTAATTGTTTTTGGACATAGGGAGCATTGGGCCAAGTCACTATTGTTTTTATCTTTTTTGAAATATTTCCATGCTACTGATACCGATGGTTGTTTGTCCATTGTATCTACAAAGCAATTCTAACATTTTAGTACCTGCATATAAAATTATCATCAACTTTTATAAGTACTACATTTTCAGAATAGAGAAAACAATCAATTTACTACATAACTTTAACTTACCAAATAACTCGTTGAGTATATCGATATACGATTCTTTTCGAACTCCCACACAACAGAAGACTTTTTAATAGCTATTTACTGCAACTTACTAAATAATGCACATCTTAGACCCCGAAGAAAATTGATAACATAACCTCCATTCGCCAGCTGATTGACAACTTTTTAACAAAATTTAACGGCCTGGATACTAGGCTTTTGAGCAACGTTTAAAATTATTTTTCTTGTTAATAAAAGATGTTTTGTTGTGATACTCGGGTACCCGGGTTTGTCGTCAAATATTACTCGGGTCCGAAAGCACTCAAATACCCGGGTATACCCGACCCGGGTACCCGGTTCCGAAAACCCTAGTATGGAGCAAAGCACCAGCAATTTGAAAAAATCGTAGTAAATAAATTTAAAGGTAAATCAAAAATGTGAATCTGTGCCATTGTAGTGTACACATTTTTGAATTTGGTAAATAATTATGTAATTTTTTTTTTGGTTGTTAAACATCGTCAATCTAATGAACGCCGACACGCCTTTTTTACGTTTTCGTCATACTTTAGAGGTTTATCTGTTAAACTATAAATAATTCAATAAATTAAAGGTGTTTTGGTGGAAACGGCTTTCATTGTTATAATAATGACGTATATTTCACTTCTTCCATATAAGTATTTTTCGTCCTATCTACTTAACAGTAACAGCCTTTTTGGCAATTTATAAACGACAACGTCTTAATATGATCCAATTGAAATTAAATCATTATACACATTTTTTTTCGTCTATTGAACCATTTCACACAATTCGTATCTCCCGATCTAGTGGTCGTAGAGATTCGTGAGTTAGACCATTCGAAAGGATTTTTCTTGCAGATTCTAAGTATAAAAAAAAAGCATAAGGGTCTTAGTCGAGTTAGACCCTTTCTCACGGGAGGCACAGAATTACTACCTCTTATAAAACCAAATGTGTGAGAAATGTGTAGTTTAATTTCAAAAAGCGATTAACTTTCTAAGATCTACACTAAACAACGCATAAAATAAACACAAAACACGAGTATGTTTCTAAGGAATATTTCAAGTACCATGCTATCAAAAACAATGAAAAAAAGACCACTTTGGCTCTACAGAGGGCTAAATAGTATGGATGCGACTTCTAATACGATTTTTATTTTTCATGTTCCGTATGACAAAAAAATACAATCCAATAAACGAAATATGTAGAATAAGGAAACTTTACAGAAAGGCGGTCTAACTGCTTAATAGTAATTTCTTCCAGGTAATCCTAATAAAATAATGACATTAAAAAGTTGAATTATGACATCAGGTTGAATCTGGTTGGTCTCATGAATAAACGAAATGTAGAATTAGTGAACTCTACAGAAAGGCGGTCTTACTGCTAAATAGTACGTAGTAGTAGTTTCGTTCTTATTTGAATATAAAAAAACAAAGTTAATGAAATTATGCATACACGCTCTAGAAACTAACATCTATGTCTGTGGTATGTTAGCTTTCCGTAAAAATATGTATTTTAAAGTTATACTAACACAAAAAAAAAATGTTTTTAACTACACGAACTCAAAGATTTATACAGGGTCCTTCTTAAAATGCTGACACTTTTTTAAGGGAATGATCAGACCGTAAAATTGAACAACTTTCTTTATGGGACCAACATCGAAATCGCGAAAAAAAATCTGCTGTCCCACACATTTCGCTCGAGTAGATTTGCAGTTTTGTATGGAAGAGCAGTTTTTTTTTCGCGATTTCGATGTTGGTCCCATAGAGTAAATTGTTCAGTTTGACGGTCTGGTCGTCCTCTTAAAAAAGTGTCAGCATATGAAGTTGGACCTTATACAGTGTGTAAGTGACAGCCTAGAAAATACTGAACCGAAATACGAAGATATCAAGCTTTGAAATTATTCATACAAAATTTCAAAGCTATATATATCTTCGTAATAATATTATAAATTGTAAATGTTATTTAAGACGCGCAATCTACATTTTCTAAGCTATTTTTCCATTATACTAAACATTACTTTTATTAATACCGTCTACGAGTGTTCTACGACAAAGTTTTGTATGAAATTGACAACTATGCAACCACCTAGAGGAGTTTCCCCGGACGAGCTAAAAGATTTCTATACAGGGTGTAAGTGACAGCCTCAGACAGAACACTCGTAGACGGTATTAATAAAAGTAATGTTTAGTATAATGGAAAAATAGCTTAGAAAATGTAGATTGCGCGTCTTAAATAACATTTACAATTTATAATATTATTACGAAGATATATATAGCTTTGAAATTTTGTATGAATAATTTCAAAGCTTGATATCTTCGTAATAATATTATAAATTGTAAATATTATTTGATACGCGCAATTTAGATTGTCTAAGCTATTTTTCCATATATAAAACATTACTTTTACTAATGCCGTCTACGAGTATTTTACGACAAAGTTTTGTATGAAATTGACAACTCTGCAACCACCTTAATACGTCCCATTGAACTAGCGGTGGCTCTTGAATGCTAGCGAATAAATAACCAATGTCTGTTTGGCGAGTTTTATGTGTGTAAGTGTTAGTGTGGAGTGTGGTGTATTTCAAAACATGTGAAAACGCACAACGGCACATCACACATTTTGCGTGCGCCTAAGGCGCTCGTGCTGTTTGCCGGAAAGGAAATTATACTGCGCAGGGAAATGTGCAGATGAAGTCTGATGTGTGGGTGCGTGTTGTGTGTGTCGTGACAACAATTGTGTCACCAAGGTTCTGCGAAACCTTCGGTGATCCATTTGATGTTCCGATTTGTATAGAATGTTGGCATTTATGACGCTAGCATTCAAGAGCCTTCTAAAAAATTTTTTGTACCAGACTATTACGTCGTCTTTCAATGGGGTACATAGCTAGCATCTGATCTTTTCGATCAACCCTCCCCCATACAGACATTGTAGTCTTGTACAATAGTGGGCTTTAGCGTGTCGCCAACGCCACACCTCGTTGTTGCTAGCCCGTGGTATGTCGAGATTACAGCGACGCGATTCTTATCCCGCCACACCACGAGATCTACGTCCCCTGAAGAGCAGCCATGCACTTGACCTACTGCCATGTCAGTTTTTTTCAGAGTCGCTAGTTCAATGGGAACAAACTGTCGATTGGTCCTAAGCGTTCCCATACAGTCAAATCCCAGGGTCTTTAACTCTCGTGCGAGTGCTGGGGAGTTGTAAAAATTATCCATCCACACAGTATGCCCACGATGCTCAAGACCATTCAAAAGTTTGAGCACGAGGGATTCTCTCTGCTGGATTCAAAGAGTTGTCGTGGCCAGTATGAACTTCAAATCGCCACAAGTAACCTGTCTGCGATTCACATAACTCATATGTTTTTATCCCTACTAAAGCCGCTTTATTATTAATGAATTGATTAATGTCTAACCATCCTTTCCACATGGTTAGACTTTCGTCCAGTGCCAGATTTTGATTCAAATTATACAGCTAGAGAAAGTTGTTCAGTTTAATGGTCTGATCATCCCCTTAAAGTAGTTTCACCTTATTTTGTTAGACCCTATATAATCATTTTCAACTAGATGACGTAATCTTAAGTTTATACAACAGGCAAATTTGTTAAGAGCTTCAAATACTGCGGATACCATATTCATAGAACAAAGTTTTACACAAAAAATAAGTATGAAGGTATCATACTTGCAAATATTTTGATTAGTTTCAAAAATTCTCTTCAGTTTTAATTCTTCGTGTACACTTTGCCATTCTTCTAAAGAAAAAAATAAATCACAATCCTTATAAACTAAATGCACTTGTGGAAAAAAGTTGTTGATAGCCCATAATCCTGTGGTTATTTCCACACCATTTGAATGTAAATAAGTATTTTTTGATATTATAATATCAGACAAATAACTCCCTGCCATGTCTACTTCTAAAGAACACAATTAAAAGAATGAATGATGTCCCCAAGCAAATGTATCAATATTATTTTCCGAAATTTTACGTTTATCGTCGTTAGAAGATAATGCAATTTTATCGACTTCCTGAGTGAATATTTGATGCTTAAGAGATTTGAAAAGAATATTTTTTTTACGTATTACATTCTCTTTTTGTTTTAAAACGCTATTGTAGTCTTGGAAATCAATATCATTAACAACACATTTTTTAACACCTTTTGCCTTTTTAATTTCAGTTGTTTCCGTTTTGATACAATACAATTTAGACCGCAGCCCTACAAATTCTACAATAATTTGCCCGCCAAGTTCATCTTTAAACAGACCAGGTATTTTCTTGTTTATACGTTCTATTCCGTATATATTATTTTCAGCATACTTACATGTATCAAAGTACTGTTTAAAGTTTTTCTTTAAATCTTTATAAAAGTCTTATGTTTCTATATCGTATAAGAAGCTGTCAGTGTCAGTATAGCACATTTTTATTCTAGGTCCATAAAAGGGCTTCATAACTGTATAATGAAAATTATACATATGGCTCTTGGACAGCTCCAATACCGCAAATCCTATATAAATAGGTTTATTCAGAATCACACTCTCTGGTTTCATTTGAATCGCTACTAAATTTTCAGTAAATATGCTGGAGCTATGAAAATTTGGTCTCGCTATTAATTGCTCCGCGGAGTAATATTTTTTTGTCTTGTTTCTTTCATCGTTCCACTGATTTACTAACTTAATATCAAGCCTCTTTTCAGAATCTTCTAGAGTTTTCCCAAAAATACTATTATTCATCAATTTGAAAAAGTCTTGCTCAAATGTAGACTTTGCATTCTGTCTTAAAGCTGTATTTAAATCTATGTACTGCTTTAAATATGGGCTTTGTTTAAATTTTATGACCCGATGTATAGCTATTAATTTTAAACCATTTTTTAAACATTGCTTTAAGTGAACATAATGTATAACATAATGAAATTTATCATACAAGTTCGGTATCAGCTTTGAAGATTTCGAGCCCGGTGGGATACATTTTTCTGCACAAAATGGAATATCATTATGTAAATCATGCAATTCCTCAGGATATTCTAAATCCACTTCTAATATAAATCCGTCCTCGCTATCACCAGGTATATTAAAAATATTTAAACTGTTTATTTCTTTTTTATCTATAAACTTAAAATCGGAATGCGGCAAATATTGACACATTGCATGCCCATATAAATTGTTGCAATCTATGTAGATTAAATAATTGTTTGTTTTGTTTTGATCATAATTAGATGAATATTTATTATTACATTTTGCATATCTCGTGGAGCATAAACATATACCACCACGAATACCTTTTTGAATCATTCTAATTATTTCCAAATTGCCAATTAGTAGTAACTGAACACCAGTTTTAAGCAACATTGCATCAAAGCTCAAACTAGGTGCTGTTAAATAAAATGCGGGGTCTAATTTGAAATTGTTTCTACAGGTCAGCCGAAACTTTTGAAAAACGTCTGCTAGTAACAGCACATCTGTTTTAAGATATAAATCTGTATACTCCCCCAAAGTTTCTATGTTAAAAGTTTTCCAAACCTTAACTGCATGTTCGTAATCTGTTTTTGAAATTATCTGATTATTTAAGGTATTAAAAAACTTTCCTGTGATGGTAAGCACACTTCCTCATAAGATTGCCAGCTAGTCATAAATTCATATGGATAAAATCGGGCATAGGCCCACCACACATTCCCACCGCTGTAACTCCTGTAAGCCAGGATCAACACCTTCATATGGATAAACACCTTTACGTGTTAACAGTTCAAAATGAGTACTATTTGAAAAAAAACTTTCTAAATGGTAAAAGTCACATTTGTTTAAGTTTTCCACAAGTTTTTCTAAATTGGTTCCGAGAAATTTAAATGAATCTACAAAACGAACGGGTACGTAGTCTGCCTCTGCAACATGCAAAAATTTTGTAAATAAAATAAAATTTTCTTTGGTTTTAGCTATGACTTTAATTCGTCCCGACATTTCTCCCAATTGACGTATAAATAAGTGAGCATCATACCCAGACAAGTTATGAAAAAAGACTGGAACAAAGCAAAGTGAATATTGCAGTAAGAATGTGCAGCTCCTCGATATTTTCCTGTGAGGTGACAATGGTCTCTCACTTTGTCGTCAAACAACAATTTAGAGCAAATCGAGCAGTCACTCGTTTGAGAAAATTGTTTCGAATTCTCATGTGTGAAAGTAATCGGAATAGGCTCATCATTAAGGACTTTATAAAGGTTTAAAACGTCCCTCTGGAGGTTCTCCAGGAATTTTTCTATACAGTCTTGTCCACGATATGATACGTACTTATTGAGAGAATCATCGTACGAACAAACAATATAATACCCGAATGCAGCCGGAACGTGTTTTTGCAAGTTTGTTGTGAAACTTGAACCCTGCCTAGCCCCAGAGTTACAAGGCTCTAAAAACGACTCGAAGTCGGCGTAGATCACAAAAGGCATATCTTGCATCCGTTCATAGTGCTGAAATTGTATAACAGACCCCTTTTCAGGTAAAATATTAGCTACGCCACCACAAATATGCGCGTTAAGTACATGTTCTGTGTTAAAAAACAACAAACAATCATCACAAAAATATATTTTACCGTGATGTTTTGTAACCTGAGGTCTTACTAACCGTCTTTGATCAAGCAATAGTGTGAGCTGTTACCATTTTCTAATAATAACAGATTGACATGGTGTTTTTTTTTCTCTTGAGTTTTATACAGTGGTCCGATAACTTTTTTATTTGTATTTAAACCGTAAATACTAATGCGGATCTTAGGATTATTTTTTTTCAAAAATCTTTATGTCAGGTAATTCTACAGGGAAAGTCATATTATTAGAATTAAGTAATTCATTAAAATTTGGATAGGATCCAGTTCGGTTTACATTCTCTTAGGCGGGGTAAAGACTAGCCATTATGCTCCAAAAAAAAACAGAAACTATCTGTATTTCTTATGTTAACACAAGCCCGTTTCAATTTCAAGCACTTCGGTAATTCGATATAGCTAGAAGCTCGCAATGGTGAATATTTGTTAATATTAACTTCCAAATACAAGTTCTTTAAAAAAGACCAGCCGCTATCTCTTTCTTGAAATTCATCGATCTTTTTGCGTATAGTCTCGATAACTTCCATAAACAAATCATCACAATCGTAATTTCGATGTATACAGATGTTTTCCGTAGCAAACGACTTTATTTCGATTGAATCTTTAACCTCTGTGTAAACTCTGCAAACAGTTCAAAGTTAACTTTGATGTTAACATGTTGCATTTGCTTTGCAGTAATAAGTTCGTGAACGGTTTGACGAAGACGCCAAAGGTATTTGCTGACGCCAATTGTCTGTGTTCGTTCACGGTCATTGTCGGGGCTCCGCACGCGATAACTCGCAATATGACTCCGAAATGATTAAACTTTTCCACACAATCACTTACTTCTATCGCACTATTATTTTTATGCAAATTACTGCGAAGATGCGCAGAAAAGGCTTTGCTACTAATAGATTGATCACAAACTCTACAATAAATCGGCTTTCCAACCATGGTCTTTGAAAAATAATATTGATACCTTCGAATACCCTACCCTTCTACTTTCTTTGAATTTAAATGCAAGTAAATATTTAGGCAATAAGAATAGGCAAGTGTAGGTATGTATTTGTATGTACTTATAATACAAAAGTAAAGTAAAAATATTGGAGTAGAATTTTATTATCAAATATAAACTTTACTACAACTGATTATTTAAACAAATAAAACTTAATTCTATCCAAAATTTTAATTAACAAAGTACTTACCTAAGTAGGTATTTAAATAAAAAGGAAAAAATTTAAAAAATAAAATCAAAGTTTTATAAAATTAATCAATCTTTTTTATTGGCGAAAATTTGTCCTTCACCACGTATCTTCGACTTAACAGTTTTAATAAATTTTTTCAAGTCCCCCAATTCAGGGGCACTCTCTAGGGCCTGGTATTTTACAGCGACCGAGGCCTTCTCCCACCGATCCTTAGAATCTACGCCCACGATGTCTTTAATATCGTACACCCTTAGTTCTATATAAACATCACCGTCGAGATGTCCGGTGCGTCGCAGTACCCCGTTTGCCACTCGACGCGTGATAGATGACGCTAACCCTTGCGAGTTGTTGCGAGCGTTTTAACTGCTTTAGCAGTGCTCACTTCTGATCTGAAAATAAAAAGATAGAAATAAAATAACTACCTCTCCTATAGTTCGTCATAGTTGTTTGGGTCCTAAGTAGCAAATAAGTAGGTTTATAATTTAAAAACCGCGCTATCGCAAATCAATGGTAATTTTTACAATCTAAGTGCTAATTAAACAATCAGGTAATTAATAAATCAAACAATCAGGGACAAGGTTCGTCTAACCAATTTGAAACCATGATATTCTAAATTATTGTGCAGGATAAGTATAGACACTTATCTACATGTTAGAAAAGTTATAAAAACTTTGTCACACAAGTTACATACAAACACATTATCAACCTTAGTCCTTTATAATAAAGACTATATTTGCACAAACACTGTTGTGTGCAAGAAACAACCACATAGGCATAACTCATTACCGTAATCCCTTTATGGGTGGTCAGAAACTTTACTGTAGAAGTTAAATATTGTTGTAACTAACCTGTTCTCTTCGGAATCGGAATCGGAGAACGGGATCTCTTGGGCTCGCTGCTCTTCCTCTTAGCTGCGGTTTTGTAGTCAGACTCAGACCTGTAACAATAAAGACAACATGAAATAAAATAAAGTAAAATATCAGTCGTAATAGAGTCGTGAATTAGTTTATGACAATTATGTTAATTCAGTGGGACACATAGCAAGGCTACAAAATTTCAACTGAAAATTTTAGTGGCAAGTAAATTAAAAACTTACGAACATTATTGCGATGGCTTTGAACTTCAGGATGATTTCAGCTGGGGCAAGTAGTGCAGTGGTGGTTCTTCACTTTGGTCTTCACGGTTACACTTTCGATCAGAAAATTAATTTTTTCACGATTTTCTGGCCGTTTTATTGCAAATTTAACCCAGGGCTCGTTTTGCAATTATTACAAAATTATTAATCATCATTACATTTAATTTCACTATATGTAGAAAATAAGTACTTATTACTGGTATAGAAAAGGTGAAAAGGTTTCACATTTCGCAAATGAATTATATTTTCCATAAGATTTCTCGATGGAAACAATATTCAAAATTTCGATAAAAAAACTGTTATCCTACTCGAACCAAAATGTATGGGACAGCAGTATTTTTTATTTTTTTCTTGCGGTTTCGATGTCGGTGCAATGGAGAAATTTGTTCAGTGGTCTGATCATCCCCTCAAAAACCATCAGCATATTAAAAAGACCTTGTATATTTCGGTGTGCAAATACCTAAACCGTATTGCCTAAAGCATAATCAGATAATTTATTGGAAAGTGTGATAAGTTTATGCTAACTATAATCATGTTTGTAACTCCTGTCCAAATTGAAACTCAGCATAAACCTTTATATTGAATGTTCAAAGGAAATTACTAAATATATTTTTATTGGCAAACAGGAAATAATATCTATTGATGTACCGAACACTCACTAACGTAATTTTTTGCTGAGTAGATCGGTCGGTACATTGGCAGCTATGCTATACAAGTTATGAAGCTAGTTCGTTTCTTATTATTTAAAGTTATTAGATCATTTTGATTCAATTATAATTAATTATAATATATAGTTTAGAGAACAGTTGATTAAACAATATGTAAGCAGCATCATCTACACATTTTTTAATAAATTACAATTCATAATAATGTTAGATGTGTTACTACTATAAAACTAACAGAGAAGTGTAATAAAACATGTTAGGATGATTTTAGTTTTAATCGTGAAATCAATCAAGCTGTCCAACCAACTATTTTAAGTAGCGTATCAGCATAATGTTTATAGCTTACCGTGTGCACATACCGATACATGCATTGCAAACGTGAATAAGTACAGTTAATAAACAATGTAGCCTGTTATTTCATTAATTTACGTTTCTCCTTACATAGTTTGAAATAAATATTTTTTTTTTTCATCAGTTTTAGTTAAAGATGTTCAGACATAAACTTAATAAGTAATTAACTAAGCTGGATGGTGTGAGAATGAAGAGGTCTATATCCAGCGCTGGAATTCACCACGCTGATGATGATGATGATTATTATTTTTATTTGTTTAAATCTATTCCTACAGGGCTAAACTTAAAACATTTTCACGATTTCAATATTAGTCCTATAGTGAAAGTCATAATGTTTGATGGTCTGTTTGTTATGCAAAGCATATAGAGAATACAATCCCGAGCATGTTTTTCAATCCCGGGCTTACGGGATTTTTGAAGCCTTTTCCCGGGATCCCGGGCCTATCCCGGGATTAGACTATGTGGTTTCTAATTGGGCTAAAATAAAAAAAACACGAGTAATTAAAAAAAATGTCTTTAATGTCTTTGCACAACACAAATCAGAATAATAATAAGAAAAGAAAAAACACAAACCAAAAAATACTATACTTTTGCAAGAAATTAAAAAACAGCACAAAATAACTATTTAGAATTTCGAAAATATAATCGCAGAAATATCAAAGCATCCAATGTTTGACTTCCGAGCCTGCTTCGTAGTTTATTGCCAACATAAGCAGCAGCTGAAAACGCTCGTTCAGCTTCTACGCTGGTTGGAGGAATAGACAATAGATACTTATATGCTGTTTCTAAGTGATATCCACGAACTCCTCCATTTTCGAACAGGCTCATTTCACGTCTAATACTATTTGCCAACCCCAATTCATTTTGTACTTGTACTTCAGGATCTGGGGATTTCATACTCTTGTTAATTTCCAGCTGTAACTTTTCCTTTAATGTCAATTGGGGTTGGAAGGTTTCTGACCTTAGCTCATCATCTGTTTGTGATCCTGACCTTGCTTCTTCTTCCGTGTAATCTCGACTATTAAGTCTTTTAACAATACTCTTTATTTGCTTCCTCACTAAAGCCTGTGTCGGAACTGGAAATAAGTCGTGCCATTCCAAATCCGATAATAACTGATTTTCAACATCCATTCGTGGATTTTGTAAATAATTTAACACGCCAGTTAAATCATCACTTCGTCGTTGCTTTATACGTTCCACTAAGGATGTTTTAATTTTTTTGGCAAGTGCTGAATTTTTGCTAGACAGTTGTTTTATAAGAAATTTCAAAGCGGCATCAGCTGTGCATAAATTAGCATCTCGCCGACAGATTGCTTCTACTGTCAATTTAATTGGGGTCAGCACATCAACAATTTTATTTACCAATTCAAAATCAACATCTTCTAAACGAATTGGATGATTGAGATCTATAAGAGCTTTTTGAATGCATGCTTTTAAAAGATAAAATCGCTCCAGCATTGTTAAAAGACTATTCCACCTGGTTTTACAGTCCAAAAGAAGTGACAACTCTTTTCCATGTTCAATTTTCACATATTTTTGAAGTACTGTTTCATTTTTCAATGGAGATCTTTTAAAATACACTACAACTTTGCGGATTTTCTTTATCAGCTCATTAATATTTTCATATTGTGTTAACTCTGGTACGTGTTCTGGCGCAAGCTCATTTTGTGACATTACGATTAAACCTGATTCTGGACAGTCTAAGTCTTCTAAATGGTGTTCATCATCGCTGTCGTCCATATAATCAACAGTCACAGCTGGTTCATTTATAGGATCATCTGAGGTAGGGCTATCTTGCAAATTATTATGTTTTTCATAAAGCACATCACAGACCGCCAAATTGATGCCATGTGCGAGACACAGTTGTTGTTCAGTGCAAACAAGCCGCCCCACCTTTATCATAACATTCGGTCCATCGGTTACAATAGCCACGATGTCAGTTTCTAGGGAAATGTCAAATTTACTTAGACGCTCTTGCAATATACGAAGACAATTTTCAGCTGTCATACTATCGTAAATAGGAACAAGTCCTAAGTTCCAAAAATTTTTACATGAATGAACGTTGACCGCCAGGTATCGTTTATTGGAAGTTGAAGTCCACTCGTCGAAAGAAAGACTAAATCTTTCACCTTTTCAAATGTTTTAATTCTGCAGTTACTTGCTTTCTGATTTTTTCACTGTAATTCATAACACGTTTTCGAACAGTGACGGTTGACTTTGGTAAATCCGTGTATTTTGCTAAGAGCAATTTTCTCAAATTATCTGAGGTTATGAATACACTGAATGGAAATCCATCTAATGCAATCATTCTTGCCAAAATATCATCCAGGCTATCGTCGTCACTTTTAGTAAAATAATTATCTAACTTTCGCTTGGCTGGCGGCGGTGCTGTGTTCAGATTTTCAGAATCTTGACTTGTTGAAGCTGATATAACCTTGATGTTATGTTTTGATAACAAATGTGTATGTAATCCCTTAGTTGATCCACCCAAAGTCTTGAGGATGGCTGGGCATCGCTTACATTTAGCACTATTCCCGTCCTTCGCAACTAAATAATAACTCCACACTGACGTCGTATCACTGTCTTTTTTATGTTTAACAAAGTCTCCCGCCATTTGAAATACTTAATTTCAGATAATAGACTTTTAAATTTTAATGACGTAGCCTACGTAACCCGTCAGCGTCACTGACAGAACAATAAATGAAAAAAATAAAACCTGATTTGCATATTTATACTTTCGTACAGGGAATCCCCGACGGGAAATACCCGCAACAATATTATGATATGAGATGATCGGGTGATTCCCCTGTTGGTTCGTTGGGGAATTACCTTAAGAGTATTGTATTAAAGTATTCTGAGTGGGGAAGTCCCTTCTAAGTTCTACGACAAACATATTATTAGGACTGTACCTGTGTAGTAAATAGTGGGTAGGGGAGAAGGAGGCAGCTTTGAACAGGGGCAGGTTTGAAAAAACTCGTCATAAAACTCATTTCTGCAAATAGTTTGAAACAGTTTTTAAAAAATGGCAACACCGTTTTATTACGTCATACCACCATTTTATTGAAGTTTGACAGATGACACCAGAGATACACAGCACGTTTGTTTTCGACAGCATAAACGAAATATTTCTCAAGAAAGTTGCAAGGATTTTGTAAAAAACTGAATTTTCTATGGTAAGTAGAATTATCGTCAACGTACGGCAAATATATCTATGCATTTACTCGTGTATTATTCCGGACTAACGCGCATACAATTTGTTTTGGCTTTCGACTGATATTTTTGTAGGTTAGGGTTGGGGCAGTTTTGAAGAAAATACGCGGGGCAGATTAGAAAAATATTCAAAGGTGCCCCAAGACTGGGGTACATTAGAAAATTATAAGAGACACATTTGAAAAAAAAATACTCCTTTTTTCGTAGTGAAATAAAGTGTGAAATCCTATTCTGTAATACATTTTCCTTAATTTTGTTAATAATTTACTATAAACTATGTCACTTCTTAAATTTTTTGGATTAAATCTGTTGGGGCACTTTTGAACATTTTCAGCTACTGTTTTTCAGAATGCAAATAATAAATAAAATTCCATTCTGTTATAATTTCCCGTAATTCTGTTATCAATTAACTATAAAATATTGTCACTTCTTAAAATTTTCAAATTAAATCTGCCGGGGCGCTTTTGAATTTTTCAGTATTCTTTTTATTTTTCTGGTATATTTCACCGCAGGTAACGACATGGTTCGGAATTATAAAAGAAAACGGCTTCAGGAAGTAAACGAAGATGATATGAAAAATGCTGTTTTCAAAGTTATTAATGGAGACATGAAGCTTTCTGACGCTGCGGCCGTATACAATGTTAAAGTAAATACCTTGTTCTACAGAGTTAAACAACACAAAGAAAACAATAAACCAAAAGATGAAGAATTCACATCTAAATATACAACCGCTCAAGTTTTTACAACGGATGAAGAGAAAATGCTCTCTGGATACCTATTAAAATCATCTAAGATGCACTATGGGCAAACTTACAAACAAACAAAAGTTTTGGCATATGAATATGCTACAGCATTAAAAAAATGTCCCCCTAAATGGACTGAAAATGGGGAAGCTGGAACAGAGCGGCTCAAAGGATTCATGAAAAGACACAAAGAATTATCCCTGAGAAAACCAGAGAATACCAGTCTATCTCGGTCCACCAGCTTTAATAAACATAATGTGGGCCAGTTTTATGAGAAATATGAAAAAATACTTTCAAAATATAAATTTTCACCGGATCGCATCTATAATCTAGATGAAACTAATATTATGACAGTTGTCCAAGCCCCTAAAGTAATAGCGAAAACTGGTGCAAAACAAGTTGGGCAGGCTGTGTCTGCCGAGCGTGGTCAATTGATAACCATGTGTGGTATAGTAAATGCCATCGGTAATACATTACCACCAGTGTTTATATTACCTCGAGCTAGATTTCATAGCTCAATGCTCAGCGGAGCACCTGTCGGTAGCGTAGGGTATGCCAATTCTCCAACAAGTGGCTGGATGACTGGTCCTTTGTTCATCAAAGTCTTGGAACACATTCAGCGTTTAGTGCGATGCACTAAGGAAGATCCAATTCTTATATTGATGGATAATCATGAAAGCCACTGCACTTTAGATGCAATAAACTACTACCGAGAAAACGGTATGATAGTACTGACGTTTCCACCGCATTGCACGCACAGAATGCAGCCATTAGATGTCGCGGTAAACGGGCCCTTCAAACAAAAATTATCAGTGGCGCAAAATGACTGGCTGTTAAGTAATCCGGGCAAAACAATAACCATTCACGACTTGTGCGGTATTGTGACACCTGCATTCAACATAACATACGTAGCACGGAACATAATATCCGGATTTTCGAAACCAGGAATATGTCCATTCTCAAGAAATGCATTTAGCGATGAAGACTTTGAGTGCGCAGAAGTTACCAATCGCCCTTACTCAGAATTAAACATCAAAACGGTAGCGTCGAATGATACCGTAGCTAGTAATGCACTTCCACCTCAATCTACGCTTGCTGATTCCGACTGCTCTGCTGTTACGCCTTTTCCAATCGTCTCTCAACCTGATATAGACAGCGCGTCTTTGCTAACTGCCAACCTCGCACCCCAACCTGTACTTGCGTCTCCCATTTCATCTGTAGCTCCTGTGCTTCCGTCAACCTGCAGTTCTCTGGACAGTGCGTCTTTGCTAACTGCAAACCTCGCACCCCAACCTGTACTTGCTACTCCCAATTCATCTGCAGCTGCGGTGTTTTCGTCAATCTGCAGTTTTTCGATATCTCTGCCTGTCCTCAACACCAGCAGCCATCCTTGCGCCGCAGTGTCTTCGCTTGCTTGTGTGGATTCCCGAAAGCAGATTGTGCCAAACACTTCCAAACACTCCGTGCCTCTTCTCTTCACTCTCGCAACTGAGGCTGTAAGGAATTACGAATTTTCATCACTTCAAATATCGTCATCAGTAGTGAATGATTTTGAAACTCAAAGCGAATTTACAAATAAACGTTCCCCGAAACCTGGCGTTACTGGAATTTCAGCTGCCAAAATTATAACACCAGAAATGGTAAAACCCTTTCCAATAGCAGCACCAAGAACTGATGCAAGAAAAGGAAGGAAAAAGGGTAAACCACGCATTTTGAGCGACACACCGGAAAAACAAGAAGTCGAAGCGGCATATTTGGAACGTATGTCACGACTTAAAAAGATGCAAGACAGAAAAAAAGACAAGAAACAAAATAGTAGAAAAGACAAGAAACAAAACAAGGAGAAGGAAAAGGACAAGAAACAAAACAAGAAACAGATACTTACGAAAACGACAAAGCGGAAGGCAAAAAGAGATTTGTTTTCAGAAGACTGTGACGAAACTGACACCGTTGTTTCAAATCTGCCCCATTTCTGGGGTAGTTTTGAAACAACCCGGGGCACATTTGAAAAAGCTATGCTAATAGGTCATTATATATATTAAAAAATTACTTCAATATGTAATTCAACAAAATTTAACTGCATGTGACCAATCTAGGAAAAAAATTCAACTTTATTTTTCAAAGCTCATGTTATTATGCATGTGACCTGGGGCACATTTGAAATGACTGTAGAAATAAAATAAAATTCGTGTTTTAATTCGTTTTTTTTATTTAAAGATCAGTCAAGATGCACGTTACTAATCTAGCATCTGATATTTGCAAGAAATCAGCTTTTGTAACATATTTAACTAGTTTTGATCAAAACTATAGTAGAGCAATTATAAATCAATAACAACATTATGAATTGACAAAAACACCTTAAAGTCGTAACATATAATAACTAAAAGACATCAGAAAAATAATAAGCAAATACTTCAACCAAAGTTTTCCAAAAAAAGGTTATAAATTTACAAAAACAAAACAACTTTTAAGTATTTTCTTCTACCATATAAAAATAAATCTCAATGCGAATTACTCACCTAAAAAGAGATCAACTTTTTTTAATAACGAGTTTCTAGTTATATCAAAACTATTAAAGTAATAACAATGTCATGAATTTACAAAAACAATAGGTAACTATAAGTAAAAGAGATCAGTTAACCAAATGCTTGAAATACACTAAAACAAAACAATAACGTCTACAAAATCACCTTTAACTTCTGTTTATTTTTCAATTAAATATCAAATCTTTAATAAAATAAAACTACCCCATTTTGAAATTTTCAAATTTGAACTTAAATGTGAATAAAGACATAGTTCTTGAAGTTCCTGGACAATTTATAGGTTTGGGCAATTTTGTTATGATGTCATTCATGTTGACAAAAGATGTATCTTGTTTTTCAGGGAAAAAAAACTTTGCAGGGGAAAAAGACTTTCTTTTCAAAATATGCACAAAAAACCCGCTGCCATCTTTTATCTGCACTCTTCCCACAAAAGCCAATTTCACTGGTTTCTTTTCATTGGCAATAATTTCTATGAGCAAAAAATCTCCAATGTTTATATTATCATGATTTACCACCTCGATTGCTTCATTTTCACTCGATTCTTCGTCTGTGAACGTATTTTGAAAATCATCAATAATATCATCGTCTTCCGAATTTAAATTTAGCTCGGTGTCAGTTTCGTCACAGTCTTCTGAAAACAAATCTCTTTTTGCCTTCCGCTTTGTCGTTTTCGTAAGTATCTGTTTCTTGTTTTGTTTCTTGTCCTTTTCCTTCTCCTTGTTTTGTTTCTTGTCTTTTCTACTATTTTGTTTCTTGTCTTTTTTTCTGTCTTGCATCTTTTTAAGTCGTGACATACGTTCCAAATATGCCGCTTCGACTTCTTGTTTTTCCGGTGTGTCGCTCAAAATGCGTGGTTTACCCTTTTTCCTTCCTTTTCTTGCATCAGTTCTTGGTGCTGCTATTGGAAAGGGTTTTACCATTTCTGGTGTTATAATTTTGGCAGCTGAAATTCCAGTAACGCCAGGTTTCGGGGAACGTTTATTTGTAAATTCGCTTTGAGTTTCAAAATCATTCACTACTGATGACGATATTTGAAGTGATGAAAATTCGTAATTCCTTACAGCCTCAGTTGCGAGAGTGAAGAGAAGAGGCACGGAGTGTTTGGAAGTGTTTGGCACAATCTGCTTTCGGGAATCCACACAAGCAAGCGAAGACACTGCGGCGCAAGGATGGCTGCTGGTGTTGAGGACAGGCAGAGATATCGAAAAACTGCAGATTGACGAAAACACCGCAGCTGCAGATGAATTGGGAGTAGCAAGTACAGGTTGGGGTGCGAGGTTTGCAGTTAGCAAAGACGCACTGTCCAGAGAACTGCAGGTTGACGGAAGCACAGGAGCTACAGATGAAATGGGAGACGCAAGTACAGGTTGGGGTGCGAGGTTGGCAGTTAGCAAAGACGCGCTGTCTATATCAGGTTGAGAGACGATTGGAAAAGGCGTAACAGCAGAGCAGTCGGAATCAGCAAGCGTAGATTGAGGTGGAAGTGCATTACTAGCTACGGTATCATTCGACGCTACCGTTTTGATGTTTAATTCTGAGTAAGGGCGATTGGTAACTTCTGCGCACTCAAAGTCTTCATCGCTATTATCGAATTACATATTGAAGTAATTTTTTAATATATATAATGACCTATTAGCATTAGAAATAGCTTTTTCAAATGTGCCCCGGGTTGTTTCAAAACTACCCCAGAAATGGGGCAGATTTGAATATTTGGCTTTTCTCACATGAACGTGAATTTCTAGAAAATACATGGAATTACTGCGCTAAAACTTTAATTATGATGGAGTATGATATATTATCAAGGTTCTTATGCAAAATTATGGAATTCGTATAATAAAATAAAAAGTTACAATTGATTAACGAATTAATTTTCAAAGGTGCCTCCTTCTCCTCTACCTACGTATTGTACGAGTTTTGTACGCTTTTTGTCGTAATGTATTAAAATAATCTAGGCAAGGTTATTTTCAAGGCGCAACGGGCTACGGAATACAAACTAGACTTGTTTGTGGCAATCCCGAAAATCCCGAGATTAGCCAAGTACAGTCCCGGGATATTCGGGGCCAGAAAACGGTCGGAGAATACAATCCCGGGATTCCGAATCTCGGGATCCCGGGATTGTATTCTCTAAAAGCATATAATTTTAGACCATGTATAGGCCAAAAGTGAACCATACATGCATGTACGCGAGTTAATAATTATGTTTGTTTAGCTATGTATGTTCATCACTTTTTCCATTAAAAGGTGTATTAGTATTTCTTCTGGGGCAACTTAGTTCACTGAAGTTCTCACAAGGATAAGCTAGTTAGTAAACTATCAATAATTATTCAATCAGACTGTACGCATGACAATTTTATTCGAGTCGGCTACAGCGAAATGATATATGATACTCGTGAGCCGAGTCGAAACAATGAAAAAGACATTTAAGGTATCTCATTCAAATGAATAAAACCAATTTTGTTATACAAGATTACTGACTACCTTGAACGGAATATAGGCGTGAGTTTTTGTATTTATTAAAATTGGAAAAAATAAAATCTATACGAATTTATGTACAGAAAAGTAGTCACATACAAACACTCACAACCATAATCCCTTTCGGGTCGGTCAGAAGCTTTGCTACAACTACCATATTTTTTTTATTTTTTTTCATATGTATGTAAGTAGTTTAGAGACAAGTTCATAACTAGTCTCTGGCAATGACGAAGGTTGAAATGATGTTAACGATATTGATGAATGACATTTGAGTGCAGTGTTATAATAAAATTGTTAGTGTAATATACGTATCTATCAGGGGCGTAGCTACCGCCGTATCTGCCGTATCAATTATACGGGCCCCCCGCGCCATGGGGGCCCCCAACGTGCGTAAGCAAAAATTATTAAAAACTTTTCAAACTTTTTTTTTTCAGAAACGACAAAAGTCACAAAAAGCGATTTCTTTTTTTCCCGCGTAAAGCGTGCGTTCAAAAGTTGGCAACACCCTACATCAGTTATCGCGGGCTGCGGGATTTCCCCGTTTAAGTCATTAACTTCAACGGGGGAATCCCACAATAATCGATGTACATACGATACGATGATAAACCATGGAGAACAGTGTTTATAGCATAGCATAGCATAGCATATGCTCACGACTATATTCCCCGAGGGGGTAGTCAGAGATATTCTGAAACCTCAGAACATCCACGTTTCACTAGTGCGTGTTTATTTAATTGTGCATTACATTGTAATACAATACAAACAATTGTTCTTCTGGTTTCGTAGTATTAGTAGCGATTTGTAAAAAACAATGAGTGGAAGGAAAAGAGATTATCCCAGCGGAGCTACGAAAAGAAAAAGTAAACAGGAAAGGGAGGAGGTTATAAAAAAAATACCCAAAATTTCTTCATTTTTTCAGACACCAGCTCTTGTGAGTGATTTAGATTGCAAAGGTAAGTACTTCTCAACCCATTTATCTTATCTACATGTAGTGAAGAGTGAATTTTGTTTTTAGGGATCCGTACCTCAAAACAAAAAAAAATGGGCTGTGCGCAGGTGATTTTGGATTAACACGCGCACAACCCGTGTAGAGCCTGCATACGTCTAAACACTCTAACCATAACCTTATGTAATTTATTTAACATATATTTTTGAAATTTATCAAAACATTCGATTTTAATTTTTAACAATTATATTTTCAGATTCTTCTGAAGCACATTCTTCATCAGATGTCCATCCGGAAATAGAAGAAACCCAAGCACATTCTCCATCGGATGTCCATCCGGAAATAGAAGAAACTCAAATCGACGATTCTGAGATATCTGAAGATTGTAATATAGTTTCATCAGATAGAGGAAATTCTGGTGACAGTCCAACTGAATGCGAAAGAAAAATAATTTTTAAATTGGGTCCATTTAAACCACAAGGACCGTTTCCAAAAGATTCAGAAAGTAACCGATCTTTTTCGGTCTATTATTATTCATATATCAATAAGGCAGGCATAAAAATTCCAAGATCATGGTTATGTTATTCTAATGTCTTAAACAAACCGTATTGCCACTTCTGTTGGTTATTAGCAGATCGTCAAAGCAAATCATACTCCTCTGCATGGGTTAACGGTGTTTCCATTAGAAGCAATTTTACGCAAACTATACTTGACCATGAAAAGTCACAACAGCATATTAATGCATCCCTATCTTATAATAATTGGTTACAAGGAAATACCATCGATACTCTATTGCAAAGTGAAATCAATAGTAAAATTACATTCTGGAGAGATGTATTGCATCGTATAATTAATGTTATAATTACTTTAGCATCTTGCAATCTACCTTTAAGAGGCCATGATTCTGATTCTGGAAATTTTATGGCAATTTTACGTTTGCTATCTAATTATGATGCAACTTTAAAAGAACTTCTTCTAAAACCAAAAGGCAAAATAAATTATTTAAGCCCGACGATTCAAAATGAAATTATTAATTTGCTTGGTACCGCAGTTAGGAACAATATTATCTCAGAAATTAAAAAAGCTCCATTTCTGACAATACTTCTAGATACAACACAAGACTTGTCAAAAATTGACCAACTTTCTATAGTTTTTCGATACATCTCGATTACAGAAAATGATGATAATGTGCCTAAAGAATTAAAAATCTGTGAGGCCTTTTTGGGGTTTACAGCAGTATCCGATTGCAGAGCTGAAGGACTTAAAACTGAAATTTTAAATACGATTAAAGAATATGGAATTGATTTGACTAAATGTAGAGGACAGGGTTACGATGGAGCAAATGTTATGTCGGGTGTTTATGGAGGATTACAAGCCCTAATAAAAGAGCATGCTCCGAATGCCGATTATGTTCATTGTGCTGCGCACACATTAAATTTAGTTTTAAACGATGCTGCAAAACATGTTCGTGAAGTGTCGACTTTTTTCGATAATTTAGAAAAAATATATACTTTTTTTGGCAATAGTATACAACGCTGGGCAATGTTAAGTGACGATTCATCTCAAAAATATTTAATTACCCTTAAAAAGGTATGTCCGACCAGATGGTCTTCAAGGAACGACGCTTTATTAGCGGTCAAGAAAAATTATTTATTAATCATGAAAACTTTGTATCAACTAAATTTAATTTCGAAAAAAAAAAGATGAACGTGAAGAATGTAAAAATATAATTAACATTTTAGAGAGTTATGATTCTTAGTGCTTGTCACATTTTTTCTTCACTATTTGAAATCATTAATCCTGTTTCTAAAGCTCTACAGCATGAAAATAATGACTTACAGAAAACTACTATTTTATTAAGTAATCTTTTGAATAGACTGTGCGAATTAAGAAATCAAAATTCATTCAATAGTTTGCTAAATGAGTCCAAAGATTTAGCAAAAGAGTGGAGGGTAACAACTGTTTTTAAAAACAAAAGGCGGAGGATAACAAAGCGTTTTTTTGATGAGTTATCACAAGATGAGAGAATTTCCGACCCGGAATCCTATTTCAAAGTCAATGTCTTCTATTGCTGTTTAGATATATTAATTTCTCAAACTAAAAAAAGATTTTAGAGCCTTTGCGACCTGATTAGTATGTTCGAAATATTACAACCTAAGAAACTCCTGTCTTCTTCAAACGAAGAGATATTAAACGCTTCCGGAAAACTGTCGGCTAAATACTGTAAAGACATCTCAGTTAATCTTTATGACCAATTAAAGGCTCTAAAAACATGTTTAAAATCTGAAATTCAAAAAATTCATTCCATTAAGGATTTCATTGAATTATTGCTGATAAAATTCAATAGTCTTGCATCCAGTTTTCCGGAGGTAATAACAGCATGCTTTTTATTCTTGACTCTTCCAGTTACAACCGCAACTGCTGAAAGAAGTTTTTCAAAATTAAAACTGATAAAAAATTACCTAAGAACTTCGATGGGACAGGAACGCCTATCAGACCTGTCACTATTGTCCATAGAGGCAGAAACTTTAGAAAAACTAAAGTCATCATCAGCTATAAATGATTTAATAAATCAGTTTGCCGAAAAAAAGGCAAGGAGAGTGTATATTTAATTTGAATTGCTTGTAAAAATTTTAGAAAAAGTGACAATAATGAATAAATATTTCTTTTAATTTTATGCAAACATTTTTTTTTTCTTTTGTGAGAAATCTTTACCCTTCCTAAGGGCCCCCAAACAAATTTTTATACAGGGCCCCGCCAAAGCACGCTACGCTTCTGTTAGTTACACAGAATAAGCCATGGATGCAAGGGGTAATAATTAGGGAATCAATTGCAGACACCACATATATTAGTAGTAATTAATAAAATTACCCTCTTGCTAGTGGTTGTAACCTATCCCAAGACCACATCTCACAGTCGTAGGGCTAGCAAGAGCCGTAGTTAATATTTAATGTAAGCAGTTTATTATTAAGTATCTGATAACTGTATTGTTATTATGAGGATTAAGATAAGGTTATGTTTAATAGTTCATTCTAACATGAACCTTAAAAAACTATGTAAGATGTTCTTAGTACAGTCTACTGTACTTAATTGTATAATTAAACTTATGCGAGGAGAGTGAGAGAACGCTGCTTTTCCTGTTATTTCTGAACGCGGCTTTGAATACCATCTTACTCTCACAGGCCTCTCGTTCTCTCTCTCTCTCTCTTGTCACGGTGTGTGTAACGTTGACTTGTTGGCTCGTAATATAATAATATTAATTAATTAACGATACCAGTGTTTCATTAAATATAACAATAACCAATAAAGAGAAATAAATAATTGATTAATATCCAAAACATAATCAAACTTCGTTTTATCTTCTACTAGATGACCCGGTGAACTTCGTACCACCTACATATATTTATGTAAAATGTAGTTAATACTTAAGCCGAACAAAACGAATTAATATGGCAAAACTACAGAACAATCAAGTGAAGCACAAATTGATATCAAAACGGAAATTCGTCACTTCCAGATTTAAGAAGTAAGTTTTTTAAATGATCGAACCTGAGCTGGTTCCTAACAGCACACCAGGTTCGCCTCCTCCGTCCGATTTCCATGATCCAAATGTCTATCTTTATAATATCTATTTAATATAGATGACCCGGTGAACTTCGTATCACTTCGTGTTGGGTCGGCCTAATAGTAGTTTAGTAATCTGGCAATACTGTCAGTGTCACTGTCACCTAACTTTTGAAGAAAAGATTGTTCAAATGTAAAAACAGAACTTATAGTTTAACTCCTTAAAATGCATTGTCCCTTTTGTAATAAGTGGATGGAACGGCAGAACAAAAATAATAACTGTCCAGGTTGTAATAAAACACTACTAAGATGTGACGAATGCTACAGCATAATCGCTAACACCTTCAGATTTTGTACCAAGTGTGGTAAGAATGTGGAAAGAATAATACGTATGAACAGGGCAAAAGAACAAAAAAATATATTAAAGCAAAAGCTGCTATCTAAACCAAAATACGTTACAATGTCATCTTCATCATCCCAGGAAGACATTCAAGTTATTGAAGACAGCGAGAAGGTCAACATCAAGAATGTTCTGGTAGATACTGATGTTATTGAAGACAGCCAGCAGCTCAACATTGACAATGTTCTGATTGAATCACATTTGTCCGAGTTGCCTAGTACTTCCACCATATCATGTCCTGGCGAGCCAAGTGGTTCCCAAGTAGATGGAAATAAAGAGTGATTAATACATGTTGACATTGGCAAAATCATCTTCAAGCATCGATGGAAGGTATAATTTGTAAAGAAAAAGAAGAAGACTGATTAATATATTTTCAAATAAAAAAAATAGTTTTATCAAATTGTGTTTTATTTTAGATACATACAACATATTATTATGTGATTGTAAGGATCCAAATGCACATATTGTAAACATATTAAGTCATTTATTTATATTTATACACTCCATTTACAAAATTTTTAAATTTTCTTGGATGTGCTTGTTTCTGGACTGGGACTGTGAACGTGATAAACAAATCTTTGCTTAAATTAAATACAACACAGTTATCATCATCATGATATCGGCCAATAAATGTCCACTGCTGTACATATATACAGTTAATTAATATAGTGCTCTCTGGTAGACAATATTTTTAGTTTTTTTTTGCGGTGCATAAATAAATAAGGATGTTGGTTTTCCGACGCGCGAACACGCAACGTATAATTGTCCATGTGCGAAACAGGGAAACTCTAAGTTTATTCCGCAAACTTGCAACGATTGGCCTTGCGATTTATTTATGGTCATTGCAAAAGCTAGACGCACGGGAAATTGCAACCTTTTAAAATCAAATGGCAAATCCGTTGGAATCATAGGTATTCGTGGGATTAAGACATCCTCTCCTTTGTATTTTCCTTTGATTATTTTAGCTTCGATGATGTTATTCATGAGTTTCTTCACAACCAATCTCGTTCCATTGCAAAGTCGAGGTTGATTAATATTACGCAGCATGATTACAACTGATCCTACTTTTAATTGCAATCTATGTGGTGGTAGTCCAGGCAACTCCAATGAGTTTAAAAATTCTGTTGGGTAGTTGACTACGTCATCCTGGTTTGTAGCCGTGTCAACTGATTTGTATGTAAACAACTCTCCAAATTCTGAATGGTCGCATTGAGATCATCGACATCTTTGTTTTTTGCCGCTAATATTGCTCGTTCACTTAGCCAATCGTGGTCATTATATTGTTGTTTAAGGTCCGGAAAAACACGCTTAATAAGCTCCTCTTTCGATTCTGTGAAGTGACAGAAATCCGTGGAAAAAGTCATTAATCCGGTCAAGCTGTCAACTGCGACCTTACCATTGCCAATATCCTGCAATTGCTTAGAAAACACAGTCGCAGTTTGATCTTGTTGCAAAAACACTCGCATATTAGTAGTCAATTGTAGTGTCTTCACGTGCCGCCACAAATTTGATGATTTTAGACATGCGTTTATTTCGTCAGCAACAGTCGATCGAGGAATCACTGGAAGAGTCTGACGAAAGTCACCTGACAACAAAATCATGGCTCCACCAAAAATGTTTTGGTTATCACGTAAATCTTTTAACGTCCTATCTAGTGCCTCCAGCGACCTCTTGTGGGCCATTGTGCATTCGTCCCAAATTATCAATTTGCATATTTGGAGAGTCTTCGCCATGGAATGGATGGATGTTGCAAACTGGCGTTTCGTTGATATGCAAGTTTAATGGTAATTTTAAGGCCGAATGCGCAGTTCGTCCGCCTTCTAATAAAGTTGCAGCTATTCCAGAAGAAGCCAACGCTAGGGCTACCTCATTTTGCGATCGGATCTTTGCTAATAGCAATGAAATTAGGAACGTTTTCCCAGTACCCCCAGGAGAATCAAGAAAGTAAATCCCCCCAGATCCATTGTTTACAGCTTGTATCAAACGATCGTACACAATCCTTTGTTCTTCGTTCAATTGCGGAACAGTTGTGCGAACTGTTTCGGTCATAGCTTCAGTTTCGTACTGGCGTTCTCTATGCAACTCATGGTTTAATACATCTTTCATAGCACGATTGGGTGCTGTCAGGCCCAAACACGACAATACTTTATGTGCCATTAGTAAACACATATCTTCTACAGGGTGACTGGTAATTCGACCTATTCCTTGAAAGGGGTTATACTAGAGTTCATTTGCAACAATTTTTCCCCAGTTAACTGGGGGTCGAAAATCGCTTGTTTTCGAGTTCTCTCATTTTTAAGAATTTTTTGAATATTTCCGTTTTTCGACCTAAAAATGACAATTGTGAAAAAAATACTCCACTCTCTGCACTCTGTAAGCATTTTTCTAGTAGCTGATGAATGAGCGACTACTTTAAACTAAAATACATGTGAAAAATACCCAAAACCACCGAAATAAAAGGTTATAAACCGCAAGACAACAATTTTTTATTTGGATTTTGTTTCAATCCAAAGAGGATTACTCAAAAAAAATTTATGACACTTGGCGTACAAATTGCGGAAATAACTTCCTCAATTCCTAAGCTTTCCAAAAAGATGCAAAAGTTGTGTACTTTAGTTCAAGTTTGGAAAATAAACCTTATTAAACACGCAGATGTGAATTTTATTCAAAAAGTTATTGGTTTGGTGAAAATAAAAAAAAGAGTAAAATAATAATGTTTAGTACCTAATCATATGAAATTACAAATTTTGTTTTAAAGTTTTACATTTAAAAATCACAAGTCTTGCTCAAATTGTCTTCCTCCGTTACGTATGCAAGCACGAAGCCTGCGACGTACTTCGCTTACTGTCACTCGAGTTGAAAGCGTGTCTTTAATTTGTTGGGCAGCTGCCAAAATCCTCTCTCTTAATTCTTCTTGAGAAGAGATAGGTGTACGATACACCAATGTCTTCATATGACCCCAAATGTAGAAGTCGCATGGGGTTAGATCGGGACTCCTAGCCGGCCAAGGGATCGGGCCGCCTCGACCAATCCATCTCAGTGGATAGTTCTCATCCATCCACTGTCGCACGCCCCGGTAATAGTGGGCTGGGCAGCCATCATGTTGATACACCAAAGCTGTTCTTGTGGTAAGCGGCACATCCTCCAGCAGCGGACGTAACTCTTCTCTTAAAAAGTTTTCATAGGCGATGCCGGTTAGGCGTGCCGGCAGAAAGAATGGCCCGATTAAATTATTGTGCACGATTCCCATCCACACATTAAGTGAGAATCTGTGCTGGTGAGCTCCTTCGTTAGATTTTCTCGGATTCTGACCTTTAGGGGCCCAAAAATGCAGATTATGATAGTTTGTAATACCATCACGGTCGAAGTTCGATTCATCTGTCCACAAGATTGTTTTTAGATACTCAGGGTCTTCAATGTCTGCATTTATTAGAAATCTGCAGAAATCCATCCTTCTGACAGGATCTCCCTCCTCGATAGCTTGTACTGGCGTGTAATGGAATGGATACTGCCGTGCTGTGTGCTGAGTGAACCAGACTTTCCACTGAGACATACCAAGCTGCCTAGCCACAATTCTTGTTGAAGTAGTGCCGTCTGCTTGAAAACACTGCAAAATTTGCTCCTCTTCGATTGGATCACTAACGCTAGGTCTACCAGCGTCGGTTTGGCGACGTCGAACCGATCCCGTTTCTCGAATGCGCCGATATGTCGTACCAAACACGCTGACATCAGGTAAACGGCGGGTAGGAAAACGTCTTTGATAGTCTCTTCGAGCAGCAGCAGCGTCACCATCACAAAACCCGTAACAATACATGATATCCGCGTATTCTTCATTTTGGTAAGCAGCCATTTGAAAAGGAAGCTGTTTTAGCGCAGAATTTAAGTTAGTTAACAACGACACGTCCGAACTCCAAGATGGTTGAAACTAACTGATTACTTAATGAATTGAGCGAATGAGTGGGCCTCGATTGTGAACCTTAGTACAAACATTCCCGAATACTTACAAAAGAGAAACAATGTAAGCAATAAAATGAAAGAGACAAAAGCAAATCGGCATCTTGTAAGGTTCGCTTCTAGGAAATCCGCTACCTGCTCTGCCATTGTTAACAATTTTTTTCAAACTCTTGTCAAAGTAGACAACATTTGCACCTTTTTGGAAAGTTTAGGAATTGAGGAAGTTATTTCCGTAATTTGTACGCCAAGTGTGATACATTTTTTTTAAGTAATCCTCTTTGGATTGAAACGAAATCCAAATAAAAAAATTTTGTCGTGCGGTTTATAACCTTTTATTTCAGTGGTTTCGGGTATTTTACACATGTATTTTAGTTTAATGTAGTCGCTCATTCATCAGCTATTAGAAAAATGCTTACTTAGTGCAGAGAGTGGAGTATTTTTTTCACAATTGTCAGTTTTAGGTGGAAAAATGGATTTTTTCAAAAAAATCTTAAAAATGAGATAACTCGAAAACAAGCGATTTTCGACCCCCAGTTAACTGGGGCAAAATTGTTGCAAATGAACTCTAGTATAACCCCTTTCAAGGAATAGGTCGAATTACCAGTCACCCTGTATTATGATCAATATATCATTGTAAATCTCTGCCGTAATTTCCAATGTAGGATTCAAAGTTTTACAACGCACGCGATGCAACACATCCTCAGACATGTCATCCCTATATTTCATCCACAAATCTTCCGGATTTGAGGGGAAACATGTCGATATTATAATCGCAAACAGTGTGCGTATTTGATGCGGCGATGAAGATATGACGGAATCCTTGAGCGTATCATCCCAATGCGAATCGTTCTCGAGCAATCGTAATAATTGACACGCCTCACGGTAAGTCGCACACAGATGTCCATCAACTGTTTTCAATTGTTGAAAAGATGTCGGACCAGGAACATTCACCAATAACAAACTAAGATAATAACATTCATCGTTATTTGGATGTACTGTATATATACGGCCTATAGCATCTGTGGCAAATACATTTTCATATCCTTCAATTGTTGTTCCTTGTTTACGACGCTGAAAAGACTTTGATGATGCGTTCCATGTGTAGTAGCGTGGCATATCAGCATACAGCAAAGTGCGAGCGAATTCATCAGTTTCACAAATTGAGAAGAAACCTGTCAATGTGGTTACAGGTGGACGTGCCGCTCTATCCACAGCGTTGTTTGGGTTGAAATACACTCGTTGTCCATTTTCCAAATGAACTGCCAAATGGACTACAGTGGGGTGTCTTTCATGAATTGCAAACGAAAATATACGCCAAATAGCCTCATTGCTGCTTACATAGCGACCCATCTGATAGTGAGACACTTCATCATTTGTGTTTGTTACTGCGAATATGGCCATGTCGCTACCTTTGTTAACATATTTACATATGTATTTATACGGATTTCACAGAGTTACAAAATTCCACATTGATGTGAGCTTCAAAAGTTTTGGACAATATGGGCGAGTACGGCACAATCCAACGATTGTCTACATGAAAATCTTGTCCTTTTATCTTGACATCTACAGATCGTCCACCGTCCTCAACTGATCGCCGACGATACAATGGGTAACCATCGATTCCCGAGATGGTTTCAGCAACCAAGTTTCTCGGGTACCGCTTGGAACACTTCCCGTCGATCATACAGGGTGTTTGGTCAAGAACGCATTACCGAAATGTTAACCACATGCAGGGGAGTTATTACTCATTTTAATCACTCAACCTCCGCACTCAAACAACTGAAAGATTCTCAACAAGCTAACAATATACCGAAACATGTTTTGTTTCAAGATGTTGAAACTAGATGGGACTCAACATATCAGATGTTAAAGAGATTACATGAAAAACGCATAGCGATTCAAGATGTTTTACCATCTCTACCAAATTGTCGTCATGAAATCACAGCAAGGCAATGGGCTCTTATGAGCCAAATCATTGATATTCTGGCCAATTTTGAAGAAGCTACTAAAGAGCTGAGCAAAGAATATCCCTCATGTACACACCTCTAAAATAAGGAATAATACTCGCGTGCTCTAAAATGTCTAAATTCGTGAGAGCATGTTTAGGTAGCCTCTTACTTAGTTCTTTAAATACAGACCATTACCTTTTTTATAAGGTTTTATGTATAGACCCTTTCCTAGGGCTATGGATTCCATCATTTTATTATGACGTTCAGATTCATTAAGATTTTTCTGCGATGATTTGTAATCATTTACAGCTTTCGCAATACCTGCAGCTCCTCCAGCTAATGAACCCAATGCAGATAGTCCTGCGAATATGGGTATCAAAGGCAGCAGTCCTCCGGTTTTTGGAATTGGGATTACGCGAGGCAAACGTATTCTATCTTTTTTAGAAATAAGTCGCTTAGCAGCTTGGTACGCGAATTTAATAGCAGACGCATTGTTTTTAGGTTTATGGGAACACATGTACTTCGGACGAGTGCTGACACTGCGAACGCTATTGCATAGCGGCCAGTCGTCACCGCACCGCTGTCCATGTAATACGCCTAATCTCAATTCTGTAACCTTGTTTCATCGATCCAAATATAATAGTGAAATTTACTTGTGGACTATCATTTCAGAACTCTTATAACTAGATTCGGAGTCAGACTTAGTAGTGCAGTTAGACGAACATTAGATTCATACACATACACATCAATTACCCCTACAGTGGTGACCCGCGACTTTGAACAATATAGTGCAGTGGAAATTACGGAAAGACTCGAAGTGAAGTAAACCTAAGTGGCGCGTGCGGCCGCGGCGTGTGGCGACTCCTCGCCAGTTGCTTGCGGCGAGTAATAAGTACACCCGGCGTGTAATATCCTGTGGAGATGTCGGAAGATGAAAAGCCACATAATCAGGATTTGGCAGCCATCACCGTAACCAACAAACTTTCCGATTTTTGGCCGGAACTCCCGCGTATGTGGTTCGCGCAGTTTGAGGCGGTGCTTGCTCCGCAAAAGCAGGGCGACGAGACTAAATTCAACTTGGTGGTGTCGAAACTGGGCAAGGAAGCCCTACAACAGGTTAGTGACCTTATCTATGCTAAACCAGATGAGAGGACATATGAAAAACGAAAGAAACGCTTACTGGACGTGTACGAGGAGAGCGCAGAACGCCAATTTCAGAAACTTGTCAGCGAAATGGACCTCGGGACACAAAAACCGTCGCAACTACTTAGAAAAATGCGCGATCTCGGACGTAGTACTCAGGTGAGCGACGATGCCCTCCAACGATTATGGGTGAGCAGACTACCGTCCCGAGTTCGGGCAGTGCTGGCAGTAACCAAAGAAGATAAGTTGGACGACCTCGCCGCTATAGCTGACACCATTATGGACAGCCTTCGTGTCGGAGATGTATTCGCAATGTCAGGCAGCAGTAACACACCTCCACCACAACCGTCCACGTCTACCGCCGACGTCACCAGTCTGTCCAACCAGTTAATGCAAATGGCAATAGAATTAAAGGAGCTACGTGGAGAAATTAACGCTATTAGAGGACGTTCAGTCCAGCGAACGGGTGGACAAGGATACCGTTCCAGATCCAGGTCTCGCACCGGAAATAGACCACCTATGACACCAGACGACCCAAGATGGTTATGCCGTTACCATTACAAATTCGGGCAGCACGCTCGTTCATGTGAGAAACCTTGTAATTGGAAGGACCACACGACTCCACCTACTCCACCGTCGGGAAACTAAGTCCGACGAGACCGAAAGCGGTGATAGGTTGTGTCGATATATCCGAAAATCATCGCCTATGTGTCACGGACATTAATAGTGGGTATCGTTTCCTGGTGGATACAGGCGCAAATGTTTCAGTGATCCCAGTGCATAACATAAAAAGTAAATTCCCACGCGAGTGTACGTATAAGTTGTTCGCCGCAAACAATACCGAAATCAAAACATACGGCTACATTACATTAGACATTAATTTAAGGTTACGCCGTTCATTTAAATGGAAATTCATTGTATGTGATGTTAAGCAACCAATTTTAGGTGCAGATTTCCTAATAGCACATAAATTGCTGGTCGATCTGTATAACAAAAAATTAACTGACTCTTTAACCAATTTGCAAGCGAAAGGGACCGTCATAGAGTACAGCGAACCTACAATAAAAAGTATACAGTCTGATAATCCATACGCGGACCTTTTAGAAGAATTTTCGGAAATTACAAAGCCGGTTTCATTCAAAGATACCACGCCTTCACACTCGGTGTGTCACCACATCGAAACCACAGGTCCACCAGTACATGCACGAGCTAGACCATTGCCTCCAGACCGGTACAAGGCAGTAAAAGACGAATTTAAACTAATGCAAGAACTTGGTATTTGTAGACCATCTAAGAGCGAATGGGCTAGCCCGCTACATGTGGTACCTAAGAAAAACGGACAATTGAGACCCTGTGGTGATTATCGGCAGCTTAATGCGGTAACCAAGCCTGACCGATACCCTGTACCTCGCCTTCATGATTTCACTTTAAATTTAGCAGAAAAAGTATTATTTTCCCGCATTGACATTAATCGTGCGTATCATTATATACCTACAGCTCCCGAAGACAGCCAAAACGGCAATAATAACGCCTTTCGGCCTTTTCGAATTTCCTAGGATGACTTTCGGACTTCGGAATGCAGCGCAGACTTTTCAACGCTTCATGAATCACACAGTATTACAAGGAATTGAACACATCTACGACGCGGAAGGTAAGATTTTATCCAGTTACATTGATGACGTCATTATAGCATCAGTCAGTGAAGCTGCGCACAGCCAACATTAGAAGAACATTTTTCAACGCTTTCAAGAAATCGGCATTACAATTAATCTAAGTAAATGTGCTTTCGGTCAGAAAAAAATAGAATTTTTAGGGCACGAGGTTTCTGCAGACGGCATCTGTCCTCTGTCGGACAAGATCAAACTCATCGAGACGTACCCAAAACCCGAAACAGTAGACCAACTACGACGATTTCTAGGTATGTTAAATTTTTACCGATCACACTTGCCTAAAGCGAGCGTATATCAAGCCGAACTAAACAATTTTTTACATAATACCAAGAAAAAAGACAAAACTAAGATCCAGTGGACCCCAGAGGCCGACGAAGCTTTCGAGAAGTGTAGAGCTAGCTTGTCAAGCGCTGTTACATTATCTCACCCCATTGTAAATGTACCTTTAGCTCTGATGACCGACGCGTCCAACTCATGTGCAGGCGCGGTCCTACAGCAGAAAATAGGTAACGTATGGAAACCGCTAGGATATTTTTCAAAGAAATTTACAAACACTCAAATGAAACGAAGTACCTACGATAGAGAGTTATTAGCGATCTACTTGGCCGTTGTCCATTTCCGTCATCAAATCGAAGGTAGGCAACTCATAATATATACAGATCATAAGCCATTAACCCATGTTTTCACAAAGGCTGGTACAGATCGCGAAACATCCCGACGTACCCGCGAGCTATTGTATATCAGCGAATTCACTAGCGATATACGATATGTCGCAGGCGGCGAAAATATAGTCGCCGACGCCTTATCTCGAATCGAGACTATCCATTGCCCGACCACACTCGATTTCGCAGAAGTAGTTCGAGCACAGGAAGTCGAGCCGCTGAGTCAGTTATTTCATACAAACAGTACAGTTCAATTGAAACCAATGTTTATACCAAACTGCGATAAGCCTATTCATTGCGAAGTCTCAACAAATTATTCTAGACCGTATTTACCGGAACAATTCAGAAGGGTAGCTTTTGAAACAGTACACAATATTAGCCACCCAGGAATACGTACTACACGAAAGATGGTAGCGCAAAAATATTTTTGGCCAAATCTCAATAAAGACGTTTCCACTTGGACCAAAACCTGTATTCAGTGTCAAAAATCAAAAGTTAACAGACACACATCTTCCGAATTTAATAGTTTTCCTCCTTGTAATAGAATGGATCAAATCCATGTTGATATTATAGGCCCCCTGCCTACGTCACAGGACGGATATCGTTATTACGTAACAATCATTGATCGTTTCACACGATGGCCAGAAGCTTTTCCCGTTAAAGACATCACTGCCGAAACGCAAAGGAAAAGCAAAGGTTATTTAGATTTAGTTTAGGTTATACTGGATGGATTTGTAAATTCGGGTGTTGTAAAATGCTAACTACAGATCAAGGTCGACAATTTGAAAGTGATTTGTTCAAAAAAAATGTTAAAAGTACTAGGGATACAACGCATTCGTACCACCCCGTATCACCCCCAAAGTAACGGCTTAGTTGAAAGATGGCATAGATCGCTAAAGAATGCTCTTACGGCACGCATGTTAAACAATACATCATGGGTAGATGAATTACCAACAGTTCTTTTAGGGTTGCGCGCAGCAGGCCGCAGCGATACCGGTATTAGCGCCGCAGAGATGTTATATGGCCAAAACCTACGACTACCAGGAGATTTTTATGATCCGGTAAGTTCTACTGGTAATGACCCGTACACGTTCGTGGATCAATTACGTCACACCATGAATTCCCTTCGACCACAGGTACGTAGTCACATTAATTCACAGAAAACGTTCGTACATCCAGACCTGCAAAATTGCACTCACGTGTTCATACGCAACGACGCGGTAAGAAAGCCCCTTACACCTACGTACGAAGGTCCCTATCGCGTTATCGCAAAAGATAGTAAATGTTTTAAAATTCAGTTGCCCAACAGGGAAACATATTTATCAATCGATCGCTTAAAACCAGCATATTTACTGTCCGAATCGGTTGAAGAGTCATTTAATGAGACCGACCAAAACGTAACGCCTCCATCGTGTAATAACCCTAAGGCTGATAGTAATAAGGATCAGAATGTAAACCCATCAGTAAACGATAGTGTACCAATCACTACACGTAGCGGGCGTCGTGTAAAAATGCCTGTACGTTTCCTTTGTTAAAAGGACATGTAAACATGTACCAGTCATATAAATATGTAACTGACGTTAGGATTTGTCTATCCCGGAGGCCTTGATGCGTTGTGAAACGATGCCAAGGGACGACAAATACCTACATACCAGTACTTATAGTAAAATGTAATTATATTTCACGTGTGTAAATAACTGGTTTAAAATATAATAATCATTAAAAGTATGAAAGATCGATGTTTTGTACCTAGTTAGTAACTAGGGCAAGCTACGTCGACATTTAGTACCTATTGTTATAGATAATGTTTAGGTAAGCATTTCCTGCCCAGCACCGATCTCGACATTTTCGATATGTAACTAATTTAAACACATTAATCATTCAATCTGGCAGCAATATTGTAATCATTCACAATAAATTTGTCTAACTAATAACTTTATAATTTTTCAAAGTGAGAATTTGTCATAATGGGTTACGCACAAAGTAAACAAGAACCCAACAAGAACATTGCGATAGCTCAGGCTATTTCAGAAAATTCTACTCAGTTTGAAACAAAGTTAAATACTTTTGGAATCATCATTATTGTAATCGCAATATTATTGACGATAGTAGTTTGTTATGGCATCAGCCTGCAATGCCATAGGAAAATTCGAAGCTGGTTGCGCAAAGAAGCGCACAAAGCTGTTGGTTTCGGCACCCTGAATAAGGTCCAAACCACTCAAGCACCGCCGACACAGCAAGTATAGTAAACACGCCAGTGATAACACCAAGTGCCAGTGCTATTTTGTGACGTAACAGTTTTAAGGGTAGCTAGCATTTAAACACCATCATCATAGGATATTATGTAATCTCTTTATTTTCTATGTAATCACTTATGTCTCACTATTGTATTTCATTCCCAAGTAACACTTTTTTAAATTAAATCGAAAATACTACTTACATTTAAAAAAAAAAAATTTGCATTATATACAGATAACCTTATAACTAATAATAAGTTGAAAATTAAAACATTGTAATTTCGAATCTACTTGAGTATAATATAACATGTAATTCTGCATAACAATTTAATTTCATTCATAATGTATAATGAACGTCGAAGACGACATGGGTTCTCATTGCATCAGCTAATCAGTAAAGGTACATTCTCCGGACGGTAACGTGAAACCTTTGTTTATCAAGTATGTCGCCCGGGCACCGCGCGGTTTTGCAACGCTGCAGGTTGAGCCACGTTAACTCATATGATTATTTGTAACTATTGAACAGTCAATTTCAGATAAAATTTTTTTTTTTTTTGTAAATCAAAAATTTTTTTTAACAAGAAGGAGATGACTGTGGGAACACATGTACTTCGGACGAGTGCTGACACTGCGAACGCTATTGCATAGCGGCCAGTCGTCACCGCACCGCTGTCCATGTAATACGCCTAATCTCAAATCTGTAACCTTGTTTCATCGATCCAAATATAATAGTGAAATTTACTTGTGGACTATCATTTCAGAACTCTTATAACTAGATTCGGAGTCAGACTTAGTAGTGCAGTTAGACGAACATTAGATTCATACACATACACATCAATTACCCCTACAGGTTTAAATTTCTTAAGCTTAGTACGAATTTTAGAAATAACATTTTTAAACGATTTAACTCCAGAGCCCATTTTCAGTTTCGTCTTCATAACTTTGCTCACCAACCACGATGTCAGTTTTTCACCCTTGCTGGCATCTTTTGATTTAATCCGTTGTTTTGCTATATTCAATAATAGCAAATCTGCCTTGTGTCGATCTTCCAAATTTTTATTGTTTGAATAAGCTGTAGGCTATGGAGGTCGCTGGTATGGGAGAAATGAGAATACAGATTATTATTTTATAGAATGGGGTTGACAGATGAGCGTGCGTGCTCCCGTTCTGACGGTGGTTTTCGGACTGCCTGGAGGGGCGCGTGGCGGCGCGTGCCGGCTCCGGCGCATCATAGATGCATAGGTAGGTAAGTACTTACGTTTAGGTAATGCACGCGCGATCACCTGCCAATCCCATTTCGTATTTATTTTTGAAATAAAATAGGGCACCCTAAAAAGGGGCAGAGCGACCATCGCTAACATCCTCCCCCCTAGTGTCAGTACGACACTCATTACCTCGTGAGAGTAGGGCTACGCGTACAGCGGGTCGCTTCATCACTCCTGTTTTAGTTTTAACATCTACTATCCTAACTCGCCCGTCTGCCCCTGGTTACGTGGTTGTTATAATCCCTTTGGGCCATACATTTCGCGGTGAGGATGGATCTACGATAACTACTAAATCTCCCTGTTTCAACTGCACGCCCTCAGAGTTCCACTTTTGACGTGGTAATAGCGTGGGCAAAACCTCCTTCATCCATCGACTCCAAAACAGATCAGTGAGACGTTGCGCAATGCGCCACTGCCGCCGCGAGTAGATCTCACCGTCATCAAAGACGCCAGGTACGGGTAAATTAGAAGATGAACCTAACAAAAAATGGTTCGGAGTCAAAGTCTCATCACACCGAGGATCTACCGAGACATGTGTCAACGGTCTGCTGTTGACTATATTCTCGACTTCTGCTAGAAGAGTGATGAGCGTCTCCTCCTGCGGAGCTCTCTCATTAAGAACTACTTTCAGTGCTGTTTTAACACTCCGGATCATCCTTTCCCATGCTCCTCCCATGTGTGGGCTAACAGGACTAATAAAATTCCAATCAACGCCTCTGTTAAAGGCCTCAGTTTGAATTGTCTGCTTATCCAGCTCCTCCAAAGAACGCTTCAGTTCAGCATCGGCACCACGAAGGTTCGTTCCGTTGTCGGAATAAATAATTCTTGGCCATCCTCTGCGGGCTGCCATCCGCCTCAACGCCATAATTAAGGAGTCTGCTGTCAGCGACGATACGAGCTCAATATGCACTGCGCGTACAGTCAGACACGTGAACAAGACACCATATCTCTTAGCTCTGCGACGACCAACCGTTATTTCCAGGGGTCCAAACAGATCGATTCCACAGCTGGTAAAAGCTCTTTTATGATGCTGAAGTCGTGCACCAGGTAAGTCGCCCATACGAGGTGGCTGTGGTTGCGCCTTTCGAATACGACAAAAGCAGCATGCAGAAGCGACACTTCGCACAGTCGGTCTCAGTTTCAGCACCCAATACGTCTGACGAAGCTCGTTGACCACCATTTCGTTGTGACCATGAGCAGCCATGATGTGATAATCTTTCACTATCAGTCGAGCAACAGGGTGATGTCCATCTAGGATAACTGGTTGTTTAACATCGGTGCTGACTCCTTGTCCTGCGTTTATCCTCCCTCCAACGCGCAGCAAACCATGTTCATCAATGAAAGGAGTCAACTGCAGCAGTCGGCTGCTCTTGTCCAAACAATTACCATTTATTAATTTATTAATATCATCCCCAAAAGAGTCCATCTGCGCCCGTCGTAATATTAAATTCTTCGCCTTACTAAACAATTCATAATTAACCTGATAAGGCGTTTTTCTACACTCGTATATGAACACTAGAACCAGGACCATGGAACGAAGCAAGCGGAGCAATGAAGAAAAGCGACTAGGATCCGGTACAGGTAAGTCATTTTCAGATAAACAAATAATATTTATTTTTTTCAGGTTTGTTTCATCTACTTTTTTTTCTATTTCAGGGTTATGCGGCCAGTACTGTTCAGTATTTTTTTGTTGATTGATGTACTGCGCAATAAATGGAGAACAATTAGCACCAAAAATTAATGATGTCATCACATACTTTTTCACAGGCTCGTTCTTTTCTCTCCACAGGAACCGCAAGGCTTGTCGGTCTTCTTCACGTATTTTTATTCTTAAAAACATGTCCTTGATATCACCCATGATACCTACAGGTTGTTCACGAAATCTCAACATTATACCGAACAATGACTGTAGCAAATCAGGTCCCTGTAATAAAAAATCATTAAGAGAAAAACCGTTAGATTTCGCGGCCGCGTCATAAACTAAACGCAACTTTTTTTTATTAGGGTTATCTACTCCAAAATGAGGTAGGTACCAGGTACGATTACTAGTACATATATCTTTATTTTCCTCTATCTCCATAGCATAGTCATTATTTAATAAATGATGTATCCTTTCAGCATACCGTGACGCATACTCCACGTCAGAAGACATTCTTCGTTCAACAGAACGTAGCCTGCTGTAGGCATTCGGATAAGACTCCGGCATGGTGACGTCATCACTCTTCCAGGGCAAACCTATAGTCCACTGCCCGTCGGTTAATTCGGCAGTATTATTCAAAATAGCAACAGCACGTAGGTCATCAGGATTGCTACGTGGTTTCGAAATAATACCTATAGAATCTAACGCGAAAGATTGACGAACTAAGTCATTTAATTGCATATCAAAACAACCGTTACTAAGTGACGTCTTATCGGAGTCGATGGATGGAGAGGTTTTGAGATAAGAAAAATCGTTACACTGCTTATTAGCAAATTGATTCATAGATGCATGCGAAATAAGGTTCAAGTTAGGATCGTACGTATAACCGGCTTGTTTATCTAATAACTTGACAGGAGTGATAAGGCGACCAGCTGTCGTGACGTCATCACTTATCGTACAGACCGTGCCGTGAACGCACCATCCTAATGAGGTTTTTGTTAAGTAAGGGTCACTCTGCTTACCTTTGATACACTTGATTGGAGCGATTAAATCGTAGTTGTCCTGGCCGATTAACAACTCAGGTTGAACATCATATATATAACTGTTATCACTAGAACTTAACTGTCCACTACCGTTAAAGTCCTCGGGTTTTATTAATTTTTGCTTCGGTAAATTTAACTCGCGCATTTTACGGGCATTTACGTTAAAACACTTTCCGTCGCCGTTACGAATATTAAATTTAACAGTTTCTGTTTGACATACGAGTTCAGCGGAGTCCCACGCGCTCCGGGCGCGCATAGTAACACTTTCACCGTGCAGTCCTGCCTTATCAGCGAGACTGGCAGAGATCAACGAGACCGTGGCTCCGTCATCGAGTAACGCGTACGCACTAACACTACCGCGAGGTCCATTGATCGTAACCGGCACCACTTTTAGTAAAACTTTAGGTATACTGCGCCTTCGCGATAACACAGCGTGGGCCACCGTATCCTCAGGCGTGGGAGGCTCGTCCTCCTGGCCACCAGATCCTTGATCTGTCTTTGGCTTCGGCTTCAACCAGTGAAGTAGCGGGTGATGCGGCTGTCCACATCCGTCAATATCACAGTTAGGGGCTGCACATAAAGTTTGCTGGTCATGTCGCGAGCCTAGGCATTTATAACACAGTTTGTTTATGCGTACAAATCGCCATCGGTCTTAACGCATCGCTCGTTTAAAGCGTGCGCATTCACTTAAAATGTGTTTAATATTTCCACGACAAAACATGCATTTGGGCTTCGGTTTGTCGTTTTCACCGTTATTGAACAGCACAGAATGTACTCGGCGGTCATCCGGTTTTCGACGAAAATCCACTTGACTCTGAATGTGGCTAACTCCTGCTGCAGCAGCTTTGATTGCTTCCTTGTGTAGAAAATCTGCGATTAATTCCAACTTAGCTTTCTCACTATCTCGGCATTCATAAGCGTGATCAGCCCACTTTGATACGAGCGCGGTAGGTAACTTTGACACCACTAGATTTACCAACTCTGGGCTACGAAGATAGTCATTTTGCTTGATGGAGATTGCAGCTGCAACGTAGTTCTTGATTTTTATTGAAAAGTTCACTATTTCGTTATGATACGCGTGTGGCAGTGGATGCAATTTTTTCAGTTGAGCTACGATTTTACACATGATGGTTTCAGGTCTCCCGAATCGTAGTTCTAGGGTTTCCATGATATCATTAGGGCTCGTACCGCCAATAAGTAGTGAAGAAACAGCTTCTTTAGCTTCACCGCGTAGACATTTTCTTAAACGCCACACGTTTTCAGTTTCACTGTAACGGCACAACTTTTTTTCGGACTGCCTGGAGGGGCGCGTGGCGGCGCGTGCCGGCTCCGGCGCATCATAGATGCATAGGTAGGTAAGTACTTACGTTTAGGTAATGCACGCGCGATCACCTGCCAATCCCATTTCGTATTTATTTTTGAAATAAAATAGGGCACCCTAAAAAGGGGCAGAGCGACCATCGCTAACATAAGCTATGTCATGGGTCATACAAGCGTCATCTAACTTATTGACCCCCTTATCACCTCGCAATAACCGTTCTTTTAGTCTCGTTCCTGGACCGCAATAATTATAGCCAGGCAAATGTAGTTCAAACGGTAAATTATTTATGATATTATTCACAAGTCCTCCTCCTTGCATTATCTAGAAGCTAATGATAATTGTCACCCAAAATCATCAAGTTACCTATAACTTTACACAATAGCACTTTTGTCAATCCAACTATTTTCGCTGTTACTCAGACCTAACCATTTTACAAATATTTTACTATTCCTCTTTTTTAGAACCCTCCCCACCAAGTAAATATTCGGATGGTCGGTTTTTTGAAGTTCATGTTCGTAAAATGTTCCAAGTATTTCCTGCTTCCGTTGATCTTCAATTTTGTAAGTCACCGGAGCAGTGTTATTTACTTTTGTAATAGTAAATATTTCAGTAGACCAACTGGTCTACTGAAATATTTAACTAGGAGTATAACCTTTTTGAAATTGTCCTTTATATTTGCTGATTCGAACATGATCACCGACCTTATATTTATTTTTCTTTGTTGAATTAGTTTGTGAAGTTTTAATGTTATTCATAACTTTGCCTTCATTCAACTCATTTACAGCTTTTGGTTTATATTTTGTAGTTACTCATCAACAATGTTCTCTAAGGGTTTCCTATCCACTTATAATTACCCGCATAACTAAAGTGTTTGTATAACTTACTTTTTAAAGTTCTTATTAACCTCTCTACAATAGACGCCTTCTTTGTAGAATACGATGAATAATGATTAACATTGTACGATAACATTAAATTCCGAAACTTATCGTTATAAAACTCTTTACCATTGTCTGTTTGCAAGTTAATAGGGCATCGACCTTTCTTTAGAATACCTGCAAACGAGTTCGCTATTTCAGTTTTAGTTTTTGTTTTAACTGGCACTGTCCAAGCAAATTTCGAAACAGCATCTATAATAACCAAAATATAATTTTTTCCATGATTTTGCTTCGCATAATTTTGAATGTCAATTAAATCAGCTTGCCACAAGTCATCAATTCCTTTAAGTACAACATGACGGCGCATAAAGTTTCTACGAGCTGGTTTATGAATTTCGTTCACAACTTGTTGCTTACTCATTTTTTCGAGTATGTTGAGCTAAGATAAGTTGATCAACTTCAGGTTTAGTATAAAATTTTGAAGTATAAGATTTGAAATATAACAATAATTCTGTTCTAAGTTTCTGAAACTCGGATTGCAGTTCCTGTTTTGAGTGTAAATTATGAGTTAAATTATCAACGTACTCCTTGTTGACAGCATCATCAACGGCAATCGGTAACTTTACTCCTTTTAATCGTACAAAATTCAAATCAAATTTTCCACTTTCAGTCTTCAGCAAAGCGTTATTAGTGAAATCCAGTAATGAGTGATGTAATCGTAAACGTTTATGAACGTGATGACCGAATTTATCAATATTCATGTTTCGTAGGACTGTGTTTATCAGCCTAAAGTAGTCAACTGAAGAAAACGATGAACTGCACCGTCTTCAGTCTGTATCTCATACAATGCTGGTTCCACCCGCCTTACAATAATCCCTCGCTTCCATCTTTGGTTCATATTGTACATTCTAAATAAAACATGATCACCATCTGAGAATCTTTTTATTTTTCTTCCTTCACCCTTTGTCCTATCATCTTCCTTCTCTTCCCTCTTATCTGGGGTAAAATCTGTGTCAGGGTGGAGCTGTGATAAAGCTGTTCTAAAGGAGAATGGGCAAAAACGTATGGAGCTTGGTCCAAATTTTTTTAACTGCCCCCAGGGTTGACACTACCGCCGTTTGGCACATTACGTACCTTGATCTCTATGTGTTGAATCTCATTGAATTCTAATCTGTAGTTGCTGAGTTATAATACAGTTAATAAAATTATAGAAAGGCATAAATAAAAAATAAAATAATTAATTATTTATCATAAATATTAATACTTCTTTTGACTTGACTTTGACTATGAATATTTTATACAACGGGGATATTCTTTTGGACTTAAATGATGGTGTGCGAGGAAGTCGTTCTTAATTGGTGACCTTATTTAAACCAAAAAAATATTCAAAATAAATATTTTTATTATGAATTCCTGTCCGGTGCCTGTGAATCAAGCCCGCTCAGGTAGTGCTAGCGAGGCGTGTTGTGCGAGCGAGACAGGTAGTACGAGCGAAACGGGTTGTGCGAGCGAGAGGCGTTTGAGCTTAAACGCGAGTTTGCCGAGCGAGAACGTGAGTCACCCTCGCCTCGCGTTGCGTCTACGCAGTCTTTCTTCAACGTTTGCCGTTTGTAGTTGTGTACTGTGCGCTTTCCTTAATGATTTGTTCGAACGATTTCTTTCTGCTTTTGTTTACTGGACTTACGATTTTGCACTGTGATTTGCGACCCTTGCCTTGTTTACCGGATATTTCGATTTTGCTCATTGTTTTTGGAACATTCACAACATGTTTCGTCCATCTGCTGGACAAGTGTGTTTGCTGTGTGAAAGGTCGGTGCGTTCAAACAGAAGGAGAACATTGACTCTGCAATTGTTCGAGGAATATCCGCTTGCTGCAGAGAACATAACGGAACGTGTTTCTCCGTATGAGGTTAGTTTAATGAAACTTCTAACTGAATAATAGATTTAAAATATGTTTAGACGGTTATCACACGATGACGCTGTAATATCGCACGTAGTTGTATGAAACATACAAAATGTAGTAAGCATTCATTCCGTGTTGTTGCATTACGCGTCGTAGTCAGATAACCGTCCTACTTTATTATGATTATTTTTTTGCATCACGCCATTTTTTCTATGGGATATGGTACTGATATTACGACTAACGAGAAAGTGACTTTCGGTTTTATGAATTAGATCCGCAGCAGACGCTTGAGGACTGGCGGCTGTGATAATACTTGCACTGTTAAAAATGTAGATTATATTCTTTAGGCTGGTAGTAGTGTCTCTGCTTGTCCGTTGACCCGGCCTGCTGACCGGTCCCCCGTCCCTCGCTCCCTGCACCTTCCCCGTAGACCTCCATGTGACGTTCCGTTTTTGATATTATGTAGGTAGGGTTATGGGTATGTTATAGTTAGGGCCTTATCATACTAGCGGTTTGCGAGCGGCTTCGGGGCGGAGCGGGCGCGCAGCGAATCCGTCGCGAAAACGCCGCGGCTGCGCCGCGAATTCGTTCCGGACACGTGGCGGATATGAAACGTTTTCGTCGCGTGTTCGCAGCGAGTTAACGACTTACAATACACTCAGTTACAAAATGGATTCCGACGAGGAAACACTGCTGTTGGTGTTGTTACTTCGAAGACGCCGGAGACGAAAACGAAAACATCGACGAATTTGGGAGGATCCATTATCAATTAATCGTATGCAAGAAAGTGACTACTTTGTGTTGTTTTGTAAACGAATAAAAAATAATCCAAAACAATTTCGTTCCTACCTGCGAATGTCAAGACTTACATTTTATGAGTTGTTGCATCTGATCGAATCTGACTTAAGACACGAAGACACACATTTGAGATTATCAGTGTCACCTGAAGAAAGGCTCGTTATCACTATAAGGTATGTTTTTAACATTAACTAAGTACACAGGATATAATCAATTATACTTCTTTATTATTATAAATCGGTTAACCTACAAATTATTAACACAACGATGGTTTTAAAAATTATTATTCAGAAAATAAATCACTATAAATTATGTCTTCAGCGTTACTGTTCTCATCATAAACACTTGGCGAAGAATTAATTGGTTGCAATGAATTATTTCGGGGTGGCTCTGAACTTGTAAAAACACTTAGCGAAGAATTAATTGGTTGCAATGAATTATTTCGGGGTGGCTCTGAACTTGTAAAAACACTTAGCGAAGAATTAATTGGTTGCAATGAATTATTTCGGGGTGGCTCTGGACTTGTAAAATATCCTGGACCTGGATAGTTTGTAGGATAGCTGGACATATGCTTGTATTTTTTCAAAACCCCCATGATCTCCATTTTTGCATCCATTTTGTAGTCTGGATGAATTGATTTTAGATCCTCAACCAGAGACAACGCAAAGTTATATTCCGGTTCACTTTCATTACTTCTTTTTTCTTTAGTCATCCTCTCATCCATCCTTTGCATTAACTTTGTAATCATTTTATCCTCAGCATCATCAAATTTTTTCTTCTTTTTTGTAATTTTTGTTGTATAATCATCGCTTGTGTTAACTGTATTCTCATCATCTGAAATTGCTGGTGGCGGGGTTTTCGAAGGCCGAGTCCGTGTAGTAGTATTTAAAAATGATAGCAATGGTGAATACAGGTACTCTTTAGAAGTAGATACACTGGAGCCACTCCTGATTTTTTTATTTCTATCCTTGACGTAGGCGTCGCGGATTCCTTTCCACCTTTTTTGCAGTTTAACAACTGTAACAATAAATAAATATTTCAGGTATTTGGCGACTGGGTGCTCTTTGATGGACCTGCATTTTTCATTTAGAAGAGGATTTTCAACAATACAAAAAATTGTTCGTGAGACATGTCAAGCTATTATTAAAAACTTGTTTCATATTTGTATGCCACCCAAGAAAACAGAAGACTGGGAAAACATTAGCAAAGGCTTTCTAGAAAATGCTGATTTTCCTAATTGCATAGGTGCAGTGGACGGCAAACATATTAGGATGATAAAGCCGTGTCATAGCGGCTCTCTATATTTTAACTACAAAAAGTATTTCTCTATGAATTTGCTAGCCGCCTGTGACTCCAACTACAAGTACATATTTGTTGATGTAGGTTCATATGGAAAAAGTTCAGATTCAACTATATTTGACAGAAGCCAATTGAGAATTGATATAGAATCAAATCGTTTAAATATTCCACAATCGAAACAAATAACAAACAATGAAATAGCGTTGCCTTTTACTTTTATTGGCGATGAAGCATTTGCGTTGTCTAACTACATGCAACGACCGTATGCCGGCAACTATTTAACGCCCACAAAAAGAATATACAATTATAGATTAAGCCGAGCACGGAGATATATAGAGTGCACTTTTGGAATCATGACTAATAAATGGCGTATTTTTCATCGGCCATTAAATGTTGGAATAGACTTTGGCGAAGAAATAGTCAAAACTTGTTGTATATTGCATAATTTTGTACGATCTAAAGTTAAGGTAGTAAGACGTCGTAAAAAAATACCACGAATATTTGGACTTTATGACAACCCACACGTTAATGGAAATGTTTGTACACTTTCGGGTAGTGCAATAAGAGATAAATTTGCCGATTATTTTGTTTCAAATGTAGGGGCATTACCGTGGCAACATAAGTACATATAAATACTTTTGTGTTTCTCTTACCTGCTTCATTTTTCTCCTTGACTGTTTTTTCCGTAAAGCCTTGAATAAATAAATTGCAAATCTCTTCCCATGCCTTTTTTTTTAAATTACGATCACTAAATTCTCTGCTTTTTTGATCCCATATTACGTAACGACTTTGAATTTCACTAATAAATAACTCTGTATTAATATCCGAATCTTCCAATGATGCCATGATGATTCATACGTCCTCTCGCATTCGTGTCTCGTTACGAACTGAAGTGAGGCGGGGCGGACAGACTGACGTTTGTACGAGACTGTACAAAATGGCGTCCACGCTGCTATTCGCGGCGGTCTCGCTGCGCGTCCGCAACGAATTCGCGGCGCAGCCGCGGCGTTTTCGCGACGGATTCGCGACGGATTCGCTGCGCGCCCGCTCCGCCCCGAAGCCGCTCGCAAACCGCTAGTATGATAAGGCCCTTAGCGCGTTAACAGTCGCCGTTTGTCTCACCTTTGTGATTCAAGAATAAAAATCGTAATCATCAACACTAACCCTTAAACGTTTTTATTTACAGATACAATTTAACGACCAGGAGTTTATTTGCCATCCTTGTTGGCGACGCGAAGCCTGTCCACCGCGAAACCGTCGAACAACATCTTCTGCAGAAGGTAACCCTGAAGAGCGACCTGCAGAACAACCTGGGGAAGAACCTGCAGAACAACCTGCGGGAGAACAACACGTAAGACGACAATCCACGATACATCTATCGCATGTTTTCAGAGCACCAAATACATCTAATTCATGCATTGTCTTTGGTTGCCAAGATCAGACGCGCTGTCGAGTTCCTAAACACATGAAAATACGTCTGTTACAAGAAAACTATTATGTACCGCCTGCTGCACGAATATGCCAAGAACATCTGCAATTGAACGACTTTGAAGTTTTATTGTCAGCAAATAACGTCAGCCATGAATTCAACGAGGACCAAATCATGGACATGATGAATATTTTAAAATCTGTTCATCAGGTCATCGGAAGACTGGATTTTGAAAATATAGAAAATATGGATCCTAACGAACTATATTTTTTAACTGGTCGTACAATAGACCAATTCAATGCAATTTTGGAGCAACTACCGTCGTTGGTACAAACATGCAAAAAGCCTAAGACTGCATTGGCTGCTTATTTAATTAAGCTACGTACCGGTGAACCAGACACAAGATTGGCAGACATGTTGCATATGAGTCGAAGAACGCTGGAAAGACTACTTAAAACAGCGAGAGAATGCTTAACCCGTGACTATGTGCCAATCCATTTAGGGTGGGATCATATCACAAGAGAGCAAGTTGTCGAAAGAAATCTTTTTATCCCCAATGCACTTTTTGGGGACAATTCTGGAGATGTGATGAAAGCAATAATCGTTTGTGATGGTACTTATGTATATATACAAAAAAGTGCAAACTTTTTATTTCAAAGAATGACATATAGTCACCATAAGTTTCAAAACTTATTGAAACCATTTTTGATAGTCTGTTGCGATGGTTATATCATTGATGTTACAGGGCCTTACGCAGCCACAACATCAGACGCGACTATATTAAGTGGCATGCTGAACACTGAAAATAGTGTTTTTCACTGGTTTTTCCGACCAGGTGACGTTCTAATATTAGACCGAGGTTTCAGAGATGCTTTACTTGATGTAGAGGCTTGCGGGTATGAAATGCATATGCCCCTATCTGTCGCAAGAGGCCAAACGCAACTTTCGACTATTGATGCCAATAAGTCAAGAATGGTGACTATTTGTCGGTGGGTCGTGGAAGTGGTGAATGGCCGCTTCAAACGTGATTTCAAGTTGTTTAGACAGGATTATTTTAACAAAGCTTTACTGCATATGCAGGATGATTTTCGGATTGCCGCAGCCATCACCAATGCCTTTCACGACCCAATAACCAATTGTTCCAATGCCCACGAAATTGTTGAGAGAATTAATAGTAGAGTAAATGTTGAAAACTTGCTAGCAGAATATGTAATTGGACAGAATCTTAACAGTAGAAGAGCGCGTTTTCAAAGTATGTCTGCCGATTTACCAGAGCTTCAAGATTTTCCTCGTTTGACCGAGAACGATTTAATTATGTTCTCACTGGGAACATATCAAATAAAACTAGCCAGAAGTTATTACGCAGAACACGATAGAAATGGTGTTTACACAATCGAAATATTCAGAAGTGCCGATGATTTAAACAATGATTTGATCAATTATAATATAATTGGTAATAACTTCTGGTTACTAAGAGGAAGAATACAATCAAGACACACAAGAAGTCGCATATATTATACATACATTTTAATAAACTTGGACCAACGAGGACTGGAAGCTCTGGAACACTATTTCTGTTCATGCAAAAGCGGCAGACGTACCTTGGGTTCATGCGCCCATATAATGTCTATTGTATGGTTTCTGGGATGGGCACGATATGACACCGTTAGTCACCCTGCAGCATTTTTAGACTCTGTTATTGTAGATGATGAAAATATATAATAACTGAAATAAACATTATATAAAAAAGACTGCGTTTTAATGTACTTACCTACCAACTTCGTAAAACGTGTAAATAATTCTTTATTTTTATTTTTATTTAACTTTCGGATTATTTTTTATTTTATTTATTATTTCCTTTTCTGTAGGTTGGATTTTTACGATTCCATATAAAGAAATGGTCCGTATATAAAACTCTTTTAAATACACTACGTGCCAACCCTGGGGGCAGACTTTTGTATCTTTGGGCCAATTTGCCCATTCTCCTTTTCGTCCATTTAGCATTTCAGCTGGACTCTTCCCAGTCACGGTGCTCGGTGAGGTGCGCATATGAAATAATACTTTTATTATCCTCTCCTGCCAAGGCAAATCTGATACTTTCTTAAGTTTGTTTTTTATCGTTTGTATTGTCCTTTCTGCTTGGCCGTTTGTGGCCGGATGGATGGTACGGGGCTCCAGTTAAGTGTTGAATCTGGTTTTTCTTCACAAAGTTTTGAAATTCGGCTCCTGTAAAGGCTAGGCCATTATCTGAAACGATCACATCTGGCAATCCTTGGTCTGCAAATACCTTTTTTAATATGTCTATTACAGTTTTACTTGACATTGATGACACCATTTCTATAACTGGCCACTTGCTGTAAGCATCTACAAGCACAAGAAATGTCTTTCCCATAAACGACCCCATAAAATCCAGATGCACTCTTGACCACCGTTTGTTTGCAGCTGGCCAGCTGTGCTCAGTAACCGGAGGGTTGTTTCGGTTTAATTGACATGCATCACACTGTGCTATTAAATTTTCAATATCTACATCTAGAGCAGGGAACCATACATACGCTCTGGCCAACATCTTTGTTTGCACTACTCCACAATGTCCCTCGTGTAAGATTCCCTTTTAGAACTATCTGCTGCATGCTCTTCGGTATTACTACTCTGTTAGCCCACAGAATGCACTCTTTGCTTAAAGATAGGGATTCCTTTCTTCTTTGGAAGGGCAACAACTCACTATCTACCCTATCTGGCCACCCATGTAACAGATAGAACTTAACTCTCTTCAGCACTTGATCCTTGTCAGTTTCGTCGGCAATTTTCTTTGCATTAACGCCAATTAGATCAGACGGTTCCAATAAGAAAATCTCTTCTTCTCCTTCTGTACTCGGCGTTGGCATTCTGCTGTGGCTGTCTGAATTACCTAACGCTTTGCCAGGACGGTATTGAATCTTATAATCAAATGTGTTCAACATCAATGCCCATCGCAACATACGTGCTGATATTAGCTCTGGAATTGGTTTTCCTCTGCCAAATATTCCAAGTAATGGTTTGTGGTCAGAGCATATCACAAACTTACGGCCAATCAGATACTGTCTGAATTTCTTTAGACCGAATATGATAGCTAAAGCCTCCTTGTCTATTTGGGCATAGCGACGCTCATGGTCTTGCAAGGTTCTAGAGCTCATTATTACAGGTTTTTCTGTACCATCATCCATTTTGTGTACTAGAACCGCTCCAACGCCATATTCGCTGGCACACACAGTAATAGTAACTCCCTTTCCAAGCTATAATGCACTAATGTTAAATCCGATGTGAGCAAACTTTTTGCATTTTCAAAAGCCTCTTGTTCACGTTTGCCCCACTGCCATTTCGACTTCTCTTTAAGAATTCTGTAGAGTGGTTGTAATACAATGGCTTTTTCCATTAAAAATCGTTCATAAAAATTGTACAGTCCAAGGAAAGCCTTCAATGTCTTCTTGTCTTTGGGCGCTGGCTTATCTGTGATTTCCTGAATCTTTTCCTTTGTTGGATGGATACCTGTTTCATCAATTTCATATCCTAAAAATGTGACACGTTGAACAGCGAATGCACATTTCTTTTTATTCAGTTTCAAGCCCATTTCGTCCAGTCGTTGTAGTACTACTTCGACTCTTTGGTCATGTTCTTCGATCGTCGATCCACTAACAACCACATCATCTAGTAGACAAGCCACTCCTTCAATACCCGCCAACAAGTTACTCATCAGCCGTTGAAAAATAGCTGTTGCTGCATTTACACCATATGCCAAACGATTCATCTTCATTAACCCCAGTGGTGTATTTAATGTTAATAGGTTTGCCGTTGGCTCGTCCACCTTCACTTGGTTGTATGAATGTATCAAGTCAATTTTTGAAAAAAATTTACCACCTGATAGTTCAAAAAACGCTTCATTTGCTGTGGGAAGTGGGTAACTATCTGTCAGGCAGGCTGCATTCACTGTACTCCTATAATCACCACATAATCTTAATGTTCCATCGGGCTTTGGTACTATCCGCAAGGGTGTAGCCCATTGTGAATGCTTCACCGGTGTAATTATGTCCTCCGCCATCATCCTTTTCAATTCTTCGTTAACCTTCTCTCTAAGTGGGAATGGTACTGGTCGAGCACGCTGGAAGACAGGCATAGTATCTTCTTTACAGTCGATATGAACCGTTGGCCCCCTGTATTTGTTCATCTTGTCCTCAAATAACTGAGGGAACTTTTGACTAATAAAATAGATATAGTACATAAGGACAGAACAAAAAAGTTTGTTAAATAAAATTGAGGAAAATGAAGAAATAAATGTATACAAAATAAAATAAAACCTATGGTTTATTAGAACATAAGTAATGTTTAAGATCCTTATAACCTATAGCCCTAATCCAATAACCTAAGCTAAGATCTAGATGTAAGAACTAATGACCTACATTTAATACTATAAAAAAGTGTATCATTACTAATTAATAAACAGTTATCGAAGAGATCTTGTGTTGTTTTCACTTCAACTGCTCCTCTCCCTACATGGGAGTACATGACATCTGTTAGAAAACCTATACGGGAAATTGCTGAAGATCAACAAGAAAAAGTAAGACTTCAGTGGAAAGCAGCAAATGAAAAAAGACGGGAGAAAAAATTGGGTGGAGTTGTTCCAAAACAAAAATGCGACAAAGTAAACAATCGGATATGGAAAAAAAAAGTTTCGGAACTCTCCAGTAAAGTTAAATATTATGAAGAAATTGTGGAGAAACTGAAGCGCGAAAATATTACGTTAAAAAAACAAATCTACAGACTAAGACAAAAATCAAAAAAATCTACGCCACAAATCAACAAAGACTTGGCTCTGGTTTCGACTGACCAACAAACCCCAAATGACAAACAGCAGGAGTTTCATAGTACAGAATTTACTCCAATGACCAAAACTAATGCTTTTATACAAGAAAGAATACCAGAAGTGCGACAAGAAGACAAAGAAAAAGTGAAAAAGAAAATACGCGAGCGAGCTTAATGTAATAAAGGAATCTTTGAATTATGAATACCAAAAAGCAGTCGACAATAAAACTAAAACAATTTTAAAAAATCTAGCATCAAATAATGTTACCCAGAAATATAATATGAAAACAAGTTTGACACAGAGCCTTGGGCTGAAGGGTAAAATTAGAAAATGGACGAAGAAGCAATATGAATATAAAGAGTCAAAAAGGATACGGGCTTTTTTCAACAGAGACGACAATAGTAGAATGAGTGCCGGTAAAAAAGATAATATTACGCTTCAAAAAACTAAACAACAAAAACGTTTTCTTCTGCAAAGTATTAAGAAGTTATATTCAAAGTACGTTGCCGAGGGTGGGAAAGCTTCTATAGCTACTTTTCGTAGAAATAAACCATTTTACGTGGTAAAACCCAAACTAAGTGATCGAGACACTTGCGCTTGTGTTAAGCATAGCAATTTATTGTTCAAAGCTCAAAAATTGCAAAAGCTTGGGGTGCTTGCAACACACGACCTAGAAGAATTAGTAACTTCTGCATCATGTAGTACCAAATCCTACAACTGTATGTGTGTCGGCACATATCAAAATCGCCTAAGTCACGTCCAAACGATTTGAAGTTTTATTTTTTTATTCGATTTAGATTAATATGGCCGATATTTTGTCTTTACATCAAAACAGCTTTAGTCCATTAATTTCCAGCAAAATAAGGGTCAAATTTGATAGATTTTTTCAATTCAGCCTAAGTCACACACGGGCTTCAAATCATACTAACCTAAGTCCATTACAGCCAATCACAGTCCGTCTTGAATGTGTCATGGCGACCATTCCTTGTTTTTGCACGTGCTGTGTAGAACCACGCTCTGATTATTTTATTAAATTATGGATATTACAATAGAAGTTGTGCCTCCAGAATTAGCGAAAAGGAAGAATAAAGGAAGTACTAACCGTAAAATACAGCAGGAGAAAGAAAATCGGTAAGTTATAGGAACATTACCACTTTTTTGTAAACAAATTTGTGCTCTTGGATAGCTATGTTAACAATGTATTACAGGGCCGGACTTTTTTGAGAGAGATTTCAGATTGTTAGCTAGACCAAATTCTTAATGAAAGTAGTTTTTTAATTAGGGATCGGTTTTATACTTTTTTCTTGTTTTGAAAAACACGTTTAGCCTTTTTATTGGTTTTTACTTTATTGCTAGTTGCCATGTACCTATGTAATGTTTGTTTGTATGTTTGTTTAGGTCAAATCTTGCAACTTTATTTTAAAGAAATTATCCTGAATCGATTGAGTTGAAATTTGGCATATCCAGTTATTTGGTAAATTCAGTAAAAACAATGTTTTTTATCCTTTCAGGTACTCAGCAAAATCATTGCCTAAAAAGCCCACATGTAAGCACACACAAAAAAAAGACTCTTACAAATGTGACACTTTAGCTTCTAACACCATTTTCTGCTTCCATAAAATGTTTTATACCCGTGCCAAAAAAGTGGACCAAGACAATTTTCTTTTAAAATATATTTCTACAACGCCAGTGCAGCGAAAGCGTTCAAGAAAAAATGCGAGAAACCCAAGAGCTTTTTCTAACAAGTTTTTTATTCCCCATCACAAGACCAAGAAACTAATCCCAGTCTGTCTTGATGCCTTCTGTGGTATCCTGAACATTAAACAGGGGAGAATAAAGGGCGTCACTAAAAGATTCGCTGAAAATGGAATTAGCGCGTCAGAGAGAAGAGGTGGTGATCGCAAGAAATTTGCGTTCAGGTCGAAATTGGAATCCGTACAGAATTTTATCAAAAAATTCAGACCTTTAGACCAGCACTACTGCAGGGGATTGATAAAACGAAGAATATACCTGGATCCGAGTCTCAACATTTCTAAAATGTATCGGATGTATGAAGATCAAGCCGCTCCCGGATTGTCGGTGACGAAGTCATATTTTAGGAAGGTTTTTAATACATCTTTCAACATCGGATTTGGATCGCCCAGACAAGACGTTTGTTCTGATTGTCTACAACTTTTGGAAAAATTGAAAAGATCGCAAAACAAAACTGAAAAAGAATCCATACGTGCACATTACAGAATCCATAAGTTGAGAGCAAAATGCTTTTTTCAGCTGCTGAAGGACGACAATCCAGAGATGCTTATTCTCTCATTCGACTGCCAAAAAAATTTGCCTATGCCTAAGGTTCCAGATCAAACAACCTACTATTCGCGCCAGTTATACATATATAATTTCACAATTGTGCAGGGTAACTCAAAATCCAGCCTTACAACCGAAAATGTGTACTCCTATGCTTGGACTGAGGATGAGGCGCCAAAAAGCTCCAATGAAATTGCATCTTGCGTTTATCACTGTTTGAACAATTTGGTAAATTTAGACGGAAAAAAAACCGTTAGGCTTGTGGCCGATGGCTGTGGTGGCCAGAACAAAAACTTGACTATGATTGGGATGGTAGCAAAATGGCTATATGATTCACAAAGTCATGTTTCAAAAATAGAACTAATTTTTCCAGTTACCGGCCACAGTTTCATTCCACCAGACAGAGTCTTTGCATTAACAGAAAAAAAAATCCGACGACTAGAAAACATTTTAAACCCAGATGAGTATATTGATTTAATGTCTTCCAATGCGACTATCTATCGTGTGGTTCGTCAAGTTCCTGTATTAGATTGGAAAGAAGCTTGTAAAAATACTCTTAAAAGCACCCAGAGCCTGCACTTCCAAATAAGCAAGTGCAAAAGAATAATCATTGAGAAAGAATCTCGAAAAATTCTAGTGCGTGGTGAAATATCCTACAGAAACGAAACTAGCCAGCTTTTGCCCATCACAAAACGAGGCAAAAAGTTGTCGCATCTGTTACCCGATAGAACAGAACCCATCGTCACCATCAAGCAAGAGAAGATTAATGACGTAATTAAATTATTAAAGAAACACTTCGGAGAAGAATGGCAGAATTGTGAAGAATTAAAATATTTCAAAGATGTGGTATCTGGACCCGTTGGCGATGGCACAGATGCTGCTGATGGTTTCGAAGACGATTCTGTTCCGGAGGAAGTATTCGATTTTGTTTAATTATTTTCGTGCCATTTAACTATTTTTATTTTAAATATTTTAGCAAAGGTGTCTAAAACGAAACAATTGGATTCGATTTTTTTCCTACAAAATAAATGTTAATTTTGGTATTTAACGATATTTTATATTTTCTGAATCCGTCCCCTAGCCATCAATTTACATCAATCTCACCTAAGTCCCATTTCTCTATTTCAAACTCGCCCAAGTCCATTAATGATTATTTCAAATTTGACTAAGTCCATCAGTATTACATCATATACACCTAAGTCCAAGTTGATTTATTTAATAACTTAATTTTTTTCTGACGGACTAGTTTTCCTTTTTCATTATTCGGTGTTGCTAGTTTAAGAAGTATACAATGGATATTTTTTATGGATTTTTATTAAAAAAAGGGTTGCAATTTCAAAAAATCTTCATTTACCAAAAATCTGTTAGATGTGACTTAGGCGCTTTATATATGTGCCGACACATGTATTCTAATTGTTCAATTTGCAAAAACAAACATCCTCCTGTCAAAACTGAAGTAGTTAATGAAATAGAATGTTCATGGTTGCAATGGGAGCTACAAGAACATAAATATAATTCACAGAATAATGATGGTACTATCAAAGAAGACCAAAAAATATGTAAAAGCAGTGAAACAAGGCACTGTCTCGGAACTAGTCACTTTGTTCCTAGCTGAACTATTTGTTTTCAAGAAACACTTTTTTAATATACATCACCAGTATGCCATGTACAGAGAAACAATTGATAAATTAAATATAAACGAGGCTTGTATACTAATTGATTTTTCAGAAAATTATCAATGTAAAATGTCTAAAGAAATCCAGTCCCTGCACTTTGGTGCCTCTAGAGTTCAAATAACTCTCCACACTGGAATTATTTACACTCAATGCCAGAAACCGAAAAGTTTCGTCTCAGTTTCTCCATCTAACGACCACTGCCCAGGTGCCATTTGGGCTCATTTGCAGCCAGTCATTGAATTTCTTTAAAAAAATAACCCAGTAATAAACGTGATCCATTTTTTCTCTGACGGGCCTTCAACCCAATACAAACAAACAAAAAAATTTTACCAAATGTGCAAACTTTTAAAACAAAATGATTTCTCATATGGAACATGGTCTTATTTTGAGTCAGCACATGGCAAAGGTGCTGCCGATGGTGTTGGTGGTGCAGTAAAACGGGTTCTGGATCAGCAAGTAGCTTATGGACGAGATATTTTCAATGCTATGGATGCCAACACATTAAGAGAAAACACGAACATTGAAATATTTTATATCCCGGAATCTAAAATTAAAGAAAAACAGAGATAAATTCCCGACAACTTGATTCCAATTACAGGAACTATGCGCATTCATCAAATAATTTATTATGCATGCTGAGCTACCGAGACATCAGTTGCTGTTGTGGCACATTAAGAGGCGTCTGTGGCTGTTATAACATAAAAAATCATCAACTACAAATTGATTCCTTAGTACATTCTTCAACACAATTGCTAGATAAGACAATAAAAAACAATAAAGATATCAAAACAAAACCAAAATTACCAAAAAACAAAATGAAGTCAAACAAAGCTAAACCAAAGTCACAGAAAAAACGTAAAATTAGTGAAAGCGACATTACTGATTCTGATAGTTCAAATATTTCATATGCAGATACAGATGACAGTCCTTATGTCCCTGATGACGATATAGAGTACATGGATCTACATAGAGTACATGGAGTCTCAGATTATTGCAAAGATGATTCTAAAAATGACAGACTTCCTGTGTTTGCAACACCAAGTTTTGATAACTACCTTACTGATAATCCAATTATGACACCCGACCATATTACTGACAAATATGCTCTAAAAAGTGGTATTGCTATCGGCAACGACGAATCTCCAAGCAAAACTACTAGAAGCCAAATACCTGATGGATGCAACGACAAATCCCCAAAAATACCTACTAGGAGCCAAATACCTGATGTATGCAAAATTAAATGTGAAACTCAAACTTCTGATTCAACAGTTGATGAAAACATAACTTCTGTTAAGATAGAAAGTTCTAATTATAATAATACTGAGAGCCTAAATTCGAGTTCGAGATCAAATGCATCAATGCTAAAATCCATTCAATGCAAACCAGAAAGAACCACCACCGCTAAGAATTTAATTTCTATTCAAAAAGTTGAATTAGTCAATTGGAATTCGCATAATTTATCTGCAAAGTCACTCACTCTCAATCCGATAAATATAAGAGACAAACTACCTATAAGATCTATTGAAACTACAAAACACTCCGAAGAAGGGCAAATAAATGAGAGAAGTGAGTCTACCTCAAATAGTAATCATGAATTGGACATAGAAAAGTGGACTCATGATTTAAATTATAATTCAGAAGATTGGGTCATTATCCACTATGGAAATAATTTTTTTATAGGACAAATTATTGACGTGCAAGAATGGGGTACCTACAAAGTATCGTTTTTGAAGAAAACAAAAAGGAACACTTTTGATTAGTTTGAAGAAGATCCAATCGTTGTTCCGGGAATAAAAATAGTATATGTATTGGATGAACCAATTTATACTGAGACAGGAGCTCTAATTTTCAATAACTTGCCGAATTTTAATTATAAATAGCTACACATGTCTCATTACAGGATCATTTTTTGAACAATACACAATTTTTTTAAATCGACTCAGAATCAGTAAGTCTACAACTTTCTCCTAGAAACATGGGTCGGAATCGAAATACGATAAAATTTTTGGACTTCCCATACTAAAGAGATCGCGTGATTAGTCTGATTTGTAGGAAGAGTTAATTTATTTTTTGACATATTTCGACTAATGTTTCTAGGAGAAAGTTGTCCACTTACCGATTCTGAGTCGACCTTAAAATTGTGTGTAGTGTTTAAAAATTTATCCTGTTTTATTACAATTATTTGTTTCATGTTGATAAGTTTATGCAAACTTCTATTAATATTAAAGTGATGAGAAATTTATACTTTCTTAGTAGTTTACAAGACGTGTTTATTTGATATGTTAATATGTTTCAGTCGCATGTGATATTTAATTTTATTTTGAGCTTAGCTCGGTCGTGCTCTGAAACTGATGATTGTTTAGTGGTTGATTTTTATTTTGTTTAAATAATATTTGAAATAAGTACTCTTTAGTTGTATGTTGTATGGAAGTCCAAAATTCCAAGTCCAAAAATTTCGATTCCGTAATACGATAAAAAATTTTGGACTTCCCATACTAAATAGATCGCTTGATTAGTCTGATTTGTAGGAAGAGTTAATTTTTTTTTACATATTTCGACTAATGTTTCTAGGAGAAAGTTGTCCACTTACCGATTCTGAGTGGATCCTAAAATTTTGTTTAGTGTTTAAAAATGTATACTGTTTTATTATATTATTTGTTTCGTGTTGATACGTTTATGCAAACTTCTATTACTATTAAAGTGATGAGAGATTTATAGTTTCTTAGTAGTTTACAAGACGTGTTTATTTAACGTGTTAATATATTTCATTTTATTTATTTCAGTGATATTTAATTTTATTTTGAGTGACCTTAGCCCGGTTGTGCTCTGAAACTGATGATTGTTTAGTGGTTGATTTTTATTGTTTAAATAATATTTGAAATAAATACTCTTTAGGTTGTTTGTTGCTTAAGTATGCTTATTAAGCTTAAGTTTAAGTTTTACTTTTAAACTTAATTCCTAGGTGTAGTTTAAAGTGCCATTATTATAAATTATCAAGACTGAAAAACTTTAGAGATCTCAATTTGGTGCAAAAAATATATGATACTGATACAAAGATTGTTTTTTTTTTCATTTATCATTCTCCTCCGTAGCTCAGTGGTTAGAGCAGTCGCCCGGAAAGCGAAAGGTCGTGGGTTCGAGTCCCATCGGAGCTGGTTGTGAGACGGGTCGATTTTTTCTAAATACTTCGTTTTCCATTTTTCATTTATAATTCTAACAATAATAAGAAGGATACATACCTAAAGTTATCCCTATCCCTTTTCCCACTAATATTACTTGTATTTTGTGTCTGTGTGTGTGTGTTTGTTACCTTTTTAGGTACGCCTAAACGGTTTTAGATGTTTGGCACTCAAATGGATTAAAACTTATGACTTTTTTACCCTTGTCCATGGTTCTCTACGGTCCACGCAGACGAAGTCGCGGGCAGCCACTAGTTTTAATACGATGGGGGAATATTATGTTGTGAGAATTCACCTTTATGTTACATGTGAGTAACATTTTCAACATGTGAGTGACGTTACATGTGAATGCCATGTGAGTTATGGTACAATTAATTTGAAAACAACCCTACCACCGTACACAAGAATGCCTACAACAGAACTACAAGAATCTGAAAAGAAAAGTAAAACAATCTGCTTCTGATGCTATAAAAAAAAATTTATAGCATCAGAAGTTTATAGTTTATGGATTTATACCAGAAGCAGAGTGGATTTTTCGTGCCATGAAATCCAAAAATGAAGATTACCACACGGAAATGAACGCAGAGGGATTTACTGAGTGGTTTACCAACCTGCTTAAAAACTTAGAAGAGCCATCAGTTCTAATTATGGACAATGCTAGTTACCATTCCAAGCAAATTAATAACGCGCCCACATCGACATCAAAAAAAGCTGACATACAAAACTGGCTGAGAGAAAATGGCATTGCTTTTTGGAATTCGGCTTTTAAACCAGAACTTCTTCAAAAGGTAAAACAACATCAACCGAAAAAAGCTTATTATTTGGACCAGCTTGCACTTGAATGGGGTCATGAAGTTATTCGTTTACCCCCATATCATTGCCAATACAATCCCATCGAGTTGATATGGGCCCAAGTCAAAGGAGAAGTCGCAACTAAAAATAATACTTTTAAAATTGCTGATGTCGAGTCATTGCTACATGATGCAATTTCAAATGTGACCACTGAAAATTGAGCAAAGTGTGTTCGTCATGCAGAGGCCCTGCAGGATGAGGACCTTCAAAAGGCACATTTGTCCGATCGCCTTATAATAAATGTAGTCGAGGATAGTGACACTGAGGACTTTGATTCAGATAACGAGTGAACTTCATTATCCCATATTAATATACCTATGTATTAAAGTATTATAGATTAAACGTACAATTTTTTTTTTTTTTTAATATATTTCTGAAAAACAAATGTTTTATTCAAATAATCGACAATAACACAATGCATCACTACGGTCTCCCGTAAGGCTACTATGTGCGAGCGAGCGCGCAACATCGGCAATACTGCACGCACGTTTTATTACTGCGCGTGCCAGGAGCGTTGGCGTTTAGTTTAAAATGAATAATCCAGCAGCCGTAGTACGCCAACCCGCGATAGCCATGATACGGCTATATCACGTCTTTTATCTGGTTCGATCGCGCGCAAAGGAACGAGATAAAAGACGTGATAAAGCCGCATGGTACATTTCGGCATGCTGCAATAAGGTGGCATATTTACATGGAACTGCCAAATTATGAGGGAGTGCCAGAGGGTAGGTAGTAGTATATTCCTTGGTCAGAGGTGTCTTAAAACTTTTAAGTATTATTTTCTGTAGGTAACTTTTGTTTTTTTTTTTGTTATTTTGTGATCCGATCATGAGGATCATCAATGAAGACACAAAAATCCGAGACAAGATCAGTTTGCGAAATACGACGATAATGCATACAAATAAACGTACTTTTTTTAACCATTATGTTAAGGGCCTATATCGAAAAATAATTGAAGCGAAATGGGCGTGTGATAGCTTACATTACTGCCTGATGCGAGAGAAAGAGATGGGGCGGCGCGCGCGCCTGAAACGACGCAAGCGTAAAACAAACATTATTTAATTGTGATTGTAGTATTTATGTAAGTTCAATTCTTATCAAAATTTGTAAAATATCAATCTCTTTTTTTAAATCAAGTCTCGTGTTTCTATTATTCACCGTTTAGCAGTTCCAAGCGTTTATAAATAAAAACGGAGGCTACTTTGGCTTGTTTTTCTATCGAGAAAATGTGTCTTAATCGTGTTTTGGCTCTTGTCAAGACTTCAATTATATGTTCAATTTACACATATCCGCTAATCATACTCCTACTGTTAGTACTTCATGATATATGACGCTTTGAAGAATCCTATTTTTTTTCCATAGCCTCTTAAAAGAACCTCTTTTATATGTCGAAGTGGAAGAATGAAGAACTTCCTTAATTTTCTTTCTAGTAATGATTTGTTCAGTTTTGGTCTAAAATAAATCTAGTTTTCAAGTTTCTGCCGCCTGGGGCAGACACCGATTTCTCCGCCCCCTTATCTTTATAAGACCTGAAAAAATAACGGAGCGCGGGAAGCGAGGTCGAAATTAGCATATCGATTCCGGTTGTGGTCACACAACTATTCACTTGTTTTTGTTTTGTTTCTTGGGCAATGACGTCATACGTGGTCACGTGACCACAATGGCGCGTTATGTGGCATAATTTAGATTTAAATTGAAAAATATATTTTTATTGCATTTAAAGGTGTAATTTTAAATAAATATTAAGTCATTGGCATTATTTTAAACAGATAAAGTGTTTAAATCATTTTTCCAAAAGTTGGATACTCTCGGATTGTGTTACAATGGTATCGAACTTGTTAAAATGTTTATTTAGGTTCTCATTCTGTTGTAGCTGCTTTCTTAGGTATAACGATGAGGGTGTACTTTTTCTTTCAAAGAACTGTCTCAATTTTTCTATCATTTCTAAAGCACTTGATGCATTTCTTTTATATTATAGATAATTTTATCTGTACTATTATAAAACTGTAACAGAAAGTTTGTCTGTACATTAAAGATATTAACAAAAAAATAGTTATGATATGGTTTTTAGGTGTCTCTGATTCCATTTCAACAATTTTTGGATTTTTTGTCTGTCTGTTTGTTTGTGTGTTTGTTTGTTTGAACGAGTATCACGCAAAAACTACTGAACCGATTTTGATGAAACTTTTTTTGTTTGATAGCTTATGATCTGACTTAAAATCTGGTATATAATTTGTGCGGACGAAGTCGCGGGTTAACGCTCGTAAATAAATAAAACAGTAAATCGGTCAGCACAAGCGTCGTCAAAAACAAAAACAGTCATAAATCAGCAACATGCTTCGTCAAAGCAATGAAATACAAGCTCAGTCAAATAACCCGCCCCTGGTCGATCCCGGCGCAAAGGAGCCCATTAGGGTGCTTTTCCACCAGAGATGTGCTATGCAGCTATGCTACGAAGATGTGAAATCAACGCTACGAAAATATGTGACCGTTTCCACCAATACTACGCTAGGTAGCTGTGCGAGGAAGATGCGCTACGAAGATGCGCCGCCGCAAAGTAGCTGTGCGAGAAAGATGCGCATCTCGATCTATTAGCCTGATTACACCTACCGAGTAGAGTGGCGAGACAGTGCCCTCGGCCGAGTGCTCGGTGTATGTAAACACATGGCAGAGTGCTCGGCCGAGTGCTCGGCCGAGCAACAGGGCGAGACAGTCACTCGGACCCCGTTCTATTTACTCGGCCGAGTACCCACCCTCCCGCTTCTCCGCACTGTCTCGCTCGCTCGCTCGGTACATCTGAACACGCACTCGGCGACCACTCGCCACTCGGTGCGTACTCGCCACTTTAGCCGGTCAATTTAACTCCCACGTGTTTTTGATTAAAAACGTAAAAATGTCTGGGAAATGGGATTTTGAGACTACTGTAAAGTTTATACAACTGTACAAACTGCATCCCTGTATATGGGACTTCTCGTCTAAAGACTATAAAAATAAACAAAAGCGTGATGCAGCTTTTAATGCTATTACGGAAGAGATAAATATTTCTGGTTTCGGCGTACAAGAAGTAAAAAATAAAATTAAAAACCTTAGATCAACTTACTCGCAGGAAATAAAAAAAATTCAAGACTCCAAGAAATCCGGAGCGGGTCTGAGTAATGTTTATGTTTCTAACATTAAATGGCTGGATGAGATGGAGGAGATTTTCGCCAAAAATTTAAAAAGACAAGTGTATGAAAACGTGAGTACTTTATTTTTGTTTAAATATGTTTTACATTCATTTTAAAAGTAAATTATGATATCATTCTGTTTTGCCACGAAACAGCTCCTGCTCCACTAAAAAATTCTGCATAGTTATCACGCAGCTGTCTTGCTATTATATTTCGTCGCTTCATTCTTCAGATATATTATTTACCAGGTAGTCCTTTGAACCTACAAGGCGACTTCGCACGTTTTTTAAAAGACAAAATCCATAGACTAAAAAATTCATACATTCACTCCGTACTCACTCCACCGCTCGTTTCATTCATTTCCTCATTCTTTTTTCGTGCGAGGCGACGAAAACACGTTAAAACTTGCCGTATTTTTCAAAAAGATTTCAAGATGCCTAAGCATGGTGGAACACAAGAAAAACTCAGGAAATATAAGAAAAAGATTAGAAAACTCGAAGAACGCTACCGGCGTGTGAGAGTTTTGGACAGTTCTACATCGTCAGATAGCGAAAACGGTAAGTTTTGAGGTTATTATTACTAACAAAAGTGGTTTGCAAGTGATTCAATGGATAATTAAACAATTTTAACATGCATATGGATTGACTGCGAGTCAATAAATATGACAAATCACATATCGGGGTTGACTGCGAGTCTCCAACGATATTACTTAGCAGAACATACGTGCAATCTTAGGTAGATATACACGTTACTCTGCGCTGCTTGGGAGCGTCATATTACCACTGAAACAAACATGTTTCTTAACAAACGTTTATTTTCATTTTTAGATAAAGAAAATAAAGGGGAAGACGAAGCTCTTTTGCAAATTCCTGAGGAACCCCCGGCCCCGTCAGTCGAAATTGAAGACACGGCGGATCCAGTGGCCGATCCCGAGACCGTACCCGATATAGACCTGGAACTAATAGGAGCATTAGGGGAAGCAACAGACGCATCTCCCGAATTCGGGGAAGACATACACCCAAACTTAACCAAACTATGGGTGCCACTTCTCAAGAAGGGCACTCAAAAAGAAAACAGAGATAAAATTCTTAAAGAATATCTCTGCCCAAACAATTGCCAATTGCTACAAGCACCTAAGCTGAACGAGGAGATTTCAGCTGCCGTTCCGGACATGGTGCGAAACAGAGATAAAAATCTGGCAGCTTCTCAACAGCAGTTGGGATCTGGTATCACTGCCATCAACAGGGCGATGGACGTATTGCTTAAAACGGATGATAAGATACTTGCGATGAAACACCTTAGCAACAGCTGTCGCATCTTATGCGACTTACATGCCATGTCTACACAGAGCCGTATAAAGCTCATAACACCAAGTCTTGACAAAACCTTTCTGCACGTCGTCCAGGACGCAGAACGGGATGAGACAATTTTTGGCAAAAAACTGTCAGAAAAAATAAAGGCTGCGAAAGCCATAGAAAAGCAAGGTCTTCAGATCAAGAAATCAGTGACACCGAAGACTTCAACGTCTACACATTCAACATCTGCTCGTCCCACATACTCGGGAAACTGGGCAGCTCCTCCTCGTTACCCGTCGAACAGGGGGGGGAGGGGAGGAGTCAGGAAGCCGACGATGCCCAGCACACGCCGCCCGTACACAGCACCTGTGACGAACAAGTTCTCGAACCACAACCAGAACAAACCCCGTGCACCTCCACAATAGTACAGGTACATGCCGGTAGAGTTAGTTTCTTTTATAATTGTTGGCTAAAAATAACGTCTAATGAATTTGTTCTAGATTGGATTAGATATGGTTTTACTATCCCTTTTGACACAGAGGTTAAACAATCTTTAGTACCTAAAAATAGTTTTTCTAAATCTGAAAAACGAGACATGGCTACCGCTATACAAAAGTTATTCGACATGGGAGCCATATCAGAGTGTTCACCATCTAGAGACCAATTTATTTCAAAAATCTTCCTTGCACCGAAACCCAATGGTGACAAACGATTTATACTTAACCTAAAACCACTTAATAAGTTTATCTCAAAGTCACATTTTAAGATGGAAGACTATCGGACAGCATCAAAATTGATACCACAGGATGGTTATTTAGCTACAATAGACTTAAAAGAATCTTACCTACTAATTCCTATTAACTATAATCACCAAAAATACTTACGTTTTCAATTTGAATCCAATAAAAACGAAATAATCACTTATGAATTCACGGCTATGCCCTATGGTTTATCCGTTGCACCCAGAGTGTTTACAAAAATAATGAGAGAGGTTATATCTCACTTAAGAACCCGTGGCTTCAAATCAGTGATATATTTGGACGATATTTTGTGCATTGGTGACAGTTATCAGGAATGTATTAGCAACATTAATGAGACTTTGAGATTACTACAATGTTTAGGGTTCATTGTAAATATGGAAAAAAGTTCATTACAGCCAAGACAAATTTGTAAATTTTTAGGATTTCAATTTGATACAAAAAAATTGATTATGTCACTGCCAGCAGATAAAAGAGAAAATATTGCTCAGTTGGTTAAAAAATTTATAAATCTTCCAAGATGTAGTATAAGAGAGTTTGCTCAGTTGATAGGAGTATTGGTAGCAGCCTGCCCAGCTGTTAAATATGGCTGGCTTTATACAAAGATCTTGGAGAGAGAAAAATATCTTGCATTATCGAATAACAATAACTATGAAACCAAGATTAACCCATCAAGCGTTATACTTGATGATTTGAAGTGGTGGATGACAAACATTCATTCTACATCTAGTCCGATGAGATATACCAATTTCGAGCTCGAAATTTACACTGATGCTTCAGGAACCGGTTGGGGGGCTGTTTGCGGTGAAATGCGAATGAACGGGATGTGGAAAGCTTCAGAACGAGAGTTTCACATTAATCAGTTAGAATTACTGGCCGTATTTCTAGGTTTAAAAAGTTTTGCCCAGAATAAGACCAACTGTGCAATATTATTACGTGTGGACAATACCACAGCTATAAGCTATGTTAACCGTATGGGGGGAATACAGTTCCCACACCTGAATAACCTGTCGCGCTTAATCTGGCAATGGTGCGAGGAGCGTAATATTTGGATTTTCGCTTCCTACGTTAACACTAAAGAGAACATCGCGGATTCTGAGTCCAGAATAATCAATCCAGATACCGAATGGGAACTATCTGAGGCCGCTTTCCAAACTATTGTGAAGCGTTTTGGACAACCCGAAATCGATCTGTTCGCCTCTCGCATCAATGCCAAATGCGACAAATATATTTCTTGGAAACCTGACCCAGACGCTGTGGCTGTTGATGCATTTACAATTAATTGGCACCACGAATATTTCTATGCATTCCCACCCTTCTCGTTAGTACTGAAATGCCTAAGAAAAATTATAGATGATAAAGCAGATGGGATCCTAGTTTTTCCAAATTGGCCTTCACAGCCATGGTTCCCCTTAATGCAGACCTTATTAGCATCGGAAATAATGTATTTCAAGCCTAATAAGCATCTTCTTCGCTCTTATTTCAGGGAACATCATCCCTTGCATTCAAACCTTACCCTGGGTGTCGCGAGGCTCTGCTGCAATCCTTCAGTCGACGAGGTTCTCCACCGGACGCGATGAATTTGATGTTAGCGTCGCTCTCCGACAGTACGGTTAGACAATACAATGTAACTTATAAGCTCTGGTGGCACTTCTGTTACGTCAACAATATAAATGCATTCGATATAAGCATAAGTTCTGTATTATCGTTTTTAACAAAACAATTTAATGAAGGCTGCGCTTATGGCACTTTAAATAGCCATCGCTCTGCACTGTCATTACTCTTGGGTGAGAAGGTTGGCTCCGATGAGTGTGTGAAACGGTTGCTTAAAGGAGCATATAAGCTTAAACCGAGCAGACCTAAATATGTTCATACCTGGGATCCACAATTAATTTTAAACGTTGTTTCAAACTGGTTTCCTAATACTAATCTAAATCTAGAAAAATTGACAAAAAAAACTAGTAATTTTGTTAGCAATTTGCACAGCACACAGAGTCCAAACATTCTCACTTATAAAGCTAGAAAACATAACATTTTCCGATAACTGTGTAAAGGTGGCCATTTTAGATGTTGTAAAAACATCAGCCCCCGGACGAGAACAACCTGTACTTTCATTACCGTTCTTTCGAGAAAACGTTTCTATTTGTCCTGCTACAGTCCTCAAGGACTATATTTCTGTAACAAGAAATATGAGAACAGAAAGTATGGGAAAGCTTATATTGACGTATAAAGGACCACACAGACCGGCAACATCACAAACGATCAGTAGGTGGATTAAACAAGTACTGTCGGAGTGCGGCGTGGACGTGGCGCGGTTCAGCGCGCACAGCACGCGGCACGCGTCCACCTCGGCCGCGAGCCGCGCTGGTGTCAGCATCGACACCATCCGTAAAACCGCGGGCTGGACGAGTTCCTCTAATACCTTTGCTCGCTTTTACCAGAGAACCACGTCAGCTGAAGATGATTTTGCAAGAGCAGTTTGCCTTCCTAATGGAATCCGATGATTCCAAATTATTAATTAATTAAATATAAGTGGTAAAAACTATGAACACCAATGGTTCATATCTTATCTAAGTCAATTGAAATTAACAGACTGTGATTTAGTAATAAACATAATTAAGTATAGTAAAAAATTATGTAAGCAAAAGATAAAGGATTAAACTCTTATTGTTAACTTAAGATATTTGATTTTATTAAAACAAAACTTTCTACTCTAAAAGTCTACCTGGTAAATAATATATCTGAAGAATGAAGCGACGAAATATAATAGATGATCAAACGAACTTCTCAAGTGAAGTTCGATCATTATTATATGAGTCGCTTCATTCGAAGATATAACAACCCTCCCACCCTAGCATAGCCCAATACGAAAGCTTTGTTTTCTCCTCTAAAGTAAATGAGGAAATGAATGAAACGAGCGGTGGAGTGAGTACGGAGTGAATGTATGAATTTTTTAGTCTATGGATTTTGTCTTTTAAAAAACGTGCGAAGTCGCCTTGTAGGTTCAAAGGACTACCTGGTAAATAATATATCTTCGAATGAAGCGACTCATATAATAATGATCGAACTTCACTTGAGAAGTTCGTTTGATCATCTATTCTTGATGCATAGTTGCTGTTATGGTCTGTGATAGATGGTAGACCATTTACGAGTTCTCTTCTCCAAGTACCCTCAATAATGGTCCTCGTCAACACAGCCCCTTGGAAAATAATGGCCGGGGCTTGTGAGACGTAACCAATTATGCAGGGCACATGAGGCGCGAATAATTTTCTCTGTTGTTGAAACATCAGTTGGTATTGGATTATGAAAAATTCTGAATCTACTAGCGAGGATACCAAAAGCATTCTCAACAATTCTACGTGCTCTGGAAATTCTGTAATTAAATATTTTTTGTTTTTCAGTAAGATTTGTGCCACTGTAAGGTTTCAATAAATATGTTTTTAAAGGGAAGGCGTCATCTCCGACAAAAAAAACACCTTTTGTCAACAAATTCCTCTCAAGGTCATTACGTAATTTACTGTTTTTAAAAATGCCTGCATCTGAGTTTCTTCCATTTGCTCCAATATTTACATAACGAAAACAGTAGTCATGGTCAACAACAGTCATCAGAACAACACTGTTAGACCCCTTGTAATTGAAGTATTCACTCCCACAGTTAGGAGGTGCTTCAATTGTCACATGCTTTCCGTCAATGGCTCCATGACATCCAGGAAAATTCCACCTAGTTCTGAACCCTGATTCTACTTCTTTCCATTCTTCATTGTTCTTTGGTACCTGAAACATAAATAGACAAACAATTTATTGCACACATACCCGTAGAATAAATCAGTTGTTAAATAATTAATAATAACATTTTTTTTAGGTCAATGATATAAACAATGAAGCTACGGAGTCTCAAGCTAGTGGTTTTGTGGTACCCACTAGTAATTCCACTTCTGTGGCGGAATCTTCGCAAGAAACACCCAGAAATGAAGAAGTAACACTCTCCACATCTTCTACTAGCAACGTTGGAAATACGCCGCGACCAAAGAAGAGGTCGAGAGACATAGTGAAAGCTATTTCTGATCTAAAAAAATTAATGACGACGTAAATTCTGAGGTAGAAACAGTATGGGACGCTTTTGGAAAGAGTGTTGCAATGCAACTCAAAATCATGTCAGTGGAGAATGCTTTGTTAGCCCAATGTAAACTTCAAACTGTTCTGACTGAATACGGGTTAAAAGATCACAGAGAAAAGACTAGATCTAGTTCTGCTACGTCCAATTATAGGCCATCTTCTGTACTTTCAGATTTTACTGATAATAGCTTTGTTAATACACCCAACATTTATCTTGACGAATCCGTTACATCTCCAGTATCACCAGCTCCAGCACCTGGAAGAATTATCTTTGCCACACAACCTACAATAGAAACATCAACAGAGCAAATAATCTTTACCCCATCACATGCGATGGATTCTTCGCCAACACAACTCATTTATACAACACAACCTACAATAGAAACATCAACAGAGCAAATAATCTTTACCCCATCACATGCGATGGATTCTTCGCCAACACAACTCATTTATACAACACAACCTGCACAAGAACAACATCCTAATTCTGATGAAATAATAATAACTGCTGCAATTAATGCAGCTTCTGCTTTTCAGTCGAATTATGAAAAAAAGTGAATAAATAAAAGTATGTTTTTGTCTTTCAAACTTTATGTACCTACTAAGATAAATAAAAATACTTAATTTTGACATTGTTTTCTACTTATACCTTCAATACAACATTACTAACCTTCAAGTAATTCTCCAAGTATGTGTATATTGCAAACATTACTTCTGGGATAAGTAATGATATTGAAGCCCGAGATATTCGATAAAATGCTTGTAAATAACGGTAGCTTATTCCTGTTACTATGTAGCATAATGCCACTTGCAGTTTTGTCTTTGCAGGTATAGTTTCTCTTAAGACAGTATCTTCTCTTTGTATCATTGGTGTAATGTTTTCTAATAAAATATTAAATTTTTCAACGCTCATTCGCAGAAGAGCTCTAAACTCATCAGGGTCTTCCAACTGTAATTCACTAAAAATATTGTTTGTAGCTCCTAACTCAGGTCTTCGTAAAATCCATGGTCTCGTCCAAATGCGAGGTTTCTCTTGAGCCAACAATTCTGTTAATTCATCTACCAGGAGAGGTATAAGTAACTTGGTGGATTTTCTAATCAATTTTTTCCGATCCATGTCATAAGTAACTCTTTGCAAATTGTCGTCGTACCGGGTTTTAAACTGAACTGACTGACTGTCTCGCCGCAACATCAAAAATACGTGTGAACACCTACTCGCCGATATCACTGTCTCGGCCGAGTAGCATTTGACTGTCTCGCCGCTTTACTCGGTAGGTGTGATCAGGCCATATGCTATGTATCGATAGTAGGGAAACGACGGGGGCGGCGGCGCGGTGAGGGGAGAGGCGCTCACGCGACCTGCCGCGCCGTGCCGGCGACTCGTTTAGTTCATTTCGTAACGTTTAAGGAAGAAGGCGGCTTCTGAATTAAACAAAATGAACGAAAAGCTAATAGACGCGGTCAAAAAATACCCCTGCCTTTGGGATACTAAGTTAGGCGGCCCCTAGACGATCAATTATATTGCGCAATATTGAAAATTGTGCAATATAATTAATCGTCTAGGGCTAATATTGAAGATTGCGCAATGATTGAACGAAAGTTTGAGCGAGTTTAATTTTTATTGCACCATATTTTTCCATTGCGTCGTGTAGGGTCATTATTGCGCAATATTTTTTAGTCAGTGTTTTGTCGGCAAGGAGGAAACACACGTGCACGCTTCCCAAAAATGGCACAAAAAGATAATACGAAAGTTAAGGAAAGAGAGTTTATCATCGAATGTATCCAATTGTACAGAGAATTGTCGTCTTTGTGGAATGTCAAGAGTAAAGAATATCATGACCGTGATAAAAAAAAAGCTGATTACGAAACATTGTTGTCTAAATATAAAGAGATGTTTCCTGAGGCAAGCAAAGATGACGTGAAGAAGAAATTCAATTCTTTGAGAACCAACTACCGGAAGGAACTCAAGAAACACCTTCAGTCGATGAAATCCGGATCTGGTACAGACGACATATACCAACCTACTTTATGGTATTTTAATGAAATGTCTTTTTTACGAGATCAGGAAACCGCATCGGATTCACAGTCTAGTATGGATATGGATACTCAGTCTACTATACGTAGTCCAGGAGGAGAGAGTGAACATTCTAATTTGGACAATAATTATACACAGGTAAATTTTAATGAATACATAAAGTTGTAGGTATGTTTTACGAAACCATTTTCTCTTGCCAGGGAACTGCACCTTCGTTGTTACAAAATCTACTGTATTCGTCCCGTGCTTGTTTTGCGATATTCAGTGAATTTTTTTTATTGATTTTTTCCAATGGTGTCAACTGAAATACTTCCTTTGATGGTGGATGTATTATTCCTGACTCGTTATCTTCACGAAACATGAATGATGGAGATAAGTAGGAACGGGATTTCCTCAAAAAATTGTGTAGATAACAACAAGCCAAAACAATTTTACTTATTTTTGTAGGATCAAAAGGAAATGCTCTTTGGAATACTCCAAAACGAGTAGCTAGTATACCGAAAACACTTTCAACCATCCTTCTAGCACGCGATATCCGTTAGTTATATATTCTTTTCTCTTTTGTTAATCCAGTTTGGCTATACGGTTTCAGTAAATTTTGAGACATTGGAAAGGCATCATCCCCGACAAAAAAGTATGGGAGCTTTCGGGAACTTCCAGGCAACAATTCAGGTGGTGGGATATTTAAAGCATTATTTTTTAATAGCTGTCCAAATGTTGTATTCTGCAGCACACCTCCATCTGATACACGTCCATTAGTCCCTACATCAACCATAATGTTTCCACGTCCACGTGTTTGCCATCTATAGCACCGATTACATGAGGAGCATTCCACTGACTCTCAAAATCCTTGGCAACTTTTTTCCATTCCTCGGCAGTTTGTGGTAGCTGAAAACAAAATAACAAATTGTTTATCTTTTTCAGGAAAATAGTTCAACCATTGAAGCTGATCAAGTACCAACTACATCCTTTGCAGTTCCGAAGACAAAAGATAAAAAATTAAAGAGGAAATCTGATGATGAACTTATGCAACTTGCAGTTAACCGTCTTAGACAGAAACCAGACGAATATGAAAACTGGGCTTTGTGTTGTGCTGCAGATTTAAAGAAAATGGAACCAACACAACAAATCTTTGCTAAGAGTGCTATTGCTGCCATTATCATGGAAGGACAATTAGGTCTTTTACATCGCAATTCGGTTAAAATAAATTCTCCAACAGTAACAATAACTCCATCTCCGACCAGATCCACGCCAACTCCAACAAATTACAACAGCACGCCATCGCCTCGCTATTTTATAAACTATTCTCCACAGCAAAATTCTGAACATCCACCTGAGGAGCTGCCACATTACGAGGAGTTAAATACTCCAAAAGTAACAATAAATCCATCTCCGTCATATGCCAGATCCACGTCCACTCCAACAAATTACAACAGCACGCCATCGCCTCGCTATTCTGAACTTCCACCTGAGGAGCTGCCACATTACGAGGAGTTAAATACTCCAAAAGTAACAATAAATCCATCTCCGTCATATGCCAGATCCATGTCAACTCCAACAAATTACAACAGCACGCCATCGCCTCGCTATTCTAAACTTCTACCAAAGGAGCTGCAACATTACCAACAGAACATGTACTACTCCCAACAGGATAATCAGCAGAACATGGACAATTCTCAACAGGAAAATGATGCTAATGACATGTCTCAATATATAAAGTTTAATAAATAAATGTTATTTAAATAAGAAATAAATAAATAAATGATAAATAAATGAAAAGATGTCTTTATTTACCTTGACTAATTTCTTCAAAACATGTATTATGGCTTCGCAGGTTTCCATAATTATTAAGGTAAGACTTTGTGGGGAAATAGCACTATGAAACTTTAAATCTTCTAGAGTATTCCCAGTAGCTAGATACCGTAATGTTATTGAAAGCCGTTGAAAAGTTGGTATTGCTTCCCTCATGTTTGTATTTTTTTCTCAATTAATGGCGTGACCAATTCTAGTAGCACATGAAACTGTTCCAAGTCCAGCCCTACAAAATTTTTGAAGTCATCTTTCTCAGTTAACATCAAGTCTTTTAAGAGATTTTCGTGAGTGTATTTTGACCTTTTCGTGTACCAATCTTTCGACCAACGACGTGTTCGTTTACGTTTACGCTTAAGCAATAACAACACAACTGCAGCTGCAGCTAAATCTTGTGTGGACATGTTGCTCGGGATCAAACTATTCTCCGACTGAACAAGAAAATATTGCACAATTTGCACAGTTCTTATTATTGTGCAATATAATTGACCGTTTGGATTCAAAACTCAATTCAATCTTATTGCACAATTAAATATATTGTACAATGTTATTGTAGGTCTAGGGGCCGCCTTAGACACGTACAAATGTAATGAAACAAGGGATGCAGCGTGGGAGATAATTGTGAAAGAAACTAATTTTAAAGATAGTAAGTATACACACTTTTATTTAAATACATATGTAGGTATTTCGGTAGTAGGTAGGTTGTTAACAACTATTTTAACGCAATATTTGAATATTTGTCATTCAGGTATATTAATTTCTTTGAGCGAGTCGAGATGAAATTCGAGTGTCTTGCCATGACACCCTTCCCTCGTTATTGAAGTAAGAGCAATATATATCTCTAACTTGATAACTTCCAAAATTTGATATGTCATTGTTGTAACTAAGATTAGTAAATATTGAGGTGTCAGTGACACCTCAAACAGAAATTGATTACCTTAGTGGTTCTACTACAAGTAGTAGAACCACTAAGGTAATCAATTTCTGTTTGAATTAAATAATTATGCAACACACACGATGCTGTCGCCACGCCCCTATTAGTTATTATATTGTTGGCTATACACGATGGGGGGTTTAAGGGACGTAGCGATAATTTAGATAACAAAATTGAGAATTATACCTGAGAGATTTCAGTCCTGTGACGTGAAGTCTCGAACCTGCTTCGCTCCATTCGGTGGACTCCGTTCACACCTGTTGATATGAATATAGCCCGATTACACCGACTGTCTCGGTGTATCGAGCCTAAGAGGGACAGTTACACCAAGTTTAAACTAATCACAACAACGCATCATCTATAGGAACATTCATCAATATCTAAGGACGCTACTGTGGGACGGACAGAGTTTGCTTAGTCCGGCCTCCGTCTCATCAGCAATGCTAACTACTTTATGCCTCCGTATCACCGGCAGGGCTTACTTCTTTGTGCCTCCGTATCACCGGCAGGGCTTACCTCTGTGTGCCTCCGTATGACTGGCAGGGCTTACCTCTGTGTGCCTCCGTATTGCCGGCAGGGCTTACCTCTGTGTGCCTCCGTATCGCCGGCAGGGCTTACCTCTGTGTGCCTCCGTATTGCCGGCAGGGCTTACCTCTGTGCGCCTCCGTATCACCGGCAGGGCTTACCTCTGTGCGCCTCCGTATTGCCGGCAGGGCTTACCTCTGTGTGCCTCCGTATTACCGGCAGGGCTTACCTCTGTGTGCCTCCGTATCGCCGGCAGGGCTTACCTCTGTGTGCCTCCGTATCGCCGGCAGGGCTTACCTCTGTGTGCCTCCGTATCGCCGGCAGGGCTTACCTCTGTGTGCCTCCGTATTGCCGGCAGGGCTTACCTCTGTGGGCTCACCATAGTCCCTCATACATATTCAAACTATATTCGTTATCAGTTCAAGTAGGCAAACAAGCACAGCGTAACGGTAATTGTAAATAGATTAAACTTGAACACATGATTGATTCGAACGTTTAGTAATAAAGACAATTAGGACATCCTTTAGTACAATCACAGAACACCACTTAGCTCTCAATCATTGTGGCCGCTCCATCCGGGGCTCCACACTATCTTCCAGCACTACTTTGTTATCGTTACTTTACTTCTTTGAATAGATTGAATACATTTGTCAAAACTAAACTATAACTAAGATAAACCATAGACTAAGTTAACGACTTACCCAAGAATAACTGTAGATGGCGCCACTTCGCTTCCTTCCTTCCTTCGACAGGTGTTGCTAGTTTTATATATTTACAAATTAGAAATATCGCGACCTAGCTGTCGCGACACTCCCCACGGCGAATTAAATTAATGACAGGAGGTTGTGCGTCCACTGCTTTATCTTCTGTAAAGCTCTTGTGGCCGCACTTCGTCTTTGTCTACAATTTGTTCCGGTGTCCCCTGAAGTATTATTTATCTCGGTTAACGGCTGAACAGAATTATCTAGATTTGTTTCTTTAACAGGTTCCACTAGGTCATTTTCTACAGTTTCCTCCAGAACAGGCTCAACTTCGATATCTGATTGGTCTTTATCAGTTTCCTCTGTATTTACAGATGTTTCTATAGGTTTATTATCTGATTCCTCCTCTATCTCAAGTGGGTATAAATGTGCTATGGATCTTGTAAATTCTTTATCCCCAACTTTGACTTTAGCTGTCCTACACAAATTATCGCTTCCCTTTGACAATGAGGTTATCTTTCCTACTTTCCAATCCTCTCTATTTTTACTATCACTTTTAATTTGTACTATCTGTCCCTCTACAGGTTGTAGCTTTGATGTCACCCTTGGTTGCTTATATGCGCTGTTGTATCTTTCTCTAAGGCTCAATAGGTACCGATTTGTAAACATCTCTTTAAACTCTTCTAGAACAATGAGACCTCTTTTCCAGTTCAGTCCCAATACTTTCACTGTGTTATCTTCGTAGACGTCTGGTATCGATTTCATGAATTCTTTGGAGTTTGAACTCCACTGTCGAAGATTCATAGACAATTCTTGAAATATCTGTTTAGAATTGTTATAAAGTTCAGCTGCTTCTCATTCTGATTGTGCGCCCGTAATTAAATTATCCACGTAAATATCACTGGTCAGTCTTTGTATTTGTTCGTTGTTCGATTTCTTTAAATGATATTTGATAGTTGCATTTAATAAGAAAGGGCTCGATATAACCCCGAAGGGTACTCTACAAAATCTCATATGTATCAAATTATCTTTGGAAACCGGTTTATCAATATCTTTCAGCCACAAAAATCTAGTCACATCGCGATCCCCTTTCTGCAAACCTATCTGTAAAAAGGCCTTTTCGACATCTGCACAAATACCGATGTTGTGGCATCGAAATTTTAAAAGCAATCCATTCAAATCCTCTAACATTATCGGACCACAGTATAAACACTGATTGAGGCTTTTACTATTGCCCGACTTTGAAGATGCATCATATACAATTCTCATGGGTTTGGTACCTTGCTTGATCCGTGATGTGGAAGATAGTGTACTGGGTGATTTACAGATATGTTACTTTCTTCTAGGCTGGGAACTTCTTCTATAATTCCCTTCTTCCTCTGATCTCTTATCGTTGTATCATATGAAATCAAAGTTGATCTATCTAACCTTTTAACGAGGTTAGTCAAACGGCCTAAGGCTTGTCCAAAGTTAACCGACAACGGAGGTGGATATTCAATCCATGGCCAGGATACATGGTACCTGTTATCAACATATTTAGTGGTTTCGTTGAATTTGCGTATGGCTTCTTCTTCACGGTTTTCACTTGGAGAATCAGAGATACCAATGCATTCTAATTCCCATAACTGTTTCAAATTTCCATCATTCAGGGGTAGATCGGGTTGATTTAGTTTGACTTCTAAATTCGTTTGAAAATATGTGACCACTGCTAAGTCATCAACTTGTCTTGAATCCATACGTCCACTTAGTATCCAACCAAGGTCTGAATTCACCAGGTATAAATTATCTTTAATTTTTATCTTCTCGGTGGATATCAGTGAAAAGTAGTAGTCGTTTCCTATCAAGATGTCAACTCGATCTGACAATGAGCCATCATCGGCTAATTCGGATTTGTCTTTCCAATAGCTAAGATTATTCTTTGGACATGGAATACTTTGTATAATCATGGGGACTACATTTGCGTACAAGGTAACAGTTTCAGCACTCCGCGTCTCAATCTTTAGCTTCACTATGGGACTCTCTATTTCTTGTGGGTCCTTGGAGCCGAATGTAAATATGATGAGTTTAGTTTCTTCTTCTATTCTTAAACCCAGTTCCTTAACAGTTTGTTGTGTGACATAGGATCGTTGACTCCCAGAATCCAAAAGGGCTCGATATTTAAATGGCTTAGTAGAATCACTTCCATTCTGTAGATTCACTATTGCTGTTTGTAAAACAACAGGTCCAGATTTCAAATCATTAACATGTAAAGTTTTAGTAAAGTTTCTATTGTTAAACCTTTTAGGACATAGTGCCCTATGATGCTTCCCATGCTCTTTACAGTAGTAACAAATTCTCACGACGCGGCAGTTGCTACTTATATGTCCCTTTGCCAGGCAGTTGAAACATCTATCCTTTAATAAAGATTTCCTATCATCAATCGTACGGGATTTAGGGCATTCATCGTTGTAGTGATTTCCGTTACAAAATATGCAGTTATATTTTGCTCTTTTATTTCCTGGTTCTTCTGAATCTCTCTCTTCGTTGAATTTATTCTTATATGTAGTTTCTTCATAATTTCTTTTGTAAGGTATGTTTTCCGGTTGGTATCGTATTGAGTATTTCTGGCTCGTCCTATTTCTCGTCCAGGGCTGTTGTCCGAGAAAGTTTCCTTTGTTCCTGACTCTTTCTGTTCCGTCTCCGACGTGTAATATTCCAGTAGTATAGCTGCTTTCATCGTTATCCTTAGCTTGAGTTAATCTAATAGCTTCTTCTTTAGCTGATATGATCTTGTCCAACTCCATTCTAATCTCTTCGATCGAATCACTCGTCAATTTTGTTTTTATCTCGTAGATTAAATCTTCAGGGAATTTTTCCATAATTAGGTGACGCAGATGATTATGGTTCATGTCTTCGCCAAGAGCATTCAGCACCCGAAGGTGACGTTCAACTTCATTCAGTGTTCTTCTACAATCCTTATAAGATGTGTCTGCTGTCTGTACTTTTGAAAGTGCTGAATAATGGGCATCAATCACTTGGTTTCTTTTACCGTATCGTTCCTTGAGGGTTGAGATTGCAATCTGATAGTTCTTGTTCGTACTTTCTAGTCCGTTGATCACTTCTTTAGCAGCTCCTTTAAGCGAAGACTTAAGATAAAGTAACTTATCTACGTCGGATAGGTTTCGTTCGTGTATGTTGCACGAGAACTGGTCCCAGAATTCCTGCCACTGTAGTATATCTCCATGAAATTCCGGTAGATCTAGTTTAGGTAACTTGCTAGAAGATTGTTGACACTTGTTGGTCAATTTTGTTGTCCCATTAACTTTCAGTGATAATTCTATTAGAGTTTCTTCAGCTTGAAGCTGGATTGTAGTGAAGCACGATATCTCATCAGGTGATGGTTCTGTACTCATCCTGAAGTAATTGTTTAGTTCTGAATTGAAGTTTTTTAGAAATGTTTCTAATTTTTTACAAGTTATTTCAGCCACTTTTAATTGTACTTCATCAAGGTCGGACACCGGAATTAGCTGTGACGCTTTATCATTTATAGACTTAATATTATTTATTATTAAACGTAATCTTAGTAGTAGAGTGTCTTCCATTTTCAAATCTGTAATTAATATTACCAATAACAGTATAAACCTAACAATTAGCACTTATATTAAATTTGACGTCGTAAATTTACTCGTGCTTGAATAGGAAGAAATGTCTAAAAATCTCAAATAAATCGGTCCGCAACAATGCAAACAAAGTTTGTCATTTACTAGAGAATATTTACGAAGTTACAAAGTAAACATCTTATTAAATTTCCTCAATTCACTGGAGTGCTTGACACCACATTAATTATACTTAATTTAAATTACCATAAGTTATTCCATATTTAATAAAAAAGGTAAATTATTATATTACAGGTTCGCGCTCGAAACTCACGATCCGACAGCCACTACTCTGTATTGTCTCTGTCAACTTATGATATTTACTATCTGCTATCCTGCTTTCAGAGCAAACGTTCGGAACTCAACTCAGCCGATATCTGTTCAATGTTTGAAAATCATTGAAATATATAAGTTATTTACTGCTGACTGATCACAGTCAATGTGTTAAAATTGCAACTGTCAAATTTTATTTAAATAAAGTCACTGACATTCCATCCTACAAACTATGTCAATAAAAAAAAAAACAACAAAACCTAACTAAGGTGACTGCCCGAGTCACCTAAACAATGCAACGCAACATCCATGTAACACGGATCATTATGATAGCTGTTTTCTTAAAGTCTAAGTTATTCAATTTAATCTTATCTCTTTATTTAATTCTCATTTAATTAATTTATATTGATTTAAAGTAACTAACTTTTGTTATTTTGCAACCTCGGAGAATAAAAACTTTCCTGTCATGTAAAATTGCCAAGACAGGCAATAAATCAGGTACAACACACCTATTAGTTTAGGTACGCATTCGCTTAGCAATAAAAACGAATGTAAGGAACCTCAATATCTGCCTAAATTGGCAATCCACGTTACTTGAATAAATGCTTTGACAACAATAAACAAGGTCTATCAATTACGAAGACTCTCCCTTTATGCAATTTGTTCGTCAATTATCATGGGTCTCGATTCACAAATTTTGCTTTATCATAACATGGAAATGTTGAAAAAATCTGACTAGATTCTAGTTGAACAAAGAAATGTTAAAATAATAACAAATAAGCAAGTAAACAAATGGGTAAGTACATACCGGGACTCCTGGGCACGTTTATTTCGATCAATCGGATTTTGAATATCCAAATCCGTTGAATTCGTATCGTGTATGGATCCTATAAGGAATAAAATGATTCAATAAATAACTATGGCAAAACGTAAAACACGATGAAATTGACCACGTTGCACGTTCAAACACTGATTTCGCACCACAACAAGAGAGATGAAAGAAGATTGAGATATTTTCTACCAGCACGAAAGAAGATGGAAACACATTTCACATACTTAGATAGATTTTCGTAACTTTTCTTACTTTTAGATGTTTAAGTATATGAACACGTAACTCACCTTTTAAACTTTTGGTTAATCGCACAGTTAACACAAAACCTTTCCAAATTTTCACCTTTTGTAATTAAAACTTTTACAGCCAGACACACTGAATCGAGCAAAAAAGAAAATGGCCGGTTTCGGTTTTCGAAACTTTGAAACTCCCATCCGGCCGGAAGGCGAACAAGCTGAAAATGCGGGAAATCGAGAACAACATTCGAATAAGTTACGTTCCAAATCCTTATTACTGTCCCGTACGACTCAATTTCCTATAACGTCTTGTTTGATCAATGATACCAACATTGAATACTAAATCAATCAATGGATACTAATCCCAACGTGACGTGACCAACCAATCGAAAAAAATTATGAAGATTTTGAAAATATGACTTATTTCACTATTGTTTTCCAACCTTTAATCGTCATTAATCTAGTCGTAAATAACAAAAACCAATAATAGGTTTTTTTTTCGCAAAATAAAGATTTACTAACTTAAAGGGTAATCTTGTTTCGTTTGTACTAGTGTTCATTGCGAAATAAATAACTATTTTATTTCTAATAGTTATAGTGTTTCACGAAGTACTTATTTCATTATGCTTTATAATTAATACTTCGTATTTATTTAAATAACCGCTTAGATTCTAGGTATTAATCTACTCTTTGTAAAACTGAATAATGTCGAGAAAAGTATAGTAACGCCACGCCATCTTTTGGTGGTTAATCAAACCAAGTCTTCCATAGCCAATTTGATACGTCCTGAATTTGCAGGTGTATTTCCCGCTAAAATTGAAATGATGTAGTGAACTACGAATAATTTTTTTTTATTCGAAGGTAGTAAGTAAACATCACCCCTCTGGTGCTTTATGAATATAGAAACTCTCGTAAGCTTTTCAACACATAATTAGGTCACATTGAATATTTCCTTCCTGTTAGGTACTTACAGCTTCGTCAGCTCACATTGTTATTGAAGTCTTGACTCTTGGACATATCCCAGCATCTCCACCATGTCGCCACGCCCCTATTAGTTATTATATTGTTGGCTATACACGATGGGGGGTTTAAGGGACGTAGCGATAATTTAGATAACAAAATTGAGAATTATACCTGAGAGATTTCAGTCCTGTGACGTGAAGTCTCGAACCTGCTTCGCTCCATTCGGTGGACTCCGTTCACACCTGTTGATATGAATATAGCCCGATTACACCGACTGTCTCGGTGTATCGAGCCTAAGAGGGACAGTTACACCAAGTTTAAACTAATCACAACAACGCATCATCTATAGGAACATTCATCAATATCTAAGGACGCTACTGTGGGACGGACAGAGTTTGCTTAGTCCGGCCTCCGTCTCATCAGCAATGCTAACTACTTTATGCCTCCGTATCACCGGCAGGGCTTACTTCTTTGTGCCTCCGTATCACCGGCAGGGCTTACCTCTGTGTGCCTCCGTATGACTGGCAGGGCTTACCTCTGTGTGCCTCCGTATTGCCGGCAGGGCTTACCTCTGTGTGCCTCCGTATCGCCGGCAGGGCTTACCTCTGTGTGCCTCCGTATTGCCGGCAGGGCTTACCTCTGTGCGCCTCCGTATCACCGGCAGGGCTTACCTCTGTGCGCCTCCGTATTGCCGGCAGGGCTTACCTCTGTGTGCCTCCGTATTACCGGCAGGGCTTACCTCTGTGTGCCTCCGTATCGCCGGCAGGGCTTACCTCTGTGTGCCTCCGTATCGCCGGCAGGGCTTACCTCTGTGTGCCTCCGTATCGCCGGCAGGGCTTACCTCTGTGTGCCTCCGTATTGCCGGCAGGGCTTACCTCTGTGGGCTCACCATAGTCCCTCATACATATTCAAACTATATTCGTTATCAGTTCAAGTAGGCAAACAAGCACAGCGTAACGGTAATTGTAAATAGATTAAACTTGAACACATGATTGATTCGAACGTTTAGTAATAAAGACAATTAGGACATCCTTTAGTACAATCACAGAACACCACTTAGCTCTCAATCATTGTGGCCGCTCCATCCGGGGCTCCACACTATCTTCCAGCACTACTTTGTTATCGTTACTTTACTTCTTTGAATAGATTGAATACATTTGTCAAAACTAAACTATAACTAAGATAAACCATAGACTAAGTTAACGACTTACCCAAGAATAACTGTAGATGGCGCCACTTCGCTTCCTTCCTTCCTTCGACAGGTGTTGCTAGTTTTATATATTTACAAATTAGAAATATCGCGACCTAGCTGTCGCGACAGATGCTTTTACGACTTTATCTACTGTTTCCACTTTGCACTCGAAATCTTTGCGATACACGTACCATTTCCGCGCTAGTACACCAAATGTTGCTTCGACTATGCGACGGGCCCTTGATAACCTGTAATTAAATATGCGCTTTTGTGGATCTAATTGGTCACGTGGGTATGGTCGCATAAGATTTTCCATCAAAGGGAAAGCTTCATCCCCTATGAAAACAAAAGGTACTGGTTCTCCGCCTTCATATAATGGTTCGGGTTGAGGAATATTCAGTCTCTTTTCTCGCAGACGTCTTCCAAAACTACTGTCATTGAATATGCCTCCATCACTAAATCTGCCCATTGACCCTACGTCAACCATTATAATTTTTCTCTTAGCGTCAGCTAAACACATAAGGACAATGGAAAATCGATGTTTATAATTGAAAAAAGAGGATCCTGTATTTGCAGGACACGTGATGTAAACATGTTTTCCGTCAAGAGCCCCCAAACAATTCTTGAATTGCCATAGATCTTCAAATTCTTTTGCAATTCTTCTCCAATCATTTTCAGAAGGTTCTGGCATAACAAGAGGCTGCAATACATTCTATAGGGCCTCGCAAACTTCATCAACAATTGTCGACACGGTTGTTATTCCGATTCTGAAATTTTCTGCCAATTTCGTCAATGAGAGACCCGTTGCTAAATACCTGAAAAAAGAGATATGATTTTGATAAATATGTAAATTCAATGTTTTTTTTTTACTCTAATGTATTCGGTCTTTCATTAATTACCACCCGTATTCTTTTAGGTAAAACCGCGAAAAATCGGTGGAAACAGTTGCGAGACAGCCACCGCGAAGTATTGAAGAGGATAAAATCCAAAAAAGTGGACAAGCTGCAACTAAAAAAAAAGAATGGAAGTATGAAAAACACATGGAGTTTCTTTTGCCTTATATGGCAAATAGAGATCGGACATCAAACTATGGCGACGAAACATCTACAACTGATGAGAGAAATAATGATGATTCTACGCAAAGTTCAGTGCTATCAGATAAAAGCCTAGATCAAAACCAATTTGAAGAAGATCTTCTGTTGAACTCGGAACACGAAAAAACTGCCAATTTGATGGAATCGATACCACCTTCTAAGAAGAAAAGAAGTGACTTATCAGAATTACTGCAACTTCATCGAGAAAACCAAAAACAACACCGACAAGAACGCATTGAGTTAAAGGAAATGCTAAGTAGTGCAAAAGATGATTATGATGAAATAGACCACTTTTTCTTGTCGCTGGCGAAAACCACTAAGAAATTTCCCGGTTACTTACAAGCACGAGTAAAAAGAAGTTGTTTCAACGCAGTAGCAGAAGCCGAAGATTCGCATCTCTATAGTCAGCATACATATGGTTATTACACAAACACTGGTGAATCAAGCTCACAACAAAATATTAGCAATTCTCTACAGTTTGAGATGATACCGCCACAGACACTGCCAGTTTCAGAACCACAAAGCATTCAAGAAAATACGAACATGATACCGCCACAGACACTGCCAGTTTCAGAACCGCAAAGCATTCAAGAAAATACGAACAGAATCAGCACAGACAAAATCTTAACTAATTTTGAAATTTGAAACGTTGATTTCTCTCTATTTTCTTTAATATTTCTAAAGTATTTCTTAGTGTTAAGTAAATAATGAAAATATGCTGTATTATTAATGACTGATTATTAAACTCTACTTACTTTAAACACACCGCTAATCTTTCTTTAGAACTGATACATTTTCTGTAGTGAGTATCTTCCTTCTTGATATATGGTTCGACCAAATTATGTAATGATTCAAATGTACTTCTTGTCACTCTGTAAGAATTCTGGAACGTATCATCATCAACTGTTCGGAACAGTGTAAAGAATTCTGAGTGTATTGAGTGATATTTAATATGATTTCGTAACCAGAATCTATGTTTTCTTCGTCGGAGTAAAAAGCTGAACAACAATTCATCTTCCTCCATGAGTTCTTCTTCGCACATTGCGAGATACAAAATAACTTTTTGCTTCCACGATGGCATGTCTACTTTCAGCGAAAAACGCGGGCATACTGTAGGTACTCTGCTCTGCACATAGCTACACCACTCGCGATGGTCCATAGCACGCATCCATAGCACGCATCCATAGCACGCATTCATAGCACGCATCCATAGCACGCATCCATAGCACACATCCATAGCACGCATCCTTCCATACAAAAAACATATCTTAGTTGAATCCGTTTCCACTAGTGCTAAGCTATGTGCACCAATGAATATGATTGGTGGATATCAAACGCATCCATAGCATCGTAGCATAGCACATCTCTGGTGGAAAAGCACCCTTATGCTAGCAGCGTTGCCACGTTGAATTGCTATGGCTAGCCTTTGCACCAGAAACGACCCGGAACGGGGGTCACAATTTCGCTCCCTCAGTCGACAGCCAACCTCCGAACGAAGGTCTTAGCCTCGGCAACCCAAACCCCTGTGGTCTCAACGGCGACAGGTACAAAAAGATAAACGGCCACCAGGGCCGAGTACGATACTTATCTTCAGGGTTTTCATGACCAGACTTCTTGCTTTTGAATCTTTCTTTATAAATTCTTCTGTCCTTTTATCTTCTCCTGGCTCTACTTCCTGTATGGCCTGTTTGCAATTCTTTTCCTTAGAATACATGATATCCTGAATAGCTAATAGCGAAATATGTGCCAAAGTTTGTTTCTGTGAATTCTGGCAACAACATTTTCGTAACGCCATCATCTTTTCTTTTTATTTTGGGCTTCTTATCAACTTTACTATTCTATCCTGTGCCAATCTGGGTTTTTTGAGCTTCTGGGCCCATAACCTATTAGAATATACGGTCTTATTGACATGTTTTAAGTCAATAAAATACCTTACGTTATTATTAAATCTATTTATTCCAAAAGCCCATGCAGTCGGCACATGTTGATCGCACTACGAACAATGAGAGAGAGAGACATCGACCATATAAACAACTTAAGGCTAGCATACACCAATCTTTGAATGCGCGGCTTGGATTCTTGCACTTTTATCTATTGATATCCAATATGGTCCAAATTTCAAAGAATACTCCGGTATTTCCAATGAAAGATATTAAATTTTCCAATTCCAATCTTACAGTCATCAACCAGAAAGATTTGAAATGAGCAATTTCTTAATTTTATTGTACGAAAGCGGACCAGTTATACCATATGATTGTTTATCACTCTGACATATTTTAATTATGCTCATAACAGTTTTAACTAACCCATTTACAACTAGATCTGAATAAATAATGTCCGTCGATAATGCACGACCAAAAGGAGTCTTGATGGAAGATTGGAAGGTGAAGATGTTGCATGTCCAGAATTGGGAGGAGCTTGATTTGGGGAAGCTGTTACTGAAGCATATGTAGTTTTATCTATAATTATGTTTTTAATTTCACTGTTTTTCGTGGACTTGATAAGAAAGAAAAAAAAAAGAGTTTTTATTTAATTTTTATTCTGACAGAATGGGACGAACCTAAAATTTGAAACATCGACGTACGAAAGAAGGTTGAACATTACCGACCGCCACGGCCAATTTTCGTGTTTCCGTGCTTGTAAGGAGGATTGGTATCCTTCATCATTCTAAATTTATGGGCTGCATTCAGCCGTCTATGGTAATGGTACCCGTCGACCGCTGTCCGCTGTCAATGTCATTTTCAGTTCATATGATATTGCCGCGTCCAAAACCGGCTTATGGAAGTATAATATTCCTCATAAATGCGTAATATTTCCAGATAACGACGCAGACCACGATGGGCGCGCTGGCTAATTGGAAGCCCCCAGCCACAGAGGAGCGATTCTTCCAAAATATAGTGCGCATCTTGGGACGATTTATATCCAGACAACTAGAGAGCATGGGTGCCAACTCGCTCTCTTTTGAAGGCGTCTTCGGCTTTGAAACCATTTCTCCAGACTTATAAGGCAGACTGCGCTTGGCAATCACAACTGTCAAAATGGCAGAAGCTTACAAGAGCACGTCCTTCAGCGAGCGTCGATTTAAAACGATAAAGAGAATTATTATAAGCTAGCCCCTGGCAAATATACACCCAGTAATTTTGGCAAAGATACACCCAGTACATGCGTATAGTAAGTTGCAGAAGCCATTAGGACTTAATTTCGAGACATGAGGCTGCAAGCATTTTAAAATTAAACTCAGAGGGAGAACACACGGAAGCAGTCATCAACAGCCAGCCCAGTTTCCCCCAGTACCCAGAAGAAGTCTAAGTTGGATGAGGTAATGGCCCAACAGAACTCAATGTTTGAAAAGTTACGTTACATGGTGGAATCCACTTACCAGAGTATCAATCAAGTGAAACAAAATCAGTCTTGTTCTCCGGGCTACTCTGTAGGGTCGTTCCATAAGCCGGTTTCGTACGCGGTTCGGACGCGGCAATATCATATGAACTGAAAATGACATTGTCAGCGGACAGCGTACGACGGGTACCATTACCATAGACGGATGAATGCAGCCCATAAATTTAGAATGATAAAGGATACCAATCTTCCTTACAAGCACAGAAACACGAAAATTGGCCGTGGCGGTCGGTAATGTTCAACCTTCTTTCGTACGTCGATGTTTCAAATTTTAGATTCGTCCCGTTCTGTCAGAATAAAAATAAAAGAAAAACTTTTTTTATTTTTATTTTCGTCGTCGGATTAGATAGAAAGGGACAAACCAACCTGATGCAGCCGATCAGATGATCAGAAGTATGTACGCCTTCACAAATTGCGTTAGCAATAAATTGCAACACTTAACAATCATATAGAAATGTCAGGCTCTCTCTCTCGTCTGACATTTGAGTGCTGCGTCACGTACAGTATCAGTTTTCTTAGTTAAACAATTTTTCACCCTTGTTATTATTCTATCAGGGTATGGGCCGTCTCATACCTGCCGTCTAGTGTTATTAAAAAAAAACTGCGTTGAACAAAAACTTCTGGCATACTTGTGTGTGCCCTTCCCCTTGATTGATAAGTGTATTCGTATGTAGTCTATTTGCGATTATTGTCTAACGCCAAATGCTTTCTACGCTTAATAGGAACTGCTAGAGCGCATCTTAGTATCCAGTCTCGCCTAAGCAAAGTGTCTTGATTCCAAAAGTGGTCTTGAAGACTTTTCCTTCTTTCTTCACTTATTTCATAGCCCTTTCTAAGACATTTCTTGCATTACAAGGATTTTCCTTCATTTCTTAATCTGTTTTCAATATGCCGTCTCTTGTTGCGTATGATTTACCTGAGTCTAAAAACTTTGCGCAATTTAGTTTTATTGACACGTATTTTTTACTTCTATTTCTGCTGGATTGTTGTCTTTCTATTTTTCTTTTGCAACTTCTTTCTTTTAGAGCCAGCGCGCACTTGCGATTTTAAGTTGGTTGATAGTATGGCGAATGCTACACGCTCGATATTTATCGTGATATTTGGATCGTAATCCAGGATCACGATATTTATCGAGTGTGTAGTATAGCGTATCACGTATCGTGATACGGATCGCCGGATTTCTAGAAATCCAAAAATCCGTGATCTGTATCAAGTATCGTCGATAAATATCGAGCGTCTAGTCTCTAGTCGATATTTATCGCGTCAGTATTCACTCTGTCAGCGATGGAAGAGGACGCGCATATTGAGGCGGCGGCGCCCGCCGTACTTCAAAGTAACGACCAAAAACATTTAAAAGAGTTTATACTTGTTTTAGAGACACTCCCCGAGCTGTGGGACAGTTCTAACGCGAATAGTCAAAATAAAGTAAAAAGGGCGAATGCCTATGAGCAGCTTCTTGAAATTTTTAAGAAAATTAAATCCGAGGCGTCAACCAAAGACGTGATTGCAAAGATAAATTCTTTAAAATCAAACTATAGAAAAGAATTAAAAAAAATAACAGATTCGAAGCGATCTGGTGCTGCAGCGGAACATGCTGGCGTTCCTTCTAATTTGATCATAACAAATACGAACAATGTACGTAGACGTGAGACAAGTTATACATTGCATATTCCATCTACATCAAGCACTTACTCGGATTATAATGTAGGGACGCTTTTCTCTTCTTACAGAGGTGATTAAGTCTAAAATTAGTTGTAGGTAATTTTTCTACTTATTATGATTTGTACCAATTAGGGTTCAGAACCGGGAAAACCCGGGTTTTCCCAGGTTTTTTGAACTACTAAAAGTTATTTAATTATTTAATAAAAAATACCTACATAAAAAGTGAAAGTTGTTTTCGCTTCACTCAACTGATATGTGATTTTATACTTAGGCGATGTTAAGTATATAATTTCGTGGGAATAAATAATTAAAAACAATTTCTATCATGAATTTTTTTCTTACCATTATATATTCCCGTAGGACATATGTAAGTGCTTCACAAGTACTTATGATTGCTTGACTCACAGATTCAGATGACATAATTCCAGCAAATCTCATATTTTTAAAATATCTTCCTGTTGATAGATAATGTAAAGTCAGAGCTAGCTTTTCTCTCACAGTAATAGCCTTTCTCATCAATTGTTACGAATCGTGATTTACCAGCTTTGCATTTTAAATTGAGTTCTTTTGAATTAAACAAAATTATAAAGCTTTACTAAAATATCGATATAATAATTAAAATGTTATTTATATTTAGCTTACTTTTCACTTTGAGTTTATAATAATATATACAAGTTGTCAATATGATTGCGCGGTAGGCGGCCATACTGTTGTTGACAAAAATTTCTATTCCAAAAAGGGAACGGAACGCGAGTGTAGTTCTGGATTTTTCTAAATTTAATAAGAAAATAAAAGTTAAAATTCATTGTAGTATTCAGCATCTAAGTTGTTTCATTTGAACGGTTGGAGGAGTTATTTTACATTCAGAAGTGGTACGTATTGAAGACACGCGCGGATTCAGGTGAGTTTCAAGTTTGATTTCTCGGATTTTAAACGAATTAAATTGGAAAATGGATTAAAGTCAATGTTATTGGCTAGTGCAGAGGATATATTTATTATTATTACGGAACAGTGACGTCATCACGTAACTGACTGGAGATTTCTACTGATAGTGATACGATAACGATTCCAATACTAATGGCTATTCTAGACTCAATATTTTCTCTGTACCTACTATAAATAAAGTTAAACCATTCGTATTTGTACAATGATAAAAGAACTAATTGTTTATTTTATGTGTTTTGTGACGTTTTCTCCTGAATTCCTGTATTTTGTTTTATTTTAACTTAATACCAAAATCAAAACAAACAAACAAAATTAGTCGTGATGGTTCGGTCAGACGAGAGTGATTCAGAGGGCGCTTATACGCCCCCTGTGCGTAACACAAAGTTAAGAAAACGTCAAAAGACGTACTGTTCAACCGATCGATCACAACATTATCGTGACGCACGGCGATTGCGAACTCCTCGATCTAAATCTCGGCATAGTTCCGTTACTACTTCGAGTTCGGATGAAAGTTTTCATCGTCCATCGCGAAAACGTAGTCAACGTCGGAGGTCCATCACATCGAAGAGGCGTGAACGTGTGCAGTCGCGTGTACGTTCAAATCGTCGTCGGCGGCACAGTTCCACGTCCGTGAGCAGAAGCAGGAGTCGCGGGCGCGCACGTTTTAGGACACGCCGCCGTCGGCGATGCACCAGCCCGTCTACTGATCGCGGTTGCACCAAGCGCCAATCTCGACCAGATAGCCGCGGAGGTAGACCAAAAAGACGTCGTATTCATAGTCGTTCTAAAACTCGGCAGTTAAGCGATAATGGTGTAAAAACAGACGCATCAGTTTTCAAGAAATTCATTAACTTACTTAGCGATAAGTGTAACACTAGCAGTTTTGTAGGGGCACAAAATGTTATTCCGAGTTTTGACCCTGGTTCTAAGACACAGACTGCTAAAGCTTGGCTTCGTAAAGTAAACGAAACGGCTTCAATATACAATTGGCAGGAGAGACAAATTATTTATCATGCATTGCCCAAACTGTCAGGCTTGGCAAAACGGTGGTATGAGGGTCTGTCTACCGTTGATCTAAAGTGGGAAGAATGGCAAGCGAAAATTTTAAATACTTTCCCTGACGACCGCAATTATGGAGACAAGTTGTCAGAAATGTTAGAAAGGAAAAGTCGTCGCGATGAGACCCTTGAAGAATATTATTACGATAAAATGTCTTTGATTAATGTGTGTAACATAACTAATAAGGACGCGGTTGATTGTGTGATACATGGGATTTTTGACAATAATATTAGATTGAATGCACATGGCGCAAATTTCCAACAGCCAATGGAATTACTAAAATATTTAAGAAGCATCTCTAACAGAAATTATTCAAACGTAAGGAAACCCCATGTATCTGCCAAACAACCAAGTTCGATAGAAAATGTGAATAAAACAGATTCGGGAGAATCAAATAGATTTAAGAACCTAAAGTGCTACAATTGCTCTGAAATGGGGCATACTTTACTGAGGTGCACAAAACCATTAAAAAAGTGTGGGAAATGCTTAAGAGTAGGTCATGATCAGGAACATTGTGCACGAATCACATCTCGAGCCTCCACCTCTGGTGGTAAACCTGTTACTGACAATTCATTAAACCCTCACAAAGTACTTAAAATTACAACTGCAGACAATGATAGAAATCTTAAATACTTTAAAACTATTAAAGTCAACGGATCTGAACATACCGCTTATATTGATTTTGGAAGTCAGTGCTCTCTGCTAAAAGAAAACGTGGCTGTAAAACAAAAGCTTACTGTTACTAAATTAAACTTACCTGTCATCAGAGGTTTTGCATCAGGGAATGTCGAACCAATTGGCAGAGTAAATATTAGTGTTCAAGTAGATTCTGTTAATGCGGAAATTGATGCTTACGTAGTAGATAACACCTTGCTGAACACTGATGTATTAATAGGTCAGACGTTTACAGAACTTCCCTCTGTCGTAGTACATAAAACTAGTAGCAACTTACATTTGTTCACGGATGATAATATGATTGAAAAGGTTAAGTTGTATTGTAGCTGTAAGTCGGATGTGACTGGTACAGAAACGTTGGCGGTCCACGCCGATTCGGATGTGTCTGGAATGGTTTTTGTACCGGCATGTATATGTATGCGAAATAACGGCGAATACGCGATTCTGCAAGGCTTATATTCATTTAACAAAGGTCACGGACATATTATAATAATAAATCTTTCCAATGAGAACCTCACGTTTGAGAAAAACAAGCTCTTAAGCAGGGCTCATAAGGTAACACCACAGGATCAATTTATAATGAATGAGATTAAATCCGAGGAAATCAACTGTATAAATATTACTGGCACAGAACCCAACTCTCCTGACAAAACAGAAACTCCTCGGAAAATTTCGCTGGAAATGTTAAATATTGGAAGAAACGTTAGTTCTGAGGACAAAATAAGACTTTTGGAGCTAATCACTAGGTATCGCGATTGTTTCGCATTGTCAACAGAAGAACTTGGTCTTACACCGGTGACTGAGATGCATATTAAGTTAATTGACAATACCCCCGTATCTTATAAGCCATACCGATTACCTTTTGCGGAAAGAAAAGTTGTGCGTGAGATGATTGATAATCTCCTTACCAATAAAATCGTACAAGAATCTAACTCTCCCTATGCCAGTCCCATAGTCCTGGTAAGGAAGAAGAATAACGAGTACCGATTATGCGTGGATTATCGGGCGCTCAACAAGAAGACGGTGAAGGATTGTTACCCCATGCCGGTAATAGATGATCAGTTGGATCGACTTAGTGGGAAAAAGTTTTTCACTAGTCTGGATCTTGCATCTGGCTACCACCAGATACCAGTGGCTGAGGACTCCAGACACCTAACGGCATTCATCACGCCCGACGGGCATTATGAATTTACTCGGATGCCATTCGGTCTGGTGAATGCCCCCGCAGTCTTCCAGCAAATGATCAATAAAGCCATGGGGTCTAAGCGATTTGAGCTCGCAATCCCTTATCTCGACGATCTCTTGTCAGCAGCTGCAAGTGTGGATGAGTCACTTCAGAAAACTGAATCTATATTGACTCTCCTCCGAGAAGCAAAGCTTACTTTGAACCTCAAGAAGTGTCATTTTCTCGAATCCTCAATAGACTATCTGGGGTATGAGATCTCTGAAAATGGACTTAGACCAGGCGCCAGAAAGACCCAAGCTGTATCTGAATTCCCGACTCCTACCAATGTCCACCAGGTTCGCCAGTTTGTCGGTCTTGCGAGTTTTTTTCGCCGGTTTGTAAATAATTTTGCGAGCATTGCAAGACCACTTACAAAACTTACTAAAGCTGATGTTGGCTGGACATGGGGATCAGAACAAGAGTCAGCATTTCAGGATATTAGGTCTAAGCTCACTTCTCGACCGGTTCTTGCTCTGTATAACCCAGAGTACCAAACTGAAGTGCACTGTGATGCCAGCAAGATGGGTATGGGAGCTATATTGCTTCAAAAACCTGACGATAAGACTCCGTTAAGACCTGTAGCGTATTACAGCAGGCAAACCACACGAGATGAAGAGTTCATGCACTCCTATGAACTTGAGACTATGGCTGTAGTCTCAGCGTTAAAGAAATTCAGAGTTTATCTGATTGGACTGCAATTTAAAGTTCTCACAGACTGCAGCGCACTAAGAGCTACATTAGTTAAACGGGATTTAGTACCGAGAATAGCACGCTGGTGGCTGCAACTCCAGGAATTTGATTTTACGGTGGAATACCACCCAGGACATTCAATGAAGCACGCTGATGCTCTAAGTCGCAATCCGGTCAAAATTGATGAAGAACCAGAGTCTCTTGAGATTATGAATATCAGAACTGAGGACTGGTTGCACACCGTGCAAATGACTGATCATAAACTTAAACACATCAGGGATATTTTGGAAACCAAAGATTCAGACATGAAAGAGATTACCAACAATTATGTATTGAAAGACGGCCGTTTGTATAGACGCGTGGGTAATAGTCACAAGTGGGTGGTACCAAATGGTGCAAGGTGGCGTATTTGTCAACTTTGTCATGATGAGGCGGGACACTTTGCTTTTGACAAAACGTTCGAGAAAATTTGCACCGAATATTGGTTTCCTAAAATGAAGCGTTTTGTCAAAAAGTATGTGGCTGCCTGCCTGAACTGCGCATATAATAAGAAGCCACCAGGCAAAGAATCAGGCTACCTGCACCCCATCCCTAAAATGAACGAGATATTCCATACCATTCATTTGGACCACCTTGGGCCCTTTGTTAAAAGCAAAAGGGGGAATGTATATATCCTCGGAGTGATAGACAGTTTTAGCAAATTTATCTTTGTTAAAGCGGTTAAAAACACAAAGTCTAAAACGACTATCAAAGTCCTCGAGGACATTTTCGCAACATTTGGCAGCCCAAAAGTGATAATTTCGGATCAAGGGACAAGTTTTACCTCCGCGGAATTTAAAAACTATGTTAGCTCTATTGGCTCCAAGCACGTGCTTAATGCAGTAGCAACACCGCGTGCAAATGGACAAATAGAGCGTTATAACAGGACGATATTGAATTCTCTTGCGTCTATGAACCACGATAGCCATGAGGCTGACTGGGACCTTAAACTGCCGAAACTGCAGTGGAGCCTAAACAATACGATAAACAGAGGCATCGATAAAATCCCAGCAGAAGTAGTATTTGGACAACGTACTACTAATACCTCGGAAGGCATTTTAAAAGGAGCTCTTGAGGCTGAAAATAATGAAGTTGAGGAAAATTTAAATAACGAGAGACGAGAAGACATTCGGGAGACTGTAGATTCTACAATTAGAAGAAAACAAGATAAAATGAAGATGAGATTTGATAAGAAGAGAGCACCGACCAAATTCTTTAAAGTTGGGGATTTAGTAATGATTCCAAACTATACTCAAGAAAAAGGTAAAAGTACTAAGCTGGCACCTAAATTTCGAGGTCCTCTTAAAGTCTCCGCAGTACTTAAGAATGATCGCTATGAAGTTTCTAGTATCGAAGGGCATTCCATGCGAAAATATAAAAACACATTTCCGGCAGATCATCTAAAGCCTTGGATAACTTTTCACTCTTCTCCGTCCGAAAGCGACTCTAACAGCGATTGTTCAGACTAATTAATTTCGTTATGTTTTATTAATATTTAGTAAATATTTTAATATGATCGAGCTAACAAAATACAAGTTGTCCCCATCCAAGTCCCCCTTACCTTTTCCTTCCATCCTAGCCAGGTGAGCATAAGATGTCAGCTTCATATGCTATTATGGTGAGCAATTGCATAAAGAAACGTCAAAATGATGATCTAGGAGTGGAGGAGGCCGAGACCCGAGGTGGGTGAGCGGTACCCACTACCTATAAAATGTCAAACTAATAGAGAAAGGGGTGTAAAGGAGGCCGAGATCCGATGGTGATGAGCGGTACTTACACGAACTTTTACAAAACATTTAATATTAATAATATGTAATGGAGGAGGCCGAAACCCGAGGGTGGTAAGCGGTACCCGTTACTTAACTCATTAATTTACCCTATTGGAATTTTTCTGTATAAATGAATAAGCTTTGATGATTTGTAAAGAGAAACGGAAATATGAAGTTTAATTTGATAAATATTGGACTTAAATTATGTTAATCGGGTATCACACTTATTCATTCAAACTTATTTGAAAAACATAACTCTCGTGTTGACTATAATGAGCTATCGTAATTCAATTACGCGTACTATAATAATGTTTTTGTAGATACTATTTCAATGCTTTACATTTAAATTTTTTATGATTTTGGAAAAGATAGCTATGTATGTATAATTATAATCTAAAAATTAAAATATATCCATGTTACTTGTAATGTGAAGGGGTATGACGCCCTGTTATTGATTGTATCCAATTATGAGTGTATGTGGTCATACACCACTTAAGAATGGCCGAGGGATTTTAAGTCGCCAGGAATGGGGACATTCCATAAACAGGATGGCCGACTGTTACGAATCGTGATTTACCAGCTTTGCATTTTAAATTGAGTTCTTTTGAATTAAACAAAATTATAAAGCTTTACTAAAATATCGATATAATAATTAAAATGTTATTTATATTTAGCTTACTTTTCACTTTGAGTTTATAATAATATATACAAGTTGTCAATATGATTGCGCGGTAGGCGGCCATACTGTTGTTGACAAAAATTTCTATTCCAAAAAGGGAACGGAACGCGAGTGTAGTTCTGGATTTTTCTAAATTTAATAAGAAAATAAAAGTTAAAATTCATTGTAGTATTCAGCATCTAAGTTGTTTCATTTGAACGGTTGGAGGAGTTATTTTACACAATGTATCTTTTTTAATCAAGTATGGAGTAATCAACTCCAGCAGATGTTCAAAGCGAGCATCGGGCATGCGAAAATAATTTTCGTAGTCATCCATTTCTTGGTATTCCCGAATCTGATTTAATAAATTCAGATGAGTATATTTTTCTCTATCTTGAAACCAACGTTTCGCCCATTTTTTTCGTTTTACACGTTTTTTCAACGCTATCGCTAAAATAATAGCAACGCAAGCTTTATTTATATTGTCACTCATAGCTTTATTTTATTGTAATCAAATAATACGAAACGTGAGCGTGCTTAGTGAAATTTACCGTCGTACTGACGCGATCCGTATCGTATGTATAGTATACCAAAATATTGCTCGATAAATATCTCGTTGAATATCACGATAAATATCGAGCGTGTAGCATTCGCTTTTGATCGGTCAGAGGATCAGTATAGTGTTATATGGCAGTGTGCGCACTTGACGATTAAAAGTTGTACGACCGAACTATCGAATTCGACTGCCCGATCCCTATTCGATTAAACTATCGAACGACTATCGGCCGATTGCATATGTGCATGAAGTTCTATGCGAGTGCGCGCACTACATTCAACTAAGCTATCGCCCGACTATCGACCGATCACACAGAAGTTTGCGAGGCAGTTGTACCAAATTGGTTGGAACTTACTAGTGAAGAAAGAAGAGTACAAGGTAAGTAATAAAATTATATTTATTTTACGTTTAAACACTTTATAATTATGTTTGGTCATATATAAATGCTAATTACACTTTATCATATTGAAATGGAACACTGCCCTGTGGAGTAACAAAGTATGATGATAGGTATTGTCGAACATTCAACCCACTCATGTTATTAGTAACACCACTCATGTTATTCCTTGTTCTAAAGTTAGACAATGGACACTCATAAAACGTATCTTGAATTCGGATTCCATCTTTAACACGAACGTAATTGTGTAAGATACAACACGCTTTTATTATTCGTACACAGAAATCTATATTTACATCAATTGGGCGGTGAAAAATACGCCATTTACTGGCTAGAATTCCAAATGTACATTCAACAATCCGACGCGCTCTAGTGTGCCGGTAATTGAAAATTCGTTTTTTTATAGTTCAAATTTCTTTTTGCATAAGGCCTTAAAATATTGCTTGAAAGTCCGAACGCTTCATCACCAACCACATAAAATGGGATAACCCTTCCGTTTTCGTCATTAGGAAGATATCTTCCGTCTGGAATATCTAGTTGATCGGCTATTAGTCGTTTACCCATATTAGATGATTTAAATATTTCTGAATCGCTTGAAGTACCAAATGCTCCTACATCAATAGATACAAATTTATAGTCTGCGTCAGTCCACGCCATTAATACGCACGAAAAAAACTTTTTATAATTATAAAATGAAGATCCGGAATGCTGTGGTTTAACCATTCGGATATGTTTGCCATCAATTGCTCCTATCACGTTTGGGAAATTCGTTCGGTGATAAAATTCATCTGCAATTTGAATCCAGTCCTCTTTTTGTTTGTTAGCCATGTATAAGGGTTGAAGAGCATTCCACAGCTGTTCACATGTATCCAGTACAATTTATCTTATTGTAGTAACGCCAAGGAGGTAATCATCCGATAGTACGTAAAAACTGCTTCCTGTGGCTAAATATCTGTAAATAATAATAATAACATTATTTCTTAATTTGTTTCAGGTCATGAGGTGCAAAGAAAAATGTAAATCTGGCCAAGATGCCAAGAAAAGACACGAATACGTTTATTTCCAAAACTTACTATTTCTTTTGCCTTCTGTTCAATCGAGGCCCACAGAAAGCAATATTGATTTGACGACGACAACAGATGCAGACGATGAGACGGAGGATAACTTAATTGTCAGACGAACAGGAACATCCACCCCAAGAAAGAGAAAACTAAATAAAACCACATCAAACTCAGAAGTGGACGAAGCATTATTAAATGCATTAAAGAATACTGAAGTGGATGAAGATTATAACTTTGCCGTGTCTATTGTTCCTTCGTTAAGAGAACTATCTGCAGATGAGAAGTTGGAAGCAAAAGTACAAATTTTGTCTATTTTTAAACAAATCAGAAACATGAGACAACAGAATTTTAATTTACAACAATCCAACCAATTCTTTATAGTTCCTCTTAGTATGCAGACAAGTCTAAATCCAGAACAAAATCAACAACCAGGTCATTCCAGAGATACCTCACAGTCATAGGCCTATCTAAATCCAGTGCAAAGTCCACAACCAGATCATTCCAGAGATAGCATTTCTAGTGACACGGCCCCGTCGTACTTGTCCAGTTTTACCTCTTCTCCACAAAACCTGTATGATTTGTAAAATAGTACGCGGAGATTATAAAAGGAAATAAATTATAACTATTACTTGATGATGATGATTATAACTAATTAGTAATTACTAAGTGTTGTTTGTACCTAAAGTAATTTTCTATTAAAAGATTTAAAAAATGTTAACTGTTCAAACTATTTTGTTACTTACCTTAACGTCACGCTTAGCCTCTCCTCCACAGGAACAGCAAGGCGTAGCCGTGTATTTTCTTTTTTTATTAGTGGCCCGACAATAGTTAGAAGCTCTTCAAAACTTTGTGGACTCATTCTATAATAGTCGAAAAATTTATTCGGAAAATTTAATAGTTTATGATGGCGGGTATAAAATTGTCCATGTATCAATCTATCACTATTTAATGGATGAATCCAAAATTGATTAGGTTTCCTTTTTTTAATTTTTTTCTTCCTTGCTAAAATTGCACAGATTACTACTGATTTAGGAATCATTTTCAGTCTGCCTGCTCGACTATACGTGCGTACAAATGGACTGTCGGCCGAATTCAATCGTATAGTGCGCGCACCACCGCGAGACTAAACTATCGACCGAGAGTTTGATCATGATCGTTGTACGATTGCGACTAAAATATCGGCCAACTTAAATCGCAAGTGCGCGCTGGCTCTTACGTTTCCTTTTTTTATTTGCTTCTTCTGAGTCGTCGCATGAACTAGATTTATCATTCATCATTACTAGTCCATAGATCTGAACTTCCTGAGGAGAAGTCTTGTTCTTCTGTATCGGAAACAAAATCGATAATAGCCTTCTTTAGTTTTGTTTTGCGTCTTTTCCTCTTTTGAATCGATGTAAGTTTTAAATCGGAAGTAATGGATCCATTCGAGGCGTGCTCAGTAGCTGGCTGGGACTCTAACTGAGTCTCATCATTCATCATTCCTAGTCCATAGATCTGAACTTCCTGAGGAGAAGTCTAGTTTAGTTTTGTTTTGCGTCTTTTCCTCTTTTGAATCGATGTAAGTTTTAAATCGGAAGTAATGGATCCATTCGAGACGTGCTCAGTAGCTGGCTGGGACGCAACTTGTTGGGTCTCAGTTTTGGATGCTTGATACCGATTCAAAGGAGTCGTTTAGCTTCACTTTTTCTGGTTGTTACTTTTGGACTATGTTTTGTTTCATATCCTATATGCTCTCACATTGTCTACCTGACATCTCTATAAGCTTATAAAAATGTCGTTTTGTGTTCTTATCAATAAGGCCATACTGGTCCTCCCTCTGGGTCGCCGCGCTAGTCGTACTTCTGTGCTCGGAGTCATCTAGGGTTCGGGCACACTTGGGTGAGGGACTTGTGATCTCTTCTCCCCCGCCATTTCCTTCAAATACAAAATATTTATTGAACCAATGTGTGATACAGGTTTCAGGACACCTTATGATTAACAACATTAGATTACCCATTCATAGCACATTGGATAGATAATACATTAAAAGTTGGAGGGAGGAGGCTTCACTTCGTGAGATTATTCTGCTTTTTAGGAGTTTGACGCATCTTCTTTATGCATCTGCTCCATAAGACAGTGTGGGGCCTAGAAAAGCGCGCGGCCCAGCGGCCAACGATTTAGTTTCTTTTATAAACATTAAAATTTTCGTTATCTAATGATGCGGTTATTTCAAAATTCGAATAATACTTTATCCCAAGGAAAAATCTCACACTTGAGAGGCATAAATTCCTAACAAGAGTTCAAGGACCTGCTGAATCCTTTGACAACTTCCTCACAGACCTGCAAATCAAAAGTCAAAGTTGTGAACTTGGCAGCATGCGAGACGATATACTAGGAGATTTGCTCATTATAGGCATCACTAACATGAGCCTAAAAGAAAGACTGCTTTGTGAAGAAAACCTTACATTAGAAAAAACCATCAATGCATTTCAATCAGCAGAATTTTCCAACAAACAATTCAAGGAATTGAGCCATTCTAATCTCATGCCTAAAAACTGTTTTTTCTTATAAATAGTAATTCAATGGAAAACAACATTAATTGATATTATACCAAGGTCTAATCTATAAAGTAGTGGTTCAATGTTTATATTTTTGAGTTCTTGAATCGCCGTGGTGGTCCAGTGGCGAGTAACCTTGCCTGCTGTGCAGGAGGCGATGGTTCGATCCCCGTCCGGGCCGACTCGTACCAATGAGTTTTACGGAATTTATGTACGACTAGCAGCCCGTCCCGGCTTCGCACGGGTTTACCAAGGATCCCTAATCTTTTTCAAAATGAAATGTAGCCTATGTCAAATTGGAAGAATGTAGCATTCTATTGGTGAAAGAATTTTTTAAATCGGCCCAGTACTTTTTGAGCCTATTCATTACAAACATACAAAAATAGGTACAAATCTTTCCTCTTTATAATATTAGTATAGATTTATAACACCACTATTGTACCTACTGTCCATTTACAAGTGGCGACGGGCTCACTCCCCGTCACACTGGGCAGAGTTTCGGTACTATAGTGAAACGTGGATGTTCTGAGGTTTCAGAATATCTCTGACTACCCCTTCGGGGATTATAGTCGTGAGCATATGCATGCGTATGTATTGAATAAACAATAATAAACTTTGACACACGGACCCTTTAAGGGTCCGTGCTTTGACACTGGTTTAAAAATAGTAAAAATGATAAAATCTTTTATTTTAAACTTTTTTAAATCTGTGTCGTGAAGATTTTTTTACACTATTATAGACTCTTAGCGTGTTACAGAAATTTTGTTCATCTTTGTGTACCACCCATTTATTATTATTTGTGGTTGGGCTATTGCAAGCAAGGGTCGTTATGTAACACGGAGACCAGCGCTGGTCCTTTGTGTTCGCCCCAAGCTCACCCATATTTTACGCATACCTCCGAACTTATGGTATTTTCTTTTCATCCTCGGGAATGCAGGTTTCCTCACGATGTTTTCCTTCACCGCCGAGCTAGTAAATGATAAATACAACCGTACATGAATTCCGAAGAACTTAGTGGTACAGGCCAGGAATCGAACCGCGTCCTCAGGATTGAGGCGCTAGCTCTCTTCCGTATGGGCTATCATCGTCGCTCTGTTCCACCCATAGAAATATTAATCTATTTCGTAATCTATGGTACCACCAAAGTTTTTGAAATTTTGTTCGGGCAAACCTGGAATAATAGACTAAATTTTGTATATTGGCACCATTTAACATGCATTTGAATGACAAGTACAATTTGTACTAGTCATTTAATGCTGACGTCGAAACAGCTGTTGAAAGTTGAATTTTTTAAATATGAACTAATGAAGTTCCCAAAAACGGTTTGTAAAAGTTCACGTGTCATTTCCGACAGAATAATTGATATATACATTATCTTATAGTGGAGTCAATGAAGGGCTAAAAATGCTATGACCTCGGAACCCAATTACTTTGAGTAAATTTTTGTGAAACCTTCTGCATTATATACGAAAATGTTTACCCATTTATTTTGTTACCCCTTTTTTAACAAGTACAGTATGGGGAAATTCACAACCACAGGAGATACAGGGAAACTGTCTAGGGAACCCTTAGGTCTTTTTATGTGAACACAATTTTGGCAAAATAAATTCTTGGTCAACCTTGAGTTGTCCAAAATTATGAAAAAAAAATTACATCTTTTTTTAATGCTGATCGAATCAGTTTTACGTACGGATCATTTCATTGTATGAGAAGTAAAAAATCTGGACAGCAGAAGTTGGTCAAATATAATAAAATCTTTTTTCATACAATTTAGCGCGAGCCCGTCAAACTTTTGGCCGATTTTTGTTTTTTGTTGTTTTACTTTGAAGTATGCTCTATAATCACACCAAGTTTGTATGTTTAATGTAGATTTCAAAATAGTATAATACATGCTCTTTGTTTCTTTAGAACTATATTTGTATTGAAACTGTAAACGATATTATTTACACTATTTCTGCTAAAACTGATTCTGTTGAATAGCATGCACGAAACAATGCAAAAAATATGATGTAATAAAGTTTGACATTGTTTTTCTTCCAGTGTGTGTGTGTGCGTGTATGCAACCACCTGCGACCACCTGGCGACGAAACGTGTAGATCGATTTCAATGCGATTTTTTATCGATAGCGTATTCTTGCGAGATCGTTTTTAGCTATGCTACGTTGAATCAGGTTCAGCAGTTTTAAGATAATCAATTTTGCTTGAGAGCTTTGAAGGGATCTTGGCCAATATTATGATATCGATCGATCGATCATCGAGCTTGGGCTCAAATGCTTAGTTACATTGAAGGGATTCATGTTCTTCAGGGTTTGATGATGATCAGATCCATAAAAAAATTTTCAAAGCGATCTCGACTTCCATCAAAGGACCTCGGCCAATATCACATCTAGGCATATCGAGCTTGAGCTCAAATTCTTAGTGTAAGTTGCTACGGTTTTTATCTTTAGGGTCTGAAGATGACCAGGACCATAACAATATTTTCCGACCATTATCACAAGGAGTATCCAGTTTGGGTAGTAAGTTGTAGTAAATTGACATTAATGCTTTCGGAACCATTAATTTTCATGAAGAATTCATACGTTTGTTTGGTGCACTCAAGACTGCTTTTTAAGAAACTAGAGTGCTTTTGACAAAAATAAACTGTTTCATGCATGCTGTCTTCGAGCAAATCAGGTTTTAACCGATTTTAAATAAAATTTCGTTTTAGTGGAAATCGCTCGTTTTCAGTTTCAATAGCAATATCTTTATTTTTAAAGAAACATATAGCATGTATTATACCATTTTCGAATCTGCGTTAAATAGGAAATTTTTGAGAAAGTCGGCCACCTTCCATACATTTTTTTAGACCACACAGTCATGCTCGAACTTGGGTGAAAATTCCGGAAAAAGTTTAATGTTGACTTTAAGATTCTATTTTCGATTATAACGAATTTTCCTATGCATGTCTGATGGAACCACTCTTACAGAATATTATGCAAGAAGTCGACTGCAAAAATCTCTTCTTTTGTGGCCATGACGGTCAAAAGAGTGACAAAGGTGATAAATAAAAAAAAAAATTAAAAGTCCAAATATCTCGAAAACTGTGGCACTTTTACTGGACATGAAAGTCCATTTTCTGAATGGGTTTGAGGTCTTCTATTGGCAGTATATTTGCTACTCACCACAAAACTAAATTATCTGGTGATTGCTGCTAATTTATTGAAACTATTATGATAAAGGTGTTTCCTTTATTCGTAGTCGCGTTTTGATTTTTAACTAAATATTCAAATTGTGTTAAAACCCCATGAATGGGTAAGTTGTGCATTTAATTATTATCTAAGTAGAATACTATTAGTTCCTAATAATGCCAAGTCATGTTACTTAATCTAAATCCATAGTAACGCTTTTAGACCTCGCGTATCAGGCTTGCCTCGTTTTTGGTCTACCGTTTAATGTAATAGTTTTAAGCAAAAGTTAAAAATAAACATTTATCTTATCTTATCTTATCTAGTAAATGCTTAAAGTTACTTGGAATAATTTGATGGGGCTACCTATTTTAAAATACCTAATCTAGTAACGTAATAACTTATTTGCTAATAAGTTACCGTCATTTGTAATTATCTAATTCACCCTCATTTTGTTATTTATTTAGGTAATCGTTAGTTTATTACAAACTATAAAGTCCTTCTGTTTATTTTCATGCTTATAAACCTTGACTGCATAATTCATCACTGATCATTAATTAGTCTGCACACTGTTCGCACCGCATCGCTTGCTAGTGCATGAAATGTCGCAGTCAAGGTTGAAATCTGGCCAATATTGACCGCAGGGTTCTACGGCTACATTTAAATACAGAGAAGCTACAACGTGACGCTCGGGTATCCTGCCTATCGCTGTCTACGCGTCTTCTCATCCACTGTTGCGCAAGTTAAGTGCGGTAGCGTAGACTCAGTGAAACTATTTAAGTAATACATTGAAACCTTCGTCGGACCCTCTATCTTTTAGTTTACTATATCAAATACTAATCATACTATTGGTTAATAAATCTATTGTACCTAAATTAGTCTTAACGTTTCATTTCACAAACCTACACGTGACACTACACAACAGTTTGATGAGATACTGAGGCCACCGGAAGACATATGCGCTGGAGTAGAACCTGATAATGTTGCCCTGGAACAGCTGTCTGACGAGTCGTTCAGCATATTAGAATTTAGAACATGAACCTATTGCAAGTACAAGTAACATTTTTGGTAATTTGGGTAATATTCTGGAACAGCAGTGTGATGACACAAGTATATCGGTAGATATTGCTCGTGAGCATGTTATAAGTGATTTCGATCCCTATGATACTGATAACAATGATTTGGATCCGGACTTTATTCCTACAACAACTGAATTCAGCAATAGAATGGTTTCGTCAGAAAGCGAAAATAGAAATGTTGGATTTAATGAAACACATCAGATTGAAACTGCACAAGGTGCTACTACTACCAGGGAAAATAAAGAAGTGAGAGTTTCGGGAAAATCATACATAGGATATAAGAAGGTAAGCAGCAAAATTATACCATGTATTGAGAAGCCACCACGTTGCCTTCACACTTGTTTGGAGAACCAATAGCAATATAATAATACAGTAGCTGCAAAAACAAAGAATTCTTTTTTCTGTGGTATGGTCTCTAACGATGAACGTGCGATTCATTCCGATTTTTGGAATCTCATAACCTGGGAAGAAAAGAAAACTTTATAAAAGCGTCTGCCATAAGACGAGGCATTAGACGACGTCGCAAAACAAATAATCTAAATAAGAAACAAAGCGGACACGACATATATATCAACAGAAGTGACGTTGACTGTTTCCGAGTGAGGGTGTGGATTATTTTTTTAAACACACTGTGAAGACACTTTTCGGCGCTGGACAAGAGAGGCTGACATAATTCAGGATGAACCAGAACTAGACCCTGTAGCTGTCAATCACGATTCGAGCTTTCAGGTCAACAAAAAACAACAGGTCGTGTTATTAATGAATTATTTTTCATTAAACTTGTTTTGGGATTGTTTTTCTCCGCGAAATATAAAAATACGCATGTAACAAATCTATTTACATCCTCCCGTAGCACGCCGAGCTCAATAACCTGTTCTATTGTGTGTTTTTCCTCAATGTCAGTCATATACATCGACAGTCTCAAAATGTCTCGCTTGCGCCATTCTATTTCTGTAAATCTCACTCTCTTTCTCTCCCTGCCGACACGGTATACCTGCGCGCGCGGTGATGGCCACAGCCCGCTTTATGCAGTCTCACGTCGCTTGTGTTCCGTTGCGACTGTGCTTTTGTGTTTTGTGTTATGAGAAATATTTTAACGAACCGGCTTGTTATTGGACTTTCGAATCCCCATTTCCTGTTGACCTGGCATTTAATCTGGACTATTGAAGTAACTTATCTAAACGATTAATGTACTTGTGTGCTTAATTGTGAACAATGTTTCAACCACGGTTAAGACAATGTTTTATTTGTACCCGATCTGTGGAAAGAGTCAGACGACACACATTAACTCGTGATCTTCAGAATGAACATTCATATACGGTTCAACACATCATACGAGCTGTAATTCCACGTGAGGTAAGTACCCGTCTTTTATGATTACTAACCATAATCTATATGTGTTGTTTTAGTAACAATCGTTCAGCCCTTCTCGCTTAACGTGTCTTTTATGATACAACATTAAATAATTATTTTTCTATCCAGCAGTTTCTTAACGCGTATTATATTGATTTGAGTATTTTTTTAATTATAGGTAACATTTAACAATCAGGAACATCTCTGCCACAACTGTTGGACAAGAGGTTGCCGAGGAAGGCTTTCTCTGCCTCCTGTAGAAGCTATGCCAGCAGAAGACAACCAGTCGCGATCGTCAAGTGAGGAACAAAATGCTACTTTTCGTTTGCCTGGTTATTGTCGATCACCGAACACTTCAAATTCTTGTTTGGTACACGGTTGTAGAAACAATACTCGCCATCGAATAAGGTACAGTAACCCAAGATGGCCCGGCTCCCAAGATAGCCCACATGGAAAAAATCTGACTTCCGATTTTAAAAATAATTTTAAATTTCGCGGGTACACGTGTAAACTCTCATAGAAAAAAGGCATGCATATCCGAATACTAAACTGCCGCCATTTTGACAGCATCTGCCACTTGTCAGCTACGCTTCAAACGGGAATGCGTTTTATAACCTTTTACGTGCATATTTTTGTTAATTTTAATTAAATTAAGGCAAATTGTTTTGTTTTAAACATTCAAGGTTTTTATTTGGACTACAAACGTTAATATTAAGGTAAGTTTTGCTTTGTTTATTTCGTATTTCTTGTTTTATGCAATTTTTTGCTGCCATCGGGGAAGTCCCATATGAAGGCCCACCCAATGGTCTCCAAAAAAGGCCCGCTTTTTAGGTATACGGAATATTATACTCAGTTTATTTCAGAAGTTCAAATGAGGCAATTTAATAGCAGATAATAAATAAATGGGGTTAAATATAATGACCACCATAAAATGCTTTGATACCCTTAGTTCTTTTACCAAAAATATATACTTAACACCAGAAAAATAAAGTCTAAAATTACAATAGTACTAGCTATTTTAGTCACGACTGCACTTCAAATTGTATTCGAGCACCAAATGTAGTAAATGATCATCAATTCTTAGCGAGCAAATTAATGCGATATTTCTGCCTAAATAAACCACTATGATCGCCATAAAATGTAGGCTTATTACCAAATAAAGTATTATGACGCCATATTAAGTTACGTTTTTAGACTGCAAAAATTATGAAAAGCCGTGGGAGACCTTTGACGAATACAAGGAGCAACATTTTAGAGAGTGGGCAGTTATAATGCCCCCAGAAAAGGAAAATTGGTTACATGGCACATGCAATTGCCCAAAGTTTCTCAAAAATTATATTTGCAAGCATCTCGTTGGATTGGCGATTCGGCTTAAGCACGTCCAGCCACCTTCAGAGGCCAGAACTATTCCGATTGGCATGAAGCGCAAAAGAGGACGACCAGCCAAAGCTAAGAAAGCATTAATTGTGCAGTAAATTATTACAGAAGACTACTGATTCTTCTTAAGATTTTTAAATGTTTATTATAAGTTTAGTTTTAAGACCTTTAAACTGTTAATTATTGGTTTTAAGAGGACTAACTTTTTTATGATTGATTATCTTTTTTATGATGAAAAAAGGTTAGGAGTTTATTTACTATGTTTGGCAAAATATTTTAATCGGATAACGAAATGTTATTTTTTTGCATGTTATTTTAAATTCAAATGTGGTTAATAATTTGTTGTTCATTAACTATTTTTAGGTTAACAATGATTTTTATGGAGTCAATTTGCTTAAATAGGATAGCAAGATGTAAAAACTTTGGTTATAATTTTACATTAAAATGCTGTTTTCATTTTGGTGATCATTTACTATTTTTGTCTGTTATATGTTACTATATCTGGTGGTAAGTTAAACATAAGCCTAAATAAATCGTTTTTACTATAATTACGAGAGTTAAAAAAAGTTTATGATTTATATTTTTTAAGTGTAAATTCAAATTTTTATGGTTAATGTATTTTTGTTAAAGCTTAAAATGGAGCCTCCGGAAAAAAGAAAGCGTGGTCTGTGGAAAGAATCCCAATTGAAAGCAGCAATTCAATCAGTACGGAATCATCAGATGTTACAGCGAAAAGCAGCTGCGGTATATAGCATTCCAAGGCGTACATTGCGAAATCATTTAAAATCGGGAAGTAACAAAAAGACAACTGGTCGACTCCCTATTCTTAGTAAAGTACAGGAAAAAGACTTAACCAATAGAATAATTAGACTTGCTCAGGTGGGCATTCCGTTGACACCCAGACTTGTACGAAAGCAAGCTTACGAATTCTGTAAGTCCAATGAAATACCAAACAGTTTTAATGACAAAAAAAATACTGCGGGGAAAAAGTGGCTGAAAGGTTTTATAAATCGTAACCCAGAAGTAACGATACGTAACACGTTGGCGGACAGAACTACGGTAGACGTCGTATTGGACGTTCACCGAATGGCACAACTGCTAATGAGGTCGTCAAGTGTTTATTCGTATCGACAGAACTACGATAGCAGTCGACTAGTGGGATGTTTTTAAAGGAAACTAACTTCACTGTGCACCATGACAACTATTATTAGTTCGATTTGTGCCCTACAACATCTTTTTTTACACAGACATACAAATGCATGTTACACCTACAACTGTGCGCTCACGTACACGCACAGCAACTATAGACGTCATTATTGTCATGCATGTTTGTACCAGTTCGCCGCTCAGTGCACCACGAGATGGACGTTGGTTTTATAGTGAATTTTGCGGACGACTAAGTGTTTCACGATCGATGTAAGTAGTAATTATTAGCCAATAATAATGATTTTATAGATTGTAATACTATTGTTTCGGTTCCTCAAAGCATGTAGTTGGCCTGAAATGGGTTTACTTATCCCTAAACTTCACACAACAACTAAAATACATGTTTTTCAGATGTCTAAACGGCGCTCACAGGGTAGTGGTAGAAAACGCCATTACGACCCGTATGAACGAGAAAATGAAAGAATTATGAGCCTATTCCAAGAAGCATCATCAGAAGAAGATAATGGTGATTTGTCAAGTGGATCGGAGAGGCCGGAAAAGTCCTCAAATGATGGATCTCAAAGCGAAGAGGACAACGAATATGATGCTGTACTGGAGTCGGAGATAGAAGGTCTGTTTGCATTGTACCTACCCACCTTATTTTCTATCACACCCACACCCTCATTTCGAATCTTCAAATACGTGAGACATACATATTTAAATCACATTTTATTTTTCTAGGTGACCCATATAGTGATCCAGACGGAGAATACGGCTCAGATGCAAACTACAATCCGGATGATGACACAGAGAGATCTACAACCACTTCAGAAGAAGTAAGACTATGCTTATTATAGTAATTTTTGCATTAGTGCATTTATATAAGCACTAACATTCATTGCTTGCCGTCCCTTGTCGGGGTGGACAAGTACGCATTATTAGGTCCTAATATTATAATGAACTGAAAAGTAACGTTACTGGGCAATTAGCTACTTGGAGAGAACAGACTAGTCAACTTTAAATCATTTATTTTGCTTTTCTTCCAATAGGCTATTATAATTTATTTTTACAGGACGATGCTCAGCAAGAGCAGGATCATGCTCAGCAGGACGACGCTAAGCAAGACAGCCCTGACCAGGAAGAAGATGTGCAGAGTAAGAGAAAATATTCAGTAGATCATGATCATAGTTATGGGTTATCCAATACTTCAAAAGAAGATTATCCAATACTTCAACAACTCGATACAACTGAAACTCTTGGCCCTGTCTTACCAAGTCCAGAAAACAATTTTGCAGGTGATCCTCAAGAAACTGTTCCTATTCATGTTGATCAACCAGCTGATGATCATTCAAATGTAGGTCAAAAATACGTTTCAGCTAATTTTCACCAACCAACTGATGATCGTTCTAATGAACCTCCAGACAATACTCCTGCTAATGTTGGCCTGCCAGCTGATGATCGTTCAAATGAACTTCAAGAGAATATTCCTGTTGATGTTGGCCTACCAGCTGATGATCGTTCTAATGAACCTCAAGAGAATATTCTTGTTGATGTTGGCCTGCCAGCTGATGATCGTTCAAATGAACCTCAAGAGAATATTCATGTTGATGTTGGCCTGTCAGCTGAGGATCGTTCAAATGAACCTCAAGAGAATATTCTTGTTGATGTTGACATGCCAGCTGATGATAGTTCAAATGAACCTCAAGCAAATATTCCTGCTGATGAAGAACAACCAAGTACTTCTAACAGTAATCCAATACTCAGTACTCGTCGTAACAACTCGCCAATACTTGTCACCACTCAAGAATGGGAAGACACAGTTGATTCTATACCAGAATTCAGTTTCAATAGTGGCAATGTGGGACCAACAATGACTGTAAGTCAAAGTACTTTACCGATGGACATTATTAACTATTTCTTGGACTCGAACTTGATCGAATACATGGTCACTTGTATAAACAAATATGGTGAAGCACTATGCAATACAAATAGACCACATACAAGAGGATCTCGTAAGCATACTTTTAAGCTACTAACACCTGATGAACTAAAAAAGTTTCTTGGATTATGCATATTGCAAAGTCACATTGAAACACCAAACATTCGTAAATTGTTTACCTTCACTGAGCCGTTATATCAGATGGTCATCCACTAGTCATAAAGAAAGGCGGGCCCGGTTCAGAAGTTGGAGATTTTGATTATACACTCAATAGACTTACCGGGATGTGCGCGGCATATGCAGCACAATCAATGTCTGCTGCATACAAGCCTAGGTCAGCCATGGCAGTATCTCTAGGACTAACAGTGGAGGTAGATCGGGTTCTGTATTACGCAGCAACACCTGGTGCAGAGCACTTCCCCGAGACATTCTCATACAGACCTCTTCTATGCGCCCTCAAACAGCTGGCCTTAAAAAAGGTTAAGAAAGAAAATATAGCTAGGATAGCTTCAGTGAAGAACCAGCAAGGACAAACTTTGTCTGATTTGTTAATTGCGAATAGAGCCCTTCTTACAGCAGATCTGAATAAATTCACGTCTGGTGGAGGGCGAGGCATAGAACAGCTGGAGGCAGCAATAACATCTCTGCGCGGCGTAATTCCTGGGTTTGGTATTTAAGCAGCTGTTTAAACAAACTCAGCCATGATCAGCTCATTCCAAACCTATTAGGACATGGCTAAGTAATGTTATTGATGGATCCAGTGTGGAACGATTCTACTTGTATATAAGTTAGTTAAGTGTTTTCATTTTATTAGACTAGTTCAAATTAGCATTAAGTTAGGTATAGTTAGGTAATAGTTAGTTTAGTATTTTTTAAAAAAACTCAGAAAAAGATATAAAAAGAAAAAAAGGAAAATAAAACAAAAAAAACAAAAAATTAAAAATAGTGTAGAAATAAGTGTGAATATAGATTAAGACAACATTTATCCGCAGCAATCATCATCTAAACTGTTCAATATCTATTTGTATCAGGCTCAGCAAGTTTTAATTTTATAAAAAATATCATCCTGTTCGTACGATGCTCGTAGGGGGTGCGTGGTGTCGGTGTGCGTGTTGCTTGTGTATCAGAAGGAGGGAGTTCAATGAAGAGACGGTATACAGTTCACGAAAGTCCGATTATAATGTCAGATGAAAACACGATTTACATGGAATTTATGAAGTACAATAAGAATGTTCACGTTGTGATGTTCACAAAGTGATGCGCGGGGATCGACTGGCGATCGCTGCGCGCTACAAAACGATGTAGCACAAAAGTGCTGACATAATGTAGATAGGTACATACCCCTACATCACACCCTTCCTAAAATTTGGTAGTTTAGTATTTTTTAAAAAAACTCAGAAAAAGATATAAAAAGAAAAAAAGGAAAATAAAACAAAAAAAACAAAAAATTAAAAATAGTGTAGAAATAAGTGTGAATATAGATTAAGACAACATTTATCCGCAGCAATCATCATCTAAACTGTTCAATATCTATTTGTATCAGGCTCAGCAAGTTTTAATTTTATAAAAAATATCATCCTGTTCGTACGATGCTCGTAGGGGGTGCGTGGTGTCGGTGTGCGTGTTGCTTGTGTATCAGAAGGAGGGAGTTCAATGAAGAGACGGTATACAGTTCACGAAAGTCCGATTATAATGTCAGATGAAAACACGATTTACATGGAATTTATGAAGTACAATAAGAATGTTCACGTTGTGATGTTCACAAAGTGATGCGCGGGGATCGACTGGCGATCGCTGCGCGCTACAAAACGATGTAGCACAAAAGTGCTGACATAATGTAGATAGGTACATACCCCTACATCACACCCTTCCTAAAATTTGGTACGCGAAAGTTATACAATCCAAATTTTAAAATCAAATAGAACTAACTCAAGTTATACAATGCAAAGAATGTGATTGCGAAACAAGTTGCAATACGATAACACGGTTGCTGATACATGATACTTGCTCGGTAGTCTAGTCGGTACCTACTTGAATTGCTTACATGCTGTTGATGCTACATTGAATTATTAAACACAATATAATTATTATCTCGACTAAATTCTATTGGGTGGACCTAGTCCTAATACAATACTGGTACACAAAGTATTTCTTTTATGTTGTATTACAAACTTTACATTTGATTCGGCTTAGTTAGAAACTTATATTAGACATTATTTGTTGCCGACATTTGTTACGGTAATTATTTATAACGTTACAATACATTTGTGGTTATACCTAAAGTTTGATTGTGTAGTTTAACAACATTCATTATCAATCTATAAGTACATATTACTGAACAACAAGGTATTTAATGGTATACAGGATGATTATTTTTAGACAAATTTTGTTATTTATTTTATTGGTAGGTACAGTAGATATGAATATTGAATACGTCATTCAAACAAAACGAATGGTCATTTATCTTTGCAAAACAATCGTGAACTCGAATACTAATTACTACGAAAAAGTTACAGTTTATGAAAAAATTACCTTCGTGGGTACGGGTTGATGTTCGGTGCGCACGGTGGTCGTTGGCTGGTGTAACCGTATCTGATTGTTCATGTTCTGAGCCAGCTGGTTGCTGAACCAGCGATGAGCTGTCTTCTTGCATCTTTTGCAGCAAAGACATAATATAATTAAGAAAACACATACTGCTACTGCTACGATGATCGCGCCGTACAGGCTGATTTTAACTCGCATGTCTTCGACTTGCTGTTTAGCTCCGGCCTGTGCGATGATGACCTCTTCATTCTTTGAGTTGTACTGACCCATGATATAATTTGTATACTGTATGATGATGATTTTTAATCAAAAGGTTATTTATGACGATAGCAGGAGATGGTCTGAGTTGTGTGCACCGTAAATTTTGAATGAAAAATTAAAACTATTGAACTTAACATTATACTTACGTATGACCTACTTAAAACGTACTGGCGTTTTGATGATTCGCCCGCTTCGTGACCTTTGCTTACCATCGGCTTGGTCATTACCCTGTGCATCATTTACTTTGGCATGCACTACACTTGGTGGTACAAAATTCTCGTCGTTCAAAATGTACGCGGGTTTAAGCCTATCTATCGAGATAAAAGTTCGCCGGTTAGGTAACTGCAGTTGGTAAACCTTCGAATTCCTTTTGATGACCGGAAACGGTCCATCGTAAGGCGATTTAAGAGGTCTACGAACTGTGTCATCCCTGACGAAAACATGGGTACACGATTTTAGATCCGGGTGTACGAAAAATTTTCGATTTTCTCGATGAGTCGATTTAACTGGTCGCCGTTTATTTATCGTGTCGCGGATTTTTTGAATATTTGTATCACCAGGTGTTGGTTTTGTGGGCTCGAAGAAATCGCTAGGTAAGCGTAGTGGCTTACCGAATGTGTATTCTGCAGCGCTGACGCCGTTGTCACTGCGCCCTGCTGCACGTAGTCCTAGGAGAACCGTTGGTAGCTCGTCGACCCAAGAACTGCTGTCGAGACGAGCCATCAACGCTGCCTTTAAACTACGATGCCAGCGCTCTACCATCCCATTGGCTTGTGGATGGTAGCTGGTGGTCCTTATTTTTTGAACTCCGAGGTACTTGAGTAAATCAGTGAACAGCTGACTTTCGAACTGCCGTCCTTGATCCGTGGTTATTTTGCTCGGGCATCCGTACCGGGTGATCCAGCCTTCGTAAATTACCTTAGCAACTGTCTCGGCGGTAATATCTTTGATCGGGAATGCCTCTGGCCAACGAGTACCTCTGTCGATGAGAGTAACACAGTACCTGTATCCATCCTCTGAAATAGCTAATGGACCGACGATATCAACATTGAGATGCTGAAGCCGATCACTGCTTTCAAAGCTCTCGTACTCTGAAATGGTGTGTCGACCTACTTTAGCGCGTTGACACTTAACGCAGGCTTTTGCCCATTTGTTAATGTCTGAATTCATGCCTGGCCAAAAGAATCTTTCGGTGACCATTTTACGAGTCGTTCGTATACCGGGATGGCTAATATTGTGTACACTATCGAAAGCTACACGCCTGAAATTATCAGGTAGGTACGGTCTTACTTTGGACTTTGACATTTCGCAATAAATCATTTTGTCGCAAGTGGGCAAAACAATGCTTTTAATGTCAACTTTGTTATTTTCGACGTTGTTAGTCGTAACTTGTGTAATGTAGTCGTCCAGTTTCTGCGATTCAGCAAGTTGCTCGAAGTCGATGCTCGTGGGACAGGAAATCGTAGCTATGCGCGATAACGCGTCAGCCACAACATTGTCCGTTCCACCTACGTGTCGAATGTCGGTCGTGAATTCGCTGATGAATAACAACTGACGAGTTCTCCGTGGCGTTTCTGAGCTCGTACCTATCTTCGTAAACGCATGTACTACTGGCCGATGATCAGTGAAAATCGTTAATGGCCGGCCTTCGAAAAGTTTTCGAAAGTATTTAATGGACATGAATATTGCGAGTAATTCGCGGTCGTAGGTACTGTAGCGTTGTTGCGTTTCGGACAAGCGTTTAGAAAAATAACCAAGAGGTTTCCACACACCCTTAACTAGTTGTTGTAGAACGGCTCCTACGCATGTGTTTGAAGCGTCACACATGAGGGCTAGTGTAGCGTCAGCGATCGGGTACGCCAACGTGACTGCTTGCTCCAATTGCAACTTACATTCGTGGAACGCTGATTCAGTATCCGGCGTCCATACGATAGGTGTTTTGTCGTTTCGTTTTGCGTTATGTAAATACCTAGATAAAATAGCTTGTGTACTTACGGCGTGTGGTATATGCCTGCGATAGAAATTTACCATGCCTAGAAATCTACGAAGCTCATTGATATCTTTTGGTTTGGGAAAATCGGTGATGGCCTTGACCTTGTCGTCCATGGGTCGAATACCGTTTTCGGAGACGTGGAATCCTACAAAATCAAGCTCTGTCTCACCGAAAATACATTTAGATAAGTTTATTGTTAACCCAAATTGGTTCAGTCGTCAAAAGTAGCCGTAGGTGCTCTCGGTGTTCTTCCTCGTTAACGCTAGCTACTATGACGTCATCGATAAAACAGTGTAGAAAATCCATACCTTCTAAAACCGTGTGATGCATGAACCGTTGAAAGGTTTGTGCTGCATTCCTCAGGCCGAATGTCATTCTGGTGAACTCGAATAACCCGAATGGAGTTATGATCGCCGTTTTTTCGACGTCAGCCGGGTTGATAGGTACGAAATGGTAAGCTCTATTGACATCAATGCGAGAGCAAACCTTTTTACCTGGTAGAAGATATGTAAAATCGTGTAAGTATGGAATAGGGTACCTGTCGGGTTTGGTGATGGCGTTAAGGCCTCGGTAGTCGCCGCAGGGACGTATGTCTCCGTTTTTTTTCGGAACAACATGTAGCGGGCTCGCCCAGGCGCTTTTAGAAGGCCTGCAGATGCCCATCTCCTGCATGAGACGGAACTCTTCCTTCACCTTTTTGAAACGTTCTGGCGGTAATGGTCTCGCCTTCGCGTAGACAGGTGGTCCACTTGTTTCGATATGATGACTGACAGCGTGCTGCGGAGGCTCTTTGAACGAGACTGGTTTGGTTATATCTGGAAATAAATTTAACAAATCGCGATACGGGTGACCTTCGTTTATTGTTTTGATTAACGGATTGGTACAATCTTTGATACTGGCTATGACATTTAGCTTAGTTTCGTTATCAATCAATTTTCGAGAACTTAAGTCTACTAACAGACCAAAATGGCTGAGAAAATCGGCGCCTAATATTGGTTGTTTAACAGTAGCGACTATAAAGGTCCACGTAAATGCTCTCCTAAGTCTTAGGTTAAGAGTCATCGTGTGTGTACCATAGGTGTCAATTTTAGTACCATTTGCGGCGTACAACGTGAAATCTACGTTTTTATCGCAACGCGAGCGACTCACTAAATTAATCGGTAAAACAGAAACGTTTGCTCCTGTATCGACAAGAAAATTAAGTTAAGAATTGACATCCATGATACATAAGCGACGGTTAATACTTCCGTGACAGTCTCCCGTCGTAGACTGCACATCATCTAGTTTTCCGTTTGCTTTTTCGGTTTGAAGTTACAGGGATCGCGGCACTTTTCCGCTTTTTCCCCGAAACGATAGTGGTAGTAACAGGGACGATCCTGGTTTTGCGTATTGGGGGGACCTCTACCTCGACTCCCGCTGCGGCCGCGCTGTCGTGACGCTGACCTCTGCCGTGGTCGGGGATGGTGTCTTGCTTTTCGTAGTTCAGCTACCTCCAAAGTTAATTTAGCTACCACATCGGCTAGGTTACCTGAGCTCGTGCTCGCTACAGCCGCGACTTCTAAAGGCTTGCTCGTTTCGATCACTTTGTCGGCTACCGCCGCTAATTTTTCGGCATCGCTAAGGGTCGTCGCCGCTAATACTGTGCGAACCGCGGCTGGCAGGTGATTTTGCCACCCATCCGTCGGCCCCAAAGGGCCATTGCACAACGGGTGGCGAGGGCGTATCGGTCGACCAGCTTCGCGGCCGCGTGCGCTCTGGCTGGTACCCCGCCTTGGGAGCTCGAGGCGTGGGTGCTCGCCAGAGTGTACGAGTGGACGGCGGGGCGGAGAGCGCTCGGGGAGCGCCCGGCCCCAGAAGAGCGGGAGGCCGTTCGGCAGCAGGCGAGGACCGCAACCGTCCAACACTGGGCGGAGGACCTCGCCGCCGCAACCTTCGGCCGCCGGATGCTGGACGCGCTCGGGCCAGTCCTACAAGATTGGCTCGGGCGGTCGCACGGTTTCCTCTCCTTCCGTCTGGTTCAGGTATTGTCCGGGCACGGCTGCTTCGGATCGTACCTGCACCGGATCGGAAGGGAGGAAACCCCGTCGTGCCATGGCTGTGGCGCGGCGGAGGACACGGCGCAGCACACACTCGAGGTGTGCCCGTCGTGGTCCGAGCCGCGCCTGGACTTGGTCGCGGCGGTCGGACGAGACCTCTCGCTTCCCAGCGTGGTCAACGCCATGCTGGGCGGTGAGGAAGCATGGGCGGCGGTCGCCTCCTTCTGTGAACTCGTCATATCACAGAAGGAGGAGGCGGAGCGCGCGCGTGAGGACGATCCTCTCGCGGCACCACTCCGTCGGCGGAGAAGGGGCAGGAGAAGGCGGTTGCACAACCGTCTTCAGCCTCCCGGCGGTGAGTAGCGGGCGGCAGGTGCGAGGGCACCTCCGCCCGCATTGCACTACTCACCACCCTCGCAGTAAGGGGAATGGCCGGGCACTCACGGTCATTCCCGGGCTCCTCCCTGTGCAGAGGAGCGTAGAAGGGCCCGCCGAAAGGCGGGCGATCGCCGGTGGGGGACAGGACGTAAAGGCTCTGCTGGTCTCCCAGTCCCCTGCCATCCGGGCGAAGCGGGAGTGCCGCTGGGTTATTTTAGTGGGTATACCGGTGACACGCACCGGGGAGTCCCACATACCGCTCCCGTCCCTCAACGGGGGGGGATGCGTAATGCATTTTTTCCCAGCGCAAAAAAAAAAAAAAAAAAAAGGAGATTTTGCCACAGTACGATTAGCGTTTCTGGCGTCATCCGGCTTCCGGCTAAGCCCTGCATCCGTCAGAGTAGCTGTGACGGCTTTTGATCGCCCAACTGCATATCTCCGATTAGTTTCTGGATGCGTCTGTTTTCGGACTCCTCGTAGATGCTTAAGAGTCGATCTTTTAACGATGAATACTTGTCAGCTGATGGCGGTTTTGCTAGGAGGTCAGCGACTTGCTGAATGACCGCCTTGCCGAGCTTGGCTATTAAGAGCTGGTACTTGGCGTTGTCGCTGGCTTTCTGCGGTGCCACTGCCGCTTCGAACTGGATAAACCATAGCCCTGGCTGGTCCGTCCAGAACTCTGGTACCCTTGACGAAACTGAGATTAACACGACGTCCGGTTTTTCATCTTCTTCCGACATTTTTCTGCGGAATGAGCTTGCGGTCCGTGGAGTGCAAGAGAAGAAACGATAGCAGTTAAGTACTACCGAGATGCGCGTCACCAATGGAACTTTAAATTGAGCCGATCCCGAAAACTAACGCACTGTATAGGTATAGTCACTTCACTCAACAGGTGTCACCAATGTTCGTACAATGCTCGTGGGGGGTGCGTGGTGTCGGTGTGCGTGTTGCTTGTGTATCAGAAGGAGGGAGTTCAATGAAGAGACGGTATACAGTTCACGAAAGTCCGATTATAATGTCAGATGAAAACACGATTTACATGGAATTTATGAAGTACAATAAGAATGTTCACGTTGTGAAGTTCACAAAGTGATGCGCGGGGATCGACTGGCGATCGCTGCGCGCTATAAAACGATGTGGCACAAAAGTGCTGACATAATGTAGATAGGTACATACCCCTACAATCCTATATTTACTTATACGATGTCATGCCGTCGATTTGAACAAATCTTACGATGCTTCTGTGTATATATCGGAAACGAAAAAGGGATGGGAAAAATCAAAGACTTCATAGATCATTTCTTATTTAAAGATAAGAGACCAGTCCCCATGATAACCACTAAACACCATCCCCGGATTATGACCACACACAACAGATATGACAAACAACTTGAGAAACCAATTGAAATTGTCGATTATAACAAATACATGTCAGGCATAGACAGAGCCGACCAAATGCTGGCATATTACTCGACGCCTAAAGAGAGTGTTCGTTGGCATAAAAAAGTGATATTTAGGATCCTAGACATGACCATCTGGAATGCATTCTACATTTATAGGAAATATTCCAATCAAAACGCACATTTGCTTCATTTCCGTGAAGATATAATCAAAGTATATCTTGGTATATCCAAAATTGATTTGAAATGCTATGATATGGTTACCGAATGCAACAGAAATAACAACAGGCTCAGAATGTCGTTTGGTATTTCTGAGAGAAATAATCAACCACGTCCAGCACCAGTTATGGATTTGTCTGCCAGTGGCCTTGCACCAACAAAGAACACTCACTGGCCTGAACCCATTCCAAAACCTCCAAATTCAAATAGGAATAAAGTATTTTTGAGGTGCAGGCAGTGCATCAAAAATAAATTACGAAAACATACGAGCTACAGGTGCATGGGGTGTACAGAGAAAGTACCTCTTTGTCCAGGGTGCTTTGATACTTATCATACAAATGATGATGATATTATGGAAGAAAGATATATTTAATTAAGAATAATATTTAGTACCTACCAATACATGTAACGTTAAGACTGATTTTGCAATTATGTAAGTAAATCTAATTATCTTCCTACTTACTTTTCATATGATTCGCACTGTGCTTTGATAATGATAATGTTTAGGATTTGAATGTGAAAGAGAAACTTTAGAATATTCAATGCTAATACTTTATTCAGAATAATGATTAAAGTTTATTCATATGATGAATAATGAGACTGACTTCGTTAAAACAATTAGACAATAAAAATAAAACTGTATTAATTAAGTTGTGGTTTTATTTTTACAAAAACTCTTGTAAAATCGAGCAGGTAACCATTGAAATCAATATAATAACTACAATTGATTTCGATGGGTATACGAATTTTGGCAATAGAATGGGTACCACGTGACAGTCAGAGGAAAAGAGGAAGGCCAAAAATGAGATGGGCTGACATATTTGTTCAAAGATGTGGCCCAGATTGGATGAGGAAAGCCAGAGTAAGAAAATACTAGAAAAAATGGGGGGAGGCCTACGCTACAGAAGCGACTACTATAGAATTGAATTAATGAATGAATGAATGAAATATACTATAATTATGAGAATATAATAATCTAAATAATATTTAATTAATTCGATAGAGGTAATTTTATTATTGTTTTGGTAACAAAATAATTTGTATAAAAATGTAACCCGTGCATGTGTAATAGTTAATTTAAAAACTTTTTTGTTATAATCTAGTAGAATAAAAGGCTTTTTTATTTTATTTTATAACACCAATTCATTAAGGAATCTCGTTGTGTGTATGGAGTCTTTAGAACAAAGCGTAAATAAACTTATCCCATGGCTACATGGTCTGGTACACCGCTAAAGCCCAACTACATATGATAAATACGATTGAAACATTCCATACCCACTTTATACTTCTCTTCCATTTCTCCACAATGCACAAATAAAAACCAGATAATATTCATCCCTCCTCAAACTCTAATTCATTCGCCTCTAACAATGCAACAGTCCGCAGCCATGAAATTTCTATGAATTTAACATATTTAACTCTAAACTAAACTTTTTCGATAAATAATTTCTACAATTTTTCAAAGTAAGAAACAAAGCCAACATGTCAAAACTTTTTTTTTCCATCGAAAAGACAATGCAACTAGTAATTACAGCCGTCGCCGAAAGTTGTTATTTTACTAGGACACAACCCCATTCTAACGAAATTTTATTCAAATATTAATCTAATTAGTTCTAAAACGTTTATTTTTAATCTAACCCACAATAATATCTTCCCTTTTAACACCGCAAATGGATTTGTTGTGGCCTCCGAAGTACTGTCTGAATGGACTCCGAAGCTTCGTTCTTAGAAAAAAAAACTATTTGATAAGAACAAAAAAAAAATTGAACTTTTTCCCACTCTAATTCAAAATGCAGTCAGAAAATTTTGAAAATCTCCTGAAGCAATTCCCCTGCCTATGGGATCGCGATGATCTGCATTTTCGCTCCCATAAGAAAAAAGCAGAATGCAGGAGGTTACTACTTAATAAATGCGTCGGTGCCTCCTTGCATTTAACCATGCAGGAATTGATAAGGAAAATTAAAAATTATCAAGAAAAAACCCGACGAAGAAACTCGAAAATGAATGTAAGTACCTCTTGCAAAAATAAAAAATAATTTAATTATGAAGTTATGAAATTAATTGCCTTTCTTTATTTGTTTGAAATATTATGTTTCCCTACATTCCTCTTATGCTCTTTCCAGAAACCTTCTACATCCAGATCCTCCCAACCTGAATCAGATCCCCCTGAAGCCTCACACGAACTCTACAACTCCGCTCTATTTCCGATCCCCGATAATCTACAAATTCTCTCTACTTCACCCATTGCTACCATCCCTACCTGTTCTTCAAATTCCGACACCCTACCTCCCCTTATCAACACAGAGACCGCTTCTGTTTCGCCCACTATCTCTGATTCACTTCCAGTAAGCATATATATCTTTTTTCTACAAATTCTTTTCCTTATTTAAAGTAATTTTTCTATACCTAGGGTGTGTGGGGCATCGATGGAACAAGGGTATTCGATGAAACAGTTAAGTATCTGAGAAAGGCGACGTTGCTAGTTCGTGCAATTCTCGGTAAACGACGTGCCTGCAGTAGTGCCTCTCGCTCCCCAGTCGCCGGCGTGCTTCCGCGTGAGACACATACGTACGAGACATTTTTGTGATTTTGCAGTGAAAAAGTAAAAAAAAACAGGTAATTTCTTTTCGATATTAGTCAGTTTGTATATTGAACTTAGAGATGTATTTGTTTCGATATTATGAATCGTTTTTTTGTGGTTTTTATAGACTATTTGTCAAATCATCCACGTGGTTTTTATTGGTGGCTACATAACCTCAAAATGTTTGAGTCGGGGTGGGTACTGTTTGAAACACTGGCATGGGGCACTCTTTGAACCATGGTTCATCGAGTACTACATTTTTTCAGTACAATTTCACCACATTAGTTACTTTTTAGTATTATAATATATGATTGCTACTGCTTCATTTATTTTCAGAATGGGGCGAAATACTTTGGGAAGAGAGAGGCGGAAAAAAGGCACCCATTCAGCGGAAACGATGCGGAAGGCAATTGACATGCATTTAGCAGGTGCAAGTTTACGGAAAGCTGCCAAAGAATTTAAAATACCTCACGTCACACTAAGGAGGTATGTCAAAAATAGTCTTCAAAACCCGTCCTTAAATCTTGAATCAAATTACGCTGTTAAAAAGATATTTACGGAAGAGCAGGAGGTCAGTCTAAAAGATTACATGCTTGATTGTTCAGACAAATTTTATGGCTTGACGCTTAACCCTTTTGAACCTGATGGTATGCATATGTCCCTGGACTGATGGGACATAATTTCCCATGAAAGTTTAGCAGAGGACTGAAGCTCCGTTTTTTCCTTTTAAATGGGACTGTACATCCCAAACTGTCCGGAACTAAATATTTTATCATTTGACATTGGTAGTTTTAGGTTGGCAACATTAGTTTATGGTCTGTAGTGAATTAAACAACCACGGGTTTAAAACTCGTCCGAAAAATAATAATTTTGAGGTGGTTTTACCGTTGTTTTCAGGCAAGTTATATCTGTATCACGTTACATAATCTAAATCTTATCTAATAATGTTAATATAACCAAAAAACTTTCATTTACGACATTGTTATAACGACTTTGGGACATTATGTCCCATCCGTCTTTCACTTACCTTCCTATAGTTTAAGAGATTGTGTTCATATTGGTTTTGTGCAAAAATTTGTGGTTTGACAAAAATAGTCTGCTAGGTGTATGGAATTACCACTGCTTTAGGTACTTACTTTGCATTGCTCTTTCAGAATGGCCTCAAGGCGAAGAATTAAAAAACCACTCAAAGATGACGAAATCGAGGAGTTTCTAGATGAAGAGGAGAGTTCATTTGATGAGTCTGTTGGAAGCGACGACATATATGTTCCTCCTCAGGATATTGGTCGTAGACGTAGACGCATTAGCTCCGAAGCATCATCGGCCAATAGTGAAAATGAGTACGAGGAGGAGTGGCTTGAAGGAGAAGATCCACTAGAACTTGGAAGAGACATAGATCTACAAGAAGTAGAAGATCCAGAAGAAGAAGAAGTGGCTGAAAGTGCAGATATAGGTGTAATAGATGCAGAAAATAGGGAAGAACAACTAAGGGCTGCAGTAGAAAACACTGATGATGAAAGGTTGGAAGATCAAATCGACAGAGTAAACAGAAATACTATTTGGGGCCCAGTGGGTGAAAACTTTAGACCAAGAAAGGCTGTAAGTGAGTCGAGAGCATGTAGAACTCCAGAAATTTTTACAGAAAGCTCTAAGCCAATTGACATATTTTTAAAAATGTTCCCAAAAAGTCTACTTGATTATATTGCCCAATGTACCAATTTGCGGATCGAAAAAGTGAGAAGTGAGGTTGGAGATAGGGATGCCAGAGCCCGAAAACGGAGTTATATGACATTTACTGATAGAGAAGAAATAATGATAGTTCTGGGCTCTACTCTAATCATGGGATATAACCAACTTCCTTCCTTCTCTGATTATTGGTCATTGAAGCTTTCCTTAGGAAATCCTGTTATAAAAGCAGCTATAGGTCGCGACAGATGCAAAGGACAATGGGCAAAAATGTATGAAATGTGGTACCCGCCCCAATAGACATAATATATATCAGATTTTAAAGGTTACTTTATGTACATCAATGTGTACTAGGACGCTTGTCATCATTCGCTGTGGGAACGGAGCTATTCGTGATGATTCTTTAATTATTTTTTTTGGTTTTTCGACATTATTAGGCAATTATTTTTTTAATGTCATTATTACAATTATATATACATATTATATACATAATATGCTTATTATATAGTATTTTTTTAATGTATTTTATTTAATATATTAAAAATAATATGTTAAATGTGGAGATTTTTTAAATGGCGTTTAGATTTATATAAGAACGTTTATTAAAATGTAATGCTGTAAATCTTCCTAAAATAAATAAATAAATAAATGTACTATAATATTACACTAATTGCTACGAACTATTAATTAAACTACTATTTTTTTGTAAACTTATGTAATTAACCATGTAACGTCTATTGTCTGTTTTTACCAAATAAATAAAATAGAACTGCATATATTCTTAAAATAATTCCTATTATATTTATTACATTGACGACAACCGACGGTTATAAGAAGAGGAATGTGAGCGCGCGGCTATATCCCAGCTAGGAGTGGTGGGGAGCGATGCGCTTAGGCAGTTTAGCGCGTCATCGGATCGGCTCCTTCACTCCAGTCGTTCAATCGTACCGTACGAAAGACGACGTCCCGCTGCTGTTCATCAGAATACGTTCTCGTCTCGCTTTTATCACCGACCCCTGCACCTCTTTTTGGACATTTTCTACCTGCTTTAAACGTTGACCTCGGCTTGTGAAGTGTTTTTGTGAATTTCGTTACCGATTTGGACTGTTGCAATGGAACAACATAGCAATTGTGTGGTGTGCCGGCGAGGCCTACATAATGCAAGATACCAGCGACATGTTTTGACCGATGACCTCCCAAGGACACGACCAGCGTTTGCGGCGTACATACAAGAACATGCTGAATTGGAGGTTAGTACCCACTTCGTTATACTATTTAAATGTGTTGTAGATACTGTCTATAGTAATCTCTTGTTGTGTAGACTCTTTATAAGTTATTTTCTTCTTTAGGAATAATCTATGTGACATATTCTTTTATTCCTATTTTAAAGTTACTTCAATATAAACACTTGTGACAGTAACATCTCTTGTACTAATTTCTACTTTATATTTACATCTTCGACCCAAATCACAACACGTTATCAGCACAACACGTTATCAGCACGAAGAAGCTCTGATAAATACGTGTAAAGTTTAAATTAGAAATTTTCATGTAATTGAAAAGAACAAAAAATTTTTCTTTGAAATGTCACATGAATCTGGAGAAGGGTCAAGTGTTAGTAAGTCGACTTCATCTTCGTCAATACCATCTTTTTGCCTGAGGAATAAAGATGGGTATCCTACTTGGAAGTTCAAGATGCGTAATTACCTTTTACACGAGGACTTATGGGAAACAGTAAGTGGTTATCCTAAAGATGATACCACCCCCGCCTCGATCAAGGTACGTAATGATGCAAAAGCCCTTGCAAAAATATGCTTAACAGTAGACGGTGCAGCTGTTACTCACGTCAGATGTGCGAAAAATGCAGCCGAAGCGTGGAAATCTTTGCAAAGAGCTTTTGAGGATAAAGGTATGGGACGAAGACTAACTTTAGAGCGCAGATTGTACAGATTAAGTTTGTCAGATTTCGATAACATAGAATTGTACATCAACGCTGTTATGTCAACCGCACAGGATCTTGCGGATATTGACAAGGTGATTGAAGATAGGTCAATTGCGGCTATACTTTTGGGAGGTCTCACCCCAAAATATGAACCTCTTATAATGGCGCTGGAGAACTGTAATGTAGATGTAACTTCTGATTTAGTAAAAACTAAACTGCTGAATGAGATGTCTAAAAGTCCAGCTATGCTGAAGGATTCTGTCTTTAATACCAAACTGAAACCTAAATTGAAGAAGAAGGATGTTGTATGCTACGACTGTAAAGTTCCCGGACATAAAAGGCCGGACTGTCCACAGAGGAGCAAGAAGGAGAGAGCAACAGCGGTAGAAGGAAATGACTCCACATTTACTGCTCTCAATACCTCTGGCGGGTCTCACAAGGATCTTTGGTATATAGATTCGGGATGTACAAGACATATGACTTCTAAACGTGATTGGTTTCAAGATATTACATTAATAGATAAAGGTAGCGTTACCGTCGCTAACGGACAACAAATTAAGTGTTGTGGAACTGGTAATATCTCAATTAATACACCAGAGAACGTTGTCAACAGTATCAGTGAAGTTGCTTTTGTTCCTGATTTGAAAGCAAATTTGATATCTGTACAAAAGGCTGTTGATAAGGGTTTTATATGTGTTTTTGATATAAATGGATGTAATTTCTATAAAAATAATACTTTTTGTCTTACAGGTGATTCCGTTCTTCATGCCTCGCCCTGTGGTGGACTGTATGTACTTGATGGCACTGTGAATGCTCCCGATAACGCGGCAAACAATTATTTGACGCAAGATGTGCACTCTGGCTGTCAGAATAGTTACCAACTTTGGCACAAGAGGTTAGGACACTTGTGTCGTATAGGCATGAATCAACTGAAGAATCACGAGGTAGGCGTAGAGTTTAAAGTAGTAGATAAAAACAATTGCATTGCTTGTGTAGAAGGTAAACAAGCAAGAAAACCTTTTAAGAAGGTAGCATTTAATAGGGCTACCTCAGTTTTGGAATTGCTTCACGTGGACCTATGTGGACCTATGTCTACAACCTCCTTTCAAGGAAATAAGTACATGTTAACCATAGTGGACGATTATACAAGAAAGGTATTTGCTTATTTTATTTCTGCAAAGACAGAGGTGAAAGACAAGTTTCGTCTCTTTCAAACCTTTGTCGAAAATCAAACGGATAACAAGATAAAGGCGATTAGGACTGACGGTGGCAAAGAGTTTGTTAACAAGGAGTTTGTTGATTACCTTGACTCACAGGGTATCGAACGACAAGTGACGACACCGTACAGCCCACAACAATTAGGAGTTGCAGAACGTACTCACCGATCAATAACGGAAAAGGCGAGAACGTTGTTAGCTGAAAGCTCATTGCCTAAAGCTTACTGGGAAGACGCTTTCCGTGTTGCCATATATCTTAAGAATAGGTCACCTCACCGAGCCTTAGATGGGCAAATTCCTTATGACAGGTGGTGTGGTCGTAAAAGTGACCTCAGTCATTTGAAAGTGTTTGGATGCCGAGCACTCGTTCAAATACCTTCATGTCATAGAAAAAAGTTAGATTTAAAGGCGAAGGAAGCGATTTTTGTCGGTTATTCTGAGAATCCGAATACCTATATTTTTAGGGAACCGTCTAACCCTCGACAAGTATCTATGTCCAGAGATGCAACCTTTTTTGAAAATAGCTTTACAAGTTTAAAGCGACAGGAACCTGAACCTGTGGTACCGTCAGACCCCATATTATTATTCAAAGAAAAGGAGTCTGAGACCGAAGATTGTCAATTTTTTGACTGTGTTGAGAATACCGGTCCTGTGGCTCAACCATCTACACCGGAAAACTTAGTAAGTTCCGAAGAAGTGGAAGCTATGGAAGAGCAGGATGTCCATGAGCCTATGCTACCTTGTAGTGATGTAGAATCAGCTAATTTGGACGAGGAACAACCTGTCTCCGAGCCGCGTTATCCCTCAAGAAGTAGGAAAAGACCGGATTTCTTCACGTACAGTGTGTCAACGGGTGATTCGGAGGAACCCACGACATACTATGAAGCTACTCATGCCGACGATGCTAAAAAATGGATCCATGCTATGGCTGATGAGTATAATTCTCTGATTAAACTCCATACGTGGGACTTAGTTGATAGACCTAATAAAAAGGTCATACCATGTAAATGGGTTTATAAGATTAAAAAGGACGCTTATGGAAACGTCACGAAATATAAGGCAAGGTTAGTCGTCAAAGGCTTCAATCAAGTCAAAGGAGTGGACTACGACGAGACGTTTGCACCAGTGATCCGTCATTCTTCGCTGCGCACTTTATTTGCACTAGCTGCAGAGATGGGGTTGAGAATGAAACATTTGGATGTTGACACCGCGTTTCTAAACGGAGATTTAGAAGAAGAAGTCTTCATGGAGCAGCCCCTTGGTTTCGCAGCAAAAGGAAAAGAAAACAAGGTTTGTTTGCTGAAGAAATCGCTATACGGCCTTAAACAGGCACCGCGAGCTTGGAACAAAAAGTTAAACGAAACGCTTTTAAAAATAGGTTTCATAGGAACTCCCTCTGAACCTTGCGTATATACAAAACTCTTTGGTCAAGAACTTGTGATTTTGGGTGTCTTTGTCGATGACATAATTGTCTTCTATAAATCTGATTTGACATTTGACGCTGTCAAGAAAGATTTGTCGAAATATTTTTCACTAAAAGATCTCGGAATTCTAAGCTCATATTTAGGATTACAAATTAGTTACGATTCCGATTGTGTTAAAGTAAATCAGTCCAATTACATATTATCGTTGCTGGAAAAGTTCAATATGAGAGAATGCAAGACTGTGAATACTCCTTTAGTTAAAAAGGTTATGGCGAAGAGAACTGATGATGAAGTTGGTGAGTCTTATCCCTACCAGAACTTAATCGGATGCCTAATGTATCTCACACAAAATTCTCGCCCTGATATTGCATATACAACGAGTTATTTAAGTCAGTACAATACGTGTTTTACTAAAGAACACTGGAATGCTGCAAAGAGGGTTCTACAGTACCTAAAGGGTACTATAAACTATTCATTGATTTACAGGAGAAGTGCTGAACCCTTAAATGGATATTGCGACGCTGATTGGGCAAACTGTCCGATAGACAGGAAGTCTTACACTGGTTATATCTTCAAGTTAGGTGAAGGACCAGTATCCTGGGAGTCAAAGAAGCAGCCAACGACTGCTCTAAGTTCAGCGGAAGCCGAGTACATGGCGCTAGCGTCTGCGACTAAGGAAGCATGTTATTTGCGCCGTTTTATCTATGAGATAACAGGTAAACTTTCTTCAGTTAACTTAGCGTCTGACAGCCAGAGTGCCATTAACCTCGTTCGTAATCCAATACACCACAGCAGGACGAAGCATATCGATACTAGGTTTCACTTTATTAGGGAAAAGGTATCCAATAATGTTGTTACCTTGGAATATGTAAAAAGTAGTGACATGCCTGCAGATGTCCTTACGAAGCCACTTGGGCCTTTAGTGCACAAAAGGTGTACAGTTAATTTAGGACTAGAAACTTAACTTATGTATATAACCACAACATTGATTAAGGGCGGCTGTTGTAGATACTGTCTATAGTAATCTCTTGTTGTGTAGACTCTTTATAAGTTATTTTCTTCTTTAGGAATAATCTATGTGACATATTCTTTTATTCCTATTTTAAAGTTACTTCAATATAAACACTTGTGACAGTAACATCTCTTGTACTAATTTCTACTTTATATTTACATCTTCGACCCAAATCACAACACGTTATCAGCACAACAAAATGTGTCACAGGTGATTCTCCTTATTACGAAATTGTTAGCAGTGTTAGAAAATGACGCTCTTTTGAAAAGCGTGTGATTGTCATACCGCATTAACAACGAACGCCATAACATATCTTCTCTTAGCTTCACTTTTTCATGTTAGAAAATAGCGCTCTTTTGAAAAGCGTATGATTGTCAACTGTCATGCAGCTTGAATGTAATTGGTCTTAAACTACAAACGCCATACCATATCTTCTCTAAGCTTTACTTTTTCAATGTTTCTAAGCTACGTTTAGCAACATTAAATAACGGATTACAATAAGACTCATGAACATTTCACTGGATAAACACGTATTAACTATTAAGTTTTGGAAGTATGTTCTAGAGTGTTATCAAAAACGTTTCCTAATATAGTGTATGGATAGGGCAATCCGCTTGCGTACGAAACTCCAACCTCGTTTTATCAGTTCACGGAATTCAGGTGTTCTGTCCGTACCAGTAGTGATTCACTAAATAACAAAACATTTTGGCATTTATTGTGCACGTGGACAGTAAAACAAATGAAGGACGGAAATATGCGCCGACCGATGCGTGAACCGGTTCTGATAAGCACTAGAAGGGTCAACATTTTCTACCTGCTTACATTATTGTTTCGAATTATTACGATTATGTGGCATCGTTCTATACTATTATCTCGCTGGAAACTCGGTCATAAATCATCGGAGTATGCACCGAGTAAATAATCCTACTATAGATACCTACTGACCGGACCGAATTAGGTTTTTATGACAAAACGTTATCAAGCCAGAGTAAATAAAAAAACATCTACATCGTATTTTACCCTTTTCAGGTGGCGTTCAACAATACTCGATGTGTCTGTCATCGATGTTGGCAGAGAATTGAGAACGCTGTTAGACACAATGACGACGTGGTACCTGCTATACCAGAAGCAGAACCAAATGCCCAGGAACTTCAGGTTCCAGACTACGTTCGAGCCCCAAACACACCAAGGCATTGTATATTCAACGATTGCGGAAACCCAACCCGTAATCGCATACCTGAGACTATCAAACTTAATATGTTTTGTGAACATAAGTTATATATTCCTGAGGGCGCTAGAGTGTGCAGCCAACACCTTGAGAGCAACATCTGGGATGAACTGCCTCAATCTTGCAATGTCACTCATCATTTCAATGCACAACAATTTACAGACGTCTGTGACATGATGAGAAGGGCTTTAGAACGTGGACCTAGGCTCGACTTTAACACAAGAGGTTCATTGAGCAATGAAGAAATGCATTTTTGGACCGGACGTAATGGCGAACAGTTCGATGCCATACTGGATCAGGTGCCTTCTCTAAGTGAGAGATGCAAGGAACCAAGAACTGCATTAGGTATATACCTTACAAAACTACGTACCGGAGATTCCGATGAGAGATTGGCAACATTATTTAATGTGTCTCGAAGAAAACTGGAGCGTTTATTAGCTATTGTGCGTGAATGCCTAGCTAATGAATATGTAATATTACATTTGGGACTGCACCACATCAATAGAAATGAGGTATTAGAAAGAAACCTCACAATTCCTAAAGCTTTGTTTGGTAACGAAGAAAATGATAAAGTGATACTAATATATGATGGCACTTATATTTACATAAACAAAAGCTCGAACTTTTTATTTCAAAGACAATCATACAGTTTGCACAAATTCCAAAATCTTTTAAAACCTTTTTTGATAGTATGCACTGATGGATACATTCTTGACGTACTGGGTCCATACGCTGCAACAAAGACTGATGCAAATATAATGAGTGATATAATGAACAATGGAGAGAATCCTTTACATTTCTTCCTGCAAGCAAACGATGTGTTTATATTGGACCGAGGATTCAGAGATAGTTTGAACGATATTGAAGCATGTGGCTATGAATCATACATGCCTCCAACAAAAGATAGAAACGAGACACAGCTGACTACTGAGCAGGCCAATGAAGCTAGATCGGTGACGATATGTCGATGGGTTGTGGAAGTAGTGAATGGAAAGTTCAAGCGAGATTTTAAGCTCTTACGGCAAAAATATTTCAATAGAGCTCTTCCACACATGTTCACTGATTTTAAAATCGCCGCTGCTATTATAAATCATTTTCACGAACCCATCGCCGATAGTAATAATGTAGAATCCTATTTAAATATCATCCGAAACAAAATGGATTCCCCAAACCTTCTGCACAATTATGTAGAGAGGAAAAGATTAAACAACAGAAGAGCAGATTTTCTAAGAATAGAAGCAAATAATGTTCAGAATTTCCCACATCTAACAGAAGAGCATGTCATTTTGCTTTCTTTAGGTACATACCAATTAAAGCTTGCGAGATCATATTGCAGTGAGCATTTAAGGAATGGCTTATATTCAATCGAAATATACAGAGAAAACGCTCTGGAAGACTTGCCAGACTACGGCATTAACGAAGATGTTTGGCTGTTACGTGGGCGCGTACAGTCACGCCACAGGAGATCGAAAACGTACTATTGTTATGTTTTAGTAAAAAACAATAACACAAATAATGACAACGATATCGTGCAACATTATTGTACTTGCCTCACTGGACGACGTACAATGGGCACTTGTGCTCATATTATTTCAATTATCTGGTATCTTGGATATGCGAGACATGAAGGTTTTACTGCCCCTGCATCATTTCTAAATGATGTAATTGTAGATGGTCTTGAATGAAAATAAATGTCATTTCGAATTAAATCTTTAGTTTTTTTTTATTTTCAATAATATTACTCGAACATAGTACTGCAACGTATTATTTAGTGTACCACAACAACACGATAATACAATGTTGGTATACCACATAATTAATATATATTACTAGTGGACCCGTGCGGCTTCGCCCGCTGCCCAACTCCCTTTATAATATGTAGCCTATATTCCAAGTTTCATCGAAATCGGTCCAGCCGTTTTCGAGTTATAAGTGTTCGAACCAACCCGGCTGTTTTATATATATATATATAAATATATTGATTTTTTATTTTCAATAGTATTACTCGAGCATAGTATTGAGCATAGTATTGCAACGTATTATTTAGAGTACCACAACAACACAATAATACAATGTTAGTATACCACATAATTAATATATATTACTAGTGGACCCGTGCGGCTTCGCCCGCTACCCAGTTCTCTTTATAATATGTAGCCTATATGTTAATCCAGGTAATGAACTATCTATATTCCAAGTTTCATCGAAATCGGTTCAGCCGTTTTCGAGTTATAAGTGTTCGAACCAACCCGGCTGTTTTATATATATAATAGATTGTTATTAACTATTATTATATATTTTTTATTGTTATCATATTGTTTTATTATTATTATATAACATTCTGGCATAAAAGTATTTTATTACAAATATAAATAGCAATAATAGACACCATGTGCCATTTTAATTAATTTTTTTTTCTATAAAACTTGTCATTTTCATATTGGTATATCTCCGAACTCACAATGATTTGGATCAAGCGGTCTTATTAAACATTGGTGGTCATAAAAAGACCCATCGAACGTAACTACAGTCATTGCTATTGGAGCGGGTACCAAAATGCCCATTCTCCTTTCTGCTTTCAAAATTATACTTCACTGATCCTGAGAAACCCCCTAATGCATCCAAAACATACTATCTGGAAGAGGTGCTGAACTGCCTAAAAACTACTTTCAAAAAATATAGAGAAGACAGTCACGTACAAAGTATTGATGAATCAATGACAAAATTCAAAGGGCGATCGAGCCTGAAACAATATATGCCCATGAAACCAGTAAAACGAGGAATCAAAATGTGGGTACGAGCTGATTCCAGGACTGGATATGCTTATGATATGAATATTTATGTTGGCAGGGAATCCAATCCAAGACAAAACCAAGAATTCACACTTGGAGAGAACGTGATACGAACTCTAACTTCCACCATAACAAATCCAGATACAACTATTTGCTTTGATAGATTCTTCACATCAGTGACACTGATGGATACTTTGGAGTTTCCCTGCGTGGAACATGCAACGCCGCTCGAAGGAATATGCCAAAAATCTGTCCAGGAAAAAAATTCAAACAAGGTGAGATGGCATTTGTTGAGAATGGACGTGGTACTATCGCCGTTAGATGGCAAGACACCAAAGATGTCATACTAATGAGCAACTTTCACGGACCTGAGATAACTGAAGTGAGAAGAAAATTTAAAACTGGTGCTGTAGTTCCCGTTCCAGCTCCAGAGATTGTTGCTTTTTATAGACACGCTATGGGTGGTGTTGACCGTAATGACAGGATGGTTGGAGAACATGAATTTGAAAGAAAATCCACAAAATGGTGGAAAAAAGTCTTCTATAGGCTTTTGAAAATGGCAATTGTCAACTCGTGGGTAATATACAGGGAAAAAGTAAACCGGAAATGCTCCATGAAAAATTTTCTGATTGATTTGTCACTCGAAATGGCAAACAAAATACGCACAAGAAACAAAGATCGAACAAAGAATCATGTCCCAGAGGCCTACAAGCTCACTTGCCAGTGCAAGTTGATAACCGAAAAAGGTGCGTATCTTGCACGCAAAAGAAAAAAGACACACGCACATACACCATGTGTATGGCTTGTCAAAGATATTTGTGCAAGAATTGTTTCGCAGCATGGCATATTTCATAATTAAAAACAATAATATTATTTCATTTGATTGATTTTTTTTTAATTATTGTACAAACAGATGACATACAGATAGCGCGCGAGTTGAATGCCGTCGGGGCCTGAGGTGAAGAGCGGGAGCATCTCCCCCCGCCGTCCGCACGCCGCGTCTCGCGCGCCTTCAGTTTAGTGCTGTGCTGTCCTTGACAACTATCATACGCTTGCTGTGTTATCGCGTTAAGATAAAGTTGCAGCCGCGTGTTATTTTTGTTTTTAATTATGTCTGATCCGTGTACGTCAAGTTCTGTTACAAAAAAACGAGTTTTTATTCATCGCCAAGCACGGGAAATGGCGAAAAATGTTCTAGACATGTGTGTTGAAGAAAGGCAGAACAACAATTTAACATTCACATTAAATAATGCTTACGATCGCGCAAGCCGTTACACTGGACTTTCAAAGAGAACATTGTCTGCAATTCAAAATGAAGCCAAAAAAGGGCCTCTTTGTTCGCCTTCTAAAAAGAAAAGACAGTGTAACAAGAAGACAAATTTAAACGTCGATGATTTTGATCGAGATGTTATACACAGAATTATTGAAGAATTTTATTTAACTAAAAAAATTGTTCCGACCTGCATTAAACTCCTCGCAGCTATTCGAGAAAAAATCGAGTTTCCATGGGGAGTGACGAGTTTAAGAAAATTGTTAAAAGACATGGGATATAGATGGCTTAAATGTCAGAATAAACGTAGAATTTTGGTGGAGAGGCCAGCTGTCGCATATGCACGGTCAATTTATTTGCGGAAAATTCGTCAATATAGGCAAGAAGATCGAAATATTTTTTTTCTCGATGCAACATGGGTAGACAACAACCTCACATTTAAAAAATGCTGGAGAAATGAAATGATCGACGCCGTGTTGACGGATACAAGCTCCACGAACAGGCTCATTCTTGTCCACGCAGGATCGAGAGGAGGGTTTTTAAATGGTGCAAAGTTACTTTTTAAAGCTGGTACTACGTCAGGTGATTATCACGGACAGATGAACAGTGTTAATTTTGAGACGTGGGCCACTGATATGTTAATCCCAAATCTACCACAAACCAGCGTTGTTGTGATGGACAACGCACCGTATCGTAGTGTACAAGAAAATAAAGTCCCAACAAAGTCCAGCACGAAATCAGTAATGTTGGAATGGTTAACCAAGAACAATATCGAAGCTTCACTTACTATGAGAAAAGATCAGCTCTTTCACTTGGTTCAGTTACATAAACCTACGGAAAAATCTTTCAAAATCGATGAATTCATCAGAAGTCAAGGCCATATCGTAGTAAGACTACCACCATACATGTGCGACCTCAACCCTATTGAGTTGGCTTGGGCAAAAGTAAAAAGAATTGTAAGGCATCACAATGTTACTTCTGATTTCTCCCTAAAAAGGTTAAAAGAAGTTACGGAGCTGGCTCTCTCTCAGGTCACAGAGGAAGATTGGCGTGGCTTCGACGATCACGTCATAATTTTAGAAGAAAATTATTGGCAAAGAGATGGATTAATGGAAGATACCATAGATCGATTCGTAATTGAGGTCAGCGATGGTGAGGATAGTGACACCGATTCAAACATGTCTGCCATTTCAGAATCTGATGCTGCATAAATTATAATTTTTTTTTATTGATTTTAATGTGTAAAATAATAAAAAATGTGTGATATTATTACCTTGTTTTTTTCTAAACTTAAAACGCTAAACTTAAAACAATGTTGAAATTTATCGACATATTGTCATCATTAATACTAATTAGGTCACAGCACTATCGCATTCCTGAGCTCTGCATTCAACTCGCGCGCTATCTGTAGTTGAGAAAATATGATCATTGATTGACCTCTTAGAATATAAGAAAAAGAAAAGAATTTATTTCTCGATAAATGTTGGAGATATTCTTATGGTGATTTCACTAAAAATACATACTAAGGCCACTCTTTCGAAATAAAAATAATGTTATTACTTTTATTATAGTTTATTCATTTATTTTTCGAAATCCCAAAAATACGATGAAAAATGTATTAGAATGCTATGGAAGTTTGATAAGTAAGAGAACTGATGGGATATATTGTCCCATGATCAAAAATCCTGTTTTCAGCGTCAAAAAAAATCTAGACATGTCTTTACATGTCCCTGATACCAAATTTAGTGATTTAAAGCAAATTTTCTAACTAATTAGTACATTTTAATCTGCAGTCCTGGCACTGCACCCCCCTGCCGGTTCAAAAGGGTTAAACAATGCCGGAAATTGGCCTACGAAATGGCCAAAATCAATAATATCGAAGTACCTCTTTCCTGGGAAAGCCAAGAAATGGCGGGCAGAGACTGGCTACGTGGGTTCAGAAAAAGACATCCAGAGATGTCTCTGCGGAAACCAGAGCCTTGCAGTTTAGCCAGGGCGACCGCTTTCAATAAAGAAAATGTGTCGCGATTTTTCAATAACCTACAAGATGTTATGAGCCGCCACCCAGACTTTGCAAATGGTAACAGGGTTTACAATCTGGACGAAACGGCGACCACAACGGTTCAACGCCCTCAGAGGGTAATGGCACGTAAAGGACAAAGCGTTTCAAAAATAACAAGTGGCGAGCGTGGAGTGTTGGTTACAACCTGTAGTATTGTGAATGCCTTAGGACAAGCCATACCTCCAGCTCTGGTATTTCCTAGAAAAAATTATAAGCCTCACATGCTGCGTGGAGCTCCACCCGGATCACTTGGCCTTGCCACCCCGACAGGGTGGATGAATGGCTTTTTATTCGTTGATGTTATGAAACACTTCATCAAACATGTTGCTGCTTCTAAAGACAACCCGGCACTGCTTATCCTCGATAATAATGAGAGCCATCTCTCCATAGAGGCAGTTGAACTTGCAAAATCTTCTGGCGTAACGATTTTGACTCTGCACCCACACACTACTGCCAAATTACAGCCATTGGACGTTGGCCTTAACGGACTATTTAAAACATTTTATAATGCGGCAGTCGATGCATGGCTGTTACGTAATCCCGGCAAGTCCTTTACTATATATGAAATCGCAGAGTGTGTGGGTGAAGCATATTTGCGGGCTATGACATCGTTAAACATCACATCAGCATTTAAAAAATGCGGTATTTTCCCGTATGATGAGAATATATTCACTGAAATAGACTTTTTACCGAGTTCAGTCACCGATCGGCCAATGCCAAGTATTGATAATGAAGGAATTACAGATGCAGAAAGCTCAACTGACGCAGAAGACGAGATAGCTCACGCAAACGAAAAGGAAAAATCACCTCAATCAATCAATCGCTATAGCGTCAATAATTCTCCTTCGATAATGGACGATACATCTGCTGCCGCTCCGACATCTACAGCTATGGCTCCAGAAAAAAAGCCTCACATGTCACTTGATGCACCAAGTATTAAAGCTTGCTTGGAGGTATCCAAGCAAGCTTTAATATCTCCACAAATGTTTAGGCCACCAATAAAAGCAGGACCACGCAAAAATACCAAAAGACGTAGACAAGCCGGAAGAAGTCTGATTGCTACTGATACCCCAGAAAAGGACGCATTGGCAGCAAAGAAAAAAACAAAAATTGAAAAGAATAAAGTTAAAAAAGTTAAAACAAAAACAGAAAAGAACAAAATAAAAAAAATAAAACAAGATTTGTTTGAAAAAAATAAAAAAACTAAGAAAAACTTACCTGCGGTTCCCTCGTCATCTGACGATGAAGACGACGTCGTCTTTCAATGTAGTGGTTCGTCTTCTGGTGGAGAACAGTTCGTCACCGAATCAGATGAAGACGAAATTGTTCTAAACAACAATTTTCCTCCTTTGAAACAGAAGCTTCGTTTGGAAGACTATGTCATTGTACAGTTTAAGTCCAAAAACGAAAATATCTACTATATCGGCCAAATTTTAGAAATGAGTCATATAGATTCAAAACCAGCAACATCCATTTTTTTCATTATGGCAACTTTGAATGTAGTCTGAAAGCGTTTTTCTTTTTTTATGTAGGCATGTAAAATGAAAGTAGCAAAAGCATCAATATCCTATACAAAACAGACGTTCAATCGTGAGCGTAGAAGCAAATACAGCAATATCCCAACTGACAGGTACAAAGGCAGCATTATCCCTTTCGACCAATCAGAGCACAGTATTTCGCCACCATTAGTATGGCGACTTTGTTGTTTTTGTTGCAGTGCGTTCCTAATTAATTATTGATTTAAATAGGAAAATAGTGGTAATTTGAAAAGGAACTAGAAAAATCTTCAAGATGGAATGTTTTCCTAGCCCTTGTAGTAGTAAAAATTCCCGGAAAAGGAAAGCAACCCCCGAAACATGGAAGAGAAACGTGGCCAAAAAAAAGCGGTAAGTACAGGACGACTACAGCAAATTGGTACTTGAACGGTTTTTTTTCAAATTGATGATTCGTGATACGTTTGAAGCTATTGTTTGATGCTATATTTTTTTGTGGTCTACATTGGTTACAGACCGATAGATTGTAAACGTATGTAGTGACTTTATCGGAAGATGGATTTAGTTTTCATTTAGTGATTTCTTATAAAGACAAGGTTTTTAGGGTTTCGTAGCCAAATTAAAAAAGGAACCCTTATAGATACGTCATGTCTGTCTGTCCGTCGTATGGCACAGCCACCTTAAAACTTGGTATGTAGATGAATTTTGTGAACCGCATTAAGATGATTACACAAAAATAGAAAAAAAAAAACAATTTTTTTTTCATCATGCCCATAAGTGAGGTGTATCTATAGAAAGGTCTTCGAAAATGATATTGAGGTTTCTAATATAAATTTTTTTCGAAACTGTATAGTATAGTTTGCGCAAGTGACATTTCCTTATTCAAAAAATGTGTGTCCTCCTCTGCAACTTCTAAAATAAGAGAAAGATAAAACTGAAAAAAATTATATGGTGTACATTACCTTGTAAACATTCAACAAAATTTGGTTTGAACCAGATCTACTAAGCAGTTTTTCTTAATAAATAAAATAAATTAAAACATCGATCAAAGTTACAATGATCTACAAGAAATTTTATATTATGATACCTGCTGCTACGGAACCCTTCAAGAGCGAGTCCGACTCGCACTTGGCGGCTTTTTGTTCATATTGAACTCCTGTTCTTAAGAAGGCTTTTACTGTACAGACACTGCCTTGTTACAGTTTTATACTGGCATTTATATTATCTTCGACTATTAATGAGTAAGTAGGTTTTTAATATTCAACAAAGATGCATTATGTAAATTTTATTTTGTTCTAGATATTCAGCAAAGGAACTTCCCAAAAGATTGCAGTGTCACCATAAAAAAACCTTTAAATGCATGTCTTTGAAAATGAGTGACCTTAAATCATTTTTTGATAATTTTTATGAAAAGCCAGAAAAGAAAACGCAAGATGCTTTCATATTAAAACACTGTAAAGCTAAAAAAGTAATGCGACGGCGTACGACCAGCAAAAAATATACGGAACAAAAATTTCAGACTAAGTATTATATTTACAGTCAGACAGAAAAAAAGAAAGTGCAAGTTTGCCAAAGCTACTTTTTGACAGTTTTGCAAATTACCAAGTATAGAGTGCACAGTGTCATGAAGGAATACTATGAGAAAGGTAAACTTTTACAAGTAACGAGAGGAGGTGATCGTGTTTCTCATAAAAATGCCCATAAAATGGAAGCAGTCATGAAATTTATAAACTCTATTCCATGTACAGAGCCCCATTACTGTCGTGGCAACACCAAAAGATGTTATTTGGCTTCCGGATTATCCATAAATAAATTGTGGAAGCTATATGATTCACAAGCTACTGATGACCTAAAAGTGAAAAAATGTTACTTCCGACATATTTTTAACACAAAATATAATCTTGGTTTTGGGACTCCAAGGACGGATGTGTGTGCTACCTGTCTTAGATTTTCTTCAGAATCAAAACGTGTTAAAAATGATGAAGACAAAAACAATTTATTCACAAAGCAAAGACTGCATAAGTTGCGAGCTAAAGCATTTTTTAAAAAAGCTCAAGAAGAAAAGCCAGGCTTAAAAATATTTTCGTTTGATTGTGAAAAAAATTTAAATTTACTTAAAGTCCCAGACCAAGTGGCGTACTATCATAGAAACATTTATTTGTATAACTTCACAATCGTTGAAGGGTCTTCGAAGAGCAAACTTCTTCCAGGTAACGTGTTTGCCTATTGCTGGACGGAGAATACTTTTCCAAAAGCTGCCAATGAAATTGCTTCAGCCCTATATCACCGTCTCAATAATAGTGACTTATCATCGTGCCATACTCTAAGACTTATGGCAGATGGCTGTGCAGGGCAGAACAAAAATACAATCATGCTAGGAATGCTATGTAAATGGATGACTGAAGCTCCACAAAACATTAAAACAATAGAGTTGGTTTTCCCAGTAGTTGGCCATTCTTACATACCCCCTGACAGGGTCTTTGCTAAGATTGAAAAGGAAGTGCGCCTGCAGGAAGTAATAAACAGCCCTCAAAAATACTTAGATATTGTTTCTGAATTTAGCACAGTTACCAATCTCGGAACCAATGACTGTAAAGTCTATGATTGGAAAACTGCTTCACAGCAGGTTTTCAAACCTGTCAGCAATTGGCATTTCAAATTTAAACAATGCAAGCGTTACATTTTGAAACGCTCTAAAAAACAAGGAAATGTTTTGATTCAAGGTCACCTTCACTACCAGACGGATGATGGTGTTTCTAAAAACATTAATAAGCAAGGAAAAATAAGTAATATCGTCATGATCGTAGAACAGTGTCGGTTTTGACAGAATACCCAAAAATGAAATTTTTGCTTAGTTCGATAGTAAATAATAGGAAATATTATATTTTGATCAGAAAAAATTTTTTTTTTGTATAGTTTAGAAATTACACAGCCAGTATACTGACGGATTTCATTAGCGGTCGAAGAAAAACGGCGGGTGTGCGTGTTCGTCTATCTACTACGCGCGGGGCTTCCCCAGCACCCCCTCCCGCATCCGACGAAGCCGCGCATTCGTCACTATTCGTTGAACTACCACGCGTTCCGCGTGATTTTTGTTATTGTTTCGAAATTATTTGTGTTTACTAAAGTTATATTGTTTTTGGTTTGTAATTCGTTGTTCAAATGTTAGAATGGGTTCCAAAATGAAATCTGGAAGGTCTAAATTTATGATAAGACTAGTGGAAGAACGATCTCAAAAAGAGAAAAAACCACCATTAAAGGATGATAACCAAAATTATTACGAAAGTGACGAGGATTGCATACCAGGAACTCCAGGCAAGTAAATTAATTAGTTGGAACTATTACTTTTACTAATTTCAATCATTTTTACCAAAATATCACAAGAAGGATAGTTAATTCGTCGATTTTGATTATCCGTCACTCTTCTACGGATTTTTATTTATCAATTTGAGATTCAATTGTTTTATAAAATATTTGATGCACTGACAGTAGAGTATAATTGTTGACTTTGTAATGTTATTATAACTATGATTGAAAATTGGTAGTATAGGTAACTATACAACATTTTCCTACGGACAAGACAGTGACGGATGGTCACAACCGACGATATTCTGCGCACACGGTTTTGTATTTGAGTGTCGTATGTGTGCTTCCCACTTTCTTCTTGGAATTCAAATCTACATCCGTCTTTTTTCTAGTACGAAAAATCTGTTTTTAATTATTTTGTTATAATTTTTATGCAAGTATTAACTTCATTTAATTCATTATTGTTTGAGTAAAAAAAAAAAATTTTGCACTAACAATAGAGTTATTTTCATACCTACATTATTTACAGAACACTAAACATTTAAAATAAAGTTTTAAACACCCACACATATTTTAATTATTTTTTTCAGAATGCCATTCACCATTACCGCTAAGAGCGCATAATATAATTGAAAAAATGCATGAAATTTGTAAGGACGTCTTTGAAGATGACGTCATACTCGTACCTGAAACAAGTAAGAAACCAACAGACAAAGAAAATTTAAATCTGAACACGCAGTCACCGAATTCCATTCTAAAAGAAGATCATTTTATGCCAGTGGAACAAATTGAGTGTCCATATTTACTTCCAGCAGAATATAATCAGCAATGTGTTGAATCCTTAAATATCGACTCAGCCCCAACTCCGTTAGATACCTCTACCTTCATCTCCGAAGTATCCCCTCTTCCTCAACCGACATCACTAACTAATGACAACTTGCAAACACCTATGCCATCACCAGCAAAAAACCATACAGAATTATTATGTGACGATGTATTTTGTCCGACTCACGATTATGCCAATTATATTAACTGTCCATCTGTCAACACAGTTGCGTCCTCATGCATGTCATCTCCAGCTCCTGTCGTTCGGTGTAGGGGTAAAAAACGTCTCCGCCATTATAATGACTGGGTAGAAGTTAAAAGAAAACGCCTAAAAAATGAGGGCAAAACCTACCGCTCTAAAAAGGGTAAAACTATTTTAGAGAAAACTATGGGCAGATCCTGCACTTGTCGATATAAATGTGACACTAAGTTAACTGTTGAAGAAAGACAGGATGCTTTTGAAAAGTTTTGGAAATTAGGCAGTCGGGAGAAACAATGGCTTCATGTTGCAAACTATACTACTAAAGAAAAAAAGAAAAGAGGGCTTCAAAGAGATTTAAAGCATAATCGTCAATTTACGTACAAGTATTATTTGCCAAAGAATTTATCCAAAGTAGAGGTTTGTAAAAAAATGTTTTTAAATACCTATTCGGTTAGCGAACGATTGGTTCGAACAGCTTGGGATAAATATGACGGGAGCACTTCGGTAGAAACAGACATGAGAGGGAAGCATATAAATCATAAAAAGGTTGTAGACGATGAAATGACAATGTCAGTTTGCGCCCATGTGAATTCGTTTGCACCTGTAGAGTCTCACTATAATAGGGCAGCATCGAAAAGACTGTATTTAGATGGAAGTTTGAGCATCGCTCGTATGTATAATTTGTACAAAGAATGGCCGGATCTCCCAAAATATTCAAACAAAGCTACTAGCCTCAGGCAATATAGAGATATTGTTAATAGCCATTTCAATTTGAGCTTCCATGTACCGAAAAAGGATACCTGCGACCAGTGTCATAGTTTCAAACACACAGAAAACCCATCCGAAGAGCTTAAAGCACAGTATTCCAAACATCAGAGCAACAAAACTTTGTCCAGAGCTATCAAAAACAGAGACAAAACTGACGCACTTGATGGTCGTGTTGCTTGCGCAACCTTTGATTTCCAAAAGGTACTATCCTGTCCTCATGGGCAGATGAGCATACTATATTATAAAAGAAAACTGTCCTGTTATAACTTCACTATATATGATATGGCTGAGAAGCAAGGCTATTGTTATATGTGGGATGAAGGTGTAGCTAAACGTGGGGCAAATGAAGTAGCCAGTTGCGTTTATGACTTCATAAGAAAATATTATTTACAAAAGGGTATAAAAGAGTTTCGGTTCTGGTCTGACAATTGTGCAGGCCAGAATCGAAACCGAATAGTATTTTACATGTATGCTCATGCGGCCAAAGAATTTGGTGTGACAATAACACACAGATTTCTTGAGAAAGGGCACACTCAAAATGAAGGGGATTCCGTCCATAGTGTAATTGAAAGGGCTGCTGAACATAAAATCATTTACACTCCGGACGAATGGAAATTGCTTGTGCGGTGGGCTAAGGTAACAGGTGAATCTTATGAAGTCATAGACGTAAACCAGTCAATGATTTTTGATTTGAAAGATAAATTAAAAAATAACAACTGGGTTAAAAACACAGATAACCATAAAGTTACATGGACAGGCATCAAAGAAGTGAATGTCGAAGAAACTCAGAGTAATAAGATTCGTTATAAGTACGCCTTAAATGATGATTACATGACGCTGGTCCTTCGAAAGGAGACTAGAAATTATAATACCCCGATCTTATGCGAAGCTTACTCCAACCCAATTCCCATCAGTAACGACAAGTACAACGATCTTATTAGTCTTTGCAATTCAGGTATCATACCCAATAAGTACCATGATTTCTTCAAAAATTTAACTCGTGGGCGAAAGGTTTCTGATAATGATGATGAATCTGAATAGGTAAACCAAGTACCTATTGGTTAAAAAGATTGTTGTTACTCATTGCCACGGCATTGTTTTCTTTTCCTTTCTTAATATAATTTTGATCTCGTTGTTCCTTTTTTGTGATTACCTACTTATTGTGATTTGTGATGATCGTTTTATTAGTATTGTTAAATACAGATATAATTTTATTATAGGTATGGTACTTACCATACCATAGATATTGCTAACAAATAAGAATAAGTATCATAATTATCTATGTAAAAGATGCCAAAGTGTTGAGACTTATTTTAGCTTTAGTACATCTTTTTTAGTATTTTTAAGCAGGTACTTTACAAGAGTAAGTATTGTTACTTACTCTTCAATTCTTTATTGTAAAGTTCATAAAAGCTATTATGAAGATTACATTATATATAAACTTAATTTATCTAACTACTTAAGTAGATAAAATAATAAAAATGATTACATACTTTTTAAATCATATTTTATTTTTACAAAAATATTTCACATCATTAAACATCCGTCAAAATATTTCGTCGTATGTTGGTAGAATATGAGTGTAAAGCAAGATCCGTCAAATTATTAATGTATATTTCCGAAGAACAATGTCGGTTAAGATTATGCAACTGCTTTGACTTCGAAGTAAAACGAAGCATGTGAATTTTCTCGAAAACTACACAATTATTGTGTATTATTGCCATTATATCTTAAAAAGAATCCTTTTTATTAGATGCATGCACATTTTTAGCACTGTTGATCTTAAATTAAAAAAGATATGACAAAAAAACAGTTGAAAAAACTTAGAATGGCCGCCACGTAAAGTTAGACATACAACAGATCCGTCACTGTTCTACGATCATGACGATATGATACAACCCACTGAAATAAACCCCACAAACATTGTATCAGCTAAAAAGAAGAAGGATATTTTAAAAGTCATTGGGGGGATGAATGGGAGGAAAATGATGATTTAGAGTTTTTCAAAACTTTATCGCTTTGTCTGGACGAAGTTGATCATGAAAATGAGGAACATGCCCATGATGTAGAACTATGTGAGATGCAAGAAGAAGTAGATGATTTACATGTATGACTGATCTTTAATTTGATTTTGTTTGATTTAATCTTGTCTAATGTGATCTTTAATTTGACTTTTTTTCATTAAAGTTTATTTTCATATTAAATTTTATTTCTTTCTTCAAGACTACCTGTTTGTCCCGGTGTCGCCCGTGGTACATATTTGACCCATGTTACTCAAAAGTAAAGTACCTTTGGGATGGTGAAAGAATTTTTAAAATAGGTCTATTAATTTTTGAGTTTATTTATAACTAACATATAAACACAAATTTTTCCTTTTTATAAAATTAGTATAGCATTATACAGGGTGACTGGTAATTCGACCTATTCCTTGAAAGGGGTTATACTAGAGTTCATTTGCAACAATTTTGCCCCAGTTAACTGGGGGTCGAAAATCGCTTGTTTTCGAGTTATCTCATTTTTAAGATTTTTTTGAAAAAATCCATTTTTCCACCTAAAACTGACAATTGTGAAAAAAATACTCCACTCTCTGCACTAAGTAAGCATTTTTCTAATAGCTGATGAATGAGCGACTACATTAAACTAAAATACATGTGTAAAATACCCGAAACCACTGAAATAAAAGGTTATAAACCGCACGACAAAATTTTTTTATTTGGATTTCGTTTCAATCCAAAGAGGATTACTTAAAAAAAATGTATCACACTTGGCGTACAAATTACGGAAATAACTTCCTCAATTCCTAAACTTTCCAAAAAGGTGCAAATGTTGTCTACTTTGACAAGAGTTTGAAAAAAATTGTTAACAATGGCAGAGCAGGTAGCGGATTTCCTAGAAGCGAACCTTACAAGATGCCGATTTGCTTTTGTCTCTTTCATTTTATTGCTTACATTGTTTCTCTTTTGTAAGTATTCGGGAATGTTTGTACTAAGGTTCACAATCGAGGCCCACTCATTCGCTCAATTCATTAAGTAATCAGTTAGTTTCAACCATCTTGGAGTTCGGACGTGTCGTTGTTAACTAACTTAAATTCTGCGCTAAAACAGCTTCCTTTTCAAATGGCTGCTTACCAAAATGAAGAATACGCGGATATCATGTATTGTTACGGGTTTTGTGATGGTGACGCTGCTGCTGCTCGAAGAGACTATCAAAGACGTTTTCCTACCCGCCGTTTACCTGATGTCAGCGTGTTTGGTACGACATATCGGCGCATTCGAGAAACGGGATCGGTTCGACGTCGCCAAACCGACGCTGGTAGACCTAGCGTTAGTGATCCAATCGAAGAGGAGCAAATTTTGCAGTGTTTTCAAGCAGACGGCACTACTTCAACAAGAATTGTGGCTAGGCAGCTTGGTATGTCTCAGTGGAAAGTCTGGTTCACTCAGCACACAGCACGGCAGTATCCATTCCATTACACGCCAGTACAAGCTATCGAGGAGGGAGATCCTGTCAGAAGGATGGATTTCTGCAGATTTCTAATAAATGCAGACATTGAAGACCCTGAGTATCTAAAAACAATCTTGTGGACAGATGAATCGAACTTCGACCGTGATGGTATTACAAACTATCATAATCTGCATTTTTGGGCCCCTAAAGGTCAGAATCCGAGAAAATCTAACGAAGGAGCTCACCAGCACAGATTCTCACTTAATGTGTGGATGGGAATCGTGCACAATAATTTAATCGGGCCATTCTTTCTGCCGGCACGCCTAACCGGCATCGCCTATGAAAACTTTTTAAGAGAAGAGTTACGTCCGCTGCTGGAGGATGTGCCGCTTACCACAAGAACAGCTTTGGTGTATCAACATGATGGCTGCCCAGCCCACTATTACCGGGGCGTGCGACAGTGGATGGATGAGAACTATCCACTGAGATGGATTGGTCGAGGCGGCCCGATCCCTTGGCCGGCTAGGAGTCCCGATCTAACCCCATGCGACTTCTACATTTGGGGTCATATGAAGACATTGGTGTATCGTACACCTATCTCTTCTCAAGAAGAATTAAGAGAGAGGATTTTGGCAGCTGCCCAACAAATTAAAGACACGCTTTCAACTCGAGTGACAGTAAGCGAAGTACGTCGCAGGCTTCGTGCTTGCATACGTAACGGAGGAAGACAATTTGAGCAAGACTTGTGATTTTTAAATGTAAAACTTTAAAACAAAATTTGTAATTTCATATGATTAGGTACTAAACATTATTATTTTACTCTTTTTTTTATTTTCACCAAACCAATAACTTTTCGAATAAAATTCACATCTGCGTGTTTAATAAGGTTTATTTTCCAAACTTGAACTAAAGTACACAACTTTTGCATCTTTTTGGAAAGCTTAGGAATTGAGGAAGTTATTTCCGCAATTTGTACGCCAAGTGTCATAAATTTTTTTTGAGTAATCCTCTTTGGATTGAAACAAAATCCAAATAAAAAATTGTTGTCTTGCGGTTTATAACCTTTTATTTCGGTGGTTTTGGGTATTTTTCACATGTATTTTAGTTTAAAGTAGTCGCTCATTCATCAGCTACTAGAAAAATGCTTACAGAGTGCAGAGAGTGGAGTATTTTTTTCACAATTGTCATTTTTAGGTCGAAAAACGGAAATATTCAAAAAATTCTTAACCCGGCGTCGATGACGTGAAAATAATTACGGCGTCGATGACGCTGGGTCACCATGACCCGAATTTTAGTGATGGTTTGTACCAAAACTGGGAGGATTATCTTGATTTTGAAAATAATTTGTTATCTAAGGGTTCTTCTGCATAAGGAAAAATATAAATAATACCAGTATATTTCATGAATATTTTTTTTATTATTTTACTCAAAAACACATGCAAAATCAACTACGAAAACATAACTAACGTATTTCTAAATTTTTTGGCAATGTAACCTTATTAATATATATAACTATTAATCATACATGTATATAGAGAGATCATAAGAACATTTAGTAATAATAATAATAATCTAACAGTCTTCAAACTCCTCATTCATTGACATGGAAGTGCTGCAATTATTGCAGTATGAAATTACATGGTCCGGACATATGTAAATTTTGCACGATGCACAGGTGTGAGATGTTTTCTTGTCCTTTTTAGACGGACATACCTGACATCTCCTGCGAGTTCCTGGAACCTTTTCAGGAGGTTCATCAATAGGTTCACCTGTGAAATCAGCAATTCTTTTACGTAATTGTCTAGGTAAATTCACACGTGTCTTGCGGACTTGTAAATGATCTTGAATCAAATCAAGCCCAAGGTTTTTCAGAAACTGTCGCCGTTTTATATGAGTATCGTTATTGTTAGCTAGATATATTATGTTTCCATTTATGCCCGCTATATTTAGCATAGCAAAAAAAGTCGTCAGAGGCCATCGTTTTGAGTTTCTGCTCACATTGTAAATAGCGCTAAGTTCGTCCGCTACATCCACGCCACTCTTGGTAGAATTATAATAAGTTATAATTTCAGGTTTCCTCTGATCTCCTGTAGACTCGTCAATTTTAGCATCATGGTGCAAACTTGAAATCAAGAGAACGACTTTGTTTTTCTTTGGAACGTAAGAGACCATAGTCATATTTTTTTGATGTCCAAACATGGAGGAACTTGGCTGTTTTCCTTTCGTTGTTTTAAATTTAGGTGGGATTTGGGTTTTGTTTTTGCGTAAAGTACCGACTGAAGTCAGCTTGTGTTCTCGCAGGAGATGAGATACCAATTCGTAACTTGTGAACCAGTTATCAAAGGTTACATTTCGGTGAGTTTTGGAGATAGGTAAAACAAGGCGATTGACTACGTCAAACGGTTTGTTGCTAGCTGAGAATGGTCCATCTGGCTGCTTACCGGGGTATATTTCCAAGTTTTTCACGTAGAATACCTTTGAATCCACCAGGGCAAATATTTTTATACCGTATTTTGCCGGCTTTGATGGTATATATTGTCTGAACCTGCACCGACCTCTGAAGGATACTAACATTTCGTCAATAGTACAGTTTTCTCCTGGCGAATACATCTTTTGACACTGTTCAACAAAGGCTTCAAATTCAAAAATGTCACGTATTGGTGCTAAATTATCAACTTGCTGTCTTTGAACACGTGTAGACTTGTCATCAAAGCGTAGGCAACTCTGTATGAAATAGAATCGCTGCATTGACATAGTAAGTCTAAAAACTTCAACACCTGTACCATCATTTTTCCACAAATCGCTCAAATTTTGTCTGTTCGAACGATAAAATCCAGCAATATACAAAAGTCCAAAAAATGATTTCAATTCACTAAGTTCGACAACAGTCATATATCTACGTTTACTTATATCTGCACACAATGCTATCCTTTCTTGTATATGTGAATTGGTGTGCATCTGAATCTTACACAGCATATCATTGGTTATGAATAAATTCCAGCATTCCGTTACACTTTTAGCTCCTTGAGCTACATGTCTTAAACCAGGTAATTCAGATATAATATTTTCTGATCTTGTACGTACATTTGGTCGTTCTGGTGCTTTCTGCCACAGCGTCCCGTCCTTTCCCTTGTAATTATTTCGAGGTAGTTGATTTCGTAAAGTTGCAAGATCAATATTGTCTTCTGATGAATCCTAGTCTGTATCCGTAGCGCTTGTACATTGTTCAGTGTCGCTATTCTCACTGCGTTCAGATATGTGGTCTACAATGTCGACATCCGAAGCGTCACCTTCTTCTTCAGATTCTGATTCCTCTAACACTGCTAAAATTCTCTCCGGATGGTTAATCAGTGCCATTTTCACCAAAAATCTAAAAAGGAACAAAATAAAATAAACTAAAACAGCAAATAAAAAAATTGAAGGTAAATTACAAAAAAAATACGCCGTCGATGACGCTGGGTCATATTTACCCGTTTTTACTTCACGCACGTGTATCTCCTTCCGCGAGTAGCGTCGCACTAAGCACACCGGCGGTGCGGGTCAAGGGGGGGTGTATCTCCAGCTATATGAACACTCAAGTCAATTGGTTAGCGGAAAAAATAAATATGTTCGTTTCAAGTCACCTCGGGTCATTATGACCCAGCGTCATCGACGCCGGGTTAAAAATGAGAGAACTCGAAAACAAGCGATTTTCGACCCCCAGTTAACTGGGGTTCGAAACTAAACTAAATTGTTGCAAATGAACTCTAGTATAACCCCTTTCAAGGAATAGGTCGAATTACCAGTCACCCTGTATATTAATAAAATTTATATATTTACTTATATTATATACTTACGAGCGTTAGCCCGCGACTTTCTCCGCACAAATTATATACCCTGTGAGTTATTGCGATATAATATTTAATATAATATTATTTTGTTCCACTATGGTTTCAAATAGCGATGTAACGATACCGATATAATCGGCAGGCCGATATATCGGCATCGCCGATTTAAATACAGCCGATACACAGTTTGAAAAGCGCGCGAAAAGAACGACGCGCTCGCGGCCACGTTACCACTCCGTCTCAGAGGACGGGGCGAAGGGCGCCCGCCAGCGAAACGGCAACGCGGTTAACGGTCGTCACTCGTCAGTGTTTGCTTGCTTAGTTTTGGCACCGCGTTGTAATGTTTTTCGGAGAATTTACGTGTCGTCGCCGCTATTCATGATTTTGTCGGTTTTTGAGTGAAGTGAGGACTGTAATACAGTTATGTACGATAAATAAAATGGCGACTCCTTTAAAACATAGAAGTAGCATCTGGAATCATTTTCAAATAAAACAGGATGATGACACAAAAGCGACTTGTTTATATTGCATTGTCAGCGTTTCTCGTGGTAGCAAAGCAGTTTCATCGAAGGGCTTCACGACATCTAATATGTGGACACACGGGAAGCGCTATCACGAAAAGGAGTTGGAAAAAGACACCCCAGGTACAACCCCTCAAGCGCCGACGGTGGTCCGCCACCTAAAAAACAAGCTACTTTGAAGCACATTTTGGAAAAAAGTGTCATGTAGGATACCGATGACCCTAGAGCAAAAGCGATCACGAAAACAATAGCTGAACAAATATGTGTAGACATGGAGCCGTTTGACTTAGTAAATAAACTGGGGTTTCAACGCACTATTAAGCAGTTTTGCCCGAAATAAAAGATGGTTTCTCGTCCCCATATTTCGGAAAATGTAATACCAGACATGTACTGCCGTGTAAGAACCAGAAATTGAGTGAAATAAATACAATTGTTAAAAATTTTTACTGAGGTTTTTTTAACTCAGAAGTGGCATGTACAAGCCTACAACCGCTACAAGCAGTTCTGACAAATACCTACACAAAAATTTTCTTCAATAAACGGCATTATGGGACGTAAGTCACGTTCCAACAAGAGGTCGGACTCAACACAGAAGAGAAAGCGAAGTCGCGGCATTACAGGAAGCCGTAAGGATGTGGATACTCACAGCTAGGTACTCTAGAAGTCTGTCGAGTCGAGAAACCAGGAGCAGGTCTCGTGAGCGTCGGCACTCACAACACCGAAGGAGACGCAGTAGGACAAGTCGGCGACGTCAACGCACCAGGTCAGCTAGTGACAACGAACGCAGAAGCAGGTCATATAAACGACGCCGGCACCGTTCTCGTAAGAGGAACCCTCGTGATGTGAGCAGGGACAGTTTAAAAAGTGAGTTTCATCGTGATCATCATAGTAATGATACATTGCATATCTTGTCAGAATTAGAAAAAAACTTAGTTCTCGACCGGAAGGGAATAAGTTTCCCATGCTGGGTAAGTTATTAGCCGCATTGAAAAGAGTGTTACGATATGTAAAACAAACTTTAGATTATAAATAAATTTACAAATGTGACAAAGGAGGTCTTGAGGGTGATTGTGATGCCGATTGGGGGGTGATCCTACCGACAGAAAGTCCACTTCAGGCTATTTATTTTAGTTTTCTGATTGTTTAGTGTCATGGTGCTCAAAGAAACAAGTGTCTGTAAGTTTGTCTTCGACAGAGGCTGAGTACGTTGTCATCAGTGTGGCAGCAAGTGAAGCTAGTTGGCTAATTAATGTTATAAATGATTTTGGTTTCCAAAATGTATGGCCAGTAAATATGTATTGTGACAGTCAGTCTACCATGTCGGTTGCAGGTACAGAGTCTGTTCGACGTTTAAAACATATTGATATTTTTCAATCTTTAATTTGATTTAATTTGATATTGATATACGTTACCATTTTGTAAAAGAACTGATAAGAATGTTAAAACTAGTGAGCAACCAGCTGATATATTCACAAAGGCATTAAATAAAGATTCATTAGTAAGGTGTTTGAGGTGGTTTCAGTTCATACAAAAGTTTGACGCACAATACGCGTAGACGGAATTAATAAAAGTAATATTTTATATATATATGGAAAAATAGTTTAGAAAATCTAATTGCCGCGTCACAAATAACATTTGCAATTTATAATATAATTACGAAGATATAAAGCTTTGACGGCCCGGTAGCACAGTCTGTAGTGAACCTGCCTGCTGTGCCGAGGGTCGCGGGTTCGAATCCCGTAAGGGACAAATATTTATATGATGAATATGAATATTTGTACCCGAGTTATGGATGTTTGTATCTACAGGGTGACTGGTAATTCGACCTATTCCTTGAAAGGGGTTATACTAGAGTTCATTTGCAACAATTTTGCCCCAGTTAACTGGGGGTCGAAAATCGCTTGTTTTCGAGTTATCTCATTTTTAAGATTTTTTTGAAAAAATCTATTTTTCCACCTAAAACTGACAATTGTGAAAAAAATACTCCACTCTCTGCACTAAGTAAGCATTTTTCTAATAGCTGATGAATGAGCGACTACATTAAACTAAAATACATGTGTAAAATACCCGAAACCACTGAAATAAAAGGTTATAAACCGCACGACAAAATTTTTTTATTTGGATTTCGTTTCAATCCAAAGAGGATTACTTAAAAAAAATGTATCACACTTGGCGTACAAATTACGGAAATAACTTCCTCAATTCCTAAACTTTCCAAAAAGGTGCAAATGTTGTCTACTTTGACAAGAGTTTGAAAAAAATTGTTAACAATGGCAGAGCAGGTAGCGGATTTCCTAGAAGCGAACCTTACAAGATGCCGATTTGCTTTTGTCTCTTTCATTTTATTGCTTACATTGTTTCTCTTTTGTAAGTATTCGGGAATGTTTGTACTAAGGTTCACAATCGAGGCCCACTCATTCGCTCAATTCATTAAGTAATCAGTTAGTTTCAACCATCTTGGAGTTCGGACGTGTCGTTGTTAACTAACTTAAATTCTGCGCTAAAACAGCTTCCTTTTCAAATGGCTGCTTACCAAAATGAAGAATACGCGGATATCATGTATTGTTACGGGTTTTGTGATGGTGACGCTGCTGCTGCTCGAAGAGACTATCAAAGACGTTTTCCTACCCGCCGTTTACCTGATGTCAGCGTGTTTGGTAGGACATATCGGCGCATTCGAGAAACGGGATCGGTTCGACGTCGCCAAACCGACGCTGGTAGACCTAGCGTTAGTGATCCAATCGAAGAGGAGCAAATTTTGCAGTGTTTTCAAGCAGACGGCACTACTTCAACAAGAATTGTGGCTAGGCAGCTTGGTATGTCTCAGTGGAAAGTCTGGTTCACTCAGCACACAGCACGGCAGTATCCATTCCATTACACGCCAGTACAAGCTATCGAGGAGGGAGATCCTGTCAGAAGGATGGATTTCTGCAGATTTCTAATAAATGCAGACATTGAAGACCCTGAGTATCTAAAAACAATCTTGTGGACAGATGAATCGAACTTCGACCGTGATGGTATTACAAACTATCATAATCTGCATTTTTGGGCCCCTAAAGGTCAGAATCCGAGAAAATCTAACGAAGGAGCTCACCAGCACAGATTCTCACTTAATGTGTGGATGGGAATCGTGCACAATAATTTAATCGGGCCATTCTTTCTGCCGGCACGCCTAACCGGCATCGCCTATGAAAACTTTTTAAGAGAAGAGTTATGTCCGCTGCTGGAGGATGTGCCGCTTACCACAAGAACAGCTTTGGTGTATCAACATGATGGCTGCCCAGCCCACTATTACCGGGGCGTGCGACAGTGGATGGATGAGAACTATCCACTGAGATGGATTGGTCGAGGCGGCCCGATCCCTTGGCCGGCTAGGAGTCCCGATCTAACCCCATGCGACTTCTACATTTGGGGTCATATGAAGACATTGGTGTATCGTACACCTATCTCTTCTCAAGAAGAATTAAGAGAGAGGATTTTGGCAGCTGCCCAACAAATTAAAGACACGCTTTCAACTCGAGTGACAGTAAGCGAAGTACGTCGCAGGCTTCGTGCTTGCATACGTAACGGAGGAAGACAATTTGAGCAAGACTTGTGATTTTTAAATGTAAAACTTTAAAACAAAATTTGTAATTTCATATGATTAGGTACTAAACATTATTATTTTACTCTTTTTTTTATTTTCACCAAACCAATAACTTTTTGAATAAAATTCACATCTGCGTGTTTAATAAGGTTTATTTTCCAAACTTGAACTAAAGTACACAACTTTTGCATCTTTTTGGAAAGCTTAGGAATTGAGGAAGTTATTTCCGCAATTTGTACGCCAAGTGTCATAAATTTTTTTTGAGTAATCCTCTTTGGATTGAAACAAAATCCAAATAAAAAATTGTTGTCTTGCGGTTTATAACCTTTTATTTCGGTGGTTTTGGGTATTTTTCACATGTATTTTAGTTTAAAGTAGTCGCTCATTCATCAGCTACTAGAAAAATGCTTACAGAGTGCAGAGAGTGGAGTATTTTTTTCACAATTGTCATTTTTAGGTCGATAAACGGAAATATTCAAAAAATTCTTAAAAATGAGAGAACTCGAAAACAAGCGATTTTCGACCCCCAGTTAACTGGGGTTCGAAACTAAACTAAATTGTTGCAAATGAACTCTAGTATAACCCCTTTCAAGGAATAGGTCGAATTACCAGTCACCCTGTATATAATGTATTCTATATCGTTGTCTAGTCATCATAATACAAGTTCAGGTACTTTAATATGTGACTAGATAATTTGTGTGACAATGTCCAAGATATTTATTTATTTTAAAATTTTGTATGAAAAATTTCAAAGCTTTATATCTTCGTAATTATTTTATAAATTGCAAATGTTATTTGCGACGCGGCATCTAGATCATCTTCTTTGCAACTTCTTTCTCAGCATCTTCTTTGCAAAGAAAAAAATAGAAAAGATATGTAGCGAAAATAAATTAAATTTGGATAATACCCTGAAAGAAAGAAATAATTTAGAATAGATAAGTACAGAACAGGCAAAAAATCATGAAGAAAAGGAGAGTAATGAGCAGGACAACAATAAAACCGTAGAAAATACTTTGGCAGATAAAGAAAAAAACAGCACTGAACAGAGAATTACAACAGAAAAGCATTTAAAAGATAAAAATTTACATACCAACAAGGAAAGTGACAACAATAAGAGCACCAACAATGTAGGAAACTCTTCTGACTCCGTAGCGCCAAGAGAATCGTCGGATATTTTTGATTTCAGTGACGGCAGTAGTGATTATTATATTCCGAATAGCTCAGAGTTAAGTGTTCGACAAATAAAACGACGTTAAAATACAAACAGAAACAATAAGAAAATTATCATACCTGAAAGCTCCTCTCAATCCGACACATCGGATACAGAACCAGAACAACAAAAGAAGAAACGAAAGTCGCTGAAGGAAAGAAGAGAAGATCGGATAGATAGACTACTGAAAAGGAACGCTGGGCTACCTTACATTACAAAGACAGCCAAGTCTGTCCAGAGTAGAAATATAGGTATACTCACACTATGTCGTGCAAAATGTAAGGAACGAATTCCAGAAGACAATGGCTACGTTTATTGCGTTCGACGGCTCGAGCGCATCAATTTATCAGACTTTTGAGAGGTAGAGCGAGTGTTAACGCCTCAACCTCTCACAAGTCTCACCCTAAAGTAAGTGACATTTCCGCTCAGCCTCCACCTTTATCTGCCGAAGACATGCGTATTGCCGAAGTACACGTATTACGTCAATCTCAGGGAACTTCGTTCAATGAAGAGTTAGCTGCACTTCAGTTAGGGGAGCCACTGCCTCGCTGCAGCAAGTTGAAAAGACTGAATGTCGTACTAAATAGTAACGGGTTGATAACGCTGTCTGGCCGCATTGGAGCTATATCTGATTTTTCTGGAGCGACTAATCCTATCGTTCTTGATGGAACACTTCACGTCGTAAAACTTTTGATAGAATACCACCACCGCCGCCTGGCCCACGCCAATCAGGAGTCAGTAGTTAGTGAAATTCGCCAACGGTATTGGATATTGAAGCTGAGAAGTTCGGTGAAAGCAGTAGCTAACGCTTGTTTGTTGTGTCGGATCAAAGAAACCGCTCCCTTAAACCCGCCAATGGGGAATCTTCCGGCTGCACGTCTCGCTCATCATCGTCGCCCTTTCTCCTTCGTCGGTTTGGACTATTTCGGCCCCGTTCAGATTACCCTAGGCAGGAGACACGAGAAACGATATGTCGCCCTTTTCACTTGCCTAACCACACGAGCTGTGCATTTGGAGATAGTTCACGACTTGTCCACGGATGCGTCATTGTTGGCGCTTCGAAGGTTTACTGCTCGTCGCGGAAGACCACTCCAGATTTGGTCTGATAATGGGACCACCTTCGTCGGAGCGTCCAAGTTTTTGCGAGAGTTATATGGACCAGAGGTGCAAGACTTTGCGGCGAACCAAAATATCGAACGTATCGTTTGCGTACGTAATTATGTAAAATGCAACATGCTTTAATTATTTGGTCACAAGTTGTTAGTTTTACATCTAAAGCTCTATGTAAAATTCTCCACTTATTAGTAAGTATGCCGAATGTGCATTCTACAAATCTCCTTGCCAGTGTGAGTCTGTAATTAAAAACTCTTTGAGTTATAGATAGGTTTCTTCTGGGATATGGGCGCATTATGTGTTCTGAGAGAGCGAACGCTTCATCACCAACAAAGACATAAGGCATCTTTCTCCATTTTCATCTTTTGGCAGGCAATTTGGTGAAGGAAGCATTATCTGCCCACCTTCAAGCTTCTTCCCAAATGCAGAATTTTTAAAAACGGTAGAGTCACTACTGCTACCGTAAGCTCCAATGTCAACACTGATGAAATAATAGTTTGCATCTCCTACCGCCATCAAAACTAAGGAATGATATTGTTTGTAATTATAAAATTCAGAACAAGCGCTGTTAGGTTTTTCACACCTTATATGCTTTCCATCCACCGCTCCCAAGCAGTGTGGAAAATGGGATATTTTGTAGAAAAGTTCGGCAGTTTGGTACCAAGTTCTTTCGTCTGGTTCTGGCATATATAAAGGTTGTAAACATGACCATAGCTTTTCACACATGTCTTCTATAATTTCGCCAATTGTAGATACGCCAATCATATATTCGAAATAAAGTGAATGGTAGCTATTTCCTGAAGCCAAGTACCTGCAACAAACCAAAAAATATAAATATGTAATACCATGAAATTAAAAATATAAACAGATAAACCATACCTACATGACAATGAATTATACTTTAAAATAAAATAGTTTATCTTCATTTACAGGAGCTGATGTGCAAAAAAAATGGAAAAATCTTAAGGATACATACTTCAAGGAAGTAGCAGCTGAGAAAAAGGTAGTTTCGGGTCAAGCCAGAAAGAAAAAAAAAAGACCATACATACACATGGGAGCACTTTCATTTTTATCCACTCAATAATCTAACAGAGAAACAACAAACAATATGAGAAACACAGAAAGCACTACAAGTAATGCCGAAGACCTTACTAATCAATCAGACGAAGACACTGACTCAGAAATTTCGCGAAATAAAAGACTGAAAGCGAGCATGAGTAAAAAAACTAAAAATCAGAATAATAGCGAAGATGAATTATTGAAATTACTGTAGGAAAAAAAATATGACGAGGATGTTTCATTTTGTGAAATGATTATACCAATGCTCAAAAATCTCTCAACAGAGCAGAAACATTACGCTAAAATTGAAATTGAGTCAGTTCTCAATCATCATCATCGTATTCATTTTACAACCCAAATACGCCATCACCCTATCCAAATACTCCATCACCCTATCCAAATACCCCATCACCCTATCCAAATACTATCCGTCAATCTCCTTCTACCCAGATTTACCAATACCCACCATCTTTTGCTCAATCGTTGCCTGAACCTTCTCCTCAAACCCAATACAAGCCATCTCCCAATCTACCTATCATCCCTTAATTTCAGCCTGATCCGTCTCCTCAAATCCGACACACGCCATCTCGCAACCCAATTACCATTTCCCAATCTCAGCCTGATCCGTCTCCTCATACCCAAAACACGTCATCTCCAAACCTACCTATCATCTCTCAATCTTAGCCTGATCCGTCTCTTCAAATCCGACACACGTCATCTCGCAACCCAATCATGATTTCCAAATCTCAGCCTGATCCGTCTCCTCGAACCCAAAACACGTCATCTTCCAATCCAACTATCAATCCTCAATCTCAGCCTGACTCGCCTCCTCAAGCTCAATACACGCTGTCAGATTTTCCAAAATCTTCATTTAATAATTCTTCATACGTTGTAGAGGGGAGCGGTTTTGAAATGAAAGATTTCCTTTTATTTAAGTAAAAGCTAATTACTGTTTAATAAATGATTCTGTAAGATTAATCCTTGTTTTTATTTTCCACTATTATTAAACTTCTATTATTTGAAAAAGCGATAGTAAGGTGCACTATTAATTATTTTGACATACATTTCGGCTCAGCATACAACCATTTACTAGAATGTCGCTGCGCTGTCACTATCTTTCCTACTATAAATTTTGTAGGAAAGACAGTGACAGCGAAAGCGACATTTCTGGTGAAAAAGTAGGTATATATCGCACATCTAGTTCTTAAAGTCATAAATGTCATTTTCTAATATCAATTTTTTTGGTCATAAAAGCGTTAACAAAATTTTGTTTTTTTTGACATTTATGACTTTTAAGAACTAGATGTGCGAATTATATTAACTAAATTTTGGATTTTTTGACATTTATGACTTTTAAGAACTAGATGTGCGAATTATATTAGGCTCAAACACCGAAAACGCTCATTGAGCGTTTTGACAAACGCACATTTGCCGAAAAGAAAAGAAAAGTTTCAAAATGCTCAACGAGCTTTTCGGCGTTTGAGCCTAACATACAATAACAGTGTTGCCGACGATGGTACACTGCGGTGCACGCTGCACATCTCTTATTAAGTACGGAACATCTTACCTTATAGTCATCGAAAGTCTCTCTTCAGCTGAAATTGCTTTTCTCCAAGATGTATCTTGATAGGTAATAAGCCCGACAAACTAGTTGTAGTAAATTATCGAATGATTTTTTACTCATTCTGTAATATCTGAAAAACTTCTTACTGTATTTTCGTAGTTCTTGATATTTTATGTAGAAGAATCCTTTCATAGGTCTCAAGGCCGTAAATGGGTGAATGCAATATTCATTAGATCTTTCGATACGTCTGTTACGTCGCCGCAGTAGTATCAGGTAAATCAAAATTTTTCTCATATCCATTTTAAAATAAATTGACGTTCTAGACGTCTGTCTCAACCGACAACTGCATCGAACTGACGAAATACCTACGAAATTTTATTCGCAGTGTAGACAGATGTAATTCCAATCGCGGAATAAAAAACGCGAGAATAGAAATCGCGCGGTGAAATTTCGCTGTGCGGACTCAGCCTAAGTGCAATTTATAAAATAAATTGTCTAAATTCGTTTTAGCTTGTTTTATTAAACACACACATATAGTGTGTTACACCCCTTACATATTAACACGTCTTACATTTCGTCTATGTAGACTGGTATATGGCGATATGGTAAGAGGGAAGTATAATGCAATTCATTTGTCTAAATATTATGAAAATAAAAACTTTTAAAGCAAAGTTGTTAGATTCAGGGCTGATGCAGGACTACATTTTTAATTTTATTATTGTATGACTTTATTTGATATTTTTATTTTATTTGAATTTTGAGGATTAAAAAAATTGTTGTATCGACGGAAGATAAAGTTGTAGGGAGTAGTTAAGTGTTGGAATTGTAATGTAAATTCAAAAGTAGTAATGTTTAGTAAAAGGAAAGAAAAAATATGGATGGTATGAGAAAGGCTCATTCAATTTCTTGGGGAACCGCCCGGGAGAGAGAATTATGTGTTGTGAATCTTTATATAATCTATGGTTTATCTTGTCTATGCTTATAAAAGAGTAACTGATATATATTCTGTGGTTTATTTTAATTATAACATGGCGCAGTCGAAAATCGCAAAAAATTTATTGTGTCATCGAAGGATTGTTCTTAACCTCCCTTGGGACAGTGCCAGTAAGTAAATTATCAAAATATTCGGCTGGATGTAAATTGAAACAAAATATTGCGGAAAACTTCGTGAAATTGCCACCAAATGTGGACCTAAATTCAACAAACGCCGCAACGGAATGGAAATTCTGGCTTTCCTGTTTTGAGGATTACATGATTCTCACGGGGGAAAATTCTGCAACGGATCCTTTAAAGCTAAGTTTGTTGCGAAATATGATGGGGGCTTCGAGAATCGTGTCCACCCTTCCCATTGCTGCGTTGCTGTATAATGGTGTGGTTCAATCTATAACAAATTTCGTAAGCACACGAACAAACGAAATTTTTTAAAGATTAAAGTTCAATGATAGAAAACAGGATCCAGACGAACCATTTGATATAATATTTTTAACTGATTGCCGGCAGCTAGTCAAAAGTTGTAATTATAAAAATATGGAGCATGAAATTATGCGTGACCACATCATCCAGACAATTTATGACAAGTCGTACACAAGAGACACTGCTCAGAACAGAAAATATCACCTTAGAACAAGTAATCAAGTTCTGTCAGGCAAAGGATTAAAGCTGCGAAGCAAGTTGTACAAATGTCAACGCCCAAATTAGAAGTATGTGGAAATAAGCGGAAGTTTAGTAAGAAAAAGTTTAACCCTACTACGGATAAGAAAGTATTTAAGTGTACCAGGTGTCAGACGGAGCACGGTCTTCGTGAGTGTCCAGCATATGGCAAGGTCTGTGCGAAATGTGGACTACTCAACCACTTTGCGGTCAGCTGTCGAGTTCAAACTAAGAAGAAGCAAACCAGACCTTATCACCTTACTCGACTTACATTACGAAGAAACATTTAATAGAAGGCGGCTAATTATCCCAATGCTGGACAAAAATTTTTGGAACATTATACAAGGAGTGAAAAGTGTTACTTACCTATTCTGAGAAAACTTAAGTGAAAATATAAAAACCTCAAAGAATCTAGAAAGGTCAAGCCAGCAAATACAGAAAGCGGCACCATCTCAATCTTCCACCCTAAGCCGTACCAGTAATCAGCGGGAAACTCGCATGCGCGCCGCTCGCCCGTCGCCCCATCTCCTACTCGTACCGCGAGCCGACTGCGGCACCGGCAGCGACCTGCCTAGCTAGCATGCCACCCACGACAAAGCGTTTAAACGAGAAAAACGTCATGCGCTCTCTTTCTGGCCTACGTTAAATAATAAAGATGGAAGCACATCTCGATTTTTGTCGTTTTCTTGGGGGTGGCATGCTAGCTAGGCAGGAGACAGCCTGCAACGGCGCAGCAGGGCCATACCAGCCTGCCGTACCGGCACACTTACGACAGGAGGGGTCGCCGCTTGAGGTACCTCACGCCGATAGAATACAATATTATTTAGACAATTGGCTAACGATTACTTCTGATCCTCACATTATTTCATATATACAAGGATGTCAGTTGACTTTTGAATCTAAGAGATAAGCTATCAGTGGAACCAAAGAATCCACCATACTCAAAATTAGAAATGAAAAAGAACATTAATAAATTACATGACTTAGGCGCTTTTGAACCATGTACCGAATCTAGTGATCAATTCATATCACCAGTTTTTATTATATGTACCTAAAAGTAACGGTAGTTTCTGGTTTATTCTGAATCTTAGAAATCTTAATAAGTTTATATTATCCAAATATTACATCATACATTGATAATTGGCGTTTACAATAGCCATAAGAACAATACTAAATGTCTTTTTATAGTTAAAATAGTAAGATCCAGAATTTGAAGGTTTTTCTATTTCGATGTGCTTGCCATCAACAGCACCTATACAGTTGGGAAAGTTCCATCGTCTCTCGAACTCTTTGGCTACTTTTTTCCAGTCCTCGGTCGTTCTCGGTACCTGTGAATAGTACAAACATTGGTAAATTTTTTTAAAGGCTTCCTGGTCATCCAATTATCAAAAAGAGACCTGATAGATATAGCAACGCATTATTTCAAAAAACCTGATGACTCTGAATCGGATATAATTGCGAAGGGCTGGGCTCTTAAACTCAAACGTTTATCAGCAGATCAAAGACGCTATGCGGAGAAAATAATAAATGACATTTTATTCGAAGCCGAAATGGGATCACTGTCAAGAAACGGAGTCCAGATCTTGCCTGCTAGCTCACCCACATACACATACTCATACCAGTCACCCGCATCACATCAGTCACCATCACCTGTGCCATCACCAAATGTACACCACTCAACCTTGACATACCAGTCCCCATCACCAAGTGGGCACCACTCAACTTTGACATACCAATCACCCGCACCACATCAGTCACACTCACAAGTCATAGGCAAGACACCGGTGCATGGTACTGCCAAATCACTCATAATTGTGCCATCTCAACCTATGCAGGCGCCAAGTCTAAGGGCTCGTCCCCATCATACACGGCGTGGCACCGTCACCGTGCAACGTCACGACGCCGCCGCCGTGACACGACACGGCGCCGCGCCGTGTCACGGTGCCGCGAACGGTGTGCCGCACGCCCCTATTCAGTCGATATTTCGCTGTTGGCGTGAGCGCATGTGTGTAAAACAAAATGGTGGAAAATATCGATCTTGACTTGTTTATTTCGTTAGTGGAGGCACGTCCAGTGCTCTGGGATAAAACAAATGACAATAATAAAGACAAACTTCTAAGAACAGAAGCGTGGAAAGATGTTTGCCGTAACATTTTCGAATCATTTGATGACAAGGACAATAAAGAAAAAACTAAACTGGGTGAGTACTAATATTTATTTATGTTTAATGTAATGGTAATGTTTTAATGTAATTTCAATATAACGCTAAGAGGTTTAAGAAAATCACTCGCTCGCGGCTGACGACTGACGCGACCCGCGGAATTGTACCTTAACACAGGAATACAGTCTTTATAATAGAAGCCAGGTAGACAATATTTTTTATTCCGTGACTGGTCTCGAGCTATATTTTGCTTAATTGCCAACTAAGCGCGCCGACATCGCTATTAAAATATTTAGAAAATTCGTTTCTTATATTGACTGGATTTGATAAAGAAACGTCATCTGTAGTTTGTTGCAAGTTTAAGTCCAAAAGGGAGTCATCAATATACAGTTCGTCGGACATTTTACTTCCATCTCGCGATACAACAAAATTGTGCAATACACAGCATGCTTTGATAATGTCTGTTGCAAAATCATATTTTACGTTTAAAAGCCTGTGAAATATACGCCACACTCGACATTTCGTCTGGCCCGACTCAAACGATAATTAAAAACTCTTTGATCTATATTCAAATGTTTCCCTGAGTATGGACGCATTAGATTGCTCATTAACGGTAGGCCTTCATCTGCAATAAAGACATAAGGAACTGGTTTGTTAAGGCCTGGCAAAGGCTTTGGAGCTGGTATGGGGAGTCGATAATAATTCGTATAGTTTTGAGTTCTGGAAAATTGTTGAATCGCATTCTCTACCATATGCTCCTATATCGACATATAAAAATCTGCAACACGATAGAATTATAGCCTTTATAGTTGTAAAAAAGAGATCCACTGTGGGCGGGACTACAAATGCGAATGTGCTTCCCGTCTAAGGCCCCCGTGCAATTTGGGAAATTGGTTTTTATGTCAAAGTCTTCCGCTATTTGTTCTATTAGGTCTTCGGTTATTAACGGTATACATTGAGATAAAAGAATGTCCCATATAGCACGACATACTTCTCGCACTATTCTGCTGATTGTACTTTTTCCTCGATAATCTGTAAATTCCATATCTCTAAATGAATTCCCAGTTGCCAAAAACCTGAAAGGAAAAAAAATTTAATAAATTTCTAAGAAAGGGGATACCACAAACTGTTAAGGTACGATTCCGATCTCGGCAGTCGCTGCCCGGCACTCGCCGCCGGGTCGCCACCGCCGAGTCATAAAATATATGATAAATACATTTAGTCATAAAATAATTAATCGACTATTTTTATGTTCCAGGAAATGATATAGTTAAAAAATGGACTAACATAAAAGACAACTACGTGAAATACATGAAAAGGAAAGAGCTCGCAAATATGGAGCTGGTGCAAACAAATTGAAAGAATACCATTTGTTTAAACAGCTAATGTTTTAAAAAAAAAACGCACCTAATCTAACTGACAGTAGTATATTAGAAGAAGAGTCTGAAGATCCAAAGGCAAGTGAAAATACAAGGTCTCGTTACCAACCCCATACTACAACATTGCGTAAAAGAAAATACTATGAAGATGATTTTGAGAATGAAATTCTCCAAAGTTTGAAAAATGCAGAAAACAGACACGTTTCATTTTTTAAATCAATTTTACCGTTTCTGGAAAAACTAGACGACCACCAAACATTGACGTATCAAAGTCGCATAATGCAAATACTGTCTGACTTCAATCAACCCACATATCAATACAATCAACCGTCATACAGCGGCTACCAAACAGCATTTCAAAGTAGCTACGAAAGAACACAACAAACTACAGCGACTTATTAAACAACTCGCAATCCATCTGCAAGCATTCATGGCCAGACTTCTCCAATTTCAACCATAGAAGACATATCACATAGTTTAAGCGATGCCTTTTCAAACACACAGGAGTCCGAATTCGATTTTTCATAAATCATCTAACATTTGTGCATTTTAATTTAGTAAAGTTTGTTTCTGTCGGAATTTATATACCGAAATTAAAAGGCATTGTGCGTCGCTGGCATACCTAAAGTTGGCAAATTTGAAAAAAAAAACTAATTTTAGCGGCCACTGATGAAACATGTGTCAATCGAAAGAAAAAATGATTATAACTAAAAGTACTCAGTGATAAAATCTCGTAAGTGGTCTCGTATCGTCTTTCTGAGATAATTGAGCTTGAAAATGTAAAAACAAAAAAATATTTTTTTGGGAATTAAGGGTAAATAAAGCTTACTCGTTATTAATTGTCACTTGTAATCAGAGTTAGCAATGTTTTAAACAATTGTTTAAAACAAGTGTTTAAATCATTGTTTAAAACACTGAAAAATAAACAAACCTGTTTAAAACATAATTTAAAACATTTTGTTTTAAACACGTTTAAAACATACATAAAAAAACATATACCTACTTAAACTTATTCATTTATTTCATACAGTTTTTTTTGCCAATTTTGCAATATATTTGAGGTTGTGCCGCCTCTGTGGGCTGGCAACACTCACTCACTCACTCTACATAGTTTTTGGTTCTTACGGGGATTACCCCTCGCTCGGTTTTTACGGGAATTCCCCAGTAGTGAAAAGTATTTAGACTGTTGCGTCACTTAGTTCAGTTGCGTTGCGAGTTAGTTACGCACGACAAGTATTGCATTAATTGTGATTGCTTCCATTCTTGAATAAAGATAACAAATGTCTACGGGGAGAAAAAAGGACCCGCTTTGGCAGTATTTCTCGGAGCTATCAGGAGAAGGTGGTAAAACTCTCAGGGTGAAGTGCAAATGTTGTAACAAGGATATGGTGGGCCTAATCGCCCGAATGAGGGCGCATCTAACAAAGTGTTCAGATTATAAGTCAAAGAAAAATAATTTCGGCGCATCGACCACCACAATAAGAAATGACAGTGACTCAAGTGATGATGGTAAGTAATTAACAAGTATTTATAAGTAGTAGTAATAAGTTTCAAGTATAGGAATATTTTATTTTTAACCGACTGTGCTTCCCATGTGATCCAATATAAATTTTATCGAAATCAGTTCAGTAGTTTTTGAAATATAGACTTAGTTACGAATTACGATTGAATTCGTTTGTTTTTAACGTGTTTAACGTTGTCAATTATACTATGTATGACTATTAGTTTTATTGGATGGCAGAGCCGCCGGCGGTGCCCGGCACTCGCGCGCGCGCGGTACTATTTTGATATAACTTGCACTTTACCCTAAATTAGCTGTTACTGCACCAATTTGAATGCGATTTCCACAAATTTACGTTACTTATCAGTGTAGTGCTTGCTAGTGTCGAATAGAGCCCATTGTAAATTAATTTATTTTTCCACAGATAGTCACATAAGAGAAATTCAGGACGAAAACGTGGAACTCGTGGACGTAGAACCAATTGCCAAGAAAATGAGACAGGATTCGTCAGCGTCGACGTCAAGTCAGTCAATAATGTCACAGTTTGTAGTAAAAACGCCACAAAAAGAAAAGCACAAAATAGATTTGCAAGTAGCTAGATACTTCTATGCAACAAACACTCCATTTCGACACAGTGAACATCCAGAGTTTATTAAACTAATGCAATTATCTCGGCCAGGCTATTCACCACCTAACAGAAAAAATATGGGTGGAAAGATGTTAGATGAAGTGCATGCTACGGTACAATCAGACATGGAAAAATACCTGAGAGGTAAAGTAGTATGTATGGCATTAGACGGTTGGAGCAACATACGGAATGAGCCCATCGTGTGTGTTAGTGTAACTACTACCGAGGATGATGGTAAAGTTTATCTTATAGATACAATAGACACCGCTGACAAAAGCCACACTGGTGAATATCTACTAACACTGGCAGTAGACAGCATTAAAAAGTGTCAGAGTTTTGGTTGCCAAGTGCGTAGTTTTGTAACAGACAACGCCGCTAATATGGCAAAAATGAGAAGAGAATTGATGCAATTGGAAGATGATGAGATTGGTGATGTCATCACATACGGTTGTTCCGCTCATTTATTGAATTTATTTGCCAAAGACATAGAAGAACTGGAAATAAAGAATAAGGTGAAAAAAATCATAAAGTACTTCAAATACCATCATTTTCCAGGAGCAAAATACAAGGAAGCTGGCGGAAAGGCACTTAAACTGCCTCAAGAAGTACGCTGGAATACATTAGCTGACTGTCTTGAGTCATATGTCAAAAATTGGCATTGCCTAGCCAAAGTATGCAGTGAACACAGGTCTTTATTAGATTTAGCAATCGTGAGGCTTGTTCAAGATGTTGAGCTAAAAGAAAATGTTGAGGAATATCTTAAAAAACTCAAAAAAGTTTAAATGGCTCTTGATACTGTTCAGAGGGAAACATGCATTCTAAGCGACTGCACTCACATCTGGAAAGATCTTCTATTATCGGACTGGTCGCCGACAGATGAAGACAAGCTCAAAGCAAGATTTAACGCTGCTATGACTCCTGCACATTTTGCTGCTTATATATTAGACCCCAAATATAAAGGTGAAGGACTATCAGAAGAAGAAGACACAATGGGTATGGAATTTATAGACGCGATCAAACCGCAGGCCATGAAAGATGTCCTCACGTACCGAGCGATGGCTTTTCCTTTTAAGGACTATATGTTTAAGGATGACCTATTAAAAAAAACACATGAACCACACCGACGTGGTGGAAATCTTTAGGGAGTAAGTTAGATTCCGGAACCATAGATTTAACAAATCAATTGTTTACGGCCACTGCGTCTTCCGCCGGAATCGAACGACTATTTTCGACTTTTGGATTGGTGCACTCAAAAACACGCAACCGACTTGGCACAGAGAAGGCAGCAAAATTAGTCACGATCATGAGAGCGCTCAATCCGAAAGAAAAATTAACTGTGGACGAGTTGGACGACTTAGATTAGATGTAGCTGACGACGAATAAGTAGAGTAGGATAGATATTGATGGAAGGTGAAATGAAACATGTTGATTTTTTATTTTCCTAAAGTAAAGTTATTACATTAATTAAAGATTAGTAGTTAAAAATTATTACAATACTTAAATAAATACTTCTGATTTATTAGATTTATTGGTGTTTCACTGACTTCACTATAAAAACCTCTTTTATTGTTTTCTTTTGTACTTTTTTTTATAACAAGAAGTGTTTTAAACTATGTTTAAAACATGATTAAAACGTGTCAATTTCAACATTTAAAAAAAAAAGATTAAAACATGTTTTTTTTTGACAAAAAAAAAACACAATGTTTTGTTCTTTTAAAAAAAAACACGTTTTTTTTCCAACTCTGCTTGTAATCCCCTAAATTCCCAAAAAAATATTTTTTTGTTTTTACATTTTCAAACTCGATTATCTCAGAAAGTATACCACTTACGAGATTTTATCACTGAGTACTTTTGGTTTATAATCATTTTTTCTTTCGATTGACACATGGTTTATCAGTGGCCGCTAAAATTAGCTTTTTTTTTTTCAAATTTGCCAACTTTAGCCTCGTGGCGCCCACGCGCCTTTTGAAACACCAAAATAAACATGGCGGCTCCAGCCCAAAACTTTTTTCAAGTAACTTTGAATTACTGCCCTCGCGCCTTTCAGAAACCCATAATAAAAACTCTGTACAAATTTTTTAAATTCCGCGGGTTAAACAAAGTCATTTGTTTGATTTCTGAACGAAATATTAGGGAACAGTTTCCGGTATGCTTTCATTGGCTGTAACAATTGACAGATGCCATTTTGAAGAAAATAGACGACGGTATGGCTGGTTCACGAACACGTGGTAAGTAAATAATATTTTTTTATGATAATTAGTGATTTTTAAGTATGTGTTTATGCAAAAAGTTGCTCAATAATAAGTATTACTTACACGGAGATAATTAGTTCGCATTTTTAGGGCTAAAATACTGAATAATCTTGGATTCAAATAATATGTACTTTGTACAGGCGGTAGGGTCGAAGATAGTACATATTAAAAAAAATTTAAAGTTTTTCGTTTGTGGCTCTTAAGATATTTTGACAAAATATTTTAAATATTAGCAATATATTATATAAATAATCCACTAAGCTTTCAATATTGTGTGTGATTCTCTTTCATATCATATAAATGTACTTTGTACAGGCGGTAGGGTCGAAGATAGTACATATTAAAAAAAATTTAAAGTTTTTCGTTTGTGGCTCTTAAGATATTTTGACAAAATATTTTAAATATTAGCAATATATTATATAAATAATCCACTAAGCTTTCAATATTGTGTGTGATTCTCTTTCATATCATATAATATGGTATCTTTGAAAATTCCGCCATCTGAAATTCTCCCTTGGCATCCCACGTCTACGAATAGAAAATTATAATCTGCATCAACTAGAGCAAACAAAACGATGCTAAAATTTTGTTTATAATTATAGAACTCGGTTCCGGTTTTGATAGGTGCTTCAAGTATAACGTGCTTTCCGTCTAATGCCCCTGAACAGTGTGGAAACTTCCACCGGTCTTCAAACTCCTTGCTTATCTTCAACCAGGCTTCGGCTGTCGCTGGTACCTAAAAAGAAAACAATTAATTATTTTTTGCATTTTTAGGAGTCACTTCATCGCTCGGACTTGGAAAACACTGCCGACCAAAATGTGTTCACCCCTCCAGTACTACCAAATGAATGTACTCCAAAGAGCGCTAAACAAACCAGGAGGGATGACAATGTGCTCTCAGATGTGATGGGAATACTGAAAACAACAGCCAATAAATTGGATAATTCGATAGGTATTCCTGATACAACGAAAAGTTTCGCTTCCTTTATAGGGGCTAAAATGACTAGTTATTCTCCACAAACTAGGACTTCGGTGGAACATGCAATTTTTGAAATAATTATGAAAGCTGACAGGGGATATTACGAATCGTGGCGTCATCAAAATAACCATGCATATGGTTCACACCAAGATGATTATTTATCCAGGGCAAGACAGAACTGTGTGGATCTGACCGGATATTCTAATCGTCCCTCAACATCGGCCGGACCACCATCGGGCACAAACGAAGCGGGACCCTATGGCTATATATACTACGGCAAGAAATGAAGATACTACTGACTATCCAACCATCCAGCCGCCCTTGTCGGTCTCTTCACAAGAGTCTTACACGTCTTCTATGGATGACTTTAATGATTTAATGTGATAAATAAAGACACTTCTAAACATAAATAAAGATTTTCATAATACGTACCTTAATCTATTCTTTTAATTCCTCCATTATTGCGGCGCACACTTCAGGTACAATAGCACTTATGGATTGTTTCGATACTCTAAACGTAAACTGTAGACTTGTGTAAGAGTCCCCGGAACCTAAAAATCGAAATGTTATTGCTAGCCTATCTTGGATTGAAATTGGAGCTCTTAAATTTGTATGGTTTCGACTAATTCTTGGTCCGATCATCTCGAGTAAATTTTCAAAGTCTGTTGGCGTCATCCTTGTAAAGTTTTTGTATTGTCCACTTATGTGCTGAAAATTCATATCAGTAAGCAGTTCTCTACCTTCTCTCCGTTTATACAATTCTGTCCGCCACCAACGTCGGGGTCTTCGGCGTGTTTTCATGAGTTGATGTATTATTAATAATGAAGTACTGATAATCGTCATAGCAAGAACGTGGTCTTCGGACTCCATGCTTCGTGTGATCTACCGGTTTTGTAACGCGCACGAAAAAAACGTGTATCGAAGGGCCGTGTTCGCGGCAGAATGGCGGAAACAGACGAACGCGGGAGGTTCGTAGTGAATGCGCGTTAAGACGCCACGCTTGCAGCGAACATGCAATGGAAGGCAGAATTATACATTTCATGTTACGTTTCACCAGTCTGTACCCACCTTAAGAGATAATGCGAACCTTTTGGTTATGGTTAATAAATAATCTTCCATTCGAGTTACAATTACCTGGATATAATTTTTGTGGACCTGGTACTAAACTAGAAAAGCGATTATTGCGAGGTGATAAAGGTGTTAATGAGTTAGACAACGCTTGTATGCATCACGATATAGCGTATTCTAACCATCAAGATTTGGAAAATCGACATAAAGCAGATACACTGTTGTTAAACATGGCTACGCAAAGACTTAGATCGAAAGATGGTTCGCGGGGAGAAAAACTTGCTTCTTGGATAGTAACTAAAGCCATGAGAGCTAAATTGAAATCAGGAGCAGGAGTAAAGGGTTTTATTAAAGCTGTTTCAAAAATCAAGTCTCACCTCAAAAGGTCAAAACCTAAGAACACGATGGCTGCAATCAAATGTGCTTATTTTGCAGCTAAAAAATTTCTCGCTAATAACAAAGTTCGTTTACCACGCGCAATACCACTCCCAAAGACAGGCGGAATTCTACCTTTACTACTAATCTTTGCAGGCCTTTCAGCCTTAGGTACACTGGCAGGAGCTCTAATCAGCAATCTGCTCAACAAAATCTAAGTGAATCTAAACGTCACAACAAAGTGATGGAATCTATTTCATTGGGAAAGGGTTTATACATTAAATCACACAAGAAAGGCGCTGGACTGTTTATTGGGAGTTCAAAAAACTAAACGAAAGGTTACCTAAATGAGCCCTTACCAACTTAGATATTCTAAAATTTGCTAGCGATATACCGTACTTTAGAGGTGTTTTTATGAAAGATCGATTACCTAAAACGCCTAAATCTATCGAATGTGGTATTGTTAATTTAGATAATTCTGATGGTGATGGAACTCATTGGGTAGCCTATGCAAAATTAAATAATTATTGTGAATATTATAACAGTTATGGTGATTTGAAACCTCCTTTAGAGATTGTTAATTATTTTAATCTCTTCGACATTTTTTACAACTACAAATGTTATCAAGAGTTTAATACAATAAATTGTGGTCATTTATGTATTTCATATCTTATAAATTTTTGGAATAAACATATAAAATGAGAAAACTGGTTTAATATTCAACATTAATATAATGTCTTTCACTGTATCAATAACTGGTAATAAATCGATTTTATCTAATTATTATTATCCAACTTTGCAATTAGAAGGTCAATATGAATGCGCTTTATTGTATCTATCAACCTTTAATTCTATTCCTAATATTGATGTTAGAAATAACAAATTTCATTACGGCAATAATGAAGTTATCGAAATACCCGAGGGAGCCTACGAACTCCAGGACATCTGCGATTATTTGAAGGCCAATATAAAATGATGCAGTTTTCAAATTACACTGTAACAATAATACATTAAAAACATCAATTTTTTGTACAAAAGAAATCCATTTTGAAAGAGAAACTTCTTTCGGTCAACTTTTGGGATTTGGAAATGAAACACTCAAAGCAAATATATTACACGAGTCACAGCATACAGTCAACATTCTATCAATGACAGTTGTGAGGGTTGAATGTGACATAGTGACCGGATCTTATATTAATGGAATATCAAGCCATATTATCCATGAATTTGCGCCGAATGTACCACCAGGCTATAGAATTATAGAAATACCTAAAAACATTATTTACTTCCCAGTAAATCAAAACAACGTAAATTGTATTAATATTCGATTGTTAGATATAAATAATAATTTGATTAATTTACGTGGAGAAGAAATTCAGATACATCTACACCTAAACAAAAAATGATTGAATACAATAAATATATATCGCCGCTAACCAAAAACATCAGTACCATTCGATCTATCGGTAAAGAAACACCAAGAAAGAAAATAAAACTGACAAATAAATAAATAAAAAAAGTACTTTATATTTGGAGGGGGTTGTAAAAGTTCACCACAGAGAAACGAAAGTAAGGTCACAGAGCGTGCAATTTACCAACAATCCCTTACTTTACTTATTCCAAGACATTCGCTATGAATTAAATGGTGTAGAAATAGATAAAATAAAAAATGCTGGAATAACAACAACGATGAAGTCATTAATATCGATGAACAAAAGTGAAGCAAAGATGAATAAAGCTTGGGGTTGGGATATTAACGAAACAAAGAACAAACAGAGTGGTGGTTTCTCTGCATCTATACCCCTTTGTATAATAAACTGTAAGCATGAACTGATACTTTTACGGAGCAATACTAACCTTATCGCATTGAAATTAGGTTCGGGAGAAGTTGTGGATGATGTTGAAATACATAAAATAGTTTGGCGTGTTCCACATGTAAAAGTGTCCGATAGAGAAAGGCTAAACTTCCTTAAACTATTAGAAAAAGATCGATCACTCCAGTTAATATTTCGAAACTGGGATTTATATGAATATCCGTTATTACCAAAAACTACTAAACATACATGGTCTATAAAAACCTCATCTAAAATAGAAAAACCCAGATACGTTAGTATAGGATTTTAAACGAACAGAAAAAATAATGCCGCAGCAGATATGACCCAATTCGACCATTGTACTATGCGAGATGTAAAAGTTTATCTCAATTCAACTTACTTCCCATACGAAAGTTTAAATGTTAATTTTACCGATGGCGAAATTTCTTTATTATATGAACAATACGCAAGATTTCAGCAGTCGTATTTCGGTTGCAGAACAGAACCGTTGTTGAATTTAGAAGAATTTAAAGAAAAAGTACCTCTATTTGTCATCGATTGCGCGAGGCAAACTGATAATCTCAAGTCGGGACCTGTCGTTAACGTGCGAGTTGAACTCGAGAGCAACACAGAAATACCTGATCAAACTTCTGCATACTGCCTTATCCTAAACGATTGCATTGTGGAATATAAACCGTTGAGCAATACAGTCAAAAAGATACCATGAATAAGGATATTATTTTCGTAGATATTCAAGGCTTTAAAAATTTTAAAAATGATTTTATTGTTAAAGAACTATCTATAGCTACTATCGAATTTACACAAACGTTTCTTATAAAATCTCCATATTCATTTCATAATTTATCGAATTTTGAAAAGAAACAAATCATATGGTTAGAGAAAAATCGAGGAATTCGATGGAGTGACGGTTTTATTGACTATCGTGAATTTTTATAAAATAAAATTATATATTTGGAAAATAAAAAAATATTTACAAAAGGCTTGGAAAAAATTAAATGGATTAAAGAACTGTGTTCAACATGTCAAATAGTAGATATAGGAGAAAAAGGATGTCCTAATATTCTAAAATTACGTAATGATTATTGTAAAAACAATATTTATTTTAATTGTATAAATCATACAAAAGAATGTGCTTTAAATAATGTAATATGTATTAAAAAATGGTACGAAGACAATTATATGTACAAGTTCTCTTTGTTTGATTGATTGTAATATTTTTTTTATTCTCTTTATTAAAATTGAATTAAGCAAATAATGTCAAAAATATAAAATGTTAAATTGCATGTTAGAATTAGATATATGATATAAAAATAGTAAATAATAAATCATTTCTTTGTGAACAAAAACATTTTTTTTATTTATACCTAACATATTATCACTTATTTTAAAACCTTAGTGGAATTATTAAAACAAATTTTATTTGATAAAAACATGATATATTTTTTTATTTTGATCGCTCTGTTTTACAAGTCTGAGAGTAATTTCATAAAATAATAATACTTAGCTCTAAATTATTACTGAATATAGTAAATTACTGTTTATAAAAGCACTAAAAATTATACAAAATTAGAATAAAGGACGTGATACACGTGTTCAGGATGGATCTGGACGTAGACAAATTTATATTTGAAATCGAGCAACGTCCAGCAATTTGGGATATGAAATGGAAAGAATACAGTGACCGCATACAGAAAGTTAAGAAATGGGAGGAGATAATAAATATATTTACCGATGAGAGTACATCAGTTGAAGAAAAAAGAAAAGAGGGTTCGTAAATTATTCTTTAATTTTTATTCGAAAATTAAAACATGTACATAAGTATGGTATATCAACTAGTAAGGTTTAAGAATATTTATTTTGCCATGGCAAAGGATCAACATTTATGAAAAAATCTGCTCAATTATTTCTCACGTTGTCACCGCTTATTCTTGTTTGAACGCTGCTTCTCGGCATTTCACATAAATTCTCTGCTTCACCATTGAACAATATTTCTTCAAAAGTAACACCATGCCTCTCTCTCACGAAATTGTAAAGCACACAGCACGCTTTTATTATTTTAATTGATAAATTTACGTGTACATTCAATGGTCGTTGAAATATTCGCCATTTGTGGGCTAAAATTCCAAAAGTGCATTCTATGTACCTACGTGCTCGGCTCAACCGATAGTTAAATATTCTTTTAGTAAAATTTTTGGCGTTTTTGGGCTTGTAACGTCACTTTGACAGCACTAAAGTCAGTTATTGGTTTTCTGTCTCTTTTCTTAATCTTATGTTACAAAGTGACAGGAATTATAAGTTAAGTCGTGGCACAGTTCAAATCGACCCCATTAAGAAATAAAAATTATGAATACCTACTTACAAAAGTACACTGACTGAATTTCTTGTACAACATTTTTTATCCAATGCCGTGTAGGTTAAAAATAAAACTTATTTAAATATTTTGATAAATAAACACAACATAAATCAAAATCCTAGTTTTAATAATCTATTTGGTTGGTTTGGTTGGTTGGTTGGTTGGTTGGCTTGGTTGATTGGTTGGTTGGTTGGTTGGTTTGGTTGGTTGGTTTGGTTGGTTGGTTTGGTTGGTTGGTTTGGTTGGTTGGTTTGGTTGGTTGGTTTAGTTGATTGGTTGGTTGGAAGGACAGGAAAACGTCTGTCGGGTCAGCTAGTATAATATGAAATCCTATAGGTACCATTTTAAAGAAAATATTACTTAAAGCGGATTAATGTATCTATCTACACATCAGTTGAGATAGGTAGGTACAGGTCATTTTGTTTACTTACCTTAGTGTAACCCAAAGTTTTTCTTCCGGCGTAATGCAAAGACGAAAATTTGTATCTGCTCCAGCAATGGTCGTTCGAATTTTGCTCAATAAATAATCAAAAGATGCACTTGACATACGTGTGTAGTTAAAAAATTTATTGTCATATTTTCTCAAGTCTTTGTAATTAAGTACAAATGATCCATTTATAGTTCTCGATCGTAAATAGGGATGTATCCAAAATCTTCTATGGACAGGGTGTCTTTTAATTCTAGTATACAGAAACCAAATTGAAAATATAACTGCAGCATCTTGAATAAGTTCGATCATTCTCTACGACGAACGAAAGCGAAGTGAACATTTGGGCGCGGGACCGTCGTACACTGCCACCCCGCGCGGAGAAGCAGATTACACCGCGCGGAGAGGCAGATCTGCGCCTCCGTCGCCGCGCGCGTGATCTGCCGCTCCGCGCACCGCGTTGAGACGCGTCGCTAGTGTGATAATCGCCTTACGGATTTTTTTAGCAAACGTTTACGATTGCTAATAATAATAAAATATCTATTTATTAAAGTAACAAGGACTCATAGTCAGTATGTTCTTATTCTATGTTAGCACAGCGCCATTTAGACAGTAACTTTTGATCTACGCTCTATTATATGGCCATTGTCTATCCTTATATACCTTATCCCTGCCCGAGGTAAGAGGATGTAATAATACATAGCATGTAAAGTAATGGGATGATATAACCAGATATATGAGGAAATAGTAGGAAAAATAATAGGACCTAACCTGAAATACGAGCAAAGGATATTATAATTGATAGGTCATAACTGGAGGTATGAGGAAGTCATCTATAAATAGTAGGAAAAATATTAGGACCTAACCGAATATATGAGGAAATAAGCTATAACTATTAGGAAAAATAATAGGACATAACTGGATATACGAGTATGTCATCCATAAATGGTAGGAAAAATAATAGGACATAACTGGATATATGAGGAAGTCATCAATTAATGTTAGGAAAAACAATACGACGTAACTGGAAATATGAGGAAGTCATCGATAAATAGTAGGAAAAATAATAGGACATAACTGGATGTACGAGGAAGTCATCGATAAATGGTAGGAACAATAACAGGACGTAACTGGAGATATGAGGAAGTCATCGATAAATAGTAGGAAAAATAATAGGACATAACTGGATGTATGAGGAAGTCATCGATAAATGGTAGGAATAATAATAGAACGGAACTAGAGACACGAGGATGTCATCAATAAATAGTAGGAAACATAATCATATAATGTGTGCTCGTCCTACTAAAGCCATGGTAACACGTCATCGATCGTCAGCGACAGTATTATTATCGTACTTTATGGTGATGTCACTATGCTCCGTACTTGAAGTGAATTCATCTTATTTAAGCGGAATTCACGTAATTTATGGTTACCTGTTTTCTCAGTGTAGGCTCCATAGTGAAAGTTGTTCAGTTTGATGGTCTGAATTTATCGTTTCAGAAACATAACATAACATAAATATTGTTTATTAGCCAGTATTTGCTAGGCTGTCACTTACACCCTGTATTTGTGTTCTTGCTATTTCGATAATACTTCGGCAATGATCTTGTATATTTTAAAATAAATAAAATATCCTTTCGTCTGTGTATGTTACGGATCCGTCCCAAAGACAATAGATATTCTATTGTGTCTGGAATACCCACATACGAAGGGTTAAAAGAAGGGAAAAAATAGCAACCAAACACCAGCAGCCACCGGAAACGCAAAAACAAGAACAGGCAAACGAAAAAGGAACATGCAACAAAACCACAAGGTCTCAACACGGCTGGTCCCCGCGAGACGTCTGACCATCCCCCTCCAGGAGAGAGCCAAAAAACTCCAAATCCACAAACAGAAACCGACACAAACCATTCACTAATAATGGAAAACAAAACAAAAACCAGAGGAAATGCTAACTGGCACCCACTGGAGGAGGTCTATACCCAGAAGGGGTCATCATTGCTAGACCAAAATGAAAATGAAGCAAATAACATTACATAAATATAATAATACAGGATTTCGAATAATTATACATAGATAACTTTACATATGAATGTTGAGTACGCCAATTGGGCCTTAGATAAAATGACTGAAGACCGTCACTTTTTGAGAAAAGTTATTTGGACTGACGAGAGTTTATTTACGAGAAACTCGATGTGGAATCGTCGAGTTGTGCACTACTGGGCCCCGAAGATTCAAAATCCTCACGTTGTTCGCGAACTATCGCATCAAACTCGCTGGTCTATAAATGTATGGGCTGGTATAAAAGATAACAAAATTATTGGGCCAGTTTTTATAAATGGGATTCTGAACGGACAGCGATATTTAGATATCTTAAATGGACCTGTCAGGCGCTGTCTAGATAATTGACCTCTTGCACAAATCAGAGAGACTTGGTACCAACATGACGGTGCACCACCAAACGTATCGATCGAAGTACGAGAAAAGTTGGATGAGATGTTCGAAAGCCAGTGGATTGGTAGGTACGCAGTAACTCCTTGGCCAGCCCGTTCGCCAGATTTGACTCCACTCGACTTTTTTTTTTTTGGGGGTTGGGTGAAACAACTCGTGTTTAAGAAAGAGTCACGAACGCGTGAAGAAATGAAGATTCGCATCATTCAAGCATTTATTTTAATTAAAAGACGTCTCCGACAACACATATTTGATGCGACGCGTGCACGACAATAATCGTTGTCGTTTGCAACGGTGTGTGGATACTGACGGACGACACATCGAATTGAGACACATTTGATTGTAAGTGTCTCCACAACTTTATAATTGAAGACATCATTACAATCTATTAACATTTGAATAAACATGTACTATGTTCATGTTTCGACCCTATACATTAACGGGTTAAAAGGTTTGCCTTTAGTTAGTTTACATACTGTATAAAAGATATTCACGCCTTCTATGAGAGAGATGACAATAGCAGAGCAACTGCTGGCAAGCATGAATGCATCACAAAAAATAAACAAAAGAAGCAAGAGATATCTATTAGATACCATTGAAAAACTCCATGGTAAATATAAATATGAAGGAGGAAAAGCGTCATATGCAACTTTTTCACGCTATCGACCCTTTTATGTCTTGCCGCCGAAGCTACAAGATAGAAATACTTGTGGTTGCATCAAACATGCCAACATAGCTTTTAAAGCAATAAAGCTTAAACAGCTAGGAGTAACACAAACTCTACACGTAGATAAACTGATGAAAAATATTACATGCCAGGAATGTTTTGATTTTATGTATTCTAAATGCACTCAGTGTATCAACAAAGTAAATGATATTGTTCATGTCAGTTCAGGCATCAACAAAGAGACTCCTGTGCAGTGGTTGGAACGGCGGCTGAAGACGCATGAATATCCGAAAATAATTGATGGAAAAGTAGAGAAGAGAATGGTAAAAAAATATACAAAACAAATAGTTAACGGAACTATTACTGAACTTATTGAAGCGTTCTTGGAAGATTTGGTTCCATTCAAAGTGCACTACTTCAATATGAAATATCAGTACAAGGCATACAAAACTTGTCTAGAAAACCTAGATGATGACGAAATTGCAATAGTTTGTGATTTTTCGGAGAACTATACCTGTAAATTTTCTGAAGAAATTCAGGCAAATCATTTTCAACCGAACCAAATAACACTACATACCTGTGTGTTATACCAAAAAAACGAAAAGCCAAAGGCAATTTGTACAATTTCTGAAGTGAACGAGCATGGTCCGGATGCCATATGGCATTTAGATCCAATCCTAGCAGAGATTGTTGCCACTATGCCTAACGTGAAAAAAAGTTCACATGTTTAGTGACGGACCGACTATACAGTATAGACAGAATCCTGATTCCAAACAACAATCTACAATCTGGGTCTTTCAAGACAAGCCAAAGCCGACTAAAGTTGTTCGTTCTCGAAGCACTTCAAAGAAGATGATGGCCACGTACGTTGGAAAAACCGGCCATGTCGCGACTATTGCACTTGAAGATCGTAGAACGGTTAACGCAGAGTGGTATACCACAGTTTGTTTACCACAAGTCATCGCCGAACTTCGAAAATCTAACTCAAAGCGACGCATCATCCTGCACCACGACAACGCAAGCTCACACAGCGCTCGTCAAACGATTGAGTATTTGAAGAAATTTTTGACCATCCTCCATACAGTCCTGACCTAAGCCCTAACGATTTCTTTACATTTCCTAAAATTAAGAGAAGTCAAAGTCAAAGTGGTCAAAGGTTCCAGTCCGGTGAAGAAGCAGTCGGCGCTTTCAAGTCAGCCATTTTGAACACCCCCACTTTAGAGTGGAATAAATGTTATAATAACTGGTTTGAGCGAATGGAAAAGTGTATTAAGCTACGTGGTGAATTCTTTTAAAAGGCATGCCTCGTAACCAAACCTTTGCCCCGCTTGGAAAGACAAATAAAAAACCTTATGCTGTTTTATAGCACGAGGCAATCGCTGGGAGAAAACAGGAAGATATAATAAGTGCGTTTAACGTCTTCTTCCTCCAATATAGAGATTACTTCTACATTGATTTATGGTTGGACAACTGCTCCGCCCAAAACAAGAATTGGCTTTTATACTTTTATTTAGCTGATTTAATTAACTCAGAGTATACAAACACTCAAAAAATTAGCGTAAAATTTTTTTAACCTGGGCATACTTACATGGGCTGTGATCATCACCAAGTGGAGCTGTCTATGAAGAGAAAAGGAAAGCTTTACGACTTTCAAGACTTTGTTGATGCAGTCGATCAGCTAACTCTGGAAAAGTTACTGTCAAAGAAATGATGATCTCAAATTTCTTGAATGTTTGTGATTATACGTCTGCCAGAAGGATACAAGTCTCCAATTCTCGTGCGTACATACGAAATATAGTTCAATTCAAGCTACTTTTAAAAGAGGCAACTACCATATGATTTATAAAACTGACCTGGATGGCGAAACAACCGAATTATGTTTCTTGAAAGACACATATTTAAAACCCAAGAAACCTATTTCTGTGATTACTACCAGAGCTATCCTAAGAGGTATAAAAGGTTAAAAGAAAACTAATATATTTTGAATAAACTTAGTGGATTAATGCCTCCATATAAGTTGCGATTCTGGTTGCTGAGAGGGCAAACAGAACAATTTGTGAGAAGGCAAGAACTATGTTATTGGAATCTGAGCTGCCTAAGCAATTTTGGGCTGAAACAGTTAACATCGCTGTTTATCTGAAAAATCGTTCACCTACAATAGCAGTCAAGGGCATGACGCCGGAAGAAGCATGGACTGGGAGGAAGGTCGATCTTAGCTACATCCGGGTGTTTGGTTGTCGTGCGTACTTGCGTACTCCAGATGAGAAACGGACCAAATGAAATCCGAAGAGCAAGCTTAAAATTTTTGTAGGCTACTCAGAAGAGTCAAAAGAATATCGATTACTCGATCCGATAACTAAAAAGTTATCAAAAGGAAGGGATGTTATATTTTTCGAGAGCCAGAAATTTAACGAGACACACAAACCAGACGCTTCTCATACCTCGGAGGAGATCAATCCAATATTGAATTTCCTCCAGAATATTGGAGCAGATCAATCCAAGATTGGAAGAATGTGCCATTCCTCAAGAACCCGAAAATGTAATTCAAAATCGCTTGGACGAGCAAGTGATTATATACGATCAATGTGTGTGTGCACTGAGAGATCACCTCGCGAATTCGTGAATAAAATACTGCAGGTTTTTTAGTAGTTGTAAAACAATTGTAGAACTGCGTCCTGGAATATGTAAAGCGATAGTTAAAAAGATACAGCCTAAAATGTGTGATCTCTCAATCCTCACAGAGGACCTTCTAAATCTGGGAAACTATTGAGTTTAAACCAAGTTTTTGTTTACAGACATTTAGTAGTACTTTATTTACAATGAATCTACCATATAACATGATAAACAGTATCGTTTACAAAAAATTACAAAGCCTTTTCACTGATCTCTCAATCCACACAAATGAAATTTGCAATGATATCATTTTATCGTTAATTTATTAAATAAATCAATATTATTTGCGTTTAACTTTTAGTAACAACTGTAAGGAATTTTGTAAAAGAAAGACTACATAACAGATATGTCCTCATTCAATGTAATTGGCATTTAATTGTGATCTCTCAATCCACACGTTTCAAAATAACAAATAATTTGTAAAACAATGAAAATAACACCTACAATAATGCAATGCCGCAAATATTTAGTAGTAAAGTTCGTAGTAAATACTAAATCTTACCAATTTCAGATCCTGAATTAACGGCGTGAAAAATGAGAAAAACAGCTTCGATTATTCTGCATAAATATGGCTCAAATAAACCGAGCAAGGTGACCACAAATTTAAACTTCTTGGGACATCATGATTTTTCATTTCTCATACTGAAAGTAGTAATTGTTTATCTATGAAGCGGGTGAAAAGTGATGCATTTCCTTTTTTTTGGTAGATTCTTCCATGAGTAAATGGAAAGGCGAATGGAACATAGCCCATGCTGCCTAGTCAGTCATAGAATAATTCTCAGTAATAATCCGGTAACAAGGCCTTAGCCAATTCTTCAATAATAAAGTTGTGTTATTTCCTTAATAATAATTTTCAGTCTAAGGCGGAAAACTAATAAAAAAAAATCTAGTTACTAGCAAAGGCAGAAACCTATACAGCCACAATTCGATAAAATTGTATTAATTCTTTTATTATGTAACAAAATTAATTTAAATAACAATTTTTTTTCTGCCGTTTGGAGACTTATGTAAAAATATATAAGCTGACACATAAAAGTGACCCTAATTAAAACCTTTTCACATGGCCTCAGGCCACGCTTAAAAAAAAACAAACAACTGGCTGGTTAAAAAAAAATTAAGCCAAGGTTGCGACAAAAAGAAAACATGCGGTATGTTTGTTTTTTTTAAACAAAAAAGTAAATTGGTAACCGCACTAGTGCGGAAATGTTACTTTTTTTTTCTAGTTTTTTTTAAATCTCAGCAAAGAGTTTTTATGTAAAAAAAAAAATTTTTTCTGAATAAATTTATCTGTTTTAGTTAAAATATGATAAATAAACGCAATTTATTTTAGTTGACAAATTAATATTCATTTTTGTTATAAACACAATAAATATTAAGTATATAACGGTATCTCAACCAATGGTACGGAACGCAAAAAAAAAGAAGCCCAGCGCCATTTTCCACAAATGTTTATCTAAAATTGTTGTATTTTACGAAATTTTATTACTTTTTCCTCGCAAGTATGTTGAAAAACGTCGTATGAAACGCGTGAGCGTTGGTCATTACCCTCATTCGGTTAAGGACAGATTCGGGATACGGCAGATTCGGGTTACGGCAGATTATTTTAACGGCACATTCGCATTACAGCCCTTGGCTAGTATGCACCACTCGCCTGGCGGCTCGTGCTGCAATCCCGCCTCGTCTGTAATGACCAACTTTGCTCACTTGTATCATAATCAGTGATCGGAATAGGCAGAGTATATTTACCTAAACTTCGAGGAATAGAGACATAAAATGGAGACTTCCTTACGACAACATTTTTTTGCGGGACATTTTCCGGGACATTACTTAAGAACGTTAAAATAATGTTATAAAGTAAAAGAATTGTTTCAATTCCTGATTTTATTCAACACGGTTCAAATAAAAAAAATAACGATGGGTCGGGGGCACGATTCCATCAAAAACGCTGGCATTTAAAAGTACATTTTAAATTTCCAAGTATTACACAATAAGTTCGCTTTTACACTAGTATACATAGTTCTGTTTTGTGTGTCGGTGTGAAAGAGATAGAGATAGCAGCGGTCGCATCTATTCTTTTGTTGTCATGTGAAAGGGATGCAGCCGTTGCAGTTAATCTTTTCTTTTTAGCAGTCTTTACTATCCTTTGTCAAGTGCGCACGTGTGGTATTTTATATTGTGGATCCGTAATTTTTGACTTCGGCTTGTTTATTGGAATTTCATCTGTTTTACCTGACTACCTGGCCTGAATTTGGACACTGAATTCGCTTTGATTGGATCTTGACGATTACTGGATACTGCAAGTGTACCAAATATCAAGGTAAGCTAAACATATATAAAAAGAGCACACTACAAGTTGTGGTTTCTTTGAAACATCCGTCTGTCGTCGTGTCGTGTTTGCATAAAGGCGTCATGTCTTTTTGCATTGCCATAAAATAAAATAAAGCGTTGTGGTTAGATATCATGAACGCTATGACACAAATTTTGCTATTCCCATGCTAATACCCGTCATGTGCATTTTTATAAGTGCCGTAATACGTATTTTACGATGTGAGTGTTGTAAAGGAACTACGAAGTGTTGTGTGCTGTTATATATCCGGGTCATACACCACTAGTTTTTAATTAGTAATAAAACTTTAAGGGTGCATTCAGACCATGTATCTAAGCAACTTTCCCTAAGAAACATGGGTCGAAAAACGAGAATTTTTTTTGGACCTTCCATACAAAAGTGCAGATCGGCCAGTTTATTTTCTATGGGAGGTCCAAAAAAAATTCTCGTTTTTCGACCGATGTTTCTTAGGGAAAGTTGCTTAGATACATGGCACCCTTAAAGTTTTGTTACTAATTAAAAACTAGTGGTATATTGTACGGAAATAAAGTTGATGAAGCACTGTTTTCGCTATAGTCTGCATTTCTAAGAAAGTACAGCCAGCTAGACATAACGGTGCTTGTACTCGTCACTGTATGTACGTAGATTTAAAATAGGAAACTATGTAGCATTTTCTTATTTGACTGTATCCATCGCCCTGTGAGATATCTATCATACCGAACTGTTACTATCGTTCGACACCGCTGTAAGTTACATATGTTTGCTAACCCGATTGTCATAAACATAATTTTCTTTTCAGGTACTTATTTGTTCGCATCGAAGAAGTTTGTTTTAAGTTTTTGGTCATCATGGCGAGAAGAGTGAGACCCGAACTTGTGAATAGTTGGATTGTTAATAATCCGGAACTAATTTATGACGAAGCAAGTGGTGTCATATTCTGCACGAAATGTGAGATTTCAGTAAAAGCCACGCAGAAAAGCAACGTTGATCGACACGTCAACGGAGCAGGTCATCAAGGCAAGCGACAAAAGCCTGAAGAAGAATTTTACACCGATCTGATAAATTTCTTGATATTTTGTAACATTCCTTGGTCCCAAGTTAGCCATTCAGCTTTTAATTTTTTTTTTAACAAGTATATTTGTTCCAGTTGTTGTTGTATTTGCTCAAATAAGAAAGTCCCATCTGAATCACTGTTACGAAAAAAATACCTTGATATAGTTTTCAAAAATAGATTGAAATCAATTTACGAGGCAATAGGGAACAATAAGATATGGATATCACTTGATGAAACAACCGATTTTATAGGTAGATATGTAGTACATTTATTGGTGATGCCGCTGATCAAAAATGTTGCGACTCAACCGTATTTAATCGCATGTAAAGTGCTAGAAACGGTGAATGGGGCAACTACAGCCCAATTTGTTGTTGAATCTTTGAGAGAAATGTGGGGAGAATCATTTTCAGAAAAAATAAACAATGTGCTGATGTTATGCACTGACAGCGTGGCATATATGCTGCGAGCCGGCCGGTTATTAAAAATCGATTTCCCAAATATGCTGCATATCACTTGTTTGGCACATGCCCTCAATAGAGTGGCGGAACAAGTGCGCTCTCAGTATGAAAATGTTGACGATTTGGTAGCTAATGTAAAAAAGATATTTTTAAAATCGCCAAACAGGGTGAAAATGCTTAAAGACATGTACCCTAACTTGCCACTGCCTCCGCAACCTGTAATAACAAGGTGGGGTACATGGCTAAAGGCAACATCTTATTATTCAAAACACTTTCAACAAATATCTAATGTTTTAAATAATCTCAATAGCAACGAGGCCCTGTCTATAAGAAAAGCAAAAGCCGCTATTAGAAACGAAAATATTCAATCGGAACTGAATTTTATTGATGAAAATTATACAATTATTCAAGTGGCACTAACAAAACTGCAAGAATCTAATTTATCAGTATCAGAGTCTTTACAAATTATTGACGATGTTAGATGTGTTTTGAGCTGGTCATCTAATGAAGTAATAGAAAATAAATTAGAGAAAGTTATAGAACGAAATCCTGACTATGATACAATTAGAGAAAAAAGTGACAAAATTGTAAAGACTATTGACTTAGATGACGAACTTTTTTACAAATTTGCACCTCTCACGTCTGTGGACGTTGAGAGGTCATTTTCCACTTACAAGTGGATTTTAAGCGTTAAAAGAAATAGACTGAAGATCGAAAACATGGAAAAATTAATGGTCATTTATTTCAATTTCCTACAGGAAAACAACATTAGTCACTGTATTGATTCTGATACTGAAGATATTGACGACATATAACAGCTGTTTCATATTTATTTATTTATTTAAATAGATAATGGCTTTCTTTAAGTTAGACTTGATAGTGGTTTTGTAAATGGCACATGATTAATTGATACCAGCTTTTGTATTATTTTCTGTGCATCATTATTTGAGTAAACAAAAATTTATACACATATATACATATTGGTTATTGATTTGTATAAAAAATTTACAATAAAGAATGATTTATTAATTACATAAATACTTTTATTTGTATCTTAAGATCGTGTTGAATAAAACCAGGGATTGATTTTATTTTTTTCACTGTATTACATTATTTTTAACGTTTTCATTACTTTAATGTCCCGAAAATGTCCCGCAAAAAAATGTTGTCGTAAGGAAGTCTCCATTTTATGTCTCTGTTCCTCGAAGTTTAGGTAAATATACTCTGCCTATTCCGATCACTGATCATAATGTACTATTATATAATACAGATGAAAGATTCGATGTAAATAATTGAAAAAACGATTTCGTATGAAATAATTAATTTAATTTTAATAAAAGCACATTTTTAAAATAAAATAAAAAAAAATGAAATAAAGTATATTTGATTGATTGATTTTTTTTTGGCTAATTTCTTTTGTATTATTTACAAACTATCTATAAATTTCATAATCACTGTTCCATATTCGGATAGAACCCGAAAATAGAAGAATGGGGGGGATAAAACCCAACCCATCGCCGCCTGCCAAGCGTGGCGATTATGGCAAATCCCCCCATTTGGGAGGCTTATGTCCAGCAGTGGACGTCTGTCGGCTGATATGATGATGAAGACCCATCCATCCCCCCTGAATACATGCTTGCTTTTCACCTCACTACAGCGAGGAGAATGCGAGAAAAAACATGTTGGCCCTAGTTATTAATGCATTTTCAGTGGACTGGCAGTATAGAAAAGATATTAAATAGAAAGATTCGAATTTTAAAAACTCTTTCCACGCTTGTGAAAAAAATCATGTCCCAAGAAGTTTAAATTTGTGGTCACCTTGCTCTGTTTATTTGGACCATTTTTAAGCAGAATAATCAAAATTTTTTTTCTCATTTTTCACGCCGTTAATTCAGGATCCGAAATTGGTAAGATTTAGTAGTACTTTACTACTAAATATTTGCGGCATTGCATTATTGTAGGTGTCATTTTCATTGTTTTACAAATTATTTGTTATTTTGAAACGTGTGGATTGAGAGATCACAATTAAATGCCAATTACATAGAATGAGGACATATTTGTTATGTATTCTTTCTTTTACAAAATTCTAAACAGTTTTTACTATTAACGATAAAATGATATCATTGCAAATTTCACGTGTGTGGTTTGAGAGATCAGTGAAAAGGCTTTGTAATTTTTTGTAAACGATACTTTGTATCATGTTATATGGTAGATTCATTGTAAATAAAGTACTACTAAATGTCTGTAAACAAAAACTTGGTTTAAACTCAATACTTTCCCAGATGTAGAAGGTCCTCTGTGAGGATTGAGAGATCACACATTTTAGGCTGTATCTTTTTTATTACCGCTTTACAAATTCCAGGACGCAGATCTACAATTGTTTTACAACTACTACTGAAACCTGCAGTACTTTATTCACGAATTCGCGAGTTGATCTCTCAGTGCACACACACATATACGATCAAACTCAACCAAGGCCTACAGAAGAGGAGATTAATTTCGAAAATCAACAATCAAGTTCTGTAAAGACGAATATTGAGGATAAGGAAGAATTCAATAATAAATAATCATTTATATCATAAAAATACAGCTTCTGAAGAATGACCTTCAAGAGTTACAACAACAATCCAGTGCTGTACCTACAGAGGAGAGGAGATATCCTCTAAATAACAGAAAAACCAAAACGTTTCCAGATTATGTAACTTAACAAGCTGTAATGGATGGTGAAAATCCAGTTACATTGGAAGAAGCATTGCTGAGACCTGACAGAAAGAAGTGGAGTGCTGCAATTCAGGAGGAGTTGGACGCTCTAAAGAAGAATAAAACCTGGACGCTTGTAAAACGTCCTCAGCGGTGCAACGTCGTTGATTCAAAATGGTTATTCAGAATCAAAAAGGAGATGGGAGATAAGAGGAGATACAAAGCGCGACTAGTTGCACTAGGCTTTAGTAAAAGAAGAGGTATCGACTACTTAGAAACTATTGCACCTGTTGTGAGGCACAGTTCTTTGAAAACACTGATTGCTCTGGCTGCAAGACTGAGACTTAACATTGATCAAATGGATGTTAAAGCAGCATTTCTTATTGGTGACCTAGGTGAAGTGGTTTACATGAAGCAACCAGAAGGTTTTGAAGAAAAAGGAAAAGAAGATCACGTGTGCCTATTACAGAAGAGTCTGTACGGATTAAAACAATCACCGCGAGCCTGGAATCAGAAAGTGAATTCGGAATTACAAAAACTTAACTTTAAGAGATCAAAAAATGAACCTTGCGTGTATACTAGATCTAATGGAAATGAGATAGTCATCTTGGCGGTGTATGTTGATGACATATTGATCTTCTGGAATGATGCAGAGGAGATGAAGGTTAAACGAGATCTTATCACCAAGTTTGAGATGAAAGACCTTGGAAAAGCGGAATATATTCTTGGGATGCGAATAACTCAATATGACAAGTCTATCACACTTGATCAAAAAGATTATATTGAGGAATTGCTGAAACAGTATGGTATGCTGGAGTGCAAGCCAGCTGCTACACCAATAGCCCCAGGACAAAGACTAGAGAAGCCGAAAGAGATTGGTGAGATGAATGTACCTTACCAAGAACTAATAGGTTCATTATTATATCTGGCCCAATGCACTCGACCAGATATAGCCTACATCGTGAATTACCTCAGTCAGTTTAACTAATGCTTTTCCATGGAGCATTGAAGTACTGAGATATCTAAAAGAGAGTCTTCAACTTACCTACGAAAAGAGAAATCACGCTGGAGACATAATAGACAGAAGGTCATTCTCCGGGTTTGCATATCTTATGCAAGGAGAATATGGGAAAGTAAGAAACATAGGACTGTTGCTCTCTCTACAGCAGAAGCTGAATATGTAGCTATGTCAGAAGCTGCAAAGGAAGCAATCTTCTAAAGCAGGTTTATGACCGAATTGGTGGAAGGACTGCCTTCAGAGGCTATATATATACACAGCGACAGTCAATCTGCAATAGCCATCGCTACAAATCCTGCGCATCATCAGCGCACTAAACATATTGATGTTCGGTACCATTTCATAAGAGAAACAGTAGTCTGGCATAATAAGATCGATTATGTGGAAACTGCTAAAATGGTGGCAGACATCCTGACGAAGCCCCTGTTGAGAGGGAAGTCTGAGTGGTGCGTGTACAGGATGTGCCTGAAATCGACAGAATATGTGACTTTTTTAAGTTTCTTAACATTCCTGATTTTGTTACTTTAGCTAAAAATTATTAAGTGTAATAAAAAAGAGCTTGCCTATCTACAATAATGTTGTTATTTTATAACTGAAACTAGCGACCCGCCCCGGCTTCGCACAGGTGGAATGCTGATACTAAATATACTACAGGGGCCTGTTTCACGAAAGTACAAATTAACAAGTTTTTTTTTTTTTTTTTTTTTTGAAAGTGACTATTACAGCTTTGCTCCGGGAGCAACTACTGCTTTTTACTGCGGGCTATTGGGGGGACCACGAAGGGTCACCGAGCCAATTGAATGAACTTAAGCAACCGACCTAGAGGCACCCAGAGGGGTACGGACCTCGGCCAAGGACGTTGCTGGGGCTACGCGGCGGATTGTGTAGCTGGGATAGGTGAGAAGCGGCCTGGGATTGGCCTATAGCGTCTGTGGGCGCCTGAATTGAAGGGGGTGTGCAGTGGTCGCGGCTGTCTCCGCCGGCGGGGACGTCGATTACTGTGTCGGCGTGTTGTTGTCGTGTGTTGTGAATTTGCGATTGTTAGTCGTGTCTGTTGGGCCGCCTGTACGGCAACCGTGATCTCATCGTCTGGATCGAGTACATTGCGGGGTCGACGTCTATTCGTCCTAGTAGTATCACAAGGATAGATTATTATTATTTGGTTATAAGGGCTTGGTCGATGACCAAAAGCTACTGCGACCTGGATAGATCTATTGTAGCTGTCACCCTAGACCTAAAGGTCATTTCCTAGGCCCACGGACTTCATGAACCGTGTTATGCTTTTGGAGGGGAGGTCCCTAATGTCAGTAGGTGTTATTATGTATCCACCTAGATGGCGACTTCTGCTGTGAATGAGCACTTCGCATTCGCAGAGGAGGTGTATGGGCGTTTCCTCTGCTTCACAGCAGAATCTGCAAGTGGGTGAATCTACAAGCCCCATTCTGTGTAGGTGTTTGTTTAGCTTGCAGTGTCCTGTTAAGGCTCGTACTAAGAGCCTTAAGTCGTTGCGGTTTGAATTGATGGCATCCGAGGTATGTCTGTTTGAAAAGCCGGTCACAAGTTCTTTCGCATGCCTCAGTCCTGGTGTATCCGACCAGAGCTTACGGCTTTGGTCCACGGCCCATTCCTTTAGCACACGTCTAGAGGTATTGCGGGAGATGCCGCAATAAGGCTCGGGGCCTATGGCGTCCTCTTCCGCCCCTCTTCGTGCCAGCTCGTCAGCAGCCTCATTTCCATCAATACCGCAGTGTCCGGGCACCCAGCCTAGGGTGACAGAGTTTGTCCGTCCTAGCTGGTTGAGTGCTCGGGCACATTCTAATGTTAGTCTCGACTCTATTTCATCAGATCCTAGCGCTTTCAGAGCAGCCTGGCTATCTGATAAAATAACAATATGTTTCCCCTTTGCGCATCTTTTCAGATTCTCGTGTACGCAATCTATGATAGCGTACATTTCAGTCTGGAATACTGTGGCATGCTGTCCAAGGTGAATCGCCTTTTTAATTCTTGGATTGCCGCCACATATTCCAGCTCCAGCACGGTTGTCCTTCCTGGAGCCATCTGTAAACCAGACGACATCTCCAGCGCTGAAGGATTGTGGGGTATTCCCGTTCCAGTCCTCTCTTTGGGGTAGGATTACCTTGTATAACCTGTTGAAGTTATATTCTTTGTTCATGGTGTCTTTCGGCATACACATGATCGGAATTGTTAAGAGAGTTTCATGTAACCCTCTCATAACAGAGGACTTCCATTTGGAATCTCCTCGTTCCAAGGCTCGGAGCATTGCAATTTTTGCCTCTTTCTGCACATGGATGTGTAGTGGAGGCAAACCTAATATTGCCTCCATAGCAGCCGTGGGTGTAGATTTCATTGCCCCCGTTGCTATTTTGCATACTAATCCTTGTAGGCTATTTAGGGTGTTTACACACTTCGCTTGTTCGGTTTTCTTATGCCAGGCTACACTGCAGTAGGATACCATAGGCCTCACTATCGCAGTGTAGATCCACATAACCGAACTCGGTTTCAGGCCCCATCTGGAGCCCGCTAAGCGACAGCATGTCCCTAGTCCTATTTTTGCCTTTCGCACAATGTGGTCCAGGTGTTGGTTCCAAGTGAGTTTTTGGTCTAGAATTACTCCTAGATATTTAACCTCCTTGGAAAACGGTATAGATTTGTTGAAGAGACAAGGATAGATGGCGTTTGCCCTAATTAGAGGGTTGGAGTGGCGGGGGGTGGTGGCGAAATAGTCCGCCACCATGCATTTGAGTAGTTGCTTGATGGTAGGCAACTCTAAGTCGAGATTAAGGTTTTTGTTGCGTACGAACCATGGCGCACCAGTGGCCGTACGCATGAACCTATTCTGGATGACTTCCAGTAGGTGGATGTTGGTGGGGGCGGCGTGCGCGAAGCACACTCCGGCATACGTGATTATCGGTCTGATGCAAGTTTTCCAAATTGTCAGCTTATTTCTAAGTGTCAATTTGGAACGCTTGTTCAGGACCGGATAAAGACGATGCATCACATGCAGCGCATTCTTTCGAACGCGCTGGATGTGAGGCCGGAATGTCATCCCGCGGTCTAGGGTGACACCCAAGTATTTGACCGTATTCACCCAGGGGATTGTACGGTCGAATAGCTTGATCGGGGGTAGGCCAGAGTGTGCGTCCCTCCGGAAAAAGAACACTGCCGCGCTTTTTTCCGGATTGACTTCGATAATTAACAAGTTACAAGCGCTAATAACTCACAAGTTACAATTACAAGCGTTTCACGAACAGATTTTTCTAAAAAATCTTCTTTTATTTGTTCGCTACAACTTCGTCTTCCATTTTTTACACGATAGGTACAATCGCACTCTTCAACAAACAAATTAACGTAACATAATAACGTATCAACAAACAAAGGATGGCCGAAATTTAACAGGTTTATAGGTTAAGCTGAACGATTTTACTCGCCGCTAAAATTAATCCGTTTAGCATTTTTACGCGTAAAAATCGCATGTTTAGAATAGAGTTGGGGCGCTTAAACCTAAATTACCTAAATTTAGTTCACCGTCTAAAATAAGGAACGTCAGATTCAAATTTAGAAGTGTCAATGTCAATTGAATTTGACAGTTTGCGTAGAATAGGAAAATGGTTTAGCGACACCTAAATAAAATTAGGAAGTTTAGCGGCCGCTCTAGAATTGGGTCCATTGTTGTAAGCACTGTCTAAATATGCACAAAATTAGATAAGTTCATTAACAGATGTAAAACAGATTAGAGACCAAAGTCACTTCTCTATTTATTTGTAAAAAAGCGAAAGCAAAAGAGTACAAACTCTTAAGTACCTAGTACATTAGCATTACTTACCTAAGACAGAGAGATAACCGCTCTTCAATCGAGATAGTGGGCCTGTAATTAGTTTTTTGTTTTTCTATATATGGCCGCAACACATTTAATAAGTTTTGAAACTTTTGGTAGTCCATTTTGTAATAATCATAAAACTTTTCTGTATAGTTGGCAATGTGGTCAAAAGACAAAGTATGAAATTCACCATGAATTCTTCTATTTCTCCATAAATTATGCACCCAAATACTCCTGTGTGATGTCTTCTTTTTAATTTTATTTTTGTAAACTTCTTCCTCTTTCTCTTCTGCAAGAAGTCCGATTATAACAAGATCCCAGTCTATCATTATATTTTCAATCGAGCACTCGACCGAACTGCATCAATTCTAAACGAAGTCTGGACGGAAATAGTAGAGAAGTCGCCACAGCGGCCTCAGGCTGCGCCTCGCGGCGTCGCGCTGCGTCGCGCGGCACCGCGAGACGCAGCACCGCTCTTGCACGCCGCGCGTCCGGCGATGCACCGCTGCGTCACGATACGTCGCGATACGTCGCGCTACGCCGCGAGGCACCTCGAAGCGCAGTGCTGCGTGGTGCAACGTAATCTGAATTCTCACAATGTAATGTGTATCTTTTCGTGTAGTGAATAAAGTATATTCTGAGTCGCTCTATGAAAAATGTGCGCGCAGCGTCGCGCCGCGTCGCGTCTCGGTGTGAACTGACCCTAACGAACTATATTTTTTAACTGGTCGTACAATAGACCAATTCAATGCAATTTTGGAGCCATTACCGTCGTTGATATAAACATGCAAAAATCCTAAGACTGCATTGGCTGCTTATTTAATTAAGCTACGTACCGGTGAACCAGACACAAGATTGGCAGACATGTTGCATATGAGTCGAAGAACGCTGGAAATACTACTTAAAACAGCGAGAGAATGCTTAACCCGTGACTATGTGCCAATCCATTTCGGGTGGGATCATACCACAAGAGAGCAAGTTGTCGAAAGAAATCTTTTTATCCCCAATGCACTTTTCGGGGACAATTCTGGAGATGTGATGACAGTAATAATTGTTTGTGATGGTAGTTATGTATATATAAGGTCTAACAAAATTAGCTGAAACTATTTTAAGGGGATGTTTAGACCGTCAAACTGAACAACTTTCCCTATGGGACCAATACCGAAATCACGAAAAAAAAATCTGCTATCCCATACAAAACTGCAAACATAGCTCGACTCTAATGTATGAGACAGCAGATTTTTTTTCGTGATTTCGATATTGGTCCCATAGAGAAAGTTGTTCAGTTTGATGGTCTGATCATCCCCTTAAAATAGTTTCAGCTGATTTTGTTAGACCTTATATACAAAAAAGTGCAAACTTTTTATTTCAAAGAATGTCATATAGACACCATAAGTTTCAAAACTTATTAAAACCATTTTTGAGTCTGTTGAGATGGTTATATCATTGACGTCACAGGGCCTTACGCAGCCACAACATCAGACGCGACTATATTAAGTGGCATGCTGATCTGGGGGCAGACTTTTGTATCTTTGGGCCAATTTGCTCATTCTCCTTTGTTTCGATAAATTACGAGCGATTCAAATCTTTTCGCGCAGTTTTTATTTGATTTGTCGTGGTTAGGGAATCCAATACCGCTGCGGGATCCCGCACCTTTTTTGCGGGATCAAAAATGCGGGATTACTTATGCGGGATCCCGCACGTTTGCGGGATTGTAATTTTTTTAAGAAAAATGGGCTCAGACAACGTTCCAATTATTTGTAAGATCTGGGCACAGCCTCATTAATAAGTCATTTAACAACTTTCCCATAGAACTCGTGTCTTTTCTGTAGGCCTTCACACTCACTTACGAACAAAGCATAACATGAATGTGAACGTGGTTGATAGCGCTAACGCATCGAAATCAAAGAGCGCTTGGATGCTGTGTACGGTGACTCTTCTCCATCGATGGCCACCGTCAAGAATTGGTTCAACGAGTTTGCACGTGGCCGTACGTCGGTTTTTGATGAACCACGTCCAGGTGCACCGAAAACAGCTGCTACGGAGGAAAACATTAAAAAAATCCATGATCTCCTATTGGCAGATCGCCGATTGAAGGTTCGGGAGCTAGCTGAGACTGTAGCTATTTCAGAAGGAACAGTGCATCATATTCTTCACGAGGAACTCGGCATGAGAAAGCTGTCGGCGCGATGGGTGCCGCGTTTACTCACACCGGAAAACAAGCGCAACCGTGAGACCACATCGGAGACGTGTTTGGCGCTGTTTAAGCGGAATCCAGCGGAGTTTTTGCGTCGTTTTGTGACCGTCGATGAAACCTGGATCCACTGGTACACACCAGAGACCAAGGAGCAATCAAAACAATGGATCCAGACCGGGGAACGTGCTCCAAAGAAGGCGAAAACTGTAAAATCGGCCGGAAAAGTTATGGCCACCTTTTTCTAGGATTCACAAGGTGTGATCTACATCGATTACCTCGAGAAGGGTAAAACAATTACAGGGCTTTACTATGCCGATTTATTGGGCCGATTCGACGCCGAATTAAAGAAAAAACGACCCCATCTGGCGAAGAAAAAAGTGCTGTTTCACCACGACAACGCACCGGTTCACACGTCTGCCGTTGCCATGGCCAAATTGGTAGAATTACGCTACGAATTGCTGCCCCATCCACCGTATTCTCCAGATTTGACACCCTTGTGACTTCTTTCTGTTTCCTAATCTGAAAAAATCACTCGCCGGGAATAGATATGGATCAAATGAGGAGGTCATCGCCGCCACGGAGGCCTATTTTGCAGAGTTTGACAAAAACTATTTTTCGGACGGGTTAAAAAAGTTGGAGCATCGCTGGGCTAAGTGTATCGAACTAAAAGGAGACTATGTTGAAAAATAAATTGCCACTATTCCAAAATTTTCGTTTACTTTTTGTAGGCTAAGTATTTATTGAATGGCCCTCGTATTTATCTTTTTATGGTGCAGAAAACATTGTAACTGCACTTGAAAAAAAAACTGCACGATTTTTAAATTGACCTGAATCTAAATGTGATCGCAGTAACAACCGATAGTGCAGCAGTCATGAAAAAAGTTGGGAGATAAATATCAGCGCACCACCAATTATGCTTTGCACATGGGTTGCAGCTCGCTGTTCTTGAAGTTCTATACAATAATATACAACAACAAGAAGAAGTAAAAGCTGAAGTACTCGAAAATAGACGGGATGGTGAGAGTGATAATGAAAGTGAAGATGATGACGACGAGCAAGGTGAATTTTCGGTAGAGGAAGATATTCAAGAAGTAGATTTGCAACCACAAAACAGGTAGATAAATATTTTTATAACAAAAGAATTTATAAAGATTTTTTAGATATTCAAGAAGTAGATTTGCAACCACAATACAGGTAGATAAATATTTTTATAACACAAGAATTGTATAAAGATTTTCTTTTAAGTTATTCATTTTTTTGTTTTGTGACTGATTCAAAAAGTGAGGAAAATTGTCAAATTTTAGTTCGAAATCTCCAGTAAGAAATTATCTTCTGCAAAAATATATACAAAGCAGAATTTGGAAAGGAATTGCAGCTGATCCTAGATTGCCGAACGCGCCGGAGCAGTCTCGCATCAATGTTGTCGAGGTTCAACGAAGTCAAACAGTGCATATTTAAAGCACTTATTGATCTGAAATTGACATCATCGTCATTTTCATTCACTGACGAAGAATTGATAACTTTGACTGATATTGAACGAGCCTTAGAGCCAGTGAACCTTGCTGTAAGTGTCTTATGCCGCGAAGATGCAACGTTAGTTACTGCAGAAACCACATTGTCTTTCATGATAAACAAACTGAATCGACAAAATACCAGGTTAAGCCAGGAACTTGTAGTGACGCTGTCTCGCCGGATATAAGAACGCCGTAACCGCCGTGTTCCTTTAGTTGGAAAATCCGAAAAAATATCTGGAGAAAGATTCAGGGTCTGTAAATGTGGTGGAAGATCAATTCTTTTATCCAAGCAAAGTTACGCTAAGAACTGAAATGAAGCGTTTAATCGAGAGACTGCTGTCAGACGCGCTGGTACAACCAGTAACTGAAAACCAGCAACTTGATGAGTGATGACAATGAAGAAGACATGCCTTTATCCAATCTGTTAAGTCGTCGTGATGAGCCTTCGCCTAAATTAGAAGAAGAATTAGATCTCAGTCTCCGTACTGAATGGGTAGCCGAGTCTACACCTGTTGTGCGTGTACCCATACCCAGTCGAGATATTTCACTTGATCTAATATTGAAACGTGAGATGACACTTTTTGAATTTGGAGGGAACAGGGGAAAATACTTGGAAGCTGCTTATAGTTATGTAAGTCAATTCCGCCTACAAGTGTGGAAGCCGAGCGTGCTTTTTCCGCCGCTGGCTATTTATGCAACAAGATAAGATCAAATTTAAAAGATGAAACCATGGATACTTTATCATTTGTTCGAAAGTATTATTAAAAAAAATAAGTTTATTTTAAATCGTTTCTTAAAATAATTTTATTCAATTGATAAATAGTACTTAATGAGTAATAAAAATATTTCATAATAAGATATTTAAATCTACTTGACCTGATTTAAATTTTTTTAAACTACTTAAAAAAAATATTAAAAAGAAATCTCAATCCCGCGGGATTACTGACTTCAATCCCGCATTCCCGCCCGGGATTGGATTCCCTAGTCGTGGTTAATATTCATCAACTAGCGAAGATTGATTGTCATAGATAGCAGTGTTAGTTATGAAGAAATAGGTAAGACATGAATACTAACGTTAGTTTTAAACCATGAACCACGACTGGAGTAACTAAGCAACCCTGCCTGAAGAAAAAAGTCACCACCTTCAAATCACACAATAACAATCTCGTCAACTAACCTACAACACACCGGGCTCAGGTGCTGGCGAAGGTCCGGGAAGCTCTAGACTTAAAGAAAATCGGTGCTCAGGTCAACCACTTAAGGACCTGCCTCTGGCAGTGCTACCTGACGTAATGTCTTTCCACCCCGACGCCGAGATCATTGCAGAGGCTCGCGCCGATGGCTTTCATGCTATCATAAGAAAAAAACCCTCATCAGCATCCTGAAGGTTATAAGTGCGAGTGTACAATCCTGAGGCACTGGACTACGATTCTGGTGGGGTGATCTCGCTCACACGAGATAACTATGTGGAAATGTGAATTGTCATTGTTATGTACCTGGAGAAATTGGACTTATAATAATAAATGTAATGTATGTAATTTAATTCAATTCAATTTAATATAGCATAATAACTTGATTTTCTGACTAACTACCTATGTAATGCTTTGTGTATGGGATCTGGTTTCCTGAAATAAATTATTTTTATTTTTTTTTATTATGAATGACCAAAATGTCTGGTCTTGACAATGTTACTCTATATAATTTAATATTTATAATAGTACTTTGTATATTTTGTTTTGTTTAAAAGATGTGTGTTGCAGAGTTTCTGTCCGCATCTTCTCTACAACGGAACACCCGCTGGCAGTAGATTCAAAAAATGACGTCATAACTTCTTGATATTATTTTGAATAAAAAATAAGAATTTGAGTTAATTTGGTTATAGACTGTAGGATCCCACTGCAGGGCAAAGTTCGCCTCTAACGAATAAGGGTGATTGGGAGTAAGAAGCCCATTCTCCACCAAGACTGGCAGTATTGTGAAGAAATTCCTATTTTGAAGACTTATTATGATTATCAGATATTATTTTCGTTGTGTATATTAAAAACTCAATACAAAAAGTCAATTAACAAACCATCATGCCAATAAAACCTGTTTTTTAAATGATATTTAAAAAATCCAAGTACATCAATGACACAATTGAGTACACCAGAAATTAAATCACAACAGCACTTTTATTACTTCATTTTTTGAATAAAATTAGTTTACATGTTAAACTATAACGTGCATAACTATGATTATCATCTTTCAACTTCTAAATCAGAGCGTGCGAGCGTGTCATCACTTTTAAGCCCATTAAAACTTTAAAAAATTCTGATAAAGTAGTTTTTGTATATTAACTTTGACTTTCAATCTTGGTCATCATTTTCATCATCTGGTGTATACGTCATTGATTCTACATCAGAATTTGTTTTTGCGGTGTGAGGAGTTTTTTATCGAGCTTTAGACACTTCCTGCCAAGTTCCTGTTAAATCATGCCAATTTGACGCGTGTGACAACGTTTCTCCTTGAACGCTCTATACATCGCCGTATGTTTGTTTCCAGCAGCCCGCTACCCGCGGCGCTTGACGGCTTGCGTTCATGATCCCGTAAGGGACAAATATTAGTATGATGAATATGAATATTTGTACCAGATTCATGGATGTCTGTATCTATATATGTATTCTATTTCGTTATCTAGTCATCATAATACAAGTCCAGGCTAGATTCTGGTACTTTATATGTGACTTGACAATTTGTGTGACAATTTCCAAGATATTTATTATTTATTTATGATCTTGGTGAGATTCAGTGTCATCTGGAATTTAAGTCATTGATTCGACATCAGAATTTCTGCCCACACGATAAGAAGAAGACATCAGAATTTGTTTTTCCGGTGTGAGCTGGAGGATTGTGTTGTCTAACTCTGAAACTATGCTATACTTTACTAATAACAAAAAGTACTTTTCAAGAAAAGAAAAGAAAACGATGATTTCTCAGTATTTTCCTACCCTACCAGTGACGAAATGTTCATTGGTTTGCTCTATGAAATACCAAATAGTATTTACACTCAAGAGCCTCAAGTTGGTTCCAAGCATGGAAGTCGACGATAAGGAAATACAATTAGTAGATCAGGAAAATTTTACCAATGAAGATCAATTTACTAGAAATAGTGAAATAAAAACAGAAATGATTGTGAAGAAATTCAAAAGTAATTCTTAAAATAATAAAAATAGGCTGCTAAACGTCGAACTGTTGGATCAGAATCAAGAAGGCAGGCAACCTTTAAATATTTTTTCCTCTTGAAGGTAAACTGTTGCAAGTTTGCCGTACGTTCTTCATAAACACTTTAGCCAGTAAAGAGCGTACACTGTATGAACAGTTCTTGAAGAGGTCCGGCATCATAGAAAACGAAAAAAGTGATGGCCGCAGACAACACTTTACTTAAATGAAGCCATGATCACTGATCAGCCAACACATTAACTTATAGCCCTATATCCGATGTTTAAAGATAACGAAAATAATTTAGTGAAGCCCAGTTTTTCTTCATTCTTTTTTTTTTCAGTTTCAGTTAAGCCGAAGAATATGTCGTTCCATTGACGCAAAAAAGATCAGTGTAGCCCCTGTATGGTTCAGACTTCTGCAACAATGAAACATACAGCAACCATCAAAACGAGAAGACTTTGTTTCGTTCAGAAAGATAAAAAAGTAATCTGGCAGCACAGGAAAATCTTTCCAGTATACAATGAGCTACCTTTGAACTTCAGCAAGTGATTAGCTTGTAAGCATGTAAGCATGAGATGATGAGACTGTCAGACATTGATGATGATGATTCATATTTTGGGCAAGGGGTCTTCATTTGAAGATAGATTATTTACCAGGTAGTCCTTAGTTCCAGTTAGTTCTACAAGACGACTTCGCACATTTTTTTAAAAGAATCTATTTAAACGAATTCATAAATTCACTCCCTACTCACTCTCCACTGCTCATTTAGTTCGTTTCCTCATTCTTTTTTGTGCGAGGCGACATAACCACATAACCGTAGTTTTCAAAGAGATTTGCAGTTTTTATTAAAATGGCAATTCGTGGGACAGAAGGAAACTGAGAAAATAAAAGGTAAGAGCGATCAGTTTTTGACAGTTCTAAGTCATCATCGGATAGCGAAAACGGTAAGTTTTAAGGTTATTATTATTAACTAATGTGGTTTTGAATTTGAACTACTAAGCAGAACAAACGTGCAATCTCAGGTAGATATACACGATTCTCCGCACCGCTTGGGAGCGTCATACCAACGTTTTACACTACCCACTGAAGCACACGTTACCTATGTTTCTTAATAAACGTTTATTTCCATTTTTAGATAAAGAAAATAAATAGGGAGAGGAAACTCTAGTATTGCAAAATACTGGGAAACACAACACCTCCCGTCAGCGTCAGATGAAAACGAAGGGGATCAAAAGGCGGATCTTCTTGCAGATTCCTTGTCAACAGAGTTACCCGACTTAGACCCGGAGCTAATATTCGCATTGGGTGAACCGACAGACGCGTCTCCCGAATTCATTTATAAAAATTTAACAACCAACTATGACTACCACTTTTTAAGACATGTATGCCCAAAGAAAGTAGGGAAAAAAGAAAAATCCTTAAAGATTATCTGTGCTCTTTTTAGCACACGTTTAATCGGGAACTTACTGAAGAATCATCTACGAAAAAGAAAAGAAATTACATCCAAATACCTCGTTCTCGTTATCAGTAGTTGTAAAAAGAAGGGAACGGCGACATCGTTAATAGAACTTCCCAGTATCAATTCCATCGGAAAAACAAAAGACGCAGAAAATAGAAAAGAAATTATATCTTGTATAGTTCATTGTCAGTAGTTTTAAAAACAACGAAACGGCAATATCGTTAATAGAACCGCCAAGTATCAATCAATTCCATCGGCACAAACAAAAGACGCAGAAAATAGAAAAGAAATTGTATTCAAATGCTTCGTTCATTGTCAGTTGTTGTGAAAGCAACGAAACGGCAACATCGTTAATAGAACTGGCCAGTATCAATTCCATCGGAAAACAAAAGACGCAGAAAATAGACAAGAAATTACATTCAAATGCTTTGCTCATTAACAGAAGTTTTAAAAACATCGAAACGGCAACATCGTTAATGGAACTGCCGAGTATCAATCAATTCCATATCGGCACAAACAAAAGACGCAGAAAATAGAAAAGAGATTGTATTTAAATGCTTCGTTCATTGTCAGTAGTTGTAAAAGCAACGAAACGGCAACACTGTTAATAGAACTGCAGAGTATAATTTCCATCGGCAAAAACAAAAGACTAAAGAAGGAATAACATCCAAAAACAATACTCTCTCATTTGAGAGAGTTATTTACACTTTTATCCACATTCGACACAACTCAAATACTTCATAGCATTAATTTAGCCAAGAAAGTTTTTAAAAACTGAGATTCGTGAATTACGTCTTATACCCATTAATAACCATTAATATAATACAATCGACATCAAAAATAAATGTTGTACTCTGTCATACTATGTCACATTTTTGTTTCATGGCATGGTACAAAAGGGTAACAAATTATTTTTGACGTTGATAGTAAACAATAACCAATGAATGGTAAGAGCCACAAGCGATAAGTTGGACACAAAGATTATACCACAGTGGTGGTATTATTATCGTTTTCGGTAAAGTGGATGATAAAATGGAGGAAACCAGTGAGTTCCGTTCCAATGTGAAATCGTGGAACATATCTGTGAACATCGCTAGGATGATTTTCATTATTTTCTTTACTTCTACTCTCTCGAGTGTAGTGAGGCTAAATGTCCTAATGTAGGTTATGTAGGTAGGTCATTTCCTAATTCATAGGTTCATAGGTTCCTGTTAGACCACCACTGAATAAATTCTTGATAGCTTATTTTACAGTTGGTTTCGACTTATCTTTCATGCGAAACAGGCCCTAAACCTAATTAGAAATACAGAATGTAGGGAAGGTATCGTACCTTGGCCAGTATTGTACCTTGGATAATTGCAATTTTTTCAAAATTCCCGCGCTCTGGAAAACTGTTGTCTATGGCATTTGAAACGTCATTTGACAACACTAAAGTGAAGTTAGTTGAGAGTTGCCGGCGCCGAGTGAGCACAGTGAAAAAAGGTAATTTGTATTTTTTTGCATAAAAAGTAGTTTTTTTGAGCTTTAATCTTTGTCACTTTATTCCGCATATTACGTATTTATGAATGATCTTCCGTATATAATCTAATCTCTATATATTTAGCTGCTAGTTGGCATGCGTATCAGATTCTAACCTCAAATTGAGAATCATTTATGTAGCATTTTATGACGAAAATGGCTGTTTTGTACCTTGGCCATCCCACAAAATTTTTACTTTGGCCATGGCCAAGGTACAACGTAGGGAATGGGTCAGGGGTGATTAACGTATGTTTTTTTTGGATTATAGCTGTTGTTAAGTGTTTAAAATACTTTTTTATTGTTATAGATAAAATGCCACGTAGCAAGCTAAAAATAAAAAAGACCTGTACTCGATCTGTCTTCGATTGAGAATGCAGTAAGTCTGATAAAAGACAAAAAAATTTCAATTAATGGTGCTTCCAAGCAGTTTAGAATACCCCGAACTACTTTGAGACGCTACTATCGTATCGCCTTGACAGAAGGGACTTCAGTACAGGAAATACGCGAACATCTTGCAGTTAAAAGAGTATTTAACGAAGAGCAAAACAAATTGCTATTGGAATATATCAAAGATGAAGCAATCCTTCAGTTTGGTTTGACTCTAAAAGACGTAAGATCATTGGGGTACCGGTTCGCAAAGGCCAATAAACTGAAATACCCTTCTAAATGGGACACCGAAAAGTTGGCAGGAGTTAATTGGCTGCACGGTTTCAGAAAACGGTTTAAAAATGAAATCTCCCTTCGTAAACCAGAAGCCACAAGCTTGGCGCGTTCGTCGGCGTTCAATAAGCACACACCGTTGGAATGACATTCACTAACTACAAGAAAGCACTGTCACAATGTCCGCCTGATTTGCAAGCAGCTGACGTTTGGAACTTGGATGAGACAGGGTTGTCTACAGTGCATGTCCCTCCAAAAATTTTGGCACCAACTGGAGTTAAACAAGTGGGATCTATGACCAGCGCCGAAAGGGGAACCACAGTTACGATGATAGCTGCTTGTAACGCTGGTGGAGGATTTATTCCGCCTATGCTTATATTCCCAAGAGTCCACTACAAAGACTTCATGATAAATGGAGCACCCGAGGGCACTCTCGGTGCTGCGAATCCATCGGGATGGTCTAATGAACGCACTTTTGTTATGTTTATGAAACATTTCATAAAATTTGCAAGACCGTCCAAGGAGCATCCCATTATTGTTCTCATGGATAACCACGAAAGTCATATTTCTGTCGAAGCAATACGCTTGGCAAAAGAAAATGGTGTCATTCTTGTAACGCTCCACCCACACACAAGCAATAAAATGCAACCTTTAGATAAATCTGTTTTTGGACCTTTCAAAACTTATTTCAATCAGGCAGCTAACGAAAAGATGATGACACCTGGACACATCGGAAAACCGTTGACAATTTACGATATTGCTGACATAGTTGGAAAAGCGTTTCCGCGTGCGTTCACACCAACGAATATTGCCAACGGGTTCAAAGCCACTGGATTCCATCCACTTAATGAGAATATATTCTCTGATGCTGACTTTTTGGCTGCAAACGTTACAGATCGTCCGTTACCTGAAGAGATTCCCTCACAATCTGACCATCTTTTACCTGAACAATCATCTGCACAGACTGCTGACAACTCAAGGCTCCAAGAATCTCCGGGTCAAGTTAATCTTCTGCCCCAAGAACGTTATGCACCGATCAATGCTGTAAAAGATCCAAAATTGGCACAGGGCTCCTCCGAGAAAGCAGAGAAATTATCGAGTGTTTTTAAAACACCTGAAAAAGCAGGGCCTAGTACTTCAAGACCCATCACCCCTGAAATGATTCGTCCTCATCCAAAAGCCGAACCTCGAAAAGGAACGCAAAAAGGTAGACAAAAAGGCAAATCCAGAATATTGACAGACACACCAGAGAAAAATGCGATTGAGATTTTGAAAAAACCTAAAGAAGTTTCTCTTAAAGGTGTTCGTAAAGTAAAGAAAGAAAAGATCAAGGAGAAAAAAAAGAATATAGTGGAAAAAGTGAAAAGAAAAGTTCTCGTTCAGTCAGACTCAGAAGACTCCAACTATTCCCTTCATGACACTGATGACTCCTGTGGTGCTTTTGGTGAAGATGAAAATAGCGATTGCGAGATTCAAGAAGATAATGACAATTATGAAACAGGGGACTATGTCATCTTTATGTACGAACAAGAGTATTTCGTTGGCAAGATAGAATCTTTGAATGCCGAAGGAGCCCTAATAAAATCAATGCAGAAATCCTTGAATAACTGGAAGTGGCCGCAAAAAGAGGATTTAAACTTATACCCTTACCAAGATATCAAAGAAAAGATTAAACAACCAAAGAACAATAATTCAAAGCGAGAAGTATTTCACGTTCCTGAAATGCAGAAGTATTGGGATTATTGTTAAATATTAAGAAAACTTTAGTATAAGAAGCCCGTGATCTCAAAATAATAATTAAAAGTCTAAGGAGAGAGATATATTTATTGATTAGTTTTTCAATTTAGAGTTTTTGATTTTTTGGGTTTATATTTGTTAAATCCACATTTTTGAATGAGTATTTTGATAGAAGTTATGTTACTAGATACTGAAAGTGAAAATAATTAGATTTAAGGCTCAAATTACATGATAAGATGCTAAAAAAGTCTGATAAGTTGTAACTTTTATAATATTTTCTTTATTACCTACTTAATTATTAAGTAAAAGACTGATTATTACGAATTTTGAGTGCTAACATGATTGACTGATTGTTAAAACATTATTTCTAAAGAAAATAAATGATTAATAGATGGTGAGAGTGTTTATTTCCATTTCAAATAAGTAGGTCCAAGGTACAATACCTTGGTCAGTTTGCCCATTTTTTTTCAAGTGGCTATAAGTTCTATATTTTTGAATATATTAAAAGGTTTTTACATTTATTACGTAGATATTAAACTGATCTTTAGATTTGTGTACATTAGGTAGATCTAAATTGATCCATTATTTTTTTAAAAATCAAAAACAAAAAACCGGGCCAAGGTACAAGACCTTCCCCTACATTTTAATAAGGTTCCTTATTTTAAAGGGTGCTTCAAACTGAACAACTTTTACTATGGACCACACTGAAACAGAAAAAAACTGCTGTCAATGTTAGTCCCATAGTGAAAGTTGTTCAGTTTGATGGTCCGAAGCAACCCCTAAACTATGTAACGCATTTAAGATTACACCGTGGGCAAACGACAACGAAATACGGAGGGTATGCTATGCATGCTGATCCTAAACTCAATTGGCGTAAGGGACATCCACGGAAATCTAAAGAACCTACCTCTATAATTATTCAATTTAGGCTATTTCAAACGTTTATTACACAAAAAGTTGACTTTATGTCAAGCATAGTCTAGACATCTAAACCATGACTTTCGAAATGGAAAAGTTATAGTAGTTAACCAATATTTTTACCTTTTTTTACTCGTCCTGTAAACCTGTACTTTGTGCCTTATGTCAATAGAGTTTAAGATCGTCTACTTAAATGTAATGATGTGTATGTATGTATTTTATTTAATACTGACATCATTTCATTTACATACACAGTAATTCAATAGGGCTACCATGCCACTCCCGAAAAAGCAACAAAATGAGATAATCGTCATGCGCGGTCATTTTGGCATGTGCAAAGTGACAAAGACAGAAGTACATCGTATTCTCGTGGGCGGCATGCTAGGCCCAGTTACAAAAAAAATATCAATTGCAACCGCACAGTTTAAAATTGTTTCAAGTTTTAACACCACCCAAAATACTCAACATTTCTTCTACATCATCACTGTTAAAGTCATCCACATACTCGAGATCTTTGAGAAAGTTCCAGTCTCTATAATATTCCTTAATATGGTCAGTGCATCCCCGAGACGACGGCGGCACGTACAATTTATAATATTCTAATAAAACTTTCCTTAAATAAGCTGGGACAAGTCTCCGTTCGGTATTCTGGCATCCTGAGACAAAGCAGAACTTAGAACTTTTCCGACAACGCCTGTAGTCAGGCAATATGATGCTTTGTTCTGAGGCTTTAGGTTTTTCTGGGGCTTTAGTTTGTTCTATAACAGTTTCTGGTTCGGTCTGCTGCTTAGGGAAAGTGTTCTTTATTTTAGTCCAGCAACTTTTGCATATCTGGTTATTTTTCTTTGAAATCTGAAATGGAAACAAATGTTAATATGCACATTAGAGCGATGGTTGTTGTGGAGGTATGGACACGGGTCACTGGATCATGAGGATCTGGGATTGAACAAGCATGCACGACATGCCATGTACCAATGAGATTTTCTAGCTTAGTACGTAAAACAGACTGCTCATTTGACTTACAAACTAATGGACTCCGGGTTACATACAAAATTCTTGAAAAAGTGTCCCAGACTAACTCACGTAGAAGTAAGTACGTTTTAGTAATATAAACAAGTTAAAAAGAATGAAACTGTTGAAATTCTTTTTTCATTTTGCTTGCGTTTTTTTTTTTACAAATTCTTACTTACAGCACACGGGCACAGCACTATACAGGGTGAAATTGATATCATTAGTATCATTTTAAACTAACGCCCGTATTACAGAACGAAACTCAAGTCATGATCTCTACTTAAAACTAGTTTTAAGTCTAGTTTTGATTTTAGAACGTTGCTTGAGTCTAGATTCAACAATCAATACTCAGATGAGTAACTCATGAATTTTAAAACAATAATTATGTTGACATCTGTGCTCAAGTCATGCTCAAGTATAGATTTGATCTGTATTACTTGAGAGTGGTCGAGACCACGCTTTAGCATTACTTTTTTGTGTGTCTGTGTCAAAACTGAAATTTACTGAAATTTATTTTTTATATTCCAAAATCGCGGAATAATTATTAATTTCCACCTTCCACTTCGGTATTTGAGAGACATAGTGAATCCCTATGCAGAGATTTCAAAAAACTATGCAGCAAAAAATTTATTCTACCAATGATAGAATCTATCTCGTATGCACTATTATTATTTGGTTATAAGGGCTTGGTCAATGACCAAATAGCTACTGCGACCTGGATAGATCTATTGTAGCTGTCACACTAGACCTAAAGGTCATTTCCTAGGCCCACGGACTTCATGAACCGTGTTATGCTTTTGGAGTGGAGGTCCCTAATGTCAGTAGGTGTTATTATGTATCCACCTAGATGGCGACTCCTGCTGTGAATGAGCACTTCGCATTCGCAGAGGAGGTGTATAGGCTTTTCCTCTGCTTCACAGCAAAATCTGCAAGTGGGTGAATCTACAAGCCCCATTCTGTGTAGGTGTTTGTTTAACTTGCAGTGTCCTGTTAAGGCTCGTACTAAGAGCCTTAACGTCTTAACTTAGGAGTCGCGTGGCTAAAGGTCTCTCGAGTAGACGTCTTTCGTTCGGCTCGCGATTTAGATAGCCACGCGGCTCCACCATTTTATGGCGGTTTCGGGTGTGTGTTTTTGTTTAAAAACAGGGCTTTGAGATCGCCATATCAATTACCGTACAATGAACGTTAACTTGAATTATAATAATATCTTCAACACTTGATACTGGCGAAATCTTTAAGGAAACACCATTTAATAAAAATAAAATAGAATAGAAGAGCCTTAAGTCGTTGCGGTTTGAATTGATGGCATCTGAGGTATGTCTGTTTGAAAAGCCGGTCACAAGTTCTTTCGCATGCCTCAGCCCTGGTGTATCCGACCAGAGCTTACGGCTTTGGTCCACGGCCCATTCCTTTAGCATACGTCTAGAGGTGTTGCGAGAGATGCCGCAGTAAGGCTCGGGGCCTATGGCGTCCTCTTCCGCCCCTCTTCATGCCAGCTCGTCAGCAGCCTCATTTCCATCAATACCGCAGTGTCCAGGCACCCAGCCTAGGGTGACAGAGTTTGTCAGTCCTAGCTGGTTGAGTGCTCGGGCCCATTCCAATGTTAGCTTCGACTCTATTTCGTCAGATCCTAGCGCTTTCAGAGCAGCCTGGCTATCTGATAAAATAACAATATGTTTCCCCTTTGGGTATCTTTGTAGATTCTCATGTACGCAATCTATGATAGCGTATATTTCAGTCTGGAATACTGTGGCATGCTGTACAAGATGAATCGCCTTTTTAATCCTTGGATTGCCGCCACATACTCCAGCTCCAGCACGGTTGTCCTTCCTGGAGCCATCTGTAAACCAGACGACGTCTCCGGCGCTGAAGGATTGTGGGGTATTCCCGTTCCAGTCCTCTCTTTGGGGTAGGATTACCTTGTATAACCTGTTAAAGTTATATTATTTGATCATGGTGTCTTTCGGCATACACATGATCGGAATTGTTAAGAGAGTTTTATGTAACCTTCTCATAACAAAGGACTTCCATTTGGAATCTCCTCGTTCCAAGGCTCGGAGCATTGCAATTTTTGCCTCTTTCTGCAAATGGATGTGTAGTGGAGGCAAACCTAATAAAGAGTTTGCACTATAATCACTCCAAGTTTGACGCTTGTATGTATTGCCGTTTTTACGATAAAACAAAAAACCCTATAAAAAAACATGTTTACTGTACGGGGACCACCTTAATACTTTCCTATTTATTTTTTTATTATTTGTTAGCAAATCCAATAAAAACACATTCTGTGATAATTTCAACTCGATACGTCCCGTGTTTTATCATGGATGGACAGACGGACGGACAGATAGCGTAGGCACAGTATAAGAAAGAGTATCTAGTACTACATACAGTATGGACACTCCTTGCCTCCCACCAATTTCTTGTCTCTACCCCCTCTGGCAGGATCGTGGCGTAAAATGTAAGCAAATACGTATTCCTGTCTCGCTCGCACACACTCAGTATTGCACATGCTTACCTCTTCTTTTCATTTGTATGAAATGAAAACTAAGTGTCCAAGATGTGGCATAGGCTTTTATAGTGCACAGCCTTTAATGGAAATAAAGTTCACTTCCGGATTATATACCAGATTTTAAGTCAGATCATAAGCTATCAAACAAAAAAAGTTTCATCAAAATCGGTTCAGTAGTTTTTGCGTGATACTCGTTCAAACAAACAAACAGACAGACAAAAAATCCAAAAATTGGTGAAATGGAATCAGGGACACCTAAAAACTATATCGTAACTTTTTTTTTGTTAATATCTTCAATGTACAGACAAACTTCCTGTTACAGTTTTATAAAAGTATAGACTATTAACTGTCAGCCAATTTAAAAAAAAAATATTATCAAAACATAATTATCAAGTTTGGGTTCCTCCAGGTAGGAAACGGAAGGAATACGCATTTACTTAACATTGAATAGTATTATATTATCTGTGACATTGGTAACTGCCGAGGTAATCAGAGGGCAATAGACCCCTCTATTGCCCTCGGATTACGTCGGCAGTTACCAATGTAGGGTAAAAAGTTGGTGGGAGGCAGGGAGTGTCCGTACTGTATGTAGTAATAGATATTGTTTCTTATACTGTGTTAATAGTGTCTCCTTGGGTACAGAACCCTAAAAATGCTATTATGATCTATCTCACCTGCTCAGGATATATAATAGCTGCAATTTCTTCTCTCACAGGTCCAGCTGGCAGCTCAAGAGAAGCGACTTCCTCATTGCGGCACCACACGCATCTCCCTGGATCTGAGCTATTATTTACTGTATCTTCCACCAATTTTATGTATCTACCATATGGTTCTTGAAATCCGTCCTTCAGGAAGATAAGATATACAGTATGTAAGCGTAAAATTGGTAAAAAAACGATTACATATGAATTATTAAATTGGTATCATGCCTCGTCCACAAAAACGGGGACGGGGACTTAACGGGGTGTAAGGGTAAATGGTTGCATTACTTTAAGGTGGTTGCAGAGTTGTCAATTTCATATGCGTAGAGTAGACGGTATTAATAAAAGTAATATTTTATATAGGGTCCTTGTTATAATATGCTGATACTTTTTTAAGGGGATGATCAGACTGTCAAGCTGAACAACTTTTTCTATGGCAACAACATCGATATCGCAAAAATAAAATCCGCTCTTCCATACAAAACTGAAAACCTACTCGAGCCAAATGTATGGGACAGCTGATTTTTTTTTCGCGATTTGGATGTTGGTCTAGAGAGGTAGAGAAAGTTGATCATTTTGATGGTCTGATCATCCCCTTAAAAAGTGTCAGCATATTAAGAAGGACCCTGTATACAGAGTAAAATTGATATCATTAGCATCCTTTTAAACTAAGAGTCTACCCATCAAACTGAACAACTTTTACTATTGGAGCAAACCAATCGGAGCAAAAAAAAATCATCTGATCAGATAACAAAACTAAAGGGAGATGTGTAAAGGGGGCGGGGCCAGTGTCGCAGCAATATGCGCAAAAACGGAACACATTTCTCGCGACAGTAATGATTCAATATATTATGAGGCTGAAAGCCAGTCGAGACATTATGTGTAAATAGTTTACAATACTTGCGTAGTACTAAAGATTATTCGAACGTTGAGTTCTGATACGGCAATGGATAAAGAGCATATTCAAGCTAACAAAATAATTTCTAACGCGTAGTGCTGGAAGTGATGCGACACTAGGTTTCGTACTCAGCGCGTTGGTTGGCATTTCTCTAGATTTCTATGATCTGTTCCGTACATAACTGCACCCGCCGCCGCTGCCTACTCGACTCAAATGTATGCAACAGATTTTTTTTGCTCCGATTGGTTTACTCCCGTAGTAAAATTTGTTCAGTTTGATGGGTAGACTCTTAGTTTAAAAGGATGCTAATGATATCAATTTCACCCTGTATAAGCAGAGCATAACATTTGCTCACGACTATATTCCTCGAGGGGGTAGTCAGAGATATTCTGAAACCTCAGAACATCCACGTTTCACTATAGTACCGAAACTCGGTCCAGTGTGACGGGAGTGAGCCCGTGACCCGCTATAAGGTCTAACAAAATTAGGTGAAACTATTTTAAGGGGATGATCAGACCATCAAACTGAACAACTTTCTCTATGGGACCAATATTGAAATAGCGAAAAAAATCAGCTGTTCAATACAAACCTACTCGACCTAAATGTATGGGACAGCAGATTATTTTTCGCCATTTCAATATTATTCCCATAGAGAAAGTTGTTCAGTTTGATGGTCTGATCATCCCCTTAAAATAGTTTCACCTAATTTTGTTAGACCTTATATGTATGGAAAAATAGTTAAGAAAATTTAAGTGCCACGTCACAAATAACATTTGCAATTTATAATACAATTACGAAGATATAAAGCTTTGTAATTTTCTATGAATCATTTTTACCTGAGCAACATCGTCTGCATCCACATCATCATCCTTTTTTAAAGCATTGGACAGAATTGTGTTGAAACAGGATTCACATAAACTGTCATTGTCTTGAGTACTCTGAAAAAAGAGCTTGAATTATTCATCTTCTTTTCATATCTATTGTTTTCTGACGGTGTTTGGTTGTGTATTTTATTGGCCAGATATTCAGCAAGCCTGTCTGCGTTCAGTGTAACTTAATTTAGGTCCCCTCTCGTGTAAGTACTCTGGCACAAGGGACATTATAGCAGGTGTACTATTCCTCTACCCCCTGTAATTGCGTAGTATAGTGTAGTATTAGTATCAGTCTACCGCAACCATCTTGAGTGCTAAGCTGATTTAAGGATTTCAATACTGGCCATTGCAGATTGTGCCTGGGAGATAGTTGTTCCTGTGTGGAAATTACAGATTACCCCCAATAGATACTGCATGATGAAAATTTTGTACTGGCCCAAAGTCACCATTTTTGGTGGATGTAAGGGTGAACTAAGAAAGGATTTCTCAGAAATCAAGGGTGTAACAAAAAACCCTAGTAATACTTAAGAGGGTACTTCAAACCATCAAACTGACCAACTTTCAGTATGAGGCCAACACCGAGAAAAAATTTGCTGCCCCATACATTTGAGCCAGTACTGAAGTTCTGTATGAAACATGTTTTGTTAGACCCTATATTGCAACTGATTGTGGAAGTTTTCAAAAATCCACACAGACAAAAAACTTTATATAAATACCTCCTTGATTTTCAGCTCGATGGATGATGTTATACTTTCACTGAGGTCAGTCAATTTATAGATGATCATGTCTTCCCTCATCGGAAAGTTACAAACTGTACAAGCCTTCATACTGGAGAGCTTCTAGAGAAAATATAAAATTGGTCAAGTAAATATAGGACACAATCAAATCATCATATCAGCCAATGTAAATCCACTTTTGGACATAGGCCTCCCTCAAGGATCACCACAAGGACCGGTCCTGTGCTGCCCTCATCCAACAGGTTCCTGCCACCTTCACTAGGCTGCCATTCGAAGCATTCTCAAGTGATTGCGTGCCCGAAAGCATGTAGTACTAAACAGTAGCTATATGGCTGCTGCCACAGCATGCTTTCTTTGTTGGCACGGCTTGTATGCATTGGTCAAAAGAAAGGTCACTCCTCTCTAACCTAACAGAGTTGGACATGCTCTAATATGCTTCTGCTTGTCCTTTAACCACTCGCACACATGCCACTGAACAAGTTCGGGTACCTAATGAAAAAGACAAACTCACCAAACAGTGAGACATGCGGAGTAGTTGAGGATGTGTACCACTTGTTGGTGGAATGTGTCCGGTACAAGCAAGCTCGGGAGGCACTGATGGGAAAACTAGAGTTAAGCAGGCTCAATGTAGGAACGTTCCACTCAATTTTGGCATCACCGGAGTCGGAAGCTGCAAGGAGCCTGTTCACCTTTGTTAACTCATCAGTGTCTCAATAAATAGTTGTAAGTTTTATATTTCTATGTATATAAGAATAAAAGGGTACGATGGGACTAACATGTACAATAGGTACAAAAGTCCCTAAATAAAATTAGATAAAAAAAAAAAAAAAAAAATCTGGTTTTAACAATAGATAAAGAATGGTTGGTTCCACAGAGGGGGTTAGAAGTGCAAAGTTGGCATGGTACGTGTCGCCACAGGTAATGCAATGATTAGCATAACACCATAAGGCGCGCGGCGTGGTGCGAGCGAGAGGGCATGAGTAATTGGAGCAGTGTGAGCGGGAAGACAAGTGGCGACAGCCGTCTCCGAAGCAAAAGCTCTACTTTGCATTTCTAACCCCTCTTATAATGTTCTGTGTTCGGTGCGGCAATTGAATTGATGGGTAATATTGTGTCCGTGAGATTTTAAGATTTCCCCTTTCCTCCCGTGGGTGTCATAAAAGGTGACTAAGGGATCTACTGAAGGATGGGCGGCAGCATCCTCTGAGTACACACATTGATTCGATCCAACTGCGATCGCCAACCCGCCTGCCAAGCGTGGCGATTATGGCAAATCCCCCCCATTTTAGGGGAGGCTTATGTCCAGCAGTGGACGTTTAATGGCTGATATGATGTTTCAAGGGTTAATTATACAGGGGTCTCTCTTACGTGTCTAAGTATTGTAGGGTACCAAGAAGTATTGCCGCTCGATAGGCCAAATATCGATTGTCTATCGATAGTATCGATATCTCTTTTACTGCAATAGTATCGGTAAACAGCAATACTATCGATAGTATCGATAGTTTCTATCGCTGCCATCTAATGATCAATTGATAGTATCAATACTATCCATAGTATGGATGCAATCGATAGTTTTGCACTACATTATTTCAATAGTATTGCATTCAGTATACTATTGAAATAAATATTACTATCGATACTATCGATTGTCTATTCGTTATTGGAGAGCAATACTATCGATACAATCAATACTATTGATACTTCATTGGTTAGCAGCGATCGAAACTATTGATGCTATCGATAGTATTGCTGTTTACCAATAGTATTGCATAAAAAGAGATATGGTCAGTGTCATCTTATATCGATACTATTGATTGTACTATCGAGCGGGTACATGATTTTGACGTTCAACATTCGATAGCAAAGCTATTGATTTTTCGGCAACACTATTACCAAGAGGACCTAGCAACGACATAACATTTGCTGCTTGTAACGGTATCAACATAAGAGCCTCGTAACGCCCAGATGCAACCACTGACCGCTATGTAAGAGTAAAGGACGCATGTTTATCCGCGGCGAACAAGCCGAAGGAGACGAAAGAATCGAATTTTAGAATTCTTTGTATAAAATTATGACACCTCGCACACTTATCCATCCGCGGCGAATCGGAATAATCGTCAGAAGAATTAAAAGGAAACCGGTAAAAGGCCGGTACCAAGTGGACCTATAGGAAAGATGACACTCTGACCGGGCAGTAAGCTAATGTTTGGTTGAAAAAGCCTGGGCGTTACGAGAATGGAGGGCAGAACTTCAGTTCTTTTTTTTGTGGCGTCCCCTGTACTATTCTCAACTCAAAGGCCAGTAGGTAGACTCGCCTTCCGTGCAGAAAGCTGTGATCAATCTCAGCTTGATCATCTCGCGCAGTCGATTTTGTGGTTGTTCTTTATTTTGAAACCTAGGTATTGTTGTACAAAAGACACAAACATTGCGCGTAACAAAATAATACTTTAATATGTGTTTAGTATTTGAAATAAATAACAAACGACATTGGCTTACCTACCTACATTAAAAAATAATCCGCTATTTGAATTGAAATCACCATGATGTTAGCACGGACCTGAATGTTAGTTAATTTTGGAAGACTTTACACCAAGGAATATACTACTCTCTACCGAGAGAAGAAGTGTAACGTAGTACCAAAAAGATTTGAAATACACTGATTATCCGATACTACTAGTGCGTGTTTATGCACACGGAATTAAAAGGAACTAACAGTGGCAGGATATGCGAATATGGACCTTATGTAACGACTTGTCATTAAAAGGTTGATCGTTATCATGCTGTCCGCCAAATTTAATTCAACATTTTTAAATCTGCAATAAAACATTTATTTATATGGAAGTTTCAAGACTAATTCTAAAAACACAGAATTTAGCGGACAGAACGTAACGATCAACCTTAATTTTAACTTTAGTCATGGATTAACGATGATATTTGGTACCTAGGTATTACCACAGAGTACTATGCTATTATCATCGTCTATTGAAGTAAAAGCCTGCTATGAATTTTAATTAATAATAATCAGAACATTGCGTTATGTAAATGAATATGAATAATCTAAAAATAAAAATAATACTACATCAAAATCTAATCAAAATAAGTTTATTCAAACTCAAACTTAGAGATCGTTTACTCCTTGAAGATGTTTAACTTAACATAATTAGTATTTTACACAAAGATTTTTTTGTCTTCCATTTTCGGAAAGGGTTTGAGGTGATCTATCGGCAGGAACAGGATTATCCATTAATTACCGAACACCCTGTAAAATAAAATAAAAAAAAAGTAATTAAAGCACTTACTTTTTCATTGTTTTTCTATGAATATCCCCCCACCCCCCAAAAATTAAATATCCCTCCCCGAAACAAAAGTCTGGACACGTGCCTGCATTTGGAGTTCCTGTGACTTATAAATAAAAAAGTATCCAGCTGGCTGGAGGTTTTTTCGAACTATTAATTAGTTCGAATCAAATTAAAGATTGAAAAATTTGTCTCGGGTGGGACTTGAACCCGCACTTTTCCAAACCGGGGAACTGCGTTATCCAATTTCGCCACCGAGCCGACTACCCAGAGAACGAAATTTTCAATCTGTTGCGTCTTAAGGGGACGTGAGTGCCATCTACTGGTAGTTATTACAAACTAATCAACCCGCAAGTCCAGCAATGCGGGTTCAAGTCCCACCCGAGACAAATTTTTCAATCTTTAATTTAATTTGATTCGAAATAGCACAACATGGCTGTAACATGTTTAAAAATCAATAATATTTGAAATTTATTAAGTATTTATTTCTTCAAAATGTTTAACACTGCAATAAAATATAGCAGTGATATACACGCATCAGCTTTGAGCTGCTAGTGTATCATATAATTATAATAATAATAATGCCCTTCTTCCATTTTGACGGAACAAATTTTATTTCTAATTTGGATTCGATAGAACAAATTCAGAACTAAATCCCAGAAATACTTACATCGTTTTAGGACACGGGATCCCGCTGAGTGTAGGCACATTCAACTTACTAAACATCATTTACAGTATGCAGTCGAAGTGACGTAGTTTTACGGTTTTAAAAGATGAAATGACGTGTAAAGTGGTGAAAGGTGGCTAGCCTTGCGCTCAACTTACATAGGTATATGGAGGTGCTACTGGGAATGTTCCTCCATTGAAAAGGGAAGATCTTCCACCAGGCTATGTGTGAAGCCTGGGGACCGGCCGTGGTTCAACAGTTCTTAGTTGGACCTTGTACATGTATCGAATCTCTGTGATTATTTCTCTTGCGCGATGTATGTCTTGCATTTGATTGTGAACCTTATTTGTAGTAGGTTATGAGTTACGTATTCACGGTGAACGTTGTCTATGTATGTATGGAGCAAATTTCCGAGAGCGACGGTATCGCCATCTGTTGGCATCTTTGCAATGTGGGTGCTGACATCTGCAGCAAGTCCCCACAGGTAATATTAACTATTTCTTAATATACGCATTTTTCTTTGTAAGGCCTTCGATCTTTCCTCCTCACCAAACTCTCTATTTTTTAATGTAATGTATCTTTTAATACATATATAAAACGTTGAAACCATAATATGACGTTTGTTTTGGAGAAAGTGTTGTTGACAATTTTTCAAAAATCCCATATCAACCTGTGACAGCGCCGACATACATGTTTTTTTTATGCCTTTTCTCCACACTTCTAAGTTTAATGTGGTATTTACTACTGAAGAACATATTTCGACGCAGTGAACAAAAGTTTTACTAACATATTTTAAGCTGTTGTGCATTGTGTCATACTCTTTGAAACTAACAAACAAATTAATGTTGTCGTATGATGAAGTAGTATCACAGGACAAAAATGTGTTTTTACAACTTGTGCATCCACTAGTTTTTAATTTTTTAAACATAAATCCGCACACATAGGCACATGCCTGTGCCTCAGGGGATGCCTGCTCTAAAGCTTCGGTTGCATCAGCGATCAGTGGTTCTAAATCAATGTTCGCTTCGTCATCACAAATATCGTCAGACATATTGTTCATATTTGACAATAAAAACTTTTTTAAGTTATCATTAAGGATAGCCGTGTCATCCTCACAATTTTTCTTAGAGCTACTATGACGTAAATTGTTTATAATGGCAGTTTTTATGCCTGATGTGAACTGTCCAACATTTGGATTATCATTGGATCCGCAGTGGTAACGTATACATCCAAAGCAGTTCTCCAGTGGATCCTGATTCAGGCGACGCGTGGAAAGGGTCTTCAAACCTAAAGTTTGCAAATTTTTCCACAGCCTATCCACAGCGTTCATTGTGCGAATCCAGCCTTCTTGAGATGGTGGAGTTGACTTGGACCCAATGAACTTCATTTCAGACACAAATTTTCTCATTTCCCGAAATAGCTCTGCATGAGGCGATCGCTGAGAAATATTTGTTGAATATTTCTTCCCTCCACGCAAGTCAGGGCTGTCAGCATTTAGAGCGTCGAATAATTGGTCAAATTTATTCAACACCGTGGCTGTAGCGTGCGCCTCGGCAGGAAGTTCATCTGAAATTAAAATGTTTATTAAATTCACAATATTAGGCAGGTATCCCACTGACACTTAAATGAGGGATTTGCCGAAAGCCATTAGAGAAGAAAAAATAGTTCTAAATATCTCGATAGAATATGATTTTGACGCGAGATAGGATGAGCAACCCTAAGGAAGTTGAAATTAATATCAAATACTGAGATTAAGATTTCATGGAGGTGTAAAAATGAAAGCTTCTAAATCAATGCAATCAAAAGATTATAGAGTAAGGTTGCCTTAGTCGTGCTACAGCGTATGTCGTATCCCAGTGATATTTCGTATCGTATTTATAAGCAATGACATTCTATACACAAGGACTTCGCATCAGTGCGCTTCTTCTTCTTATCGTGTGGGCAGAGCTCTGGTGGTCAGAGTTTTTCAGACCGCCTTACGGCCTCTGACGTGGTTTTTATGTAACGACTACTACCATCAGTACGCTTTTAATAGGACTTCTAAATTACATTACTGTTTTCTGACCGAATATATTTGAAAGATTTGAATGAACTGGAATGTTAGCGGCAATATATTACAGCCAACCATAACTGATGCATACAAAAGTGACATTAGTAGTACTTTTGTATAGTTTTTATACTAGCGTAGCAAGTAATTCTAATTTGATTGATGTGTGATATTGATATTATATATATATTTATATTGTGATATTATTTTGGTGTGCAAATAAAGAATTTTTATGTTATGTTATGTTAATATAGAAGTAAACATATATTATATTTGTACTTACACTTATTTCTCGTAATAATGTGCCATTTTTTGGTTGTTATTGTATGACGTGGTGAATCCATGTGTAAAGAATGTCATTGGTGTTATGGGATAACTTTTTTTTTACCACTGCCGGGTAGCACTAGTATTTATTCTGTGCCACTGCAAGGTTAATTTTATCCTTCATAATTACGCTTATATACAAAACCCTCAGGGCGCGAGAGCCCGACTCGCACTTTGTAGTTTATTAGTTATGTCGGGTAAAAATGAAAGAAACAACTTACTCGAAGCAATTTTAGTAAGTATTCCAGCTGTAACTGAATGACTGAACACCTGGGCAGCCAGTTTCACCCGCATTTTTTGTTTGCTATTTGGTGCTAAATGCTGTTCTGTTAATGCTGGTGCAAAAACAAAATTGGGATTGGTTTTGTCTAGATCATAGAATTGTTGAACATGACTCCATTTCGCCACACCTGTTTAGATAAGCAACATAATAACACAGTTGTAGTGAGGAGTAACAATCTGTACTAGACGATAAAATATGCATACTAAGTTTTACGTACCCTTGACAACTTTGCCATCAACTTGCATGTTTGGTGTTATAAATTGGATGTTATGATTTATAAAAAGGTTCCTCGTGCATTTAAGGAGGTGTGGTGGGTCAAGTATTGTGACTACTTCATGTCCCTCATGTGTGAAATAAGGTTCCGTCTTTGATGAACCAAGGATATCGAGAGCCCTTATGTTCACTCTGGATAAATCACACACAGTTCCTACCACTGTCAATCCAGTCTTCCAACATTCATGTAAAATCTGAAAGACAAGAATATAGTCTAGCCACCTCAAAAGTCACATATTCCTACACGCACGATGATGCACAAGATGAAGCTCACCCTAGACCCCGGCAGCCGATCGTGCGGAGAGGAGGAGGAGGAGGAAACCATGGAACATATCCTGTGTGACTGCGATGTCGGGGCGGCTAAAATAATAAATTCTTCTTTCGTGTGCATGGGCTAAATGGTGTGAAATTTTTTAACACAACTAGAGTTGTGGGCAAATATCTTCTGGTTTATTCATGCAAAAATAGATAATAGAGCTAGTTTACAATTAATTCCCATTCCAAGTGGGTGCCCTTCAGTATGAATGACATCCGATGACTGGACTAGCAGCCAAACAAGCAGCCACACAGGCAAGCGTGTATTCAAGCAATTATGTAAAGCCCGCTTCACATTCGCGCAAGCCCGCATAAGCAGGCAAGCAAGCAAGCGAGCAAATAAAGAATGTTTATGACAGGTTACCTAGGTACCTACCTATGTATGCTTTCAAATCTATAAGCGACATTAAACCATACCTCTTTAATAACAACAGACAGTCTGTCAGCAGTTGCAGACTTTCCAGAAAAGTAAAACGCAATCGGCTGTTTCCATTTTTTTCTGATACCCGTGACCATGAAAACCAAGGCATTGCTAGCGATTGCGTTGGTTCGCGCATGGTTTCCATGGTCTTGAAAACCTTCTACTATGTCCAGCTTTTCATTCAAGTTTAGATGTTTACGAATGGCCATCTCATCAAATGACAATAAACAAAGATTTTCCTCGGGTAATTGTTGGTCTGCCATATTTTTCAAACCTTCGAAAACTTTCGGGTTGACGCCAGTAGTCAGTGGAATTTTGTTCAGCAGCTTTTTTAGTGTACTCTGGCAGGGTAGTGTGAACATCCTCCTAAGAAGTCTGTAGCAGGCTGGTGACTTTTTGTACAATGTTAGGGCCATTATTTTTTGATCAATGTTATAACGCCGGGCTTTTTTTGGTTTTTTACAGTTTTTTAATTGGCTTTGTAGCAATATTATAAACGTATTGCTCAATTTCATGTCGCATAAAGTTTGAACATTTTCATCATCACATAACTTTTCGATTTTGTTCGTTTTTTTCTGGCATCGTAACTGTTTTTTAAGCCTACCTATTTCTTTGAGGCTTTGGGTACAAATTCTATGTAGCTTCGTTTCTCGTGGCGTCAGTTCTGCGAGTTTCTTTACATTTAGCGCCTTCAATATGCTATTTTTTTTCTTCGTTTTTGATGTTAAAATGGGTTGGTGATGTTGTGAAGATGACTCCGGTTGAACGTTTAAATGAGAAATGGGTTGGTGATGTTGTGAAGATGACTCCGCTTGAACGTTTAAATGAGAAATGGGTTGGTGATGTTGTGAGGATGACGCCGGTTGAACGTTTAAATGAGAAATGGGTTGGTGATGTTGTGAGGATGGCCCCGGTTGAACGTTGAAATGAGAAATGGGTTGGTGATTTTGTGAGGATGGCCCCGGTTTAACGTTTAAATGAGCAATGGGTTGGTGATGTTGTGAGGATGTTATTTCTGTAGGTACTGAGAACTTTCCTAAGCGCTTCTTCGTACTATCAGTGAAATAAATGTCTTTAAAATGTCTTTTACATAACACTTTGCCACTTTTATGAAGCTGATTCAGTGAATCCACCGATGACCAGTCCTGTTCTGGCCAGCAAAACTTCGCCCAAGCTCTTGTTCTGCAATTAATAGCTATTAATGACAAATGTATCTAGGTATTGTGAAAATAATTATGACCATATTTATAAGTTAATACCGTTCAACCGCAGTTTTCCCAACTTTGGGAAACCTATGAAACGATAACACGCCATCTTGGATCGGTGTTGATCCACATTGACTACATTTTCTGTAGGAGTCTGTAGACATTATGTTTTTATGTAGGACTACGCTTAAATATTTATTATTTTTGCGTAGAGGGTAATATAAATAACACAATTTTAAATGTAAAACACGGTTTCCTTTTTTGTGACAAGTGGTGACATGACAATTTTTTTTCTGATTTTTCCGGCTTTGCGGGGCTAGTACGCCAACCCGCGATAGCAATATTTAACACATCCATCTGTCAAATTTAGTCTTTTATTTCGTTCGTTCGCGCGCAAATAGAAAGAGAGCGGAAGCGTGGCGCTAAATCACGTTATCGCGGGTTGGCGTACTAGCCCCGCTGGATTCAGCATCCTTTAGTGACACGTGTTGCTAGAGCAATTATAAAATGTCCAACGTTATAAAACACTTTTTTGCCAGAAAGACTAGACAAATACAACTTTTAGACGGAATATGATCAAAGCAAAACATTTAAATATCGCGAGGACTACTTTTTTAATTCAAGAATGTGCTTTGAAATTTATGTTCAACATTTTAGTCTCCCATCAAATGTTTTTATTTCATTGCGGTGACATCACCATATTCTGCACCACTCACACATAAACCTTTTCTGCATGTGTGCACCGGCAAAAGTGTATGTATACAGGACGGAACCCGTTGCTTTACACATTAAGGAAGCATAGCATATAGTTATACTTACAGACAATACAAAACGATATTATTTAGAATAGATATAAATGCACAATTTCTAATTGATCTGTGTGCACAATCACTGCCGCGCCGGCCAGAATATTACTTTACTCTTTGCGGCCAGATCAAAATCGCAAAAACAAAAATGGAGGCAGAAGTAAAACAAAAGCATGCGAAGTTGCGAAGCGAAGGGAGAACGAGCATAGAGATAGTAAGTACTAGGTATGAGAACGAGTGAATGATATTGACAGAAAGAAAAAAAGTAAAAAGGAAGAATGAATGATTTTTTTTTTTATTCTTTTTTATGGCCAGGCTACACAGAAGCAATTTTGCGGGAAAGCGTGCCGGAGGCGGAGGCGGACGCGCGTATTTCGTTGTGGTAGGGTACATACAAACTCGAACATTATCACCACACCACACCATACACAACAAAACACACAGAAAACCGAGCGGATCCGGAGAAATTCGCTTCTCGCAGGTCCGCCTATGCCTCCGGCCCGCTTTCGCGTAAAATCGCCTCTGTGTGGCCTGGCCTTTACGGAAAGGCAAAGGGAAATACGTAGTACTTACTATCTCTATGGGGGGAATATACAGTTCAGTGAAATATGATGGTGTATGGGTCGTAAACAGGAAAAGTGTTCTGTCATTTGTAGCGAAGCGATCGGTTCACCTCTTTCCTGTGGACTTCTCTGAGTTTCCTGCGTCTTTCGATTGTCTCCAAAAACTCCAAAGAAGCATCAAAACGTCGAACACTAACGTTTGAGGGATTTTCCAAAAGCAAAAAAAATAAAAAAGAGTTGTTCCTAATTTCTCGATAGATGGCGTTGACCAGAGAAGGGTCCAATATGTACGAGCAAATATATTAATAGTAAAAATATACAGTAAAAACCTTTTCTTATTGTTGTTGGTTTATTATTTAGAAATCTCGGTGTTATTGTCCGTCAACAACGAATCGAGTATCGGACGTGGCTGTATGGGCTACGTATCCGTTTTGAATATATGAACAATAAACGAGAAACAATAACAAACGATAAAAACCGAACAGAAACTGAGAATTTCAATAAAAATAAACCGGAAATATTTAAATCGTTAGTCAGATTCCGTGAATGAAAAGCAAAGCCATAGACGAAAAATTTCGATCTTTATTAGCATAGCAATTTCAATATTCTTTATATTGAAAAGTTAAGTGACCAATTTAAATATTGTTCGTACATTCAAAATGGATACGAAGCCCATACAGCCAAGTCTGATACTTTATGCGTTTTTGACAGACAATAAATAAATAATAAATAACGCTCTAAGGCACATACGTCGTAATGATCCCAAGTAAGCCTTAGGCTTTTGGTCATGGGAACCATTCAACAACGGCACAAACATATAACATCCATGACCGAACTGGGACTCGAACCCAGGGCCCGGCGTGGCAATCATTAGACCAACCGGGTCGCCAATAACACCCAGATTGTTAAAAACTTGTACTGTGTATTTTTATTATTAATATTAATTAATATATTTGCTCATACTTATTGGTCAATCCCATCTATTGAGAAAGTAGGAATTAACTTTTTTTTTCTTCTGGAAAATCCCTCATTTTATTGAAGACTTCGGTTGTATGGGATTTTTAACCCTTTACCTTGAATTGTACAAAAAAAATGGATTGTTGAAGTCCGTTGAAGTTGCCAGGGTCGCACCACTCTCTAACAAAAAAACGTTATAAGAAACGTGCACCGCCGCCATTAAATTTCTTTGAAGGGTTGGACAGGTTTCATACATTCTGGATCATCGGTCACGACCAGTTTTAGTATGGAAGTCCCGACTCTTATAACGTAGTGAGTTACATTCTCTTTGGAAGTTGCGTTGAAGTAATTTTTGTGAAATCGTGAATTTTTCTAAAATCCGAATTGAAATTGCAATTTTCAGTTTTTTCTGATACTAAAATATCAAAATGGAAGTGACCGACGAGAATTTGGCTACGTTAGCTAATTACTTGCAGCAAACATTGAACCCAGACCCCAACGTCCGCAGACCCGGTGAGATTCAAATAGCATTGATCTTTTCACAATAATGTGAAATAGGGAATTTATATTATTCATTCTACTTCCAATTTTACACGAACACTAGAACTTGAGCAGTAAAACGTCGGTTTTAGCTACAGAAATGTGGCTCTAGAATTGTTGTTATTGTTTATAACCTAAAAATGTTGGTTGAAAAATAGATATTCGCAAATTTTGCAATGTCGTGTTACTCAGGACGTGCAGGGGCGTATTCTCCTAAGGGCGGCCAATTTAAGTGAATTGGCCCGCTGGCCCGTAGGGCCATATACATGGGGACGAAATTGTTACACACACTGTCTACAGACCACAGAACATTATAAGAGGGGTTAGAATTGCAAAGTAGGCGTGGAACGGGTCGCCTTAGGTTATGTAATGATTTGCATAACACCATAAGGCACGCGGCGTGATGCGAGTGAGAGGGCATGAGTAATTCTAGTAGTGTGAGCGGAAAGACAAGCAAAAGTGCTACTTTGCATTTCTAACATCTAGTCATCTAACATCAGTCTTATAATGTTCTGTGCCAGACCAACAGTTTTCTGGCTACAGCAAAGACCTATTGTGGAATAATTTTGAATGAATTTTTCTGGTTTCTCATTTTATTGCTTGTGTAGGTACAGCGACAGAGTTACAGCCAAGCAGTATTGCGAAAAAAATTCGAGCTCGCATGAGATCCTAGCATCACCAGGCTCTGATGCTGCTCGAAAAGTATTCGGCTATTCGCCATTGCAAACTCATCAGTATTGACTGACATGTACATACAATTTTTGTATATAAGTCCCTGAAAAAATAGTAATAAAAAAATATACATGTATTTGATTAAAAAATAATCTAGAAATTTATGAACAAAGCATGCAGTTCGTTTAATGTTGGTTCAAGTGTGTATTTTAGTGCATAAAAAAAGAAAAAATATATATATATACGGTCAAATTGAGAAACCTCCTCTTTTTTTGAAGTCAGTTAAAAAGTAATGTTGTATGTATTTCATCATCGTTAACCTATATTATATATGTATATATATATATGTCTCACTGCATGTCACAGGCCTACCCGAGGGTACCCTACCCGAGGGTGTATGGGTGTTATTCCACCACACGTGCCAAATGCAGATTGGTAGACTTCACACACACATTGGAATTTCTTCATAAGTGTGTTTTTTTTTTGGAGATGACTTTTACAGCTCTGCTCAGGGAGCAACTACTGCTTTTTACTGCAGACTATTAGAGGAACCACATATGGTCTACCGAGCCAAATGAATGAACTTAAGCAACCGACCTAGGGGCACCCAGAGGGGTACGGACCTCGGCATAGGACGATGCTGGGGCTACGCGGTGGATTGGGTAGTGGGGATCGGTGAGAATTCTTCAGTGTATGCAGGCTTCCTCGCAATGGTTTCCTTCTCCGTTTGAGAGCAGTTGGTATTATGTACATAAGTAAGAAAACTTATTTGTTCATGGTATGCCGTTCATGCAGATTTGAACCCTGTCCTCAAGAGTGAGTTTCCATATATCTCCTTCACGCACTGCTCTCTCGCTCGCTCGCTCTCAATGTATTTACTAACTCAAATCATTAAAATTTACCTTTTCAGCTGAAAAGTTCTTGGAGAGTGTGGAAGTGAACCAGAACTATGCGATCTTGCTGCTCCACCTCATTGACAAGGAGACCGTGGACATGACCATCAGGGTCGCAGCAGCCATTGCTTTTAAGAATTACATTAAGAGAAATTGGCCTGTGGTAAGTAGCGCTTTTGCCTACAAATTTTATACTGCGCTGTCAAGGTCTTGCTCAAGATGTTTGTTGGCCATTATATGTACATGTATGTGTTTCTTAAACAATATCAGCTTATGGGCACTGTCATTCTACAGGGTGAAATTGATATCATGAGCATCCTTTTAAACTAAGAGTCTACCCATCAAACTGAACAACTTTTACTAAGGGAGCAAACCGATCGGAGCAAACAAAAAATCTGCTCTTCGATACTAAACTGCAATATCGACGCGAACGACGCGAGTTCGAAACAAAAAAAAAATAATAATAAAAATCATTTATTTTCACCACAAACATACAAGCAAATGTATGCAACGGCAAATTTTTTTTTTTTTTGCTCCTGTTGGTTTGCTCCCATAGTAAAAGTTGTTCAGTTTGATGGTCTGAAGCACCCTTAAGTATGTAATGCATGTAATTTGACACCCCATATACAGGGTGAAATTGATATCCTATTAAACTAAGAGTCTACCCATCAAACTGAACAACTTGGGAGCAAAACAATGGGAGCAAAAAAACCTGCCGTTGCAACAGAGTCGAATAGGCATTGCAGTTTAGTATGTAAACCAGCAGATTTTTTTTTGCTCCGATCGTTTTGCTCCCATAGTAAAAGTTGTTCAGTTTGATGGGTCTTAGTTTAATGGGATGCTAATGATATCAATTTCACCCTGCATACAGTCCGGTGATGATGATCGCTATTATTAAAATTTATTAAATTTTTTTTTTTATTAAAAATGTATTTATTTATTAAACATCTATCCCCAGGATGAAGACAATACAGACAGAATCCATGCACAAGACAGGGCCACAATCAAGACCCTGATAGTCTCTCTGATGCTGAAGTCCCCGGAAGCCATACAGAGGCAGTTCAGTGATGCAGTGTCCATCATCGGCAAGAGTGACTTTCCTGAGAAATGGCCCAGTTTAATTCCTGAGATGGTTGAGAAGTTTGCTACTGGTTTGTGCGATTTAGAATATTTTTATTACTAAAAACATTGTAAGGCTGCCTGTCGACTGAAGCGGAGCAAGGCTGCAGAGTGGAGAAACGAAGAAATATTAACCAAAATGTTTGTATAAAATCTCCGCAGTTTTATTTTATGCAATCTTATTGGTGAATATTTCCTCGTTTCTCCGCTCCGCAACCTCGCTCTGCTTCAGTGGACAGGCAGCATAAGGCAGCCAGCCGTAGAATCAATACATTTTTAATGAATTGAAATGGTTTTGTAATCAATATCCATCCCAATTTTTACATTATACAGGGTCTAAAATTGTTCAGTTTGATGGTCTGAAGCACCCTGTTCGATATGTAACGCATCTACGTTTTCACCCTGTATACACTGTGTTCCTGAAAATTCCAGACCATGGAACTGAATAAGTATGAATTTTAATGGGACCAACTTCGAAATCGCGAAAAAAAACCGTTATTCCATACATTTGGATAGAGTAGGATTCCAGTTTTCTATAGAACAATAGATTTTTATTTCGCGACATCAACAACGAAAGATGAATGGTTGGTCCTATAGTGAAAGTTGTTCACTTTGACAAACTGATCATCCCCTTAAAAAAGTGTCAGCATATTAAGAAGGAACCTGTATATGTCCCACTGCAGGACATAGGCCTACACGCAAGGATGGGCATCAGTCCACCACAGTTGGTAGACTTTACAAATAGCGTAAGCAGGTTTCCTCATGATGTTTTCACCGTTTGAGAGCGGTCAGTAATAAACACATTAGTCAGAGAAACTTTTTGTGTATCAAAGAGTGGCATTTCATCTGTACACATTCGAACCCAGACCCTCATGGTTGAATGCACGTACTTCTCCGAAACGTGCCATCGACGCTCTTTTATTTCAGTTCATTGTCTTTAACTTCAATATTTTGTGATTTCCAGGCGACTTCCACGTGATAAACGGTATACTGCGGACAGCGCACTCCCTGTTCAAGAGATACCGGTATGAGTTCAAATCACAGAAGCTCTGGGAGGAGATCAAACACGTGCTGGAGAACTTTGCAAAACCTCTCACAGATTTATTTGTTGTGAGTTCTTTTATTTATTTATTTAATAAGGACTGCCAACAAAGTATGCACATAGTAGTATATAGTTTATTTTTATTTCTATGTTCTAAGCCTTGGAACCTGAGGTATACATTCCTTACACACCTTCCTAGCCTCACGCCTTTAGTGTAGGTCTGTTGGCAAAAAAGTCACGTAATTATTGAATTTTACAGATATTTTGGGACCAAAAATAAGAACTGAATAATGGACAACTTGTCATTTTAGTAAAAGTACCTCAGCACCCGGTCCAACACGTTTTTATCGGTAAAACATGGGAAGCTGAAACGTTGCATGACTTGCATGGTTATTTTAACTCGTATGCCGAAGCACGAAACCGAACGACGAAACAATTGATTTCTATTGTGTCTGTAATTTCCGGCATACGAGGGGGGGGGGGGGGTTAAGTACATTCATATCATAAATAATATACCTATATTTTCTAGGCAACCCTGGACCTCAGAACAAAGCATGCGGACAACCCGCAAGCTCTGCGAGTGATCTATGGCTCCCTCGTGTTGATATGCAAGGTGTTCTACTCATTGAACTACCAGGACCTGCCCGAGTTCTTTGAGGACCACATGGCCATTTGGATGCCTAATCTACTAAATTTGTTGCAAGTTAAAGTTCCCTGCTTGGAAACTGAGGTAAGTCAACATTTTTATTCAAAATAATGTCTCACAGATAGCTTTTTGACGTCATTCTTAGAGCCGATATCACACAAGCTATTTTTGGAGCTATTCATCGTTAACGGAATGATATCGCTATCGGATCGCGGCAATTCAGTGACGATTTTTTGATCGTAGGATCAAAAATGGCTTATGATATATCTCTTAGGATGACTGAAATTTTGGTGGATTGTTGTGCACATGCCAGAGAAGGTTTATAACCAAAAAAACGGCCAAGTGTGTGTCGGGTAAACGGTAAAACTGATTCTAAGGCGGTACGGTCTAAGCTAGTATGATAAAAAAGCCCCCGAAGCCGAGCGAAGCGAGGTCGAAATTTTTCACATCATGATGATGCAGTAGTGGTACCTTCATAAGTTGAGTGCCTGCGTCAAATCTGCACGCTTGCGGGCCGCATCGGGAACCTTGGATAGGGCCGCAAGAAAACACTGCGGGCCGCATGCGGCCCGAAGTTTGACATGCCTGCCTTAAAGGATCACTTTGTAGTCTATATGTCAAGATTCTTTCTCTCAATAACGACATAAAGTTTAAATTAATATCAAATACTAAGGTCAATGTTCCCTTAGAGTTGTCAAAATTCAGAGGGTACTATTTTTCATCACATTTTGACACTCGTAAATTCATCTAATCTCATAAACATGAAGTAACCAGTAATCTGTGATTGCGTGTCGTTTCTTAAAAGCTTGCCGAGTATATTTTTTATTAGGTCACTGCTATAATGTCTAGTAAATGTAAGTAACGTTTGCAGGAGGACGAAGAGAAGCCTGGTGTGATGGAGCAACTCCGCACTGAAGTGTGCGAGTGCGCAGCTCTGTACGCCCTCAAGTACGAGGAGGAGTTCGGCCCCCACGCGCAGGGCTTCGTCACCGCCGTGTGGAGCGTGCTCCTGACCACCGGGCCACACGCTAAATACGACGCGGTCTGTACTATATTATAAAATTATTTTGGGGTTCTTGCCAAACCTTATCTGAAGGTGGTTGCGAGGGGTCAATTTTATACAAAACTTTGACGCACAATACGCGTAGACTGTATTAATATAAGTAACTTTGTATATATGCAAAAATAGTTTAGAATATCTAGATGCGGCCTCACAAATAACATTTGCAATTTATGAAATAATTACGAAGATATAAAGCTTTGAAATTTTTCATACAAAATTTTTAAAGCTTTATATCTTCGTAATTATTTTATAAATTGCAAATGTTATTTGTGACGCGGCAACTAGATTTTCTAAACTATTTTTCCATATATAAATTATAACTTTTATTAATTCCGTCTACGCGTATTGTGCGTCAAACTTTTCTATGCACTGAAACTACCTTAAGGATTTAAATAGTCGTGTTATGTTGTAGAGTTTCTGGCCGCAATTTCTCTACAGTGACAACACGATCCGACGCGGTGGTAGGTTCAAAAAATGATTTGTCGTTTAATAAGTGGGCTTTGAGTTCCTATATTAAATCAGTCTTTTTGAGTTTGAGTACGTATATGAGATGCGTGCATGCGCTCAGATATAGTGACAAGGATTGAGGTGGTTTGGCTATATGAAAGAATGAGCGGAAGTAGCTCGACGCATGAAATATACATGGCATGTGTGAATGGAATAAACGCCTAGAGTCTAGGGCGACTCCTTTCGACTATGACCTAGCGAACGTGCGTCTAGGACTATTTCTAGGCCCTAGACACGTACGCTGACGAATGCACAGCCCCTTTTCGGCAGGCTGCGGGTTCAAATCTATAATTAGACTAATCCTACTTTAATTATGTACCTACTTACCTTTAAAGTAACTCATAATTTGAAATTGTCCCCTTCCAGTATATTCATTAAACAAAATAAAATAAAAAGAAAAAGCTTGGAGAGAGTATAATTTTATTATAATGTCACAATAGTAATTTTTCTTCTTGATTTTTTGCATCACTTCACCACATACAACTTTGTATAAAAAAAGGGAAACCTTGGCCTTGCCAGTTATTTTTAAGAAATATTGTAACTTTATTTAATACGCTATAAATTAATGGTTTTCTCAATAAACAAAATAAAATGAATTCTCCTGCGAGGCTACATTTTTCAATCTTTAATTTGAGTTAGACCTTAAGTTAGAAGTCTCCCCTACTCTTATTCGTGAGAGGAGGCTTATGCTCTGCTGTAGGATTCTAGAGACTATAACTTAACATTCCTTCCGTTAGCTGGTGGCGAACGCGCTGACTTTCCTCGCCAAGGTGGCGGAGAAGAACTCGTACAAGACGTTGTTCGAAGACCCTGGCACGCTTAGCAGCATCTGCGAGAAGGTCGTTATACCCAACATGCAGTTCAGAGGTCAGTGTACTATAAAGCAAGTCAACTATATGCGACAGCAATGAATAACATGTACACTTATACAGGGTGACTGGTAATTCGACCTATTCCTTGAAAGGGGTTATACTAGAGTTCATTTGCAACAATTTTTCCCCAGTTAACTGGGGGTCGAAAATCGCTTGTTTTCGAGTTCTCTCATTTTTAAGAATTTTTTGAATATTTCCGTTTTTCGACCTAAAAATGACAATTGTGAAAAAAATACTCCACTCTCTGCACTCTGTAAGCATTTTTCTAGTAGCTGATGAATGAGCGACTACTTTAAACTAAAATACATGTGAAAAATACCCAAAACCACCGAAATAAAAGGTTATAAACCGCAAGACAACAATTTTTTATTTGGATTTTGTTTCAATCCAAAGAGGATTACTCAAAAAAAATTTATGACACTTGGCGTACAAATTGCGGAAATAACTTCCTCAATTCCTAAGCTTTCCAAAAAGATGCAAAAGTTGTGTACTTTAGTTCAAGTTTGGAAAATAAACCTTATTAAACACGCAGATGTGAATTTTATTCAAAAAGTTATTGGTTTGGTGAAAATAAAAAAAAGAGTAAAATAATAATGTTTAGTACCTAATCATATGAAATTACAAATTTTGTTTTAAAGTTTTACATTTAAAAATCACAAGTCTTGCTCAAATTGTCTTCCTCCGTTACGTATGCAAGCACGAAGCCTGCGACGTACTTCGCTTACTGTCACTCGAGTTGGAAGCGTGTCTTTAATTTGTTGGGCAGCTGCCAAAATCCTCTCTCTTAATTCTTCTTGAGAAGAGATAGGTGTACGATACACCAATGTCTTCATATGACCCCAAATGTAGAAGTCGCATGGGGTTAGATCGCGACTCCTAGCCGGCCAAGGGATCGGGCCGCCTCGACCAATCCATCTCAGTGGATAGTTCTCATCCATCCACTGTCGCACGCCCCGGTAATAGTGGGCTGGGCAGCCATCATGTTGATACACCAAAGCTGTTCTTGTGGTAAGCGGCACATCCTCCAGCAGCGGACGTAACTCTTCTCTTAAAAAGTTTTCATAGGCGATGCCGGTTAGGCGTGCCGGCAGAAAGAATGGCCCGATTAAATTATTGTGCACGATTCCCATCCACACATTAAGTGAGAATCTGTGCTGGTGAGCTCCTTCGTTAGATTTTCTCGGATTCTGACCTTTAGGGGCCCAAAAATGCAGATTATGATAGTTTGTAATACCATCACGGTCGAAGTTCGATTCATCTGTCCACAAGATTGTTTTTAGATACTCAGGGTCTTCAATGTCTGCATTTATTAGAAATCTGCAGAAATCCATCCTTCTGACAGGATCTCCCTCCTCGATAGCTTGTACTGGCGTGTAATGGAATGGATACTGCCGTGCTGTGTGCTGAGTGAACCAGACTTTCCACTGAGACATACCAAGCTGCCTAGCCACAATTCTTGTTGAAGTAGTGCCGTCTGCTTGAAAACACTGCAAAATTTGCTCCTCTTCGATTGGATCACTAACGCTAGGTCTACCAGCGTCGGTTTGGCGACGTCGAACCGATCCCGTTTCTCGAATGCGCCGATATGTCGTACCAAACACGCTGACATCAGGTAAACGGCGGGTAGGAAAACGTCTTTGATAGTCTCTTCGAGCAGCAGCAGCGTCACCATCACAAAACCCGTAACAATACATGATATCCGCGTATTCTTCATTTTGGTAAGCAGCCATTTGAAAAGGAAGCTGTTTTAGCGCAGAATTTAAGTTAGTTAACAACGACACGTCCGAACTCCAAGATGGTTGAAACTAACTGATTACTTAATGAATTGAGCGAATGAGTGGGCCTCGATTGTGAACCTTAGTACAAACATTCCCGAATACTTACAAAAGAGAAACAATGTAAGCAATAAAATGAAAGAGACAAAAGCAAATCGGCATCTTGTAAGGTTCGCTTCTAGGAAATCCGCTACCTGCTCTGCCATTGTTAACAATTTTTTTCAAACTCTTGTCAAAGTAGACAACATTTGCACCTTTTTGGAAAGTTTAGGAATTGAGGAAGTTATTTCCGTAATTTGTACGCCAAGTGTGATACATTTTTTTTAAGTAATCCTCTTTGGATTGAAACGAAATCCAAATAAAAAAATTTTGTCGTGCGGTTTATAACCTTTTATTTCAGTGGTTTCGGGTATTTTACACATGTATTTTAGTTTAATGTAGTCGCTCATTCATCAGCTATTAGAAAAATGCTTACTTAGTGCAGAGAGTGGAGTATTTTTTTCACAATTGTCAGTTTTAGGTGGAAAAATGGATTTTTTCAAAAAAATCTTAAAAATGAGATAACTCGAAAACAAGCGATTTTCGACCCCCAGTTAACTGGGGCAAAATTGTTGCAAATGAACTCTAGTATAACCCCTTTCAAGGAATAGGTCGAATTACCAGTCACCCTGTAGAACAGGAGTGCGATTTTTGAATATAATTCGCTGAGCTCAGCAGTTGTAAATGTTAAAATAACTATGGTGATATACATCTTTCTACTGCTGCTTTAACTTTCAAAAATCATAATTCAGGAGTGCGATTTTTGAAAGTCAAATCAGCAGTAGAAAGATGGGTATCTCCATGAATTTTCAAATGCCGAGTTCAACGTATGAGATTCAAAAATCGCACTTCAGAGCACTGTAATTACTACCGTAACTTATAGAAGAAACATGCAATTTAGAGTAAACAGGGTGTAAACTTAAATGCCTTACATATGGAATAGGGTGCTTCAGTTCAGACCATCAAACTGAACAACTGTTACTCAGGTATCAACTTTGAAATCGCGAAAAAAAAATCTGCTAGCTAAGTAGCTACTCTTGATCAAAATTAATTCATTTTCTATGGAACAGCAGATATTTTTTCGCGATTTCGAAGTTGGCTCCATAGTGAAAGTTGTTCAGTTTCATGGTCTGAAGCACCCTGTACGATATGTAACGCGTTTAATTCACACCCTGTATAATCTACAGAGGATGTAGGGGTGCATAAAAAAGGATTTTTCGATCATTATTCTGTAACCTTTCATGCCAAAGCCATAGGATTCGGTGCAGAGCTCCTGCGATATATTAAATTATTTAATACATTAAACTAAAGATTTAACGAAAATACCATTTTATAAATTGCAGAATCTGACATGGAATTATTTGAAGACAACCCAGAAGAGTACGTGCGTAGAGACATAGAGGGCTCCGACGTGGATACACGTCGCCGAGCCGCCTGCGACCTCGTCAAGACCCTCGCGCAGCACTACGAGGACAAGATGATGAACATATTCGGTCAATACGTGCAGGTCTGTTCAATTCACTAGCTCAAATATACGTGCGTAAACACACAGAGGGCTCCGACGTGGATACACGTCAGAGTAGAGACATAGAGGACTCCGACGCGTGACAAGATGATGAAAATATTCGACGTGCAGGTCTATTCAATTCACTAGCTCAATAGTACGTGCGTAAAGACAAAGAGGGCTCCGACGTAGTCAGTTCACTAGACTTAACTTATCCATGCTCTTATTGTGTAACTACCAGATTCGATCGGTTTCAAATCGACATGGTGTTTTTTGGCATTTCTTAGGGTCCGTTACTACTGAAGCGGTGCGGTATGTAGATGTGTTAAATCAACCAATAGAATAGCTTGATTCCGTCAAGCGTGTTGATTTTACAGCGACTTCTGTGGAAACACACCTTTATTGATTCTGATTATGCTTCTTAATATTTAGTTAATTAATTTCACAACAGTTATGATGATCACAGAAACAAAATATTATTACAGTAGTTTTACACCAGGTTTATAAGTCTCACTGATGTACCTGCGCAGTTGACAAATTTTAAAAGCGCGCGAAATTATATTGACTAATCAGGATGTAACACCTTGCCGCTATTGGCTTATTGCTTTCGCGCCCTTTTCGCTGCCGAAGCATCCATAGTCTGCTATTCGAGTTGGAGCGAGATAGAGAATACCCGATTTTGCACTGCTCTGCGCAAACGAAGATTGACGAGCGGAATTATTTTCCTGGTCATACTTTACTTAAAAATTGCCTAGTACAGTCATAATACGTTACCGATCTTGTAAACGGAAACTTACAGAGTGCATAAAACATATAGTCGCTTCGCTTGCTTACTTTTTATGCATGATGTGCAGAGCAGAGCTTAGTAAGTGGTATCTTCTACAGAAAAATGAATATCAAAGATACTTCAAATCGCTTTCCAAACCCCTACCTCAACTACTACCTCTACTACCTCTTTGCCCTACCTCAAATTCAGTTCTAGCTACGGTCCTGATTAAGATGAGGTTTGGAAGTTGATTTCTGCCGATAGAATTACCCCCAACCCCAAATGAACTGTAGTGTACTAGCATTGATATATACATAGATATATAATGTCTGTATGGTTTAATAACTAGATAGAATAAGTAATTTCAAACTCAAAACTAGACAAAAAGTAACTCCAAACTAAATGTACTTTTAGTTTGGAATAAACGATTGCTCGGACCGGTCGTCTTTCATTTAATAGCAAACACTACATGAACAACATATAATTTATACTTAGCTAAAGGCACGTTCCTGGGAATAAATTGTTATTGTTTTCTACTTTTAAATAAACGATTAACAGCCCTTTTCTATGATCGATACAAAATTTCTCTAAGTTCTTTGCGGCCCACTGATTCTGCTATTGTTATGCATTTGGCCCACCAATGACTTTGAGTTTGACATGCCTGCACTAGTTTGTCAACAAAGAGTCGAAAAACATTCAGACGGAACTAATAATTTTAGTATGGTTGCCGGGTTATGCGTGATTTTGACGTTCTTGCGTGGAGGCAGCGCCCTCATTTTTTTCTTCAAGACTTTTTTGACAGACTGACCTTCGTCTCAAAATTGAATTGATTTTACAATGTCCTCTTTTCTTACAGCTAATGTTAGCGAAGTACCAAGAGGATGGTGCGGCTGCGTGGCGCGGAAAAGACGCTGCTATGTACCTTGTGACGTCACTTGCCTCGCGAGGCAGCACGCTCGCGCAGGGCGTCACCAAGGCCTCCCCGCTCGTCGACCTGGCACAGTTCGCGGCAACCCAGGCCATACCCGAGCTGCAGCGACCTAACAGTAAGCTATGGTTTTGTGCCTCGCGACGTCACTTGCCTCGCGAGGCAGAACGCTCGCGCAGGGCGTCACCAGTGCCTCCCTACATATCTTTATCCCTTTATTTGTCATGTCGTCAAACTTCGTTCGCGCAAATAGGGACAAACATTTCCCGATGATAACCAGTGATATTATAATTAACTTTATGGTTACTACTTAAAAGGATGAAATTGATTGCTGTCAATGCGTTAAGCGCGACATCTATCTACCAATAAAATTATGTAAAATGTATGTATTTCCACAGTCGCCGAGCTCCCGGTGTTGAAAGCGGATGCAATAAAGTATCTGATGACGTTCCGTTCTCTTCTACCTAAAGAACTGCTCATCAACACCCTCCCGCTGCTGGTCAGTTATTTTATTGATATCATTACATAGTTTCTATGTTAAATTAAAGATTGAAACATTCAGAACATGCATAAGCTCCCACCCCCTTTACGTCCCTTAATCCCTTTTCTGTCGAGATTTCAGAGAGATTCGGAAGGTACATGTATTAACAGAGTGTCGATAAGCTTAATAGGACTTTCTTCGGTGTTGCTCGAATTGGCAGATGGCGAGTTCAACTCCCGTCCTAAACTTTTGAATCATTAATTTGACTAATAAAGCATAACACAACATTGCTAAGACTAATATAACATGCTACTAACCAATAATATTCGCAACTTTTCTTACTTTCAAGATACGCGATCTTATTAATAGCATCCCTTGATCAAAACACAGTCAAGTCACAGGACTTATTAACTGCATATGTGCGTCACTGCCATATCACAGGGCTAACTAACTGCATCTGTGCGTCACAGTCATATTACAGGATTTATTAAATGCATATTTACGATACAGTCATATCACAGGACTTATTAAACTGAATATTACGCCTCATAATGCTCATAAACTTACATTTGTCCCACAGGTACAACACGTCCAAGGACAAGGGGTAGTTTGCACATACGCAGCATGCGCCATAGAGAAGCTGATAGCCGGGGGCATGATCCCCCGCGGCGCCTTGCTCCCCCACGCGGCCACGCTGTTAACAGCGCTGTTCGGCTCACTGCAGGACCACAACGAGTACGTGATGAAGGGTGAGCCACATACATACATACATAGAGCAGCTGATAGCGGGGGGGATGATCCCCCGCGGCGCTTTGCTGCCTCTCGCAGAGCCAGCGATTTACCGGCCCATCCATTTTACTTTGATCAAAGGCTCGAACAAAAAAACAGTCAACAATGATACTAGGTTAATGCATCTCAAGTATTTTTTGTACATACATAAACTCACGCTTTTTTCCAAAGGAGGAGGCAGAGATTATGGATCTCTCTTTTGGGCGGTTCTTACACACCTCTCTTAGGATGCAAGAGCATCCTCTAGGTCCTTACATCGATCGTGTAATTAAATTAAAAAAAATATTGTTTGCCTTTGTCATACATTCGCGTCGATTTCAGCTACTTTTAACCTGGCATTCTTTAATGACGTCCTTGATCTGGTCTAGGTCCGTGCTCCTAGGTCTGCCTCCATATTTCCTTCAACACACGCCTTATATATTTTTTGTAGATTATCTTTAACTCTTTTATCGTATTTGAATGCAACATTGAATTTCCGCAGCAATTCTCCGCACCCTGTCGTGCCTGCAAGAAGACGGTCTCTCGTTCTTAGGGGACGCCCTACCCAAGCTCGCTCAGATGCTGGCGGTCGTCGCCAAGAACCCCTGCAAGCCTCACTTCAACCACTACCTCTTCGAGACCCTGTCGCTTGCTGTCTCGTAAGTAAACCCAGATGGATTTAGTAAGAGGTGTCTAGTTCAGAGATACAACTTCACATATTATTACAGGGTTCTTATAAATCTGACGGGTTCTTTTAAGGGAATGATCAGACCATTGAACTGAACAACTTTCGCTATGGGACCAAAGTCGAAATCGAAAAAAAACTGCAATCATTGTCGAACCAAATTGTATGGGACAGCAGATTTTTTTTCCGGTACGTCTGTTTCTTAGTACAGTCCAGGCCAAATTTAAGGCACGCTGGCATGGCATTAATTAATGTTCCTATGCCGAGGCGTGAAGATCACAGAATAGAGAATTACTGAAATTGCATCAGTATTTAGTTCGAGAACTAGTGTGACCAAAAAACCAAAAGCTAATCAAATTAAATTCAACCGTATCTTCATAAGTCCTGTGACCTTTTTTCTAATCGACATGACGGACATCTTGCGGGGGGCAACCCATTTCAGTGGCACGCGCGCTGGTCCTACATGCTAATTATATTGAGGCGGAGCCGGGTTCTTCTGCGGTGGTCACTTAGATAATAAATAAATAAATATCTTGAACATTGTCACACAAATTATCTAGTCACATTTAAAGTACCTGGACTTGTATCATGATGACTAGACAACGATATATAAGGTCTAACAAAATGGTGAAACTATTTTAAGGGGATGGTCAGATCATCAAACTGAACCACTTTCTCTATGGGACCAATATCGAAATCGCGAACAAAAAATCTGCTGTCCCATACATTTAGGTCGAGTAAGTTTGTACGGAACAGTTGATTTTTTTATCGCGATTTCGATATTGGTCCCATAGAGAAAGTTGTTCAGTTTGATGGTCTGATCATCCCCTTTAAATAGTTTCAGCTAATTTTGTTAGACCTTATATAACACATCTAAACTATTATAAAACTGTAGCAGAAAGTTTGTCTTTACATTGAAGATATTAACAAAAAAAAAGTTTCGGTATGGTTTTTAGGTGTCCCTGATTCCATTTCACCAATTTTTGGATTTTTTGTCTGTCTGTTTGTGTGTTTGTTTGTTAGAACGAGTATCACGCAAAAACTACTGAACCGATTTTGATGAAACTTTTTTGTTTGATAGCTTATGATCTGACTTAAAATCTGGTATATAATTTGTGCGGACAAAGTCGCGGGTTAACGCTCGTATTTTATATAGATACAAACATCCATGACTCGGGTACAAATATTCATATTCATCATATAAATATTTGTCCCTTACGGGATTCGAACCCGCGACCCTCGGCACAGCAGGCAGGTTCACTACAGACTGTGCTACCGGGCCGTCAAATAATCTTTGCATCATGATTATTATAATAGACTATCACCGCTATTAGTCAATGCTATTTGTTCTTACATTGCTTCTCCTGAATTCTTCCTATTATTTTGCAGACTGGTGACTAAATCAAACCCTAGTGCAATCACAGCGTTCGAAGACGCATTGTTTCCGATATTCCAGGAAATATTACAGAATGATGTCCAAGGTAAGTTCATTGTTTAATTCCAGCTACTGAGGCGACATGCTAACACTGTAGAACCTTAGCGTGTAGCTCTGAAACTATTTAAGTATTTACAAAAGTTTTAACAAACTGCAACTGGACAGTTGCCAATGGATAATCCATAGCAGACAAGGTGTCCAATTATTTGTGAGCAGTGTTACTCTTCAATAAATTCTTAACAGTAATTAATATCTGAACAGCTCTTTTAGTTTTTCTTGTTCAGATATTAATGATAACTTTTACTTTTAAGATTTTTTTTTTTAAATAACTCTGCTCAGAAATATTTGAACACCATAATTGCTATGTACTATCAGATGTCGATTGTACTTTTATCTCACGAAGCAACGCGCGATTTGCTTTTGGTCACGAAATTTTATCTTATTGCTCGCTTTTTCAATTAGCATGTTTTTCTATTAAGGCTGTAATACAGGGTGTTAGGGTAAACAGTTGCATTACTTTAAGGGGTGATTGGTACTGAACAACTTTCCCTAAGTAACCTATAGGCAATTTGCAAAAAAAAATTTCAGCTTTTGATACAAATATTCGATCAGCTGAATGCATTTAGTATGGGAAGTCCACATTTTTTTTTGCAAATTTCCTATAGTTTACTTAGGGAAAGTTGTTCAGTATCATAGGTACAATTACCCCTTAAAGTATTGCAACTGTTTACCCTAACACCCTGTAAATTGTTTATCGATCGCTATCTCATACACGGTAACGCTGCAGTTCTATCTACGTAACACCGTGATTGAAATTTCTTGGTCAATGGTAGAAATAACAAGTTCCTTGTAATAAATGTTCAGTTCAACACATTATTTATTTCATTTTGGAATTCAGAATTGGTTTCAAAACGGTCCCCCATCCAAACAAATAATGCAACCTTCAATCAATCAATCAAACCAATCAAATATACTTTATTTTACACCAAAACATAAACAGTAAAATACAGAAATAAAATACAAGAGGCATAAAATAAGGCGGTCTTATCGCTAAGAAGCGATTTGTATTTAACCTTATTTGTACTTGAACAGAATTCATGCCGTACGTATTCCAAATGCTATCGTTGCTACTGGAGCTGCGCGGTGCGACGGCGACGGCCACGGCGGGGGGCGATTCAGACGCGTACGGGGCGCTGCTGCCGTGCCTAGTAGCGCCCCCGCTGTGGGAGCGCCCCGCCAACGTGCGCCCCCTCGTGCGGCTGCTGTGCGCTTTCGTAGCGTCGAGGGGCGAGCTTGTGTTGCGCATGAACAAATTGGTACGTTATCCCTGATTGTGGAGCTCTGCGGTGTTATAGCGACTGCCGCAGCGGAAGGCGTTTCATCTATACTATTATAAAACTGTAACAGAATTGTCTTTACATTGAAGATATTAACAAAAAAAAAAGTTACGATATGGTTTTTAGGTGTCGGGATGATTCCATATCAGCAATTTTTGGATGTTTTGTCTGTCTGTTTGTTTGTGTGTTTGTTTGAACGAGCATCACGCAAAAACTAATGAACCGATTTAGGTGAAATTTTTTTTGTTTGATAGTTTATTATCTGACTTAAAATCTGGTATATAATTTGTGCGGACAAAGTCACGGGTTAACGCTCGTACTATTATAAAACTGTAACAGAAGTGTGTCTGTACATTGAAGATATTAACAAAAAGAAAGTTACGATATGGGTTTTAGGTGTCCCTGATTCAATATCAGCAATTTTTGGATTTTTTGTCGGTCTGTTTGTTTGAACGAGCATCACGCAAAAACTACTGAACCGATTTTGATGAAACTTTAATGTTTGATAGCAAATGATTTGACTTAAAATCTGGTTTATAATTTGTGCGGACAAAGTCTCTTCAACGGTCGGTTAACACTAGTCGTATAAACAGTGTAAACAAAAATGCGTTACCTACATATTTTAGACGTGTGTTTCAGATTATCAAACTAAACAACTTTAAGGCTGCACCGAGCCTATTGTGCTGCCCTAATCGTATTTTTTTTATTTCTTAACTATTTAAACGATATTTCCAAAAAAAAAACAAATGTCACATTGTAGTCACTGCTGATTTTCAATTCATCGGGTCACTGCGGTTTCTTTTTATAATGTTTGTAGTTATTATCTTTAAAACCGCCAAAAATTACAAGTATGAACAAAAACAAACACACAGACAAAAAATCAAAAAATTGCTGATATGGAATCAGGGACACCTAAAAACCATATCGTAACTTTTTTTTTGTTAATATCCTCAATGTACAGACAAACTTCCTGTTACAGTTTTATAATAGTTTAGATAAGATTTGGATAAGAAAAGAGTAAGCAGTGAATTCAGGCATTTATATGAAGGTTTTTATATCAGTGACTGGAGAATAATGATAATATAACTGTTTGTTGCAGAACGCGATGCTGGGAGTGTTTCAGAAACTGATAGCTTCTAAGACAAACGATCACGAGGGATTCTATCTCATTCAGACAATGATGTTCAAGTTTGGAGAGTGAGTATTACTTGCTTTATTATTTATATGTACGTAATATTATAATGTAACAATAAAAGAACCGAAAGCAGTCAGTCAGTCATCTGTGATCATGGCCGTTGAAATACTGCCGAAATATGGGGAACTCACAACAATTTAAAAAAGCCGCTGAATTAAGGTAAGCGCATATTGTGACAGGCCGCATTGGGTTGGGCCACAGGGCAAAAATGCACCCAAATCGCTTCTTTACAATTTATTATCGCATACTACGCCGGAGCGGGTCGGATTATTGCGCGGCGGATCATGCGATGCGGCCCGTTTCAGTGTGCAATACCAATCGGAACTTTTTACAACGTTTGTAGTATTACGTCAAACTAAAAATAGGTCAATGCGTTGCGAACCGGCCCGCCCTAGTGTGTGAAATACGCATTTTCCACTGTAATGCGACCCTAAAATACCCGATACGACTGTAAAATAATAAATGTTCGGTATTTTATGTACAAATTATTTCACGGGTCCAAAATGAGCTAGATGGCGCTAGTCTCGTGCACATAGCTAATACCATGGATATAAACCAATGGATACCAATCCTCACAAGCATGGAAACATGAAAATTGGCCATGGCGGTCGGTAATGAACCTTCTTTCGTACGTTTCCTTCGTCGATGTTTCCAACTTTACGGTTCCTTCCTAACCAAAAACGTAACAACTAAAATTCAATGACGTTAATGCCCAGAACAAAAAATACTTCTATTAGAAAGGGTCAAAGTTGACGTCGGAAATAACGACAACGGAAAGGAGAAAGAAGTCAATTTATTGTAGGCCCACAAACGGTTACGTTTATTGATTACACTCTAAAAACATAATTTAATTTATTTTAATAATCGGACGAAAGATTAGGTAAAAATGCAAACGGAATTATGAAATCAATATAAAAAATGCACCGTTTAGACTTTATTTGCTTAGATTCTTTTTTCCTATTAAAATGACACATGTAAAGCAATGCGTGTATAGGAACATCTTAGATGTTAATACGAAAATAAAAATAACCAACATATCTTACCAAGACAAGATTTGAACCAACTGCGATTACGCGACACTCCGTTTAGATGAGGTACCTATAGCTAATATTACCACTATAATCTAGACATTATGAGAAATAAATCGACATGAGTTCCATAACTACAGGGTGAAATTGATATCATTAGCATCCTTTTAAACTAAGAGTCTACCCATTAAATTGAACAACTTTTACTATGGAAGCAGAGATCGGAGCAAAAAGAAAATCAGCTGTTGCATACATATGAGTCGAGTAGGCATTGCAGTTTAGTATGGAACCGCTATTTTATTATTTGCTCCGATCGGTTTGCTCCCATAGTAAAAGTTGTTCCGTTTGATGGGTAGACTAGTTTAAAAGGATGTTAATGATATCGATTTCACCCTGTATACGCCAACCATACGCTAACATTTTTATGCTAGCCTATTTCCCATACTAAGATTGAGGATCTCTTTTACGAAAGAAGAACGAAGATTACCAACCACCAAGGATTATTTTCATGTTTCACCGCTTGTCTGTTCTGTACTCCAGGTATAGATAATACCTACGTCACCTTTCTGGCTAATACTGTGGTATTACAATGAGAGTTAATATTATTTCCAGGCCAGTAATGCAGCCGTTCACGAAGCAGATTGTGACGCTGCTATTTCAGCGGCTTTCCTCGTCCAAGACTACGAAGTATGTGCGCGGACTGATCGCGTTCCTCGGCTTCTACGCGGCACACGTCGGCGCCGACGCCGTGGTCGACCTCGTGGACTCCGTCCAGGCCAAGTATGTATTACTACTTACTTACTTTTACTACTTAGCCGCTCGTGGATACACATACACAGATGTGGAAAATGGTCAGTAAAGTCAGTAAGAGTCAGTTTTTTTGGCTCAAGTCAGTAAAAGTCAGTTTTTCGTAAAATGTTCAGTAAAGTCAGTATTTTGAGGATCAGGGGCTACGTTCCCACAAAAGTGGTCTGGTTTCAATAGATTGAGGTGAAAAAAATACCGTTTTGGAGTGGGAGTCCCTTAAAAATCTCTTAACATATCTTTTTCTTTTTGGTAGATCCCTAACTTACCTTTAATTAAGAATTTGTATAATATCACAGTTCTTTTTATTGTAAAGCAGCGGAAGAAAAACATTGTCCAATTTTGTAGTCACAGGTAAAATTTGATAAGATTAGATAGAGATTTGGTCAGTAAATGGTCAGTATTTTGGCCATGGAATCAGTTTCCACCCCTGCATACGTGGTCGTACTGACAGTCTTTTTCATATTCTGCACAATTCTGTCTGTGTCAAAATTTTTTGCACTTTGACTTGGCTATGATGTGATTATTGGTCTTTGCATGCAAAATCAGAACGAGCCGAACAGTAGCCTAGCTCTTTTTTATATCAAATTCACTTCTATTTGTTGATTACCATACAAATAAGGGTGTATTCAGATAATGAAACTAAACAAGTTTCCCTGAGGAACATGGGTCAAAAAACGAATAAAGTTTTTGGACCTTCCATATAGAATTCGGATCAGCCGATCGATTGTCGCGCAGCGAGCTATCGAGAGAGCTATGCTCGGTGTTTCTCTGAGAGATCACATCAGAAATGAAGTGATACGTCAGAGAACGAAAGTGGCTGACATAGCTCAGAAAATTAGCAAGCTGAAGTGGCAATGGGTTGGTCATATCTGCCGAAGAACTGACAACCGGTCCCCACCACTCCAGAACTCAGAGTTCTAGAGTGGAGACCGCGAACTGGTAGGCGTAGTGTGGGACGCCCTGCTGCCCGCTGGATAGACGACCTAAAAAGGTAGCGGGGAGCGACTGGATGAGGAAGGCCGAGGACAGAGTTTTGTGGCGCGCCTTGGGAGAGGCCTAAGTTCAGCAGTGGACGATGATAGGCTGATGTTGATGATGATGATGATCGATTTTCTAAGGGAGGTTCAAAAATTTTTTTCGTTTTTCGACGCACGTACATCACATAGAAAACTCATTGCTAAAGCCTGACAAGAAAAATAAAATCCCTCGCCATGTTGCGGAAAATCATTGGAACTAATTTTTGTAGTTAAAACATTGCCATTAAAGGTTATATTCGATTGTAGCGCCCCCAAAGCAGGTTTTTTATTTCTGTGGTCAGGCTTTACATGGCACGTCATTCGTGCGCATTCGAACCCGGATCTTCATGATTGAGTGTCCATACTTCTCCGCAACGCACCACCGACGCTCTCGTCTCGTTATGAACAAATACTTATTTACAATGTATCTCCGGTAGTATGTTCGCGATGTACGCCGACCGGGTATTGATCCCGGACCTGCAGAAGGTCAGCGGGCCGCTCGAGCGGAAGGCGGCGGCCGTGGGCTGCGTCAAGCTTCTCTGCGAGAGCGCGCACTTCAGGCAGGGCAGCCTCGCGCCGCTGTGGCCCAGGCTCATGCAGGTAACTAGGGCCATGCCGATTTAGCTGATTAAACTTTGCATCAATGTGATGAGGAAAAGAAAAAAAAATTCTTGGTTGATCGCTGTTTGTGGCACCAACGATCATGTAAACAAAATCCGTATACAGGGTGTTACAGAAGGGGGTGGTTTAGACCAACAAACTGAACAACTTTCAGTACGGGACCAAAATCGAAATCGCAAAAAAAAAATTGTCCCATATATGTAGCTCGAGTAGATCTTTATTTTAGTATGGACCATCGCAAACGCATCGCATCATGGCGATTATGGCAAATCTCCTCATTTTGGGGGAGGCCTATGTCCAGCAGTGGACGTCTATCGGCTGATATGATGATGATGGAACATCCGATTTTTTTTTCTCGGTTTCGATATCGGTCCCATAGTGAAAGTTGTTCAGTTTAATGGTCTTAACCACCCCCTTAAATGTTTATTTATATTTTTTTAACACCCTGTATATCGTAGGAACCGCGACTGCATCCTTCTGTAGAATGGTACTACTTTCTATGATTTATCTGAATATGCTTCGAAGCTATAGCAGAGTTCGGAGCGGAACGTGTTTTCTTCACCGTCACTTTCCACCACAAGGATGATACGCGCTTGGGGAAAGTGGTCAAGATTTTCGCTTAATTGTTTCTTAAATGTTTCACCGTCATCTTCAAACTCCAAACAACTATTGCAGGTTATATAAACCCTCGCTCTTTTATGCCACTTTCGGTGTTTTGTCTTCATATTTTATTAATGTTTTTTGTATGATTTTTTTTAGGCGCTAATATCTCTGTTCGAGCTGCCGGCTGACGACTCGTCCCTACCCGACGACCACTTCATAGAGGTGGACGACACGCCCGGCTACCAGGCCCAGTACTCGCACCTGACCTGCGCCAAGGGGGTCAACAATGACCCGCTCGCCAGTTAGTATATTATTCCTAGAGTTAACTCGATTCGTCCGTACAAATTATACAGGGTGTTAGAGTAAACAGTTGCATTACTTTAAGGGGTGATTGTACCCACAATATGAACAACTTTCCCTAAGAAACTAATACAAATTTTAACAAGGAATAATACCTAAAGAAAAAGGTCGTTGTATCCGTACTTATTGCAATGTGAGGATATATTTTAATTTGTTAGAGAACCGCGAAAGATTTAGCAGCACCTTTTGACATGACAAAGCAAGATTCTACTTCTACTTATCGTGTGGGCAAGCCTTGGTGTCAGAGTTTTTTCAAACCGCCTTACCTTACCACTAGAGATAGTAGCCGGGACCAACGGCTTAACGTGCCATCCGAAGCACGGAATCATCTTTCTTTTCAGACAATCAGGTGATTCAGCCTGCAATGTCCTAACTAACGAATCGAACCCACGACCTCCGTGTCGAGAGCCCAATGCTCTTAACCATTAGACCACGGAGGCAGTTAAAAAAGCAAGATTGATTTTTAATAAATAAATGACTTCGGGTTTTGACGGAGACTCTGGTCTGCGCAAACAAAAATCTGCGTGCGGACTAATTTTCCTGGTCGTATCGTAAAAACATTCCGGCGGAAATTATGCGAAATGTCACTCCATTTTGATCTCATTACAATATTTTAATTGCAACACTATTTCTCCCGCAGGCATCGAAGACCCAAAGCGTTACCTAGCACAAAGCCTCGGCAACCTGTCCCGCACGAGCCCCGGCGTCCTGCCGCCGCTGGTCGCCGCGCTGGACGCCGAGCACCGAAACATGCTGCAGGCCTACCTCAACATGTACAGCGTGCAGATATGCTGATACGACATGCGCAGCTTTCTGAGGCTCACGGGGCTTAGTGTCGGCGTGAATTAACCGTTTAGGAGATATGTAGGAGGATAAGGCTGCTTTTCCACCAGAGATGTGCGAGGTAGCGAGGCGGTGAGCGAGAAAACAATCCGCCAATAGCGCGCTCGCTCGATCGCGTCATTGGAAAATGTAAGAACTCTCATTGGCCGAATTTTTCACCGCCTTGCTACCTCGCACATCTCTGGTGGAAAATCGGCCTAAAGGTTGAGCCTCATCTGGAAGCATGGAATCGCATTTTCTAGAGCAAGAAAGGTCGCAGCACTGCCGGTGCTGCCGCGTATCGTATTAGGCCAGGCATTTTACGGAGTTTTGTTAGGAGAGGTGGGAAGTAATTATTAATTTGACTTTAAAACTGTCACCCCCATTTAGTGACAAAAAGACTATCTGAAAACATATTTTAAAAAATTCACTACGCAACATTGAAATCAAAATTGTTAGTCCTAGAAGGCTTTTTAATTAATAATATTAATACTAATGCACTCATTTGCATTAGATTTAACAATATAAATTATTTTTGAGCAATAAAATAGGCATTAAAATTTAAAAAATGAGGTTTTTCTTAGAAACTACGAATGTGTTTTTCAAAACCTAAGTAGACACAAATATTTACACCATGTTTGAAGTATAATAGTAATGCTTTTAATAATGTGCAAAAAAAAATACCATCAGGCTTTTTATAACGAGATAATAGCTAAATTTTAAATTTGGAACTGTTGCTGACGGGACTTTTTTTTAATTACATTTCTAAGCTCAAATTAGCTCTTAAATACTGTACCGAAAAATCGATCACTAATTAGTCCCGGCTCAAACCGTAAAATGACTGGGCTATATCTTATTTGCTCTAGCAAATGACATTCCTTAGTGACAGAAATGTATGGAGCGACGGAATAATACGATGCGGTGCTGGCAGATGAGGTTCAACTCTAAAACAGGCATGTCTTAGTCATAGGGAGGATGGTTTGGGGTAATTCATAACCATCGTTGATTTAAGGTAAGCGTATTATAGGGCGGGCCGCAGCGCAAAAATCCGCCAAAGCAGCTTCTATGTAATTTAAAGGGTCCTTCTTAATATGGTTTTTCACATAAAAACTTACTTCTTATAAGTACAGGATTGTTACACTTGCGTTAAATTGTTTCTTTTTTTTATTTGTAGAATATAGGATTGGTGTCTTTTCGGTTATATTTGTCTATGTAACAAAGATACGATTGAGTTGAACGTTTTTAAGAAAGAATGATTGGTGATTTTTTTTAAACTTGTTGTGAATGGTTTGTAGGAACTAAAAAAATTCCAGTGATATTCAGGGTGTAAATTTGAATTCGTTACATATAAAAAAGGGCGCTGTAGACCATCAAACTGACCAACTGTCACTAGAGAGCCAACATAGTAATCGCGAAAAAAAATACATTTGGGTCGAGCAGCCATTGGACTTTTATTTTAGAACAAAAAAATTTGTGATTTTGATGTTGGTTCCATAGTGAAAGTTGTTCAATTTGATGGTATGAAGCACTACGTTAATTTTAATTTTACTCCCTGTCTGTATAGATTGTATATTTAACATCAAAAGACACGTATCCGTGGTAGCTTGAATTAGTTATATTTATAAATGGTGAAGGAAAACATCGTGATGACACCTGCATACGCTGAAGAAATTCTGATGCGTATGTGAAGTCTGATGAAACCAATCAGCAGTGGACACGCGTGGTGGACTAAACTAAACTGCAGTTCATATTAAACTCAAATGTATGGGGATAACATTTTATTTTTTCGACGATGTTAAACCACAGAACATTATAAGAGGGGTTAGAAATGCAAAGTAGCGCTTTTGCTTCGAAGACGACTGTCGTCACTTGTCTTCCCACTCACGCTGTTACAACTACTTATGCCGTCTCGCTCGCATCACGACGCGCCGCGCGCCTTACGGTGCTATTCAAATCTTTGCATAACAGTGTGGCACGCGTTCCACGCCTACTTTGCACTTCTAACCCCTCTTATAAGGTTCTGTGGTTTAAACAAACCCTTTAGATATTACTAGGGTGTTTTGTTACACCTTGTATGATGTGGTAATGAAAACTACTATATAATTTGCTTTTGTTGTTGACATTACATGGCCAATGTTTGCCTAAATGTGTCATTATCATTATAACATTTGTTTATGTAACATAATGTTATAGTAAGATAATGTAATCAACATAGAGGTTAACAAATTTCACATCAGCATGTTTAGATTTTTGTGGGTGCTAATCAACACGACTTTTAATAAATAGCATTATTTTCATCTAAAAAGTGTCCTCCTAATTACTAGGTCGGCCACCATCAATGCGAGTCTCAAAAGTACTATCTCAGCCACTATGAATCTTAGATATCATCATCATATCAGCCATTAAACGTCCCCTGCTGGACATAAGCCTCCCCCAAAATGGGGGGGGATTTGCCATATCTTAGATACAAGTTCCGGTAAATACGACCCAGCATGACAGATATTTTATAGCATCTATATTCAAGCCGTAAACTCTAAAGTATTTACATTATGAAACCAACAAATTAATTTTATCGACTTCTAATTTTACAACTCAGTGGGTACTTTTAAAATTGAGTAAAATACAACTAAAAAGATCATACTTCATCTAACATGCTCGTCGCTTCGTCCCTGGCTAACCTGACTGACTGAATTTGATGTGGTATGCGATGAACCACGCGAAGGTCCAGTGATCATGACCATTTCTTCAAAATTTTGGAAACAGTAGCGATTCGGTTCTGGCACTCGCCGGCCGCTGCCGCGGCACGCTCGCTCGGCTCGTGCGCTGTGGTCGCAAGACACCTAACATGCTCGTCGCTTTGCTCCTAGCTAACCTAACCAACTGAATCCGATAATGTTACAAAATCTGTGGCTGACTTATTAAATTTGATGGTGATGTATAAATCATTAGGACAAGTTCACTTAATGTTGTTCATTACCTGACGCTTTCTTTGAAATATTTAGTTGGCATTGTAAAAATGACAAATAAGCTTTCTCATTTTCCTGTTGCTTACAAATAAAAACAGAGGTTGGGTTCCGTGGCCGACAAAAAATTCTGTGGCTTGACTTATAATTCTCCGATTTTTTATTACTGTCTTTTACCGAAATGTGAAATTTTATATAAATTTTCTATTAAAATCAGATTTGAAGGTAAATTAATGCATGTAATCTACGGTGTTCGCGCCTATCCTTTTGATGTCACTGAAATATATCGCATTTAAATTAATAATGAAATTCCCTCTGGAAATGGACTTAAAATAAGGAAATCTCTTCAGAGGTAAGCTCGCACTTTGTAATTATAATTATTTACAATACAGTTAAAATAAATATGTTATAGTAGACATAAGTTTCTATAAAACTAAGTTTGATGTATAAAAATTAAAACTAAAAATCTTAAAACTAATTAGGTAGGATGCAGGCAAAAGAAATTAACGACTGTTTTATCAGTCTAAAAGCCCGCCCCGGGTCATACCGGATGCAAAGGTTCCCATGACGCTTTCCGCGTTGGATGGCGATGGGCAATCTTTGCATCAAGTAGTACCCGGAGCGAGCGTCTTTCCCCCTCTCCTGTCTAGCTAGCATGCCACCCCCGAGAAAACGACATAAATCGAGATGTGCCTCCATCTTTATTATTTTACATAGGCCAGAAAGAGCGCGCGTGACGTTTTTCTCGTTTAAACGCTTTGTCGTGGGTAGCATGCTAGCTAGGCTGGAGTCGACGACCAAGCTCTTTGACAAAGCTCAAAGACCCCCAGATGTATAATATCATAATATGTTACTCTACGTTAATAAAAGAAAGCGTGAATGGTACAAATATGTCACGGATTCTTGAAATGTGAATATAATATTGATTAAAATTTCGTCAAACAGCGTTGAAATTATTGATTCTATAAAAATGAAATGCTGTGAACGGCTGGACCGATTTGGCTTCTTTTGTTTAATTTATAAGGTTTTTAGATAGGAAATCTTTCGGGTCCGCTAGTTTTATACAAGGTTTTACAAAAATACAAATAAACATTTAAGGGTTTGATGGTCTCAACCCCCTTAAAAGTTTTAAATGTTTATTTTTACTTTTGTTTGTAACATTCTGTATAATCGCCATCAATTTCTTTTGTACTTCATGGGTAATTTTTTGGAAAAAAAACCGTGTAAACGAAAGCGTGCCGTGCTTTTTTTTCGTGCGCAAAAATTGGCGCCACAAAATTGTCATCGTCTAAACCTACCTTTAGCTAGCTAGCTAGAGGGCATCATGACCCTCAACATTTCATTCAAGGATTCTCTTTGTCTAATTCATTTATTGTCTTGATCTTTCTCCGTCGTACGCACCTGAGCCGAAGACAATGCTTATTGGTTATCTCTTTGTCGGTTTAACAAAGTTTATCAATAGGCGTTTATTACCTTGGGTATTAACTGCCGCGTCGCCGTCGCCCCACACACCTGGGCTGAACAAAATCCCCATTCTACTTACAAAAAAATATGTACAATAGGTAATAAAATCGTAATATACCTAGTTACTAGAAATTTTAACAACGTAATCTGTAGGTATACTCATCAAGTCGTAAAAATTCTGTATTTTGCAATCGTAGGCGTAATTTTATACGTATCCTAAATTAGTAGACGTCTCAGTATCTCGTAATTTCAAAGTAACTCAACCTACATTGTAATTTCTATATATCAGCCTTAGTCTACGTGCGCGTGCCCGGCAATTTATTGAATAGATAAAACTAGCTTGGTTACGAGAAAAACTGCATAATACAATCCATTCTGATGACGTAATAGGCGATAGTGCATTTTGCACTACTGCTGCGCCCATGACGCTTAGTGTCGTCAAGCGAAAATAGTAAAAACTTAAAGTACTGTGGCGCCCGGTATTGTTTGGGCGGCGTGCGGCGCGGGCAGTGAATGGGTTAAATTGTTTCGGATTCGGTAAGTGCTATTAAAATTTTAAGGATATTTTCTAGAATACTTTTTGTTGATTACAGAAAAACCTTATTAAAAATACTGACCGTTTTACTTTCTGTCCACTCAGAAAGCTATCGTTCGCAAGTTTGCTTATGTTTAGGTTTTTTTATGTTAATTAATGTTAGCGCTTTTTTCTCTTGATGACAATATGTGATTCTGATTATTGATGATTATGAATGGAAGAAGACTGATGATTGTTAATTTGTATTTAAAGGCTTTCAGTGTAAACTGTATGTATAATACTTTCACTATGTGATAAATAAATTGTTTAATTTGTATATTGGGTTTAATTTTGTCCCTTTTTGTATTAACATTTCGTCGTCAAAACGATAAAAATAAATATCGAAACATACTATCGCGGACTATTCCGCGTGATCACTTTTAAAAAAACGCATAATTTATTGTTTGAAAACTATTCATTCATTGGTATATTCATCGATAGGGAGGGGCTAGACAGCGTTTTATTTTTTAGTATGCAAGCAAAAATGAGACTAGTGGTGGCCAGGCGGAACAGTCCGCGATAGTACCTCTACCTGTCTTTGTTACTTTGCGTATGCGAAAAGCGAGTGAGCACAAGCACGTATCCAGACTTTACTTTCGAGGGGGGATATTCGTAAAAAAAGCAATGAAAAAGTGAGTGCCTAATCACTTTTCCATACAAATATTCGGATTTCGGGGGGGGGCATGATTGGATTTCTTGTCTTCTCGCTTTGTGCGTGGCATGCTAGCCTTGCTAAATTATAAATAAACAATATTCGTAAATTCTATTCAGAATATACAGTGAAATTATTCGACTATCATTTCGAGATTTAGAGGTGCCTTGTATTTTTAGGTGGGATTTATCCCCCCCTGAAATCCACGAACTGACATGAGTTGTCAAATGAAACCATTTTTGGGAACTTATCGGCAGTGTAAATTGGAGTTCAGGGTTCTAACAGGGTAAACTTATCCCAATGTATCAACTTATGTACAGTCGCCATCAGATATATCGTAGCATACAAGTGTTCAAATATTTCTGAACAATGCTAATCTATCTATACTATTATAAAGCTGTAACACAAGTGTGTCTGTACATTGAAGATATTAACAAAAAATAAGTTACGATATGGTTTTTAGGTATCCCTGATTCCATATCACCAATTTTTGGATTTTTTGTCTGTCTGTTTGTTTGTTTGAACGAGTATCACGCAAAAACTACTGAACCGATTTTGATGAAACTTTTTTGTTTGATAGCTTATGATCTGACTTAAAATCTGGTATATAATTTGTGCGGACGAAGTCGCGGGTTAACGCTCGTTTTCAATAAATTCCTTGCAGTAAATGTTACCAATTATATCTAAACACGTATTTAGTCATAAATATCTGAATAGCTAATTTTCAATAATTTCTTCACAATGGAATTTAAAATTGTAATGTATAACAACGGATTAAGGTCTTTTTTCCTACACTGCTCAGATGTTTATGATCACCCTGACTGCGTTGATATATTTAATGTTCTAGGCGTTCAGATATTTTTGATTGGTTATGTGTAAAAAAATTATTCAAAATTAGAACTGCTTAGATATATTTAACACCTTTTTTGCTGTGATATATCTGATGGTGACTGTATATATAATACGTATGTATGATAAGCAATAAAGAATATTAATATTATGAAAATCACGCTCGTTTGGCTTCACCCTTAATTATAGTAATTATAGTTAACGACGATTTCACTTAGATTCATTGTATATTATGGTACCATTATGGTAGGCAGAGACAACTGATCGCCATCGGCTACGATCCTGAATTCCTGACACATCTTTTGCCTCTTCCAATCATGTAAATTACAATTGTCACGTAGCCGTAGGGCCCAGGCCCTTCATGACAGGAATATAATAAAATAAAACACAATATGTTGAAACATTTCAGCAACGTATATTGAAAAAGCAACTACATATTGCGAAACCCATCTAAACGACGAAACATCCATAGTCAATTGAATTCATTACATATGTATTGTAGAAATAACATTGATTCAAATATGTAAGTTGATTACATAGGAATGTCTACACCTACTATTTGCACATATGCAAAGAATTAATTATGTAAATAAATTAAATACAATTTTGGCAGTTAAAAATTACTACATCATAAAAGAATTACATTTTGTATAATTAAAATTGAAAAAAAAAATGTTATTTATTAAGCGACAAACGACGATTATTTTCTTAGAAAGTTGCTAAAAAAATCACATGAAGGCGAACGGTCGAATAAAAGTTACATTACAGCGAACTACACATCAATAAAAGATATATTAAACATCGAAGAAAATAGAGTTAAAGGATCATTCTTCTATCCAACTTTTGCGCAAACATTTGACGAATTCTAAAAGAATGTAACTCCCTGTATTTTAATGCATATTGAATTAAAAAAAACAGTGCACCAAAACAACTAATGCACGAGCACACTCCACTATTTTAAATCGTGTAAACTGCGATTTTAATAAAGCAATTTATTCCAACAAGTTGACCAATCTTTCAAAGATCACTTGCATAAATAGGGTATTTGACTACATTAAATATATTTTATTTTTTCTTATCAGTAAAATTAATAATGTTTGATAACGCTACACTCACATTTTCAGTTATTTTTTAGCTTGAATAATATTTTAATAACATGACAAACTATGAAAAGTACTGAAACGATGATGACGTCACAAGTCTGTATTTAGTACAATTTTTTACACAAAACCTGCGTTTTGACGTCTTGTAAGGCCGGCCGCAAATTATAACAATTTTTCTATCGGAAAATCCCGCGCACCAATCAGAATCCTCCTACGCGTCCGGCAAATTTATTACAGTGAGCAGGGGCTAGTACAGAATGTTTGCACGGGGTGCCTTCCGGCGGACGTTAGAATTTTTTATTAGTTTCTCATAATTTGCGGCCGACCAGAAGATTTGCTGATTTGACTAGTCGTAATATAGCCTATAACGCACGAGTAAAATAGGGGTGCTCGTAAACAAAAAAGAAATCCCTAAACACAGATTTTGTAAATTTGATTTTGACAAGAAACTAATCGCGACAAAACCTAAAATAGTGCACAAAAACCAGATTCGTCCCCTTAAGCGGGCATCCTCGCCGGCTGGCGGTGTGACCGCACCGGTCACTTAAGGGCGCACTCCACGAAGACGGCGTGGAGGTGCGCCTGCGGCGTCGCGCCGGCGGCGTCCTGCATCGGCGGCGGCGACGGCGGCGGCGTGTGCGGCACGCCGAGGGCGAAGTTAGACTCCTTGAGCGGCCACAGGTCTTTCAGCATAGACCTGGATGGGAAATGAGGTGTTAGAGACGCTAAAGATATAAAAGCCCTTGAAATAAAAATATCGGCTCCTTCCTTCCGTAAGCTAACGGTTTTATAAGGGGATGATAAGAAATTATTTGCGGTTTTCTCTTTTATTTTTATTAGTATGCCGCGCTCCCTGACGGATGTGTTTTGCTGGCTTTATATCGGTTCATAGACGGCATATGTCAATATGGTAATTTTATGAAAATGCATTCATAAAACTTAGGGAGTTTGTTTTTGTTTTTTTGATCATGCTAGTTCTAGAGCTACTGGGAATGTTCCTCCATTGAAAAGGGAAGATCTTCCACCAGGCTTGGCCTTGGGACCGGTCGTGGTTCAACAGTTCTTAGTGGGACTTTGTGTATATATCGAATCTCTGTGATTATTTCTCTTGCGCGATTCATGTCTTGTATACGATTGTGAACCTTATGTGTAGTGGCTATCGTGTTATCAATGTGACGTCACAAGTTGTCTTAGGCGCGGTTTATATAGAAGAGACGTGGCGCGGGCGGGGTGCGGCAATATAAACCTTATAGTACGTAGCATAGCGTCGTTTTGAGAATTACGCCCGCGCCTTCGCCTGGTGGCGCGGTCGCGATTTTACTTTACGACAAAAACGACGCTATGCTACGTACTATAAGGTTTATATTGGTGTTACTTTGACAATCCGCCCACGCCACACGTCTCTGTATGAACTGCACTTTACGTGCACATTTGCGAGTGCGACGGTATCGCCATCTGTTGGCTTCTTTGCTATAACTTGTGGGTGTTGACATCTGTGTCAAGTCCCCACAAACTAAATTATTCTCATTCTATTTCAACAGGTTTTATTACTGTAATAATGTACTCACCACACGCTGGCGTCGAGCACACACTGCGCAGTAGGCACGGGGAAGCCGTTGAACGAGGAGGCGACGGGCAGCGTGTAGGCGCCCATGTCGCGCCACACGAGCCACTGGCCCACGCCGAGGGGGGGCAGGCGCGCCGCCGGCAGCACGCAGTCCAGCCCGTCACACGTCGGGCCCCATACTGAGCATGGCTGAGGCTTCTCCGATGTCGGCTGAGAGAGAAATAAGAGACAGAAGGACATTAAAAATTATAGTAATCAGGACTTAATTCGTCACTACATAGTATAAAACAAAGTTGCTTCCCGCTGTCTGTCTTTATGTATGCTTAGATCTTTAAAACTACAAATACGGATTTTGATGCGGTTTTTTAATAGACAGAGTGATTCAAGAGGACGTATATATGTATATAAATAATACATCAGCATTGCACCCGTGCGAAGCCGCGGCGCGTAGCTAGTTTAGGTATAAGACACTCACGGTCAGCGGGTGTGCCACGACGTGCTGGTGGTCGTACAGCACGCAGTTGAACGAGCCGTACACTCCGTCGTTCATGAAGTACATGGTGTGCACCTCCTCTTCGCCGTCACCGTCCTTGTTCGCTACCTGTTTCGAACATTTTTATTGTCATCATATAATTTTTTATACCACATACTCTACCCATTAAACTTTTACTACGGGAGCAAACCTGTCAGAACAAAAAAAAAGTCAGCTGGTTCCATACGTTTCGAGTCGAGTAGGTATTGCAGTTTAGTATGGAACATCAGACTTTTTTTTTGTTCGGACAGGTTTGCTCCTATAGTAAAAGTTGATCAGTTTGATAGGTAGAGTATGTGGTTTAAAGGTTAATGATACTTTTCCTTACATCCTGAATACGGTCAGCTTCAGGTTTTGTTTTGTAAAGTTATTTTAATATAAACGATATCTGTTACCTAAGTCTCACAGAATAGGTAATAGTATACAGGGTGAAATTGATATCATTAGCATCCTTTTAAACTAAGAGTCTACCCATCAAACTGAACGACTTTCACTTTGGGAGCAAACCGATCGGAGCAAAAAAGTAAGCTGTTCCATACTAAACTGCAATGCCTACTCGACTCAAATGTATGCAACAGCTGATTAATATTTTGCACCGATCGGTTAGCTTCAATAGTAAAAGTTGTTCAGTTGAATGGGTAGACTCGTAGTTCAAAAGGATGCTAATGATATCAATTTCACCCTGTATAAGCAAGCTATAAAGTGCGCGCATCTGTCACGGAACTTGGCGACGGACATAAGCAAATAATTGTCCAGTTTTGTACAATGCTAGTCTAGAATTTTCTTTAAAATTTCCTTGATACACATTTATGTGAAAATATAGATGGCTGAATATAGCTCTTTAATTTTCGCGCTGACACTTTAAGAGCCCGTTTTATTTTGGTACTAATTCAACGAGATATTGACACGCTTTGTTGTTCATACGTGTGCTTACGGTTCATACTCTATAAGGTGCGCTTTAAAGCTTGCTTATAACAAAACACCCTAGTAATACTTGGGGGTGCTTCAGATTATCAAACTGAACAACTTTCACTATGGAGCAAACTTCGAAATCACGAAAAAACAGCTTGACTTATATATTTGAGTCAAGTCGGTCCTAAAGTTTTGTATCGCGATTTCGAAGCTGGATCCATAGTACAAATTTGTCAGTTTGATGGTTTAAAGCTACCTTTAAGTATTACTAGGGTGTTTTGTTACACCCTGTACATACTCTAAAGGTAGAAATAGTTTTCGGATGGTCTTAATTTGTAAACGACTTTTACAAAATGTGTAAGTTACCTCTCGCTTGGCGTGTATTAAGGTGGCGAGCGTGTAGGCGGCGGCGGCGAAGTAACGACCGGGCTCCGCGATCACGCGCAGCTCTGGGAACGAGCTCGCCGGGAAGTTCAGCTCCACCGATGAGTTTATCACCTGCGCCACCTTCAAAGAACATAAATACTATATTAATCTAAACGAAGATATTAACAAAAAAAAGTTACGATATGGTTTTTAGGTGTCCCTAATTCCATATCACCAATTTTTGGATTTTTTGTCTGTTTGTTTGTTTGATCGAGCATCACGCATAAGTAGTTTATGCGTGATGCCGATTTTGATGAAACTTTTTTTGTTTGATAGCTTATGATCTGACTTAAAATCTGTTATATAATTTGTGCGGACGAAGTCGCGGGTTAACGCTAGTATCTATATAATAGGAAAGACCGTGCAGAGCCGAGCGTAAAACGAAGTTAGATCCTATCAAAAATAGTCATGTCATTCGTAAAAATATCGTTGACAGAATAAAAATTAATATTTTAAAGTAATTAAAGTCAATGAAACTGTGTCAAATCTGGATAGCGTTAGTCGAAAGATAAAATTTAGATTTTTTTATAACGAATGAATGAGAATTTTTGTAAATCAAATCAAATATTCTTTATTCTACAAAATAATATATAAATATTAAAGTACCGATAGCCGGGCCGGGTACGGCTAGGGGCGGACTTTCCGATTATGCATGTTGCTGAAGAGGTATTTGTAAGCAAGTACCGATAGTTAATATAAATATATATTAATTTACCTAATATTTAATTTATTTATGTATTCTTGATTATTATTAAAATATTTTTTTTTAACTCTAGTAGTTTTTAATGCATTGAGAACTTAAGAAATTCGTGAACATAATAACTATAATTATCGTCTAATTATAATCCAGAAAATCCCGCGGATTGTGTTCAACAACTAGCGGAACGGAGGTTTTGGTGCGGGATTGTATTCCCTAAGCGCAATCAATGGTGGTCTAGTCTACCTCGGTGAGGTCGGTGCCGGTGCCGCCGGGGAAGCCCCCGCCGATGTCGAGCAGCCGCATGCGACGGTGTCCCAGCGAGGCGCCGAGCTCGAACAGCGCGCGGCAGAATGTTACAGCGCGCGCGTAGACACCTGTCTCTTGAGCGCCGGACCCCACGTGGAACGATACGCCTACCACCTGCGGGAACAAGAGGTTAGGTTTAGTAAGGTATAAGGTCTTAGCACACCCTTGCCGCTTCGTAAAAGTGGGCTCGCACCGACAAGAGGATAGCAGCTGTATGCTCAGTGCGAGAGGAATATAGTCTGCTTACCATCATCGTCCAGCTTTCCCGTATAATGGCCGGCAGACATCTTTAACAAGACCTTGACAGCGCAGACCATTTCTCAAGTTTATCGGGTATGAGCGTTTTTCTTTTCTTTTTTTAATTTTAGTTCCTAAAAACTCGACAGATGGCATGGTTGCTCTTTTTCTTGTTTCAATTCAAGGTAAAGGATTTAATATCCCATACAACTGACGTCTGCAATAAAGTTATCTCATTTATAGCAATTAAAACGTAGGTGCTCGACGTTTTGGAGCTTCTTTGGAGTTTTTGGAGACAATAGAAAGACGCAGGAAACACAGAGAAGTCCACAGGAAAGAGGTGAACCGACCGCTTTGCCGCGATACAAATGACGGAATACTTTTCCTGTTTACCATTCATACACCATCATATTTCACTGAACTGTATATTGTTCACGATCATTATGCACGACAATTTGTTACGCAAAATAACACCAATTTTACGAACCAAAACTCACTATAAACAATAAAAACTCGACAAAATATGTGGACTCCAAACGTAGCTAACGGATCCCCGCCAAAAACTCGGCATGTTTGCCTCTCCATAGAAACGTTCGTGAGATCCTGTCAAGACTGTGTCTGCAATTTTTTTAAGGCCAAGGGATCGAGCCCATAGAACCATATAAGACGTACAGTTTCAAATTTTCAATCACAATGATTTGCAAATAATGAAATATTCCATCAAAAGATGCGTTGGCATCTTTTTGATCATCTTTTCCCTCTTTATTGTTCTAAAGAAACCTTTTTTGAAATTTTGACATTTATTTGACTTTTATTCGCACAGACCGTAACGCCATCTATCGATCCCCTAGAAAAAACAAAAGAAAAACGCTCATTGTACCACCGAGGGAGAGGTCAACATTCGTGTGAGGAAGGGAATGTCAGTACTGTACGTAGATACAACCTTATTTTTTAATTACTTGTAAATGTTGAAGAGTGTATTCAGATAATGAAACTTAACAACTTTCTCTAAGGTCTTTCTACCCATGTAGAAAGAAACTAGAAAAATTTCTGACCTCCCATCGAAAATCGATTAGCTGATGCACTTCACGTTATTTTTGCATGGAAGAACCAAAAAATTCGTTTTTCGACCCATGTTCCTCAGGGAAAGTTGTCTAGTTGTGCATAACAAATAATGTAGAAGGACTCACGTCGAGATTGAGCACGGCGGCCAACTTGAGGAGCCTGGGCGCCTCGGTGACGGGGTCGCAGCCGAACTTGATGCCGAGCGGGCACTGAGCCGAGGCCGCGTCGCAACGGATACGCACCACCAGTCTGGTGACGGGACAATGTATGTCATTAGTGGAGTCGGACGCAAGTTTACATCACATGAGTAAATACCACATGAATATATCCCTATAGAATAAAAGCTTCATGCAAGCGGCCGCGCGTTAAAGGACGTACGAACAAACAGGTACGCACATAACCCGGCTGAGTGTTTCGCTCGTTCTGTAGGTAGTTATTTATGTAGTGAATACCCCACACAGACAAAGGTTCATACAATCGCATTGCGATAGGTACACTACTACAAGGCGTGGTGGTGTGATGAGTTCTCATACACGCCCGTGGACAAACCGACTGGGCTAGTGGACAATCTATGTGCCAGCGCGACGTGATCATTTTGTGCGCTCCTTAGAAGCTTTGTCTCTGTGGGTTATTTTTTACTAATGTACAAACGAACAAACAAACTAATAAAAAAAATAAACAACGCTCATAGGCATATACATTTTATTGATCCGAAGTTAACTACAAGACCTTTTTTTATGAAAATCATACAACAGCGGCACAAACATCCATGACCGAACCAGATACCCTGGTTTGGCAGGTAAGCGTGGTAACCATTACACCAACTGGGTCGTCAAAAACTTTTTTTTAATTTGCAATTCGCTCGCGCATGGCTTCAGCTCACTTTATGGAAAGTGTAGATGAAGCCGAGGATGTAACGCGGTCACCCAGAAAAAGCCTATTATTAACTCTTCTTTTGAAAATATCCTGATATTTGAAAGTTTGAATATTAACACAAAATAAATAAAAGTTAGTAATACTGACTGTGCGTGGGGCATGTACTGCTTGATCTTCATGAGCTCGGTCTCGGAGTCGAAGGTCATGGTGGTCACACCGGCGGCGCTCGAGTAGCGGATGTGCGACGCCATCTTGGCTGGGTTCGCGAAGATTATGCGCCTGCACAAACAATACATTTTAATTTTTAATATAAACTTACGACTTATCTCCCACGGGATAGTCAGAAACCACCCACCATGTCTTTAGGGTGGTAGGGATAAATCACCCTTTGTACTTGTCTAATATACTGTATTCGTCTGTATTTATGTGTGTACAATAAAGTGTTAAAATAGTTTCAACTGAGGCGGAGCGGAGCGTATTTGTGTAAAATCAATCAATCTAATTGCAAAATTTTCCTAGCTTGATTCCGCTTGATAGTGGAATTATTTTATTGGTCGATTTTACACATCTCCGCTTCGCACCGCTTCTCTTCACTGGAGCACTCTTAGGTGCTGTTTATACAGAAGAGACGAGTGGCGGTGGCGGATTGTCAAACACCAATATAAACCTTACAGTACGTGGTATAGCGTCGTTTTTGTCGTAAAGGAAAATCGCGCCCGCGTCACCAGGTGACGTCGCCTGGAGGCGCGGGCGTAATTCTCCAAACGACGCTATGCTACGTACTATAAGGTTTATATTGCCGCATCGCGCCCGCGCCACGTCACTTCTATATAAACCGCGCCTTAGACGTGCATTAAAGTTGTAGCTAGACTTTTAGCTTATTCAAGGATGGTTTGACGTATCAAATGTTGACAGGCTCGCATTTCACCCACAAAAACACAGCATAAAAAAATGTATTTCTTTGTCGCCTCGTAAAAAATAGTGTAGTTTAGTCAGTTTAGTCTTATTATTATTATTATAGGAACACTAATCGGAACACGAGGTTTTAAAAAAACTGCTCCGATACATCCGTCAAACTTATAAACGTGGTAACACTGTATGGTACTAACTCAGGGCGCACGCCGATGGAGGTGATGAGCTCGATCTCTGCCTTGGAGGCGCAGTCGAACCCGGCGCCCAGCGCGGCTAGGGTTGTCACCAACAGCTTGTCGTCGTTGCACTTCACCGCTGTACCGGAAGCACTCATTTAACATTATCATTACGATCTACACATCCCTAATGTTTCAACACTTTCGATGTGAGTATACAGGGTGAAATTGTAATCATTCGCATCCTTTTAAACTAAGAGTCTACCCATCAAACTGAACAACTTTTACTATAAAAAAATGCTGTTGCATACATTTGAGTCGCGAACTCGCGCGTCGACATTGCAGTTTAGTATGGAACAGCAGATTTTTTTATTTGCTCCGATCTGTTTGCTCGCATAGTAAAAGTTGTTCAGTTTGATGGGTAGACTCTTAGTTTAAAAGGATGCTAATGATATCAATTTCAACCTGTATAAGCATAAGACGAACATGCTTGCCCAATGTAATTGCTGGCTTCAGTCAATCAATATTATATTTTTATAATACACACCAAAACAAAAGAGCAGATTCGTACTTTAAAGGAATTCGGGTTGTAAGTGCTCGGAAATACTGACGCAGGCAAGGCATTCCACTCCCTGGCTGTGCGCATTATAAAAGATTCAGAAAGGCGCTTAGTGTAGTGTAAACTGGTTACCTTTTTAGATACAACATACTGAATTCTGATTATGTTAACATTACAGCGTTTACGTATTTATAGTTTTCCTTCACCGAAGTCTCAATAGGCGCAAGGCAAATAGAGAAAGCACATAAGTTTCTACATGATAAAATCGGTCATTTGCAGAATCAGGCATTTGAAAAATCTGTATATTGTATAATCAGTTATTTGTAGAATCAGGCATTTGTCGACTTTGGCATTTGTAGAATCAAGCATTTGTAGAATCGGTCATTTGTAGCATCACTCATTTTTCGAACTGTCATTTACAGAGTACAAAGTCGTTTCTAGAATCAGTCTAGAAATCCTCTGTAGACCGATAAACCATGTTGCTTAATACTAGGCTGCCACACGAAAAAGAAACTCACCATAAAAGGGATCAACGCGCGGCATCAGCTCCTTCCACTTGCGGTACCTGGCGACCACCTCGCCCAGGTCCATCACGTAGAAGGGATCCTCCTGCCCGCCCTCCACCACCTCCCTGATCACACTCAGCGGCGACCACGGCCCGTCCATCACTCTAATACGGGGTTCTTCTTCAATCACCTTCATTTTGGGGTTAGTAAGCACTGTTTGTTAGTTAGCACTGTCTTTTTGTGTAATTTTGACAAAGTTCGTTTGGGACTGTCGGTCAGGTCGGTTCCCCTGGGGAGGGCCGGGCCGCGGCCGGGTGTGGGCCTCAGGGGGGGCGGCGGGGTCAGGTGGCGGAGCCCGGTGGTGGGGGCCCACTAGCGCTAGTCCACAAGTGTCAGCTGCGGGAGAAGGGTTTGTCTTAGATATAGTTGCTTATAGAAATAATTGCATGGCATATGCTCACCACTATATGCCCCAAGAAGTGTGGTAGATACCTCAGAATATCCACGTTTTACTAGTAGTATCGAAACTCTGACCAGAGATGGGTAATGAGCTCGACTCCACTTATAATGGAGGTAACACATGCAGGATTCCTTACGATGTTTTTTTTTTGTCGAAAAACCAGTGATGTCACACTTAGTAATGGTTGCTTATTTGTAGACAATGATATCAGAGAAGTTGATAAACGTAGCAAGCTACAGTGAGAGGACTTTTTCATATGAACTAACTGACACACAATATATTTCATAAACTTATAGGGTCACAATCTCTTTTGCAAGGCTGGGGCTATCAACAATCCCCAAATGGCTTCAACAATTGTTAGAATATTTTACTTCTTTCTCTTTCTTTTCTTCTTTCTTTTTTTATTTTTTTTATTTTTTTTTTATTTTTTTATATTTTTGACTTTATTCATGTAGGAAATACAGTGTTATCAATCTTTGATAATGTGACACTATCGCATCAAAATTTAAAGATTATGTAAAACTATGTCAACAGATGGCCCAGTTATGAAATATAGGAACATTACAACCAGCATCACAATATCGAAGTTCCCTTAACACTGCTTTTGTTCAGGTCTTCTACGCACTTCCGGTATAATCCTGACTGGCTATTTACCAGTGCTGAGCAAGAAAAAACGCCAAAGAGCGTATCGGCCTAGCCCATGATAAGGTTCTGTAGCCATTGTGTACTGCGAACTATTTAGTACGCAGTACACAATGATAGCCAACCGAAGAATTGCTAAACTCAAGCGACACATTAATCGTAGAACAGATGCTCGATGGGAAAGAAAAGTTCTCGAATAGCGACCGAGTACCGGAAGGAACAGTGTCGGTCCTCGGACCGATGACCTGATAAAGGCGGCGGAAACCTGTTGGATGTTTGCAGCGCAGGACCAGTCGTTGTGGCGATCCTTGGGGGAAGCCTATGTCCAGCAGTGGACGTGTAGCGGCTGAGATACTAACGTGTCTGAGGTGGTGTGGCGTCAGCGGGCCCTTGCGCGGCGCCAGGGCGGGTCTACGTTGAGCGCGCGGCGCCAGCAGCGCGGCGAGGGGCGCGGCCGCGGGGCTAGGGGGGGCCTCACGAGCGCCTCACGCCCGACACAGCCAGGTGCGCCGGACTCACCCGGTGCTCCCTGCAAATAAATAACGGGTTACGTTAGTGGTGGCTGAATGGTGATGGACCTTTGTCCTTGTGTAACGATGACCAGAAAAATTTAGAAACCTCTCCATGTTACGGAAAATCCTTCAATCCTTGGATTTAATTTGATAATTTCATTTGCTAGCAACTTGTAAGACATTAATAATAAATATTACAGGGGCATATATTGCACTTGTTAGATACACAGCCTAATTAGGCATTCATTACTTTGCTTTAATTACTGCACTTTAAAAATATAGAGAATAGAATCAAGTAATGGAAACCGAATCAGGTTCTGTTTTCAGAGAAGTGACTGCTTTATTTTTCTACCTTACTGGAAAGAAGAAGTCAGGTAAATAAATTTCTATTTCCGGAAAGATATAGACATTTCGATACCAATATTATTAACAAAGGAAGTTTGATAAAAATTGTTTTATTGTGGTGTGTATTGTGGTTAGGAAACAAAAACTGATAAAATGGTAGTCGACTGTCTATTTCTGTCTTATAATTTATGATATGTTTGTTTAAATGTGACCAACATTTAAACAAACATATCATAAATTATAAGACAGATAGAAGCAGTGTATAAATCCCAGATTCAATAACATTTTTTGATCGTAAGTTTAGTCTATGGTAGGGTCAGGATTTTTTTTAAATTTATCTTTATTGGTTATCAAACAACAAATTACTTAATTTCTAATACAACAACATTGAAATTTCACAGCGCCAATTACATGATGACACGTTTTAAAATTGTTTCGAGGTACAAAAAACAAAATGTACAAAATATGAAAATTTTAACAAATAAAAAGACTAAGGGCCTGTTTCACCACTTCTAAGTTCTTGTTAGCTTATCCGACAGATAGTTTGACATATTTTGTATGAAAGATAAGTCAAAATATTGGTCGGATAAGCTAACAAGAACTTACTAAGAAGTGGTGAAACAGGCCCTAAGTACCTAACATTTAATCTATGTGCTTCTACGGGATACATTACCATAGGTAATCAATCAACAAACGATTCGGTCATGCACTAGTACAAAATGACAAAATCAATATATGAATATGACAAAAATTTGGGGTTTATGAATTATGAATTTATTACATACGGGAGTCCGAACTTAAACTTGAAAAAAACGTAGCTGAATCTATTGTTAAGTTACTAACCGGATACAAAAATACTCAAAATCATATCTAATCTAAATTACAATATACTATATACCGCTGTAATCTATCAGCGTAAAACGGTGATAGTAAAAATTATTGTATTCATGATTAACATCGATACTATATTTAAATAATCATTGATTTAATCTTCTGTTATTAGGGCACCGGCTAATTTTAAAAGAGCGTAGAATATTATCTGACTAGCTTAGTAGCAAATTATTAGATATGCAACAAAAAGATCCTAAGCGGGCATCAGACATAGCTACAAAGGTGTGTTCAAGTCTTATATAAGAGCGCGTAATTTCTCTATGGTTCAAGCTGTATCTTTCCTCCTTCTAATTATGGAATGGGATGGAACCATATTTGACCACAACATATCGGTTAAGTCATTAAAAAAGTTTGGTTCAAGATATTAAAAAAACAATTTAGTTTAAAACCTATCTTGTATTCGATGCCAATTAAATTACTAACAAAATTAAAAATGATTTGGCAATTAAAAAAAACGTGGTACCCTTCCTTTGTTTATACTTCGACCATATAATTACTACGTAGGTACTTAATTCGTGTTTGGACTCATGCCATATAAGATCCCCGTGTTTTGTATATTAATTATTGTGCTGGTTTTTACCATTGCGTCCTATAGTTCATGTTTATATGCAGGTTTTAAAACGATGCGAGTAGGGGTTGGACGGCGTCAACAAAAACAACTACTTAATAAAATAGTATAAAACAAAGTCGCTTCCCGCTGTCTGTCCCTATGTATAATTAAATCTTTAAAACTACGCAACGGATTTTGATGCGGTTTTTTTTAATAGATAGAGATAGAGTGATTCAAGGGGAAGGTTTATATGTATATAATACATCAGCATTGTACCCGTGCGAAGCCGGGGCATGTCGCTAGTTGAGTCATATTAGAAAATTGATGGAAATACCAGTCTGATTAAAATAACGTGTCAAAATCGAATGAGCAAATTGGATATAAATTATTCATGATAGTACAATTTTGGCAGTTATTTTCGATACTTATATTCTAAGGGCCTGTTCACACTAGCGATTTGCCCGACGATTTTTCAGCGATTTCACGGCGAGGCGAGATCGCGGTGTGCACGCGGCGAGCGCGCTGCGTGCTCGCCGCGTTCCCGTCGCGATTTACTCATCGCCGCGTGCCCGCGGCGAGCACAAACGGTAGCGAGATGTGGGTAGTTTGCTACTAAAAATAATCGCGGCGAAATTGCGGCGTGCTCGCCGCGAGCACACAGCGATATCGTGGCGATGGATACATCGCGGCGTCCACGCCGCGATGTCACCGCGTGTACGCCGCGATCTCGCCTAGCCGTGAAATCGCTGGACAAATCGCTAGTGTGAACAGGCTCTAATTTCTCTGAGACGAAGTCGCGGACAAAAGTTAGTAATTCATAACTGTAATGTTGTAGAGTTTCTGGCCGCATCTTCTCTACAGTGACAACATGTCACGAAGCGTATCACCGCTTCAAAAAAGTTTTGACTGGGCTGCTAAATTCCTATATTGAATAAATTATTTTGAATTTTTGTCCCTTTTGAATAATAAAATATGTTAAGTATAATTATTCTTGTCTCATATCGAACTGAGGCAGATATTACGTAATTTAGTAATCAGTTGTGACCATGAACCGAGTGGATACAATTTTGGCAACTGATACGAGCCAGTCTTGTAGTAACAAGATAAAATTAATTTATTTTATTTGTATTTTATCTGAGTTTTTATACTCATTGTTTATTTTATGTTTTTACATAGTTATCAGTTCCTGTGTAAATGAGAGATTAATTTTAAGATGTAAGTAGTAAGTACCTATTGATAATATTTTTATAAGGCCTATTTGCATTAAAATACACCTATTATGTATTTGTGTGAGAATATTTCATTGATTATGTATGATCTCTTAAATTTAGAGTGTAAAACTATGGTTGTTACCTACTTAGCACTGTGTCCTTATTAAAAACGTTCATTTCAAAGCTATATTTCATCTTTTTGACAGACCTAGACGGCGTCCTTGTTGTTGCAGCCATTGCATGAGTCCCTACATTTAAAAATAGAGTTAGAAGATCAGGTAATGATGCCAAATTAGCCCTTCAAGACACCGTCATTAAGGCAGATGTAATGAAGCCCTTAGTCAACATTTACCCAATTATCTATCCAACCCCACCCATGGGTCGCATCGAGCGATAATTATCAAAATAATTAAGTATCAAGAGACATTTATCTTGTATTCTAACCCTGGAAACAAGTAAAGTCATCAGAGTAGCAAACAAGTACTGCAGTAGCTATTACCTTTATACAGCTGCTGTACAGCAACCGTATAGCTTTTGTGCTATTAGTGTAATATTATTGCTGCATTCCTCTTGCCATTGTGTAGTTTTTTTTTAACTGTTCATGTATGTACTTTTCTTTTTATGTTTTTAGGCAATAAACTGGTTTGATTGGATTTATTTATTTATATTTTTTTTATTAGTGTAGCTTTATACACATTGGGGATTCCATGAAACCCCACGGTAAGGTTAACACTTTCGCTGCTAAGCTCAAAACAATGATACTCGCGCAGTGCTAACACTGTGGATTGCGATACAATCCAGACTCACCGGGCGAGTCGTGCGCACTGCGGCTCATTTGTTGCTGACCTACGTCGGCAGTCAAAGAGGAAAATTCATAATACACAATATGTTCAAACTGACAAAGTTGTCGATCGATTAACTTCGCTGTAAACCTACTTGTAAGTTAATGGCAGGGCTGTAACAAAACATGGCGTTTTCATGTATTATTCAGAGGAGAAAATTGCACCGTCTCATAAAGAAACCCCTGTAACATGTCGTTAGTTTAGACGTAAGTGTGGCATGGCTGGTGCCTCGTGTAATTTGAATATGGTTGACTCATATCTTAACTAGAAGTGTCTGTACATTGAAAATGTATTGTACAAAAAAAAGTTAAGATAATTATGGTTTTTAGGTGTCCCTGATTCCAAATCACCATTTTTTTATTTTTTGTCTGTCTGTCTGTTTGTTTGTGTGTTTGTTTGTTTGATCGATCATCACGCCAAAACTACTGAACCGATTTTGATTAAACTTATTTTGTTTGATAGCTTATGATCTGACTTACAATCTGGTATCAGTATAATTTGTTCGGACGAAGTCGCGGGTTAGCTCTAGTTTTACATAAAATAAGAAATAGTTGATGGTTCCGCATTAACAAAGAATATGTTGTAGAAAGATGGGCAGGAGCAAAGACCTCCTCTTACGGATAATGGTGACAGGGAGTTGGCCATACTCCACCATTCCCAGTGCGGAATGGGGGAGTTAATGGCCTATATAATCGAACCCACGACCTCCGTGTTGAGAGCCAATGCTCTTAAGGTGGTTTCAGTCCATACAAACGTTTGACGCACAATACGCGTAGACGGAATTAATAAAAGTAATATTTTAATACGTAATATAATTACGAAGATATAAAGCTTTTAAAATTTTGTATGAAAAATTTCAAAGCTTTATATCTTCGTAATTATTTTATAAATTGCAAATGTTATTCGTTACGCGGCATCTAGATTTTCAGAACTATTTTTCCATATATACAAAGTTACTTATATAATTACCGTTTACGCGTATTGTGCGTCAAAGTTTTGTATAAAATTGACCCCTCTGCAACCGCCTTAAGGGCCTATGTCGAAAAATAATTGAAGCGAAATGGGCGTGTGATATTACTGCCTGATGCGAGAGACAGAGATGGGGCGGCACGCGCGCCTGAAACGACGCAAGCGTAAAACAAACTTTATTTAATTGTGATTGTACTATTTATGTAAGTTTAATTCTGCTCTAATCCAAATTTGTAAAATATCAATCTCTTTTTTTAAATCAAGTCTCGTGTTTCTATTATTCACCGTTTAGCAGTTCCAAGCGTTTATCGGTAAAGAAGGAGGCTACTTTGGCTTGTTCTTCTATCGAGAAAATGTGTCTTAATCGTGTTTTGGCTCTCATCAAAACTTCATTATATGTTCAATTTACACATATCCGCTAATCATACTCCTACTGTTAGTACTTCATGATATATGACGCTTTGAAGAATCCTATTTCTTTCACATCCTCTGCCTGCCTACATGCCTACATGCGTCTTAAGGTAGTGGCCATCCACCGTGCTACCAAATTAAAAATGTTAATAAGTAACATTTTTTTATAGGTATGTTATTTTAAGGGTTTAAAAGTTAAGCTCTCTCTTTCGAACGAGATTATCATATTGAACACAGCTTTGCACGATCCAGCATGTTCTTTTAGCCCTAAAAATATCTGGCCTTGCTACTCGGGTTTTCTCGAATATTTTGGCACACTGGCATAAAACATTCAATGTTAGTGAGTCAAATTATTGAGTAATTAGATAAAAGTAGTTATTTGTTTTATGTTTGTCAATGAATCATAAAAAAGTAATTCATATTTTTACATTGATTTACATGAATTCTATTCCCTGAGTCAAGTGTTCTTTTTTATTTTACTGTCTAAAAAGACAAATAAAATTGTGTCCTGGATTGCGATTTTTGAAACTCATTCTTTAAACTCAGCAGTTGAAAATGGTCAATATTACCACAGTATAAGAAAGAGTATCTATGATATTACTATGGAGATATGCATCTTTCTACTGCTGATTTGACATTCAAAAATCATACTCCAGGAGTGCGATTTTTGAAAGTCAAATCAGCAGTAGAAAGATACGTTTCTCCATTCATTTTCAACTGCTGAGTTCAACGTATGAGATTCAAAAATCGCACTCCAGTATCATCAAAAAATCAAAACATGCAATTTACGTTCCTCGAAAAAAAAGTTTTTGTGTTAACTTCAAATTACATCAACTATTCAAGATAGAAACATCTTCGCCTATGTTAGCTTAAAGAAATAGGTACTATATCGTAACATAATAAAAATCATTCCATAGTGACATCATGGCGCCGCCGCCACGCCATGTTGATTCAACCTGGCGCGGCGTCACGAAATTCGCGGGCAAGGTCAATGCTTCACCGCGAAACTAAACATTATCTGATAAAAGTGAGCGAAATTACGTACCTATTACAAACTTGATGGATGTATTTAAAAATAAAAAGGAATAAATTTACAAAGGCGATTGCCTCTGCGACAGGCTCTGCCTACCCAGCAGGATTGGCATGGGATACAGGCGTGAATCTACACTTAAGTGTGTGTTGAAATTGACGATATTTACAGAAAAAAAGTATACGAAAAGATGCTTAGGTTAGGTTAAGCATAAGAGAAGATGCTTAGGTGTCCCTGTCTCCAAATGCAAGATTTTTAGGATTTTTTGTCGGTCTGTTTGTTCGAGCATCACGCTAAAACTACTGGACCGACGACTTTGAGGAAACTTTTTGTGTTTAAAGGAAGTCAATGGTTTAAAAGCTTATGATTCGACTTAAAAACTGTATATTTTATCTAACTATACGATTGACGCGAATGGGCGCGGACGAAGTCGCCGGCAAAATCTAGTACCTACCTACATATATAAATTAAAAAAATGTTTTATTTTTAGGTAAGTATTTATCAATCAAACTGAAAACATGTGTTTCGTAACTAGGAAGACACAGATGCCTACTTACCATGTATACCTATTGTACCTATATGTAACTAACATTTTAAGTAATTACTAATCGACCTATTTTAATTTCATCAAAGTCAATAGACCTCCTAAAACTGTCCATGGACAATGGTTTTTAGTTGTCATTACTCCATAATTAAAAAAGTTTTAAGTTAGTATATAAAATTTATATTTCATACCTTTAATGGAGTAATTCTCAAAGCTTTTATTCACTTTTAAGCAACAACCCGAGGTTGCTGCTAAATAATAACTTTCGATGAACAAAAACGCACACCGAATCAGTAAGACTGATCCGGAAAAAATATATTTTTAATTTTTAAACGAAGAAATGTCACTTGCGAACCGTTGACGGCAAACTGGTAAAGATGGCTGCCGTCCCAAGTATTTATGCCTGTTATCAGGAGTCAGATTTGCGGCCGGCTCAGTTTACCCTGTTATCAGCTGTTGATATAAAGTCAGAGTACAAATCATATATTTAATGATGGGCAGGGCCGGCTCTAGAATCGGGCATCAAGTCTCTGAAAAGTTACCTTCATATACAGAACGTATCTGATCGAAATACCTTTTATGAAACAGTTTTTTTTGAACAGCGACGACTAGGCAACAATACTAGAAAATGAAGACCAGCGAGCCCGGGGATGACTCTAATCTGTTTTGGAACCCGCAAACTGAACTTATCTCCAAAATTAATGACCAATTTTCATTTTCAGTCAAAAAGTTCTTATCCATACAACAAGAATGAATGAATGAATGAATGAAATTGTGGGGACTTACTACAGATGTCAGCGCCCACAAGTTATAGCAAAGATGCCAACAGATGGCGATACCGTCGCTCTCGGAAATATGCTCCATAGATAGACAACGTTCACCGTGAATACGTAACGCGTAACCTACTACAAATAAGGTTCACAATCGAATGCAAGACATACATCGCGCAAGAGAAATAATCAAAGAGATTCGATACATATGCAAGGTCCAACTAAGAACTGTTGGACCACGGCCGGTCCCCAGGCTTCCCACATAGCCTGGTGGAAGATCTTCCCTTTTCCATGGAGGAACTTTCCCAGTAGCACCTCCATAAAATATACGTTTATTTACACCAAAACACAGATACAGTATAGGAATAAAAGCGATAATGGTACAAATAAGGCGGTCTTATCGCTAAAAAGCGATTTCTTCCAGACAAGATTGTTATAATATGCGAAATGATACACAATGAAAGGCTAGTTAAGGTGCTTATTACGAATTAATTTATAAGTGATAATACCTTATGACAAGCGCCCTAAGGCCGTCCCTGTAAACGTATCGTATTCTGCAAGACCACACTCAACTGCCGTGAACCGCTTTGCGTTACGTCACGTCACGACATAGCACGAGCTAAGAGTGAGTTGGCAACCAATATATCGTACTGTAAGGCCTATGAACTCCACAGTCTTTATGAGCTTTGTCATCCGTGATTAGTAAAGCCTTGGTTTCCTTACAGTGTCTTATTACTGTACTGTGTGTCACTGTAAAGGCTCCCCTTTCACTCTCAAATCTTCTCAAACTATAAAACAGTCCCGTAACTCACAGACAAAGGCACTGCCTACACCGCTGAAGACAGAAACATGATCGAATATAGATTCTACGGCGGATTTCGGGGTGCAATAAGAAAGGATTTCTCGATATTCTAATTTCACGCATACCAAGTCGCGGGCAAAAGTTATTTCTCTATAAACTGTGTGCTACTTATCGAACAACTCTTCGGGAAGGCATTATTAGGTTACCATAGGTTAACAATGCTTGCTATAGTTGCGACACCAGAGCTGGTGTTCTGGAATACATATCAATATCATAAACCATACAGAATTAAGAAATACGTAAATATTTCAGCTATGCTCGGAGTTTCTCTGAGAGATCACATAAGAAATGAAGTGATGCGTCGGATAACTAAATTGGTTGACATAGTTCATAGTTTATAAATCCCACCTATACCCCCTGGATAAGTGCTTGCCTGTTTTCTATTGTTAGCCCTGTCATTTTATGGAGTTTTGTTAGGAGAGGTGGGAAGTAAATATTATTTGGACTTTTAAACTGTAACCGGAACCATTTAGTGACAAAAAGACTATCTGAAAACATGTTTAAAAAAAAATCACTACGCAACATAGAAATCAAATTTAATTAATAATATTAATACCAATGCATTCATTAGAATTAGATTTAACAATAAAACTTATTTTTGAGCAATAAAATAGGCATTAAAATTTGAAAAATGATGTTTTTATTAGAAAATACGAATGAATTTTTCAAAACCTTCTAAGCAGACAAAAATATTTACACCATGTTTGAAGTATGTATCATGCTAATTGTCTTAAATACGTGCAAAAAAAATTACCCTCAGGTTTTTTTAACGAGATAATAGCTAAATTTTAAATTGGTAACTGTTGCTGTCGGGGTTTTTTATAATTTTGGTACATTTCTAAGCTCTAATTGGCTCTTGAATAATATACCGAAAAAAATATCAATTATTAATTAGTCCCGGCTCAAACCGTAAAATGACTGGGCTATGTTGTTAGAATGTCTCTTTCTTTTACCATTTATAGTGGCAAATAAGATATGAGGTAGAAATGGGAGGAATTAAATCTCAATGTTTTGCGTGTCTTATCTCTTCACATATTGTGTGACCCTCAGACATAAAATCATCATAAAACGAAGCGAACACGTGCCAATTGTCTGTCTCTCCGTTTATCCACAAGAAAACATAGATAAATTCCGAGAAATGATAAGTAAATAAAATCGTAATTAGAGGATCACAAAGGGAGCGTGCTCTGGTTGATAAAGATGTTTGATTTATAAAGCTCGATGATAAAAACAATCTGTGTTGATTGAGGTTACGAATGCGGGGTTCACACATGCTGGTTTATTGGCATTTCTCGATGAGCTAGTTTGCCAGTAGATAACGAGTCACCAGGGCCGTATTTAACTTAAGGATAATGGGGCCCCTATGACTACGATATGAATATGATAGAGGACTATTTTATTAACAACATGCAAAAGGAGTAGGTAAGCAAAATTATAGATTTAGACCTTTCGTGTTATTGGTATGCATGGCATGGGGCTAGTGGCACGCAGTATGGACCAGAGCCGTTCTGTGGATTCCCTAGAAGCCTAGTCAACTTAACGCTTAGGAACCTATGTCTTAAAATTCGATTGAACACCGGACGGAAACGCCAGGATAAAACCATTCCAAGGCATTAATTGCGGCATATGACTGCAAAATGGCAAAGGAACGTATTGCGCTCAGCACGACAAACTTGCGCACTATAGTAAGGGCGCTGACGGGTCACTGTAGGTTGAACAAACACCTTACGACCCAAGGCATCAGAGATACGAAACTCTGTAGATTTTGTCTGGAAGAGGACGAAACCCCCATTCACATTCCTTGTGAATGTGGCCCACTAATGCACAAACGATATACTTACTTGGGTAAACACTCCGTTCATCCGAGTGAAGTACAACTTTTCACTGCTAAGGTAATCCTACAATTCCTAAAGGAAGTGTGTATTAGCAGTGAACTATAATTATAGCGGCGAGCACAAAATATCTACACAAGGTCGAAGTGTGTCTGCAGTAGACTCGAAATGCCGCTGTACACTAAAAAAAAATAGGTAGGCAGCCAAATTGTTGCCACTGTTTGTTAGGTAGCCTAAAAAACAGTGGCAACAATATGGCTGCCTACCTATTTTTTTTTGTTTATTAGAATACCAAAAAAGAGATTTTTTCGGAAAATAATTGTATTTGTCGGTAATATCGGTTATCGGTTGGTGATGGGGCAGGAACTAGGGGATCCCATCGATCGCGGGGCCCTGGGCAAGTGCCCAGTGGAAATGATGGGCCTGCGTGTCACGTGTCTTTTATATGACAAACGAGAAGTGAATCGTTATATGAGGGTTGAGGCCATTTGAAATAGTTTAGCTAGCTCATTCTTGAGATTGGGATTCGGAATCTTTACACGTATACAGGGTGTAAACTTAAATGCATTACATAAGGGGTTACTGAACAACTTTTACTAGTGGACCAATATTGAAATAGCGAAAAAATATCTACGCTCCATCCCGATCTCAAGAACTAGCTAAATCTATCACATCCATGACTTTATTTTTTACGAGCGTTAACCCGCGACTTCGTCCGCACAAATTATATACCAGATTTTAAGTCAGATCATAAGCTATCAAAAAAAAAAAAGTTTCATCAAAATCGGTTCAGTAGTTTTTGCGTGATACTCGTTCAAACAAACAAACAAACACCCAAACAAACAAACAGACAGACAAAAAATCCAAAAATTGGTGAAATGGAATCAGGGACACCTAATAACTATATCGTAACTTATTTTTTTGTTAATATCTTCAATGTACAGACAAACTTCCTGTTACAGTTTTATAATAGTATAGATTAGCATGATTTATAATTATAAGTGTCTTATACTGCTTATACAAACCAACAACACACAGATTTTTTTCTCATTCGATTTGACAGTGTTTCCTGAACACGTCTTTAATTTCATTAGGTAGGTACATATTCACGAAAAATAACAGTATTAGATAAAATAAAATGGTCTTATCAATTTCTTTTGCCACATACATTTGAGTCAAGTTGTGTTTGCAGTTTTGTATGAGACATCAAATTTTTTTTTATCATCCGTTAAAAATAGTTTCAGCTAATGCGGAGGATCAGACCATCAAACTGAACAACTTTCTTTATGGGACCAATATCGAAATCGCGAAAAAAAATAAGCTCTCCCATACAAAACTGCAAACATGACTCGACTGAAATGTTGACAGCAGATTTTTTTTTCGTTATTCGATATTGGTCCCATAGAGAAAGTTGTTCAATTTGATGGTCTGATCATACCCTTAAAATAGTTTCAGATAATTTTGTTAGACCTTATATACGCAACTTGAAAAAGTCTCACGGAAGGCTTGTAGCTCAAAAATAATACTAATGCGCTCATTTTAATTAGATTTACCAACATAATTGACTTTTGAACCATACAATTTATATTTGAATTTTTAAACTTAAAAGTTTTTTTTTAATGACTTTTTAAAGTCTATTATATAGTAAATTTTCTTCCGTGTTTGAAGTGGGTACCTATAGCTTCAGATTTTTTTTTATGTTGTTCTATTTCTAGGAGATTGGTTCAATAATAATAAAATATACCGAAAAAAATATCTTTTCTTAACTAGCTTCAGGCATAGAATAACTCTTGGCATAGAATTATTCTTACGTTAGACTGTAATTTGACTGGGCTAGTAATCTACATGCGGCGAGTTTAGTCTAAACTGTAACGTAAGAACGTAAACAGGAAAATTGAAAGTCAAACAGACTGAGAACACTGTCAATTTTGTTGATAAAACCACATATTGGTATCGGCTGGATGGCGATTAACACTTTCGCTGCTAAGCTCAAAACCATGATCCTCGCGCAGTGCTAAAACTGACGCCTCTCGTGGGTCGTGCGCATAGTCGTAACGTAAAAAGACCAATGCGGCTCACCTCGTAGGTCACCCGCACAGACGTAAGGTTTGGGTGACTCACGCTGTAGGTTATGAGCACAGGCTAAATGGAATAGAACTTGACCTTCCTCGTACGTCGTGCGCACAGTCGTAACGTTGAAACGATAAAAATGGCTCGCGTCGTGGGTCACCCGCGCAGGCGTAAGGTTTTCGGTGACTCGGGCCGGTCATAAGCATAGGCGAAATGCAATTGAACCGGCTCGTTACGTGGGTTCTTCAGAACTGCGGCCCATTTGTCGCCGACCTACGGCGTAGGGCGTCAGCAGCGAAAGTGTTAACAGTAGAATATGTATGAAGAATCGGTTAAATTTCATCAAATAACATAGCAGAGTCGGACGTACAATCATATTTTTTGACCTCGAAGTTCTGCGCAAAATTCGTCGTATAATTTCTCAGAATTATTGTTTACAAGATAAGCCTAGTTTGTGTTATAATGCTGTTTGTATTAATTTGAATAAGGACTCTGTCTCTTGATACCCTTTGCCCTATCACTCCTTCCTATCAGAGACACGCGGGGGGTTTACGGGCGCGTGACCCATTGTGGAGTGTAGTAAAACGGATATTTTTTTATCTGAAATAACCCGGTTATCACCTGGGCCCTGTTTATTAAACGCGAGTACATTGCTGAGAATGCTAGGACACATGAAGCACTGAAGTTTAGCGTCATTAGTAACCACCAATGTACTCTGAATTGTCATAGTCAATTAACAGCATGTCATTTTTTAATCACCTGTTTTTCTTGAAAAATATAAAAATAGGTTAAAAAATAAGAGATACGTATTTTTTCCGATTTTATGTTAAGAGACGGAGATACAGAAGTTACAGTGCAGTGGGCCTATAGTGACCACCAGTCAGATGGGTTGAAAACAGCGACCCCAAAGAGCACCTGATCTAGAGTGGTTGACATTATACACACACATTTACCACACAACATAGGAAGTACCGAGAGCTTTTGCAAAGGAGGAAAGTCGTCCTGGTCTTATCTTGATGGATGAGCGATACCAGCTGCTCCAGACTATAATCTTAAATAAATATAGGACTAAAGAAGCGTTGATAGGCTACAAATGTCGTGGTTCGCGAACTTGAAAGAGTGGACAGGCATCGCCAACGTCGAAGAGCAGGGATATGCCACCTCCAGAAATGGGAGAGAACTCGGAGAAGGTACTACTACCACATATTGGATGGATCCATGAGGTTGAGGTATCAAACAGTGAATGTTTATAATTTGATAAAAATGTATCATAAATATTTCACTAAAAGAGTAAACATACCAAATAATATGTCAGTTCATCATATATCGGTTTTTGATAACCTTTGATGACACGACTCTAACTACGAATAAGATTTGTCTTTTTTTAATACTTGAATTGTTAATTACGTAAATAAGAATAATAGCTTCACTGCTGCAATGCAATTCACTAAGCGCAAACATCGTCACAACCTTAAATTCGTCGTTGAAACATCAACGAGCTTTCAATTTCATGTGTCAAACTTATATAAAACCTCCGACGATCTGAATGATGCGAGCTCGACGATGTTTTTGACACCGATGTGTAGCATAGCGAATTGCACTCCAGGGCACAGGGTAGTCTTAGGGAGGACCCTAGGGGCGTTAGTCCACTACGCGTGCCCAATGCGGTTTGGTAGACTACACATACTCATTAGAATTTCTTCTTCAGCGAATGCAGATTTCCTTACGATGTTTCCTTCACCGTTTGTTTCCCTAACGCATCATAATCAATGATTTTCGAAAGCTATTTGCTATTTTGGGATATGGTTTCAGCGTGGCCTCCATCTTTCCACGCCAACGTGCCCCATCCTGGTCACTCCCTGTATTTTCCGGCCCAACTACTCACAATTAGGTGCCTACCCAGTGTTGCCAGATCCAGTTTCTAGAAAACCGTAGGCCAAGGTGGAAAAATCAGGAGAAATCCGTAGAAGACCTCATGAAAAATCCGTAGATCTAATCTTTTTTTTTAATGCTTTATCTATTTCGACCCGAAACATCTCTCTGATTTGGCAAAGAAAATGGAAAATTTGAAAAGTTTAAGCGAGAATAATGTCCAGACAACATGAAAATCAATCAAGCCAGTCCTTTTGTCATACATGTAACAGTTAAATATTTCTGTCATGTCTGTACAGCGACAGAAAATAGAAGGAAGGAGATGGAAAAGAGTAGGAACGAGCCATATTTCATTAAACACCATCCAATATACAAAAAAAGTTAACATGAATTGATTTATTTGCGGCTGGGTATCATTTTATGCAGAAAATTGACATTTCAGGGAGGAATTCTGAAGATTTCTAAAAATCCGTAGATTTGCCAAGGCAATCCGTAGATCCGTAGGCCAGACCAAAAATAGCCGTCATTTTAAGGTTTGAGCCGGGACTAATTAATAATAGATTTTTTTTTCTGTATAGTATTTAAGAGCCAATTTGAGCATAGAAATGTACCAAAATTTAAAAAAAATCACGTCAGCAACAGTTCCAATTTTAAAATTTAGCTGTTATCTCGTTATAAAAAACCTAATGGTAATTTTTTTAGCACATATTAAGGGCATTATAATTATACAAACTTTAAACATGGTTTAAATATTTTTGTCTACTTAGAAGGTTTTGAAAAATACATTCGAATTTTCTAATAAAAACCTCATTTTTTAAATTTCAATGCCTATTTTATTGATCAAAAATAATTTATATTGTTAAATGTAATTCAAATGAGTGCATTGGTATTAATATTATTAACTTAAAAGCCTTCTGGGAATTTTGATTTCTATATTGCGTATTGAATTTTTTTTTTAATGTTTTCAGAGTCTTTTTGTTACTAAATGGTGCCGGTTACAGTTTAAAATTCCAATTAATAATTACTTCCCACCACTCCTAACAAAACTTCGTAAAATGACTGGGCTAAGATCCCTAGATCTACGGATAAATTAGTAGGTCTGGCAACGCTGTGCCTACCTATCCAATGGAGCAACATTCATGCATGCTTTAAGCAACTTGATCAATACTTTGCCAGCACTATACTGCAGTAAAAGTGCATGTGTTTGGAATGCTTGAAAACCATTTAACACTGCAGGTACTTAATATACATTGTATGTTTGTTGTTGTATTAAGGTATTATTTTATCATTATTTGCTATTGACATTATGTTAATTAATTAAATCTTTATGCTGTCATTTACTTGGTCTTAATTATTGCTTTGATTGTTTTATGTAAATACGTCAAATAGTGCAATAAGAAAATTCCTACTTAAACCTGAGGCTAGAATATGGCTATATGATACATCTTAGGTATTAGAGATTGTTTTGTATGGATCTCTATCTAGAGTCTACCCAAACTCTTTCCAGAGTAAATAATTAGCCAATCTAGCTACTTTTAACGGACAGGGCTTTGTACACGACCCAAAATTGAAGCCTGCAAGTTTCTTTATGACGTTTACCTTTACTTAAAAGCCAATTGGTGTTACAAATAATTCTGCTAAATATCGTTTAACAGAATTTTATCTACACCATTGGGTTAGTAGGTGGGTATCATAATTGCCCTAAACCATGAAGCAAAAACCCTTCATGCCCAAAACGTAATAACGTACGCGTGGCATAGCCCAGTCATTTTACGGTTTGAACCGGGACTAATTAATAATTGATTTTTTTAAGAGCTAATTTGAGCCTAAACATATAAAAAAATTACGTCAGCAACAGCCCCAAATTTAAAATTTTGATTTTTTTTTTTAATTCTTTTGTTTTTATTGGAGCTTTTAACCCTGAGGTTACGTCAGCCCCATCGTGCCTTAACCCTTAAGAATCTACAAAATGAAACAATTTTACAATTAAATAAAAACCTAACACTACCTAACGAATATACAAATAGCATTGATCTCGTTCTAAAAAACCTGATGGTAATTTTTTTTTGCACGTTTTAAGGCGACTTCTTGGGTGTACATATCCCGCCTGGACAAGATGACGACTATGAGCGACATCGCACGTCACCTTGCCGCCAGGTGCCTGGGTCAGGATAACACGCCTCTTCCCGCGAGCGTGTGCGAGCTGGAAAGTAGGTCATCAGACTTCAAGACCTTCATAAATCCATGTCCGTGCCGCTAACCTGAAGAGTTTCCTGACGTCTGACTTATGGCCTGCCGGAGTCGTCTTTCGACGCTAAAGGGTAGCGAAAACAAAGAAACCCTAGGGAGTGTAGTGTTTAATTTAAGTTATACTATGTTACATATATATTCTAGATTAAGGTATTTATAATATGGGCCTGTTTGTAATAAATAAAAAATTAATAAGGCTTCACCATTATACATACTTCAAACATGGTGTTAATATTTTAGTCTACTTAGAAGGCTTTGAAAAATACATTAGTACTGTCCAATGAGTACCTTATTTTTTAAATTTTAATGCCCATTTTATTGCTCAAAAATAATTTATATTGTTAAATCTAATTAAAATGTGTGCATTGGTATTAATATTATTAAGTTAAAAGCCATCTGGGAGATAAAATTTTGATTTCTATGTTGCGTAGCTATTTTTTTTAAATATCTTTTAGTCTTTTCGACACTAAATGGTGCCGGTTACAGTTTAAAAGTCCCATTCATAATTACTTCCCACCCCTCCTAACAAAACTCCGTAAAATGACTGGGCTAGTAGCCAATGTCTTGGCCTTCACCGGGTCTATTTTTTTCTGGATATGACGACAAATTTTATAAACCTATTTATTTGAAACAATCTGTGTAAAATTTTTGGTAAGTGAAAATAGTGTGTCGCACAATCGTTAGTGTATGTCAAGGTTTGTTTGACTTTGTTGATGTTTTTGTAAGTTGTTTATTAATATTAAGGTTAGGGAAAATTTTACAGTCAGTTAGCGGAATTGTTTGAATACATAACAAGCATTGATTAAACTTCAAAATACTATTGATATGTGCTATAGCCATGTTGTGTAATTAAAGATTGCGTTGGTGGCTCGTTGCAGAGAGTTATATACACTCAATTATGAGGGTCCGGGTTCGAAGGGGTTATAAGAGGGGTTAGAAATGCAAAGTAGGCATAACATAGGCATTGCACAGGTTATGCAATGATTTGCATAACACCATAATGCGCGCGGCGTGGTGCGAGCGAGAGGGCACGAATAATTGTAGCAGCGTGAGCGGGAAGACAAGAGGCGACAGCCGACTCCGAAGCAAAAGCGCTACTTTGCATTTCTAACCCCTCTTATAATGTTCTTTGAGTTTTTCTAACTTAAGTACCGACTGCTCTCAAACGGTGAAGGAAAACACGGTATAAGGAAACCTGGATACACGGAAGAAGAAATTCTGATGCGGATGTCTGCCACTGCACGTGTGGTGGACTCATGCCCATACACCCTCGGGTAGGCCCGTCCCTGGCAGTGGGACATATATAGGCTGATGATGATGTAGCTCTAGCACCCGCAAACCAAAAAGTGCATGAAAAGATGTATGAATGTGGATAATCATCATCATCATCCACTAACACACATCCACTTAACTTAAAAATAGTATTGCAGGTTGTACCTACCTACGTGGGTTGCTTCTATATCTTTGCCTATATTCGAGTCATCATCATCGTTATGATTCGAGTGTGGGTTGGGTTGTGGAAGCGACTTACATGTGAGATGCTCTTTGCCCATACCTACTTAAATAAGTTTGTATAATTACTTTTTGTCAACGTTACATGTACACAGGTTTCGTTTAACAATTGTTTTTTTTTCATCGCACTCTACCTTCCTCTCGGAGAGAAAATAATTATCTGCATTTGTAACATAGTTGTATTGTATTGTAGGTAGCTGAGTACCTATAATTGATATCACAGTTTGAGAAACCCAATTTTGTTCGCATCTACTAGAAACTAAAATTGTCCTAGCAATAAATATGTTTAAAAAAGTTAATACAACAGTATAATATGACAAGGTTCTGGTGGATGCGATTGAAATAGGTGTTTAGTTGCCTCATCTTTTTCTCTCCCTGTATGTATGTCTGCTTGTTAATTAATTAATTGATAAGTTACCTTATGGATAGCTATAATTGGCCATCAAAATGTAAACAGTATTGTAACTTATGTAACTAAGGCTGGTTTTATCCTGAATTTTAAAAAATAGAAAAGAAAAGATGAATGAAGACCGTCAGAATCGAAGCGTAAAGTGAGCTGTATGTCTTTGCCTACCCATATTATGTAGTCGTGGTTGTCAATGACTAACTACGATTTGGCCAATAGATGTATCAAGCTTGTCTGTCAAACGTTTGATCAAACGTTGGTCTAATGGTTAAGAGCATTGGCTCTCGACACGGAGGTCGTGGGTTCGATTCCGACGGGGGACACCGAGTGATATATATTTTTTTTTATTACGTATGGGTTTGCTCTTGACCACAATCTAGTCCGTGATATGTCACTTTGTGGGTTTTTCCCAGTTGGTTAGGACATTGAAGGCTGAATCACCTGATTGTCTGAAAAGAAAAAAGATTCCGTGCTTCGGATGGCACGTTTAGCCGTTGGTCCCCTGGTGGTAGTAGTCGTTACATCAAAACCATGTCAGAGGCCGTAAGGCGGTCTGAAAAAACTCTGACACCAGGGCTCTGCCCACACGATAAGAAGAGGAATGAATTTTCGACTTACTGATATGCAACCTTTTTAAATTGGGTCGCCGGTTCGAGGACGTCTTTCGTCCCTGATCACGTGCAAGATAACGTTCATACGTTGCATCGCGCGTGCGCGGATTATTTCTCCGGTTATTAGTACATTTAATTACCATCCATAGCATTATATGGCGCATATCTGTTAGTCGTTAAGTTTAATAACGGTGTTATCAGTCTAGCTGTCAAGGTTCTCTTAATATTAATCGAGATTTAAAGTTATTGAACTGCGCCATTTTATCTCGTGGAGGATTTCTTAATGCTAAGATATGTTTAACATAAGAATGGCTTGCACCAAAAAGTAAATGTTAAAGTGTTATGTGTTATGTTATGTTTAAAGTTATTCGTCCACTGGATCGGAGTTGGCGCGTACGGGTCAAGCATGGGTAGGCCCCCCCTCAAGGTGGATGAACGACCTAGTGAAGTTGGTGGGAACCCGCTGGATGAGAGGGGAGCGCAGGACCAGTCCTTGTGGAGATCTGCGGCGACTTATGTCCAGCAGTGGACGTCCATCGGCTGAGATGATGATGATGATGATGAATTTTTGATTCATATGGAACCGCGATGGCGATCTAATGCACGCGGTTCCGTATTAAATATGGATCTCCGTATGTATTGTTTAATAAATATTATTTATGAAATAATACAAAGCTGGACATCAAGATTAAGTTCCATATCTCTCCGAAACGCGCCAGGGACGCTCCCTTAACTTGTGAAAGTGTAAATCAAACTAAATTTTTTCAAAAAAAATTGACGGAAAAAACAATGTCTTCAGTCTTCAGGTATCAAATAAGGAGATAAAGAGAAGCAAAAAAGTTTATTGGTAGTTCCAATAATAATGACCTTAAAGATAAATAATAAAATGACGCACGCTAGCACGGCTACCCCTAGTGACAACTGATACTTGGACGATACTAGGCTCGCGCTGGGCGCCAATTTAATCACAGGTCACTGGTTTGTGGGGTGGCCATGTTATAACAACAGTTGAGACGACAGGAATTGTACGCTAAAGCAATGAACTTATTACAAAGCGGACTGCGCCCTACACGCCAACCACGTCAGAGGCCGTAAGGCGGTCTGAGAAAACTCTGACACCAAGAGACCGATTGCGCTAAGTTAAAACATCGAAGTTCTATTCTTATCCAATTTCAGTTCTAATCACATTGCAATCCAATTAATATTCAACTGTGCTGAATTCCGCATCGCGGTAAACTCTATGTAACTGACAGCCCTTAACGCCTGAGCGATCTGTCAAAACGGCTCTAACGGCTGTCAAGAGCAGTACCACGATTAACGCAATATCAAATATGTCAAAACTTATGGTTCGTACGTAGTCCAATAACGGTTCAATCACCGAATTGCAGCCCTAGGCTCTGCCCACACGATAAGAAGAAGAGCCCTACACTCGTGTTTCGATCGAACTCTTTTCTTGCTTCTTGCAATGCTTTCTCATAGCGAGGAAAGACCTCGACAGTATGGACCAGTGGCGGCTCGCCCTTATTGGTGATATGTCTTTGCCCAGGAGTGCGATTTTTTAAAGCCACACGTTGAAATCAGCAGTAGAAAAAGACCTTATACATTGCGTGTACCTACTGTTTATTCATTCGGTCACGTTTCAAAAATACTTCTGCAGTGGGATACTTCCTATAGCCTTTAAGCCTACATATTTTCTTATATATTTTTTCGAGTCGATGGCATCAATGAATTTGTTATTCCTTTCGAAAGATAAGTGATGAATCGTCGCTTCTTAGCGATAAGACCGCCTTATTTGTACCTACTTGTAATTCTTTATCTTTATTCAAATGTATGTTCCGTTTTGGTGCGCAATAAATTAGGTATAATTGAATTGAACCGTTATGTTAGTTAAATGGCTTTTATTTACTGTAAAAAAAACGGTATCCTCCTGGGGCAGTCCGGTAAATAAATGAGGAGGCAGGTTCTTGTTCTTGTCTTTTTAACGAAGATGTTCCTTAATGTGTCCCACGTGGTTGGACACCCTACTTATTTTATAACAGCTAATTAACTGTTATCTCCGAGTTGGTGCCAATTTTTATCGAATGGCGCCGAACTTTACGGAAATTCTGAGGTCAGATTTGACATCACCTCACTATTTGTTATTAATTACGAAGATAATTTAATTTGTAAAAACGTGTCACTATGGGCCTTTTAGAAGTCATGCGTTCAGACACGTGATATTACCACAGTATACGAAAGAATATGTACATACCTACAGTACGGACACTCCCTGCCCCCACCAATTTCTACCTCACCCCCTCGTGGAAGACTGGTGTTAGACGACGATAGGCATTGACTTACCAACTGGACGAAGGGTTCGCGCTCAAAAGTGTCCGAACCGAAAGTGCACCAAAATTTAAAGAGAGAACCAATTAAGCGACAGTCTTCATTTGATCGGCCCCGATGGGGGAGTGGGATGGAAAAGAATTTCAGCATTTTCAATGCTTTTAGTTCGTTTATATTTAGTCTCGGACACTTTTTTCGAGAATTTTGTACTAGACCCGGCGTTCATAGTATTCTACGTCAATGACCGTAGGCAATGGTGTGGTGCAGTCATCTCAACCCAAAGTGGACCAAATAAAGTCAATGGCATTTTACACACAATCTAGGAACTATTATATTGGCCTGCTGTTTGTCCAGATTTCCGATAAAATATGCAATTTCAATATTAGGATTAATTTAAGATTTGTATGGAAATATTTGAACCTGTAACTGAAACTCCATTTTAACGAAAACCGTGGCAAACGATGTTAATTTCAACACAGAGTACTATCATTACTACCGGTTTCAAAAACGTGGTTAAAAAGTTTCATTGACTTTAATTTGTTAATATTCATAATAAATTCAAACTTCGTTTGTATGAGGCTGGATGTTCCTTTTAATAAGTACCAAGCCCTCCGATCAAAGTGAAATGAATGGATGAGTCCTACGCAAACATTTTAAACTTAGTCAATATTAACACCTACTCCTTTGTTGCTCGTGGTCCTACCGCGTAGTTTTTTTGCCAGTCGCATTCTTCTTTTCGTGTCAGGATGAGCTATATCGTAAAACAATCACTTAAACTTTAGTGGAAAGATCCTTTGAAAGTGGAGTCAAACCATTAAAAAAACGTATTAAATTGTATTGCCCCTGGACCTGACCAAGTAATTAACTGACCTGACTTTCAGTTCACCTAGCTTCTAGAGAGCCTGACCTACCCCTACCCCCGTCTAATCGTTAAATCTTAACATTTAGATAAAATAGATGAGTCTAGTTTGTCATAAGCATGATAGGTCTATATAAACATGTAATTTCTCTCATTTATATCTAGATCTTTCTCTAGGTCAGTCGGTCAGGGATACCTAGAAATCCTTGATTGGTAGGTATGTTTCATAAATACAAAGATAGAAGTGACGTCTATTTTAGCACAGATTATTTGGGTTTCAGTACGCGATACTAAGGCAGACAGACCAGTTTTTTGGGTGTGAGCTTAGTTCAAGAAGGGTCGAAATTGAATAGCTTTTGACATAGCTTAGGTACCAGGGGTACCAGTAGGAGTTATAACTAAGAATCTCGACCTGAATTCGATTTACACATAGCAGTTTTTTATTCATCAGTCAGTTTTTCATTTTCCTTGAGACACGAAGCATAATAGTAGTATTTATTGTATAGTAGTTATTTTTATTTTTTATTTACTCTGTGATAATAATCAGGGTTCGAAATTATCAAGATAATTATTTTCTTTGATAATTATCCAAGCAGATTCTTAGTTTTGAGTAAAATTTCTAACTCAAAGTTGTAAAATTGCTATTTTGCTTTAATGCACTCGTATTCAGAGATTCAGACGAACCAGCACCTAGTGTATCACTATGAATAACAAATTATTGAGAAAAACAACAGAAAAGAACAGAAAACAGTGAGAAAAACTATTTCGTGTTTGTAAGCTTCTTTTTTCGCAAATCGACATCGGATACACATGGCGCAACATTGCTTACAATTACATTGGCGTACAAGCTTTTTCTCTTTCCGATTAATTTTATAATTATCAACGTATAATTATCAAGATAATTATCATGATAATTATCGTAATAATTATAAATGATAATTATCACTTCGTACCCTGGATAATATAATGTAGGGTCCTTCTTAATATGTTGACGGTTTTTAAGGGGAAGATCAGCCCATCAAATTAAACAATTTTTTTTATGGGACCAAAATTAAATTAACGAAAATAAATCTGCTGATTTATTTATACGTTTAGGTCAAGTAGGATTGCAGTTTTTAATGGAAAAGATTGGTTTTTTTGCGATTTGGACATTGGGCCCATAGAGGAAGTTATTCAGTTTGATTTGTCTGATCATCTTCATAAAAAACCACCAGCTTGGACCCTGTATAACATTAATAAGATTGTACCATTTAGTTTTATTTTGAGATAACTGTAATTTCACGCAGTAATAACAAAATATGACATAAACGCGCAAAAATGTAATTAAATCAACACTGAGTCTGTTTCATCGCAGTATTTAATTAAAATAATTGCAGTTGTAAAGATAAGAACTTTTAATTTGCAGTTGGATAAAAGACTGATAACTTACAATGGAAAAGTAAATAATAATAAACGTATTAAGGTGACATAAATGAGGAATATCCACATTAAATTATGCTAAGAAGTCATCATAATCTTATGTTAATATGTCAGTCTAATCTCTACCTCTACAGTGTTACAAAAGTAAAGATAAACATTTAAGAGGCTATGTGAAAAAAATTATATAGGATTCTTCAAAGTACTAACAATAGGAGTATGATTTGCGGATATGTGTAAATTGAACATATAATTGTAGTTTCGATTAGAGCCAAAACACGATTAAGGCACATTTTCTCGATAGAAAAAACAGGGGGGGGGGGGGCAGATGCCCCGGGCGGCATAATTTGGAAAAAAATATTTGTATATTGATTGAACGCTATCTATAACCGATGCTCGCTTCGCTTGCTCTAAGACGTAATTCAAAAGATTCCTAACCTCTTAAATCGTGGGCTAAAAATGTCGAGCTCGCTTCGTTAACTTTTACTTAGATGCACATGTTTTGTACCGAAAGAGCTCTGGCTACAACCGATTCGTACTGGGAAGAAGACAAGCTCCCTTTGAAACATATTGGTATGGATGAGCCAAGATTTTTCTGAACACAACCTGAGTATATGGGCAAAAAAATGTCATGCTCGCTATTTTTTGTGTAGGTTTTTATATAGAAAAAAAAGAAAGGGGCAGGGGAAACCAATGGAATGGAATAGAGCGCGGTGCCCCCGCGACCTTGAACTTTTTGTCTGGACCTCGAAACATTTTTAAAATGTATCCGGACCCCACTTACAATTTCTTGCCAACCCCTTGTTTAGGCCATCAAACTGGACAACTTTCACTATGGGACCAACATCGAAATCGCGAGAAAAAAAAATGCATCATACATTTAGCTCAGATAGAGTTTAGTCATTCTCTTTCTTATACCGTGGTTTAGTATAGTATATTGGTCCCATAGAGAAAGTTGTCCAGTTTGATGGTCTTAACCACCCCCTTAAATGTTTATTTGTATTTTTGTAACACCTTGTATAATGCAAATGTCTGCGCTGTTTTTTTTAAATATATTTACCTATATGGAACTTGTTATCAGCATCTAACCATCAATTTATCTTTTTAGACACCAAACTGTTATTTAGCTGTTAGTTCTCAAAAAATGAAATAAATAAAAATATGATAACGTTGAGTCAAAAAAGGTTAATTGAATAAAAGAGCAATGAATCACCAAAATTAAACCTCAATATCTCAGAAACTAATCAACTAATGATAGATTTTTTTTCAAATAAATGTATTTTATAGACTAGGTATTTAATACATACATACATATGCTCACGCCTATGTCCCACTACTGGTGGTGGGGTGGGCAGAGACAACAGATCGCCATATGCTACGATTCTGACACACATCTTTCGCCTCTTCAACATCCATAAGTTTCTTCATACAAGCTCGTCGGTTACGGGTACATTTTATTTGGCCCTTCTTCAGTACGCATCCGATTTGCTCAGCATACGTGCGCCTAGGGCGACCCCTTTCAACCATTCCATTCACACTTGCCTTGTAAATTTCATACGTCAAACTACTTTCGCTCATTCATTCCACATGGCCACACCACCTCAACATGCCTTTTTCAATCCTAGTCACTACATCTTCTTTAATACTTTTCATTAATTAAATTTAACTCCTTTACGAGAAATATATCGGTTTATTTTATGTTGTCGAACCGTATTCATTGCTCTCCAGTGTAAGTTGAATAGTAAATGTGTCTGAAGCTAGTGTAATTTTTCTGTTTATAGACAAGGTACCTAATATTTTATTTATTCTAAAATATTTTATTTCGAAAAATTTGTTAAAAGTTACTCACTATTATTAGATCCCAGGTTAACTTATAAAACTCATTTCATTTGAATTCATTTAATAAAACACTTCAGAAATGTTAAACAAACACTCAATAGTTAAAAACTAAACAAGATTTTACATATACTAGTTAAGAAAGCGTTCACTAACAGCACACCACGATCCAATGATCGAAACAACAAGAATCAATTTACACTGGTCATTACAAATAGTACTCACTATAATGGGCACTTTTAACGACTTGCAACACTTTTTCAATTATAACAGAAAGATGCAGCATCACTCATTTGTTTTTAGCCGCATATAAACTAAGATTATACAGGGTGGTAAGAGACAGCCCTCTGCAGACTAAAACGGTGAACTCAGACCATTAAACTGAACAACTTTCACTATGGAGCCTAACTCAGGAAACGTGAAAAAAATCTGTGTCATGAGACACAGATTTTTTTCATGTTTCCTTTCATGTTTCACGTTTCACTTTTGAATCTGGTAAGCACAGAAGTTTTGTATGAACAAAACTTCTGTGCTTACCAGACTCAAATCTCACCGATCCCCGCTACCCAATCCGCCGCGTAGCCCCAGCAACGTCCTATGCCGAGGTCCGTAGTTCCGTACCCGTCTGGGTGCCCCTAGGTTGGTTGCTTAAGTTCATTAATTTGGCTCGGTAGACCCTTCGTGGTCCCTCCAATAGTCCGCAGTAAAAAGCATTAGTTGCTCCCTGAGCAGAGCTGTAATAGTCATCTAAAAAAAAATACCAGACTCAAATGTATAGGACAGCTGTTATTTTGCGTTTTTTCAGGTAGGCTCGATAGTGAATGTTGTTCAGTTTGATGGTCTGAGTTCACCGTTTCAGTTTGCGGAGGGCAGCAATAAGTTGTATACATTTTTGTTCTACGTCGTAGTACCAAAGTGTATACAGGGTGAAATTGATATCATTAGCATCCTTTTAAACTAAGAGTCTGCCCATCAAACTAAACAACTTTTACTACGGGAGCAAACCGATCAGAGCAAATAAAAAATCAGCTGTTCCATACTAAACTGCAATCTCGACGCGCGAGTTCGCGACTCAAATGTATGCAACAGCTGTTTTTTTTTTGCTCCCATAGTAAAAGTTGTTCAGTTTGATCGGTAAATTCTTAGTTTAAAAGGATGCTAATTATATCAATTTTACCCTGTATAACTTATTGCTGCTGACTGTATAATCATCCATTTAAGTAATGCAACTGTCTAACATCCTGTATAAGAAGGAGGAGGTTATACGGGTTCTATTTAGTTAATAATATCTTCTACTTGTTTGCAGTGCCCTACAATACAGGGTCCATACATCTTCGCTTCTAAGTCTACCATCTCATGTAATGAATGCAAGCAATAAAATGTTGAGAATTGATTTGATAGAATCATAATAGAAAGATGTAACTTATAAACATAATTATAAAAAGAAAATTAAATTAATCTTGAATGCCTATTTCATTTAAATGCAAAAATAATAATTTTATCTCCAAATTAACTGAAAGTAAGTTTCCAGCGGCCAAGTTGATATAGCGCAATCGCACCTTAGCTCTTTTTCTATTTGCATGCGTACGCACGAGATAAAAGGCGTGATATACATTATCGCGAGCATCATACTGCGGCCGCTGCCCAGTCTAGAGAAAAATAAGTAATAAAATATCCTAGAAGGATTTAAGGTAGTTGCAGAGGGGTAAATTTTATACAAAACTTTGACGCACAATACGCGTAGACGGTATTAATATAAGTAACTTGGATGGAAAAATAGTATAGAAAATCTAGATGCCGCGTCACAAATAACATTTGCAATTTATAAAATAATTTCTAAACTATTCTTCCATGTATAAGGTCTAACAAAATTAGGTGAAACTATTTTAAGGGGATAATCTGACCATCAAGCTGAACAACTTTCTCTATGGGACCAATATCGAAATCGCGAAAAAAAAATCTGCTTTCCAATACATTTAGGTCGAGTAAAAAATTTTCAAATTAAAATAGTTTCAGCTGATTTTGTTAGACCTTATATAAAATATTACTTTTATTAATTCCGTCTACGCGTATTGTGCGTCAAACTTTTGTATGGACTGAAACCACCTTAAGGAAAAGCAATTTCCAAATTCTTGTTGCTTCTTTTTAGTTTCAGCAAAGTTTGTCGCCGTTACCACTAATTGGCGTGTTATTAAAATTGTTGAGGGACGGGATTTCTTTTGCAGTGTTTTTGTGGGGGATTGGCTAGCCACCTAGCACCTATCTCCTATTAAAAGGGTATTGGGCAATTGCAGTAAAGTTTCACAACCATATCGAATGGGAATTGAGTATGAAGAGACTTCACCACGGCACTTCTTTCTGGAGGGTGCATCCACATTGGCGAATATGCCTGTTTGCGAAAAGCTTTCATGCTGCACAAGTGTATTACGCAATGCTCGCGCGCTGATCCTGCACCAATCGCAAGCATCCGCGCAAGCATAAGCTCCACGCGTGAGCTGCTGCTTGTTTCTTGCTTGTTTTGTATTTTAAGGACCGGACTGCTACAAGCGCGATCTGCTTGCGCGTAGATAGCGCGCATTTTGCGAGCCTTTCGCGAGTTGCTCTATAGACATTCGCGGCAGATATTCGCCAATGTGGAAATGTATATGCTTTATTTAGCCATTCTGTATTTTCTCCAAAAGCAGTTCTAATCGGCCAGTCATCATTGGCTGTCCTTTCTTAGTCTTCTTACTCAACTTCTTGAATCTTTCCTGTTTTTTCTTTTTATATTCCTGTAATTTCTTCTGCTTCTCCTCTTTCACCTTCTCTATTTCTTTCTTTTTATCTAACTTCTCCTGTTTGATTTTATTATATTGTTCCTTTGCTTTCCAGAAAGGATCTTTTTTAATTTCAAGTTGTTTATTTGAATTTTCTTTGTCAATTAAATCTGGATGTCTGACAAATTGTCCTGGTTCATTAGAATCAATGGTATCTTCGTCAAATGATACAGGTTTGTACGACCCAGTTCCAGGGTCATTTTTGACTTCTTTATAATATTCTCGAAGCAATTTCTTCTTCCGTTGTTCCTCCCACTGCTCTAATTTATATTTCTTACTGTACTTTTTTAATCGGTACGTCTTTTTGTCAAACGGTTTCTTTTCGCCTTTTTCTTCACTCTTTTTCAATTCAGGACGATTCTTATCAAACGTATCATGTTGCTTTTTCAATTCAGGACGATTATTATCAAAGTTTTCATTTTGTTTCTTCTTAAACTCTTGCTTCTGCTCTTTTCCCAGTTTCTTTTTCTTGTCGGCGAGAAAGAATGAGTCACGTTTCTTTTCCATTTTTCTATTTTTACCTCAGACCTAAAATGAAATGAGAAAGCGTGTTTGATAATAAAAGAAATGGAAATAATATTTAAATAGGATTTCATGCAGTATAGTTCGGTAATAAAATAATAAGAGTGAGAAATCACGCTTTTTCATTTCATTTCTAACCTAACCTAACCAAAAGAGAGTTAATTAATGTTAGACAGATTATATAGTCTTATATAATGATGACTAAACAATGATAGATACAAACATCCATGACTCAGGTACAAATATTCATATTTAACATACAAATATTTGCCCTTTAAGGGATTCGAAACCACGGCCTTCAGATCAGCAGGCAGGTTCACTACCAACTGAGCTATCGGGCCGTGAAATTAAATCTGTTTCACAAATTTGAATTTATTATTTATAAAGTAAAGACAGCCAACATAACAACTTAAAAACTACTTAAGTTGTTGTTTCAAGCTGACATTAAAAATGCAAAGGTACATAGTTCAATGTCTTCTTGGAGTTTGAAATCACAGTCGGACTACAAGTTTCTGAGCAATGATAGTTTGTGAACAGAAAGGAATTCAATTTGAATTAATTTAAACATTTTACCGTTCAGTGGCTTCATCACAAAATGCTTGATTTGTCAATCAAGAAAATCTTTAATAAAAAAGTGCGACACCAACATACTATAATAGCTATTTTATAAAAAACATTTCGCATAATTGTTTGGAAACTATTCATTCATTGGTATATTCATCGATAGGGCGGGGCTAGACAGCGCTTTTATTTTTTAGTATGCAAGCAAAAATGAGCCTAGTAGTGGTCAGGCGGAAAAGTCCGCGATAGTATAATACTTTATAGGATTAGACATACCATTTTTAAGTAATTGAATTATACTATTTATTTAGATTTACTTAAATTTTGTTCAAGTTAAGTTTCAAACTTATAGAAGTATTGAATTAAATAGCTTTCAGGCTTTTATATCAAGTTGGTGATATGTACCTACTTTTTTATTGAAGGTGTTCCTTCCTGATTGACAAATCTATTTTTTTTATGAGGCGCGGGTGCCACCACTGAGCGGTAAAATACCTCTGAAGATATTTGATTCTTTGTGGTTTCTAGATGCACAATAAATATTTGGTGTATATGGTTTGATTTATGAAAAATAAGAAATTAACCAAACATAATTTTCTGTTTTCTCGAGTCATGTTTTATTTGATAATGTCAATAACACTCTATACACAAGAACTTCGTATTAGCGCTTGTTAACAGGACCGCAAAAGTCTGCTTTATTGTTTTACATTAATGCTTAGTGATCAATAACATTTGAAAGGACTGGAATTGTGTGAAATGTCAGCGGCAATGTATGACAGCTAAGCACAACTGAAGCATACTAAGGTGATATTAGAGACGTGGTTTTTTTTGTGTTTTGTTTATTGCATGACGTGCTGAGTCCATATGTATAGAATTTCTTTGGATAATGTATTTATTATGGTTTGACAAGCCTGTGTACGTCAGAACCAGGATTATTGTATGAAAACCTTTTTTCCAAAGGGTAGCCAGAGACAATTGATTGCTAATTTTATAGTCTGTAGGATCCCACTGCAGGGCAAAGACCTCATGTCACAAATAAGGGCGAGAGGGGGAATGGGCAATACTCCACTATCACCATTACACCTACATATGGGCAACCATTTATAGTGTCATTGGTAAAAACATACTTTGTAATATCAGTACAACTGCAGAGTTAGAAAAAATTTACAATAACTATGATTGTTTAGAAATTAACAATATAATTACACAAATTGTTAATTTTTACCTCTTAGGTGCGGTTTATACAGAAAAGACGTGTGGCGGTGGCGGATAGTCAAAGTAACACCAATATAAACCTTATAGTTATTAGCATAGCGTCGTTTTTGTCGTAAAGGAAAATCGCGCCCGCGCCACCAGGCGACGTCGCCTGGAGGCACGGGTGTAATTCTCCAAACGACGCTATGCTACGTACTATAAGGTTTATATTGTCATACTTTGAGTATCCGCCACCGCCACACGTCTCTTCTGTATAAACCAGTGTTGCCAGAAGGTTACTTTTGTAACCTTTTAGGTGACTTTTAGCTCTGTCAGGTTACTTTTAGGTTACACGATTCAAAAGGTTACTATTAGGTGACTTTTCGGAATTTGAATAATCGATTTTAAAATTATTATTTTTCTATGAAACGGAACGCTTTTTCATATTTCTTGCAATGTTTTATAACGCAAAACGTTCGTAACGTAGTGAATGCAACTCCTAAAAACATGTTTTTCTCTCTCTCTCACTAATGTATACCAAATCTGAGACCAAATCACAAATGACTAAAGCTTCTCACTTACTCGGTCGATCAATCAATCAGATGAAAATGCAACTTGAAATGGAAAATGTATAACGTATCAAACAATAAAACGTATCTATAAACGTAACTAACATATTTCTAACAATTTTTAATACCTTATTACTGGATAAAAATATGAAAGGTTACTTTTCACACCAAAAGGTTACTTTTTTATCTATTTTCGGTTACTTTTGACAAGATCCGGTTGGCAACACTGGTATAAACCAGTGGTGGCCAAGACGTCGACCGCGGTCTACCCGTGCCTTATACAAAATGTTAAATTTATTGTTAGTTTTTGACAGTTAGGTACATGGTTATTGTAAAAAAATTAAATTTACTCTACTAGCATTGCTGAACTATTGGGAACTCAAATAATTATGAACATGGTATTAACCATTAAAATATTTGATATTTATAATTTTTTAAGACTTCAATCCCAGAGATGGTAAACGCAGTAGGGGTAGACCAGTGCGATGGTGGGAGAATGATTTTCTTTAAGGTTGGAGAATAAATGCAAAAGACATAACAGAGTGGAGACGTTTTGAGAAGGCCTATGTATGAGGGGGACCAGGTGGGCAGCCCACCCTAGACATGTCTGGTGTCCCCTTCACGAGGGTTGGGTTACAAAATTCTAGGCATTGGCGTATACAGGGTGTTACAGATGTAAAAATAAAAATTTAAAACTTTTAAGAGGGTTATTTAGACCATCAAACTGAACAACTTTCACTTCTTTCTTATCGTGGGCAGAGCTTGAGCAGAGCCCTGGTGTCAAGAGTTTTTTCAGACCGCCTTACGGCCTCACTATGGGACCAACATTGAAATTACGAAAAAGAAAATCTGCTATCCCATACATTCAGTATTTATTTGCAGTATCACAATAATGAAGTACATACTTACGTGTAACACAAGATCTTATTTAATTATTGTCACACCCTGTTAGGGCATGGCAATATAATTGCAGAGGGTCTGAACGTTTTATTACATTACATAATATAATTATTAATTTAAGTAATAGAGATGTCGATGTTAACATCAAAAGCCTAAAATATTAGAACATTGTTGTCCTGGAAAAAATCATTAAGGTTGTATTAGCTTTTTGAGATGAGGAAGCTTTTTAATTTTTGTGCTTTTTTATTTTTAATTTAGCTTGAGTAGATTTGTAGTTTAGTATGAAACATTATATTTTTTTCGCGATTTCGTTAGTGGTCCTATAGTGAAAGTTGTTCAGTTTGATGGTCTAAATCGCCCCTTAAATGTTTATTTGTATTTTTGTAACACCTTGTATAGAGAGGGCTAGGGTGGGCCGATCATAACTTGATCTAGCTCTATCTAGTTATAACCGATTCATAGTGCGGGAATAAGTGAGTTGAGAAAGGGACGGCAAATTCAGCCCCTGTTTCAGGCGGCAGAAACCTACGCTGCAAAGTAACCCTGAATAAACCAATGCCTATGTTTCAGAACAAACTGACCAAATATCATAAAGCTAAATTTTATGTTAACAAGTTAAAAAATACCATTGATATATACAAAAGAACTGCTCGTGGTCCTCAGACCTTTAGCATGTTATAACAGAACAAAAAATTTCCCTGAATAAAGGATATTTTATATTTATTTATACAGGGTGTATGTAAAAGTATCATAAATCTTTAAACCACATACTCTACACATCAAACTGAACGCCTTTTACTATGGGAGCAAACCTTCAGCGCAGTTTATATAGAAGTGACGTGGCGCGGGCGGGATGCGGCAATATAAACCTTATAGTATGTAGCATAAAATCGTTTGGAGAATTACGCCCGCGCCCCCAGGCGATTCACGACAAAAACGACGCTATGCTACGTACTATAAGGTTTATATTGCCGCACCCCGACTGCGTAACGTCCGTGCCATATCACTTCTGTTTAAACAGCGCCTTCCAGTGCAAAAAAAAAATCTGCCGTTCCATACTAAACTGCTATGCTGACTCAACTTCAAATGTATGTATGTAACAGTTGATTTTTTGTGTGTTCTGACAGATTTGCTCTCATAGTAACAGTCGTTCAGTTTGATGGGTAGACTATATAGTTTAAAGGTTAATGATACTTTTCCTTACACTCTGTATAAAGAATTCTATAGTAACTCAGAATTGTTCAAACAGCTTTTAGGTAATTTAGCTATTTTTATGCTAATCTGAGAGGGTCGGTAGAGAGGAAAGAATAAGTGCTTTTCATTTTTGAATCTTACCCATCTAAGATAAAATCATCAACACTTGAAATCAACTAATCGCCGATCCTAGTCTTTGAGTTATATTGTTTCATACGTAATGATAATGTATCAATACCTAGTCAGTGACGTAGGGCTGCCAGATTGTATAATTGGATACAGAAACTGTATAATTGGGTGGCTGTTTATATCCTCTATGTAATCTGGACTCTCATTTATAATTGGATACAAAACAAGAATAAAACTAATTTTATAAAATGACTAGCGACCCACCCCGGCTTCGCACGGATGCAATGCTGATAAATAAACCTTCCTCTTGATTTCCTCTATTAAAAAAAACCGCATCAAAATCCGTTGCATAGTTTTAAAGATCTAAGCATACATAGAGACATACAGACAGACAGCGGGAAGCGACTTTGTTTTATACTATGTAGTGAAGAGCTCTGTTTCAGTCAACAAATCACAGACTAGTACTACTGTCTATATAGCGTTCACTGTCTTTTACTATCTCTGCATTGTTGTACGAATGTCAGCAGTTCTTTTGCTCCGATTGGTTTGCTCCCATAGTAAAAGTTGTTCAGTTCGATGGGTAGACTCTTAGTTTAAAAGGATGCTAATGATGTCAATTTCACCCTATATAATTGTACATAGTTTGTTACATTGTGTTATTGTAATAATTGGTACAAAACTGCATTGTTGTACGAACGAGTATAGAATGATGTCAGAAGCTCTATCAGTAGAACCAATAGATGTTTTAAAGAGAGTACGTAAAAAATAATTGTTGTGGTCGTTGAAAATAATAAAAAATCAATGTGAGTGAATGAATTGTGTGATAAGATAGATAATCAGAAAATAAAATGTTATATTCTCTTTCGGATTTTTTTGTATAATTTTTGGGACAAGGCTGAATAATAATAAAAAATCTACTGGCAGCCCTGGTGACGTAAAACACGTCTCATAGTTAATCGGACATTATTTGCACAAATGTTTTGAATAAACGTTCAGTGAATGAAAATGGTGATTTATGCACGTTTTCTATCGATAACAAGCTTTGTTATCGATAAAATAGCAATTTAAGTCATAAATTAAAAGGCAATCGACGACTTATTAGTGTTCAATCTATTTGACCGTGAGAGACAATTTCGAAATCTTGAGCAACCAGCTGTTGGTTTTAATGTAGAATGCGAACGTGGCTGCTAGAAAATAGGTTGTAGATACGGATATAATGTAGGAAATAGTAACAACTTACCAAGATAAGCCACCCACTGGGTAGGCTTTGAATTATCGGCGGAATCTTGATAGTTTAATGGCACTTGGCACGAAAAAACTGAACCACGATTACAGATTTTATATCACGGTTTTTCGCGTGAAAAACTTTACCAACCATGCCCTAATGTGATTTTTTTTTGATAATTTTTTACACAGAAACGCTATGGACGTTTCGCAAAATGTCACAAAAGGAACGAGGTTAGGGGCGCGCGGGGAAGGAAACGTTGCGCGCCATCTGTTTCATTGTCATTTCAGTCATTCCGGTATTTTACGATCGATAAAACGGAACATGCGCACTGAAAAATATATTTAGAGCTCAAATATTTTGTAAAGCCTATAAAATATTTAAACAAAATCATTTAAAATAGCTTTCGCAACAGTAATGATTTAGAGATAAACCGAAATAAAATCAAGGGAAAACTAAAATGGCAAACGAATTCTGCGTAAAATGAATAGTAAAAAAATAAATTTGATTTTAGCGACATCTGTTGCCGATTTGCAGTAACATACTGCATTTTCGTTTATAGTTTTTTGGCTAGATGGCGCTCGATCATCATGAACTAGCAAGAAAAGATCACAGATTAGATATGGCAGCAAGCTATTGTAATTTCAGACATTCCTGTATTTATACGATCGATAAAACGGAACATGCGCACTGAAAAATATATTTTCACCTCACATGCTCTGAAAGATTCAATTTAGGTACCATTCGAAATCTGAGTGCAAAAGTGTATTTTATCCGCTAGCGCGGAAAGAGATTTAAAATTCGAATCTTTTTTTTCAATATGTTTCTAAACCTACCGCCAGTCCACTGAAAATTCATTAATAACTATTTCATGTCATTGCGCCAACGCCAACAAAATTTTTAGAATAATCGCACTGACCAACAAGACAGCATAAAAAAAAACTTTTTAAATTTTCTTTTTATTCAAGTCACGTGCAATTCATTTTCCATCATTTTGGTTTATTTTTGATAATAAAATCGTAAGAAATCATAAAATATGAGCGAGCCCAGCAGCGACGAAGATATTTTAACACCTGCAGAGTTAGTGGAAGCGGACCATGGTAATGCCAAATTGAGCTTTCTTCCGGAAAAATCGCGCGAAAAGTACATAAAAGCGTACAATTTGTTCAATGAATGGAGACATTCTAAAGACGCGAAAACGTTTTCGGAGACTATTATGCTATCATACTTCAATGAATTATGTAAAACAAGGAAATCAAGCACACTTTGGAGCATTTACTCGATGCTAAAAGCCACGATCAAAACAAAAAATGATATACACATAGAGAAATATTCCAAACTATTGGCGTTTTTAAAGGAAAAGTCAAGCGGCCACAAACCGAAAAAATCTAAGATTTTCACCACTACTAACATCGAGCAGTTTCTCAACGAAGCGCCCGACTCCGAATTTCTTGCTACAAAAGTAAGTATTTCGCTTTTTTATATTAAATCTTTGTTCAAAGCATATTAGAGTAGATATTTTTATGTAAAAGTATGTACCTACTTATTGTCTTAGTAAGTATCTGCTGTAATACAAATTTTCTTTATTTGTGTTACAGGTTGTCCTCATCATTGGCATTAGTGGGGCGTGCCGGACTAATGAACTAACGTATCTTACAACGAAAAACATTGAGAAGCATTCAGAAAAGTTGCTGTTGGGTAACTTATCAAACCCGAAGACCAATATTGATAGGAACTTCGTGATCCGTGACGAATATGTCAAGATTGTAGAAAAATATCAAGCCATGCGTCCTGCTAATACACCAATCGATAGATTTTTTTTGCAATACCGCAAAGGAAAATGTGTTAGACAGCCTATGGGAAGTAATAAAATTGGTGGTTTGCCACGAGAAATTGCCACTTTCCTTGGACTACAGAAACCAGAGCAATACACCGGGCATTGTTTTAGGAGGACGTCAGCCACACTTTTTGCCGACTCGGGCGCCGATCTGACTAAGCTTAAGAAGCGTCACGGCGGCCGGAAGTCCAGTACCGTGGGAGAAGAATACATAGAGGATTCTATAGAAAATAAGTCAAAAATATGCAAGGGCATCGTTGGAGGTGTAACTTTAAAGCAGTCTTGCCCAGATCCTTCGACTCGTCCTTCAACTTCCAAAGACAGCACGATAGAAAATCGTGAATCACCTACCAATCAGTCTGTGTCTCCAACATTCACAATGAAATCCATTAAAATTGAGCAATGTTCCGCAAATTTGCCAAATAATTTACCTAGTAATAGTACACAAGTGACAAACACAAGCATAACAGTTCCAAAAAAAAATTTAACATTCAATATTTCCAATTGTAGTAATTGTACTTTTAATTTTTAAAATAAATAAACTCTAAATTTAAGCAGTTTTGCACCAGAAAAGAGAACCCACTCGTGGCAACATTATGCATCCACCTTATGTCAAATTGAAGGCTAGCTAGCGCCATCTATGTTTCACCGACAATAATTCAACCTATACTATACATACCTACTTATATCTACTCATACCGATAGATATTATTGCTTTGAATGCTAGTTTTCGTTCAATCGCGCACCGATCGAGTGAAATTCCGGTATCCTTACTATTCCTGTAATCTAAACATTGGTAAGAGAACATCAAAAACTCTAGAACATCACTTAATCGGCACGAAATTGAACGAAAACTACAAACAACCCGCACATTACGCAAGATAGGTAGCCATTTTGTGAATTTGTCAATTTGACATTGACATAGACAATACCATCTTTTTTTTCATAGTTCTGCGAAATATTTAATAGATGGCAGCACATTCTATGCAAACTGAATCGGAAAAAGTCACCAAAAGGCGACTGTCCTCCGCCCATCCTCCACCTGGCTATCGCTATCTCATACCCGGTTACACTGACATTCCGTCTACCAGCGTAAGCACAGACTTCTGTATTACAATAGCGCAAGCGAAAAATTCTTCGTCTATGGTCATAGCACAGAGTTCTATAAATATAATTTGGTTTGGTTCTCAAAAAACAAGGAAAGGAAATTGAAACGATTAAAAATGCTGCATAAAATCTCTATTATTTTAGACTGAGAAGATGATGGAATCTATTTTTATTTTATACATCTACCTTATCTACTACCAAACATGATTAGCATCTACGGGGTGAAATTAATATCATTATGTAGCATCCTTTTAAACTAAGAGTCTATACATTGGTTTATACCTGTGGTCTATACCCATTAAACTATGCGAGCAAACTGATCGGAGGAAAAAAAATCTACCTACTTTTGCATACATTTGAGGTTTATCGTTGAATAGGTCGTTTAAAAATATTGTGGGTGTGGGAAAACCATTTTTTGATTAAGGGATCCGTTAGCGAAATATAAAGCTTTAAAGTGAAAATTTTGGTTAGAGTCAAGTCTCCCCCCCCCCCCCCCCCCTCTGCCAGCTAAACGATTGTACCTACAAATTGGTTGTTAATTCTTATGGTTTTACCTACAAACAATTTGAAATGTAGGCCACCCTAGAACTTTGTCACAGTGACTTATATTTAACGTCATTCATCATCATCATCATAAAGGTTGTGTAAAGCATTTAACTGCAAATTAGTTTATATAGTGGCCTTCGGTGGTAAAAACACAATTCTTTCGTTCGGTTATTGATTCTGCAGTTGTAGGTAGTGTTAGAAAGTATCTATATGACCACAGAAGAGGGAACCCGACTCATGTGACTAATATAATGACAGTTTAGGGCCATGCCATGTCAACGTTCGCCTGCCCGCGGCTAGTTGCTACGCGTATTGAATTACAGGAGTGTAGTAACAGAGTTCACAGACTTAGCTGTATGTACAGGTCTGCACGTAAATGCTACTAGACATCTAAGGCACGGTTTATATATAGAAGAGACGTGGCGCGGACATGGCGCGGGCGGGGTGCGGCAATATAAACTTTATAGTACGTAGCATAGCGTCGCTTAGGGAATTATGCCCGCGGCTCCAGGCGACGTCACCTGGTGGCGCGGGCGCGCTTTTCTTCTACGACAAAAACGACGCTATGCTACGTACACACGGCGACACATCAAGCTATACAAAACCAACATAAGCTGGTCTCGCGACGTTATACTTTAACCGACCTACGCGCGGCCAGCTTATTCTGGTTTTGTATAGCTTGATTTGTCGCCGTGTGTACTATAAGGTTTATATAGGTGTTACTTTGACAATCCGCCACCGCCATACGTCTCTTCTGTATAAACAGACTAAGAGAAAAAACAAGTCCCTCCCCTTCTATTGTAAACGTGGTTGAAAGTACCTACCTGTTTCAGACCACTCCGAAAAGAAACACTGCCTAGTAAGTTTATGCACCGCCAAATAATTATTATATCGCTTTGGTTTACGGATAAGGCTTTTCAAGATCTAAGTGAAGATAATCTCGAGGAACCCTTCTTTTGCTCGCGTCTACCATGGGGTTTGCGACAGGACTAAGGGAGCTCGCGTATTTTTCTAGAATCCCTAAACTATGACCTTTCCTGTATAACTATCATTGCCTAAAAATATGTCAAGATAATCAACAGACATACAATTTTTTCAGCATCGCTGAGATCAACAGTTGATACTGTCAAAATTATCCTTTTTTATTATAGCAATTATTTTTATTATAGCACTCCAGGAGTGCGATTTTCGAAACTCGTTTATAGAACTCAGCAGTTGAAAATGCCAATATCACTATGGAGATATGCATCTTTCTACTGCTGATTTGACTATCAAAAATCATACTCCAGGAGTGCGATTTTTGAAAGACAAATCATCATTAGAAAGATGCACATCTCCATACATTTTCAACTGCTGAGTTCGATGTATGAGATTCAAAAATCGCACTCCAGGATGGAGAGACGCGTGAAGTGTTGATAACCTTTCGCACACAAAAACATTGCAAAAGAAACCTTATCCCTGAGGTAGCAAAGCTCGTTTCCTCAATCATCCGGTATTAAATTAATAATTAACGAAAGCTTTCTCTCACCGACGTTACTTCTGCACACTACGATGGTTTCATTAGGGCTATTACACACTAATCAATCGCTAAGGCCCGCCGGACGCTGTCTGCCCATGTCTCGAAGACAAATAGTTTGAAAAATAATGCATTTTCTATGAAACCAGTCCGTGGTCGGTGCATTCGCGAGTCTAACGTGTGCAGTGCTTTAATTCTGTTCATTCTGAGTCTTTAAATTTTCGTGAGAATTGTGGATTATGTGTTAATTAAAAATCGATGGTGGAGTATGTTATGTTAGTTGAATTATTTTATACATTCCTAAAAAAAAGAATGAATGAATGAATGAAATATACTTACTATAAAGAATCTGCTTTCCCATTCTTTTTAAAGGGGATGATCAGATCATCAAACTGAATAACTTTCTCTATGACACCAGCATAAAAATAATAGCTCTTCCATACAAAACTGCAAACCTACTCGAGCCTAATGTATGAGACAGCAGATTTTATTTTCGCGATTTCGATTTTGATCCCATATATAAAGTTGTTCAGTTTGATGGTCTGATCATCCCCTTAAAAAAGTATTAGCAAATTAAGAAGGACTCTGTAAAGAAGGTTTGCAGTTTTGAACGGAACAGTAATTTTTTTCGCTATTTCTCTGTTTGTACCATAGAGAAACTGGTTTATTTTGATGGAAGATGATTATTTTGAAGACTGAAGCACTATGTAACGTATTTAATTTGACACCCTGTATTTATAGAGTATATCGATAGAGATGCAAGAGATTGACTAGTTATCATCTGAAACTGTAACAGAAGTGTGTCCTGTACATATGATTATAATTTTTGGATTTTTTGTCTGTCTGTTTGTTTGTTTGATCGAGCATCACGCAAAAACTGCTGAACCGATTTTGATGAAACTTTTTCTGTTGGATAGCTTATGACTTAAAATCTGGTATATAATTTGTGCGGACGAAGTCGCGGGTTAACTCTAGTATTAATATAAACTCAAACATTAACTGTAATACAGTAATTTTTTTTTCATTATTATATTTTTGTGTACAATAAATAATCTATGAATCTACATTACACACGACCGGTCGACCGCATTACCATAGGGGAAAGTCAGAAAGCAACAACGAATATAAAGACTATATCTAGAGCTAGTTAACACAATGTAGTACCTAGCTAGGTAACTATACAGGGTGAAATTGATATCATTAGCATCCTTTTAAACTAAGAGTCTACCCATCGAACTGACCAACTTTTACTATGGGAGCAAACAAAAAATCTGCTGTTCCATACCAAACTGCAATGTCGACGCGCGAGTTCGCGACTCAAATGTATGCAACAGCTAATTTTTCTGCTCCGATCGGTTTGCTGCCTGCCATAGTAAAAGTTGTTCAGTTTGAAGGGTAGACTCTTAGTTTAAAAGGATGCTAATGATATCAATATCACCCTGTATACTATTACCTATTCTGTGACCTAGGTAACAGATATCGTTTATATTAAAATAACTTTAAAAAACAAAACCTGGTGTAGAGTATCATGTAAATTCAGAAAAAAATTAGCTGTTCCTTACAAAACTGCAAACCTAGGTATTCGAGACAAATGTATGGGACAGCAGATTTTTTTTCGCGATTTCGATGTTGGTCCCGTAGAGAAAGTTGTTCAGTTTGATGGTCTGGTCATCCTCTTAAAAAAGTGTCAGCATATTAAGAAGGACCCTATCCTATATTGTTGTAAAATATACTTTAATGAAATTAAAACATAATTTGAGTCTGGTACCTATGACGAAGCCTGCGTTGCGGATTCAAATTTTCTAAAAACGATCTGAATTTCGAGACTCTGGATGACGCATGACGGAGCGGCAGACGTCAGTTGTATGAAACCACACATAGAAGCTTTCGGGAAGCTACATAGTATCTTCACGTCCCAAATAGCGCAGTGTCTTAAAACGAAAGTCTTCGATCAGTGTGTGTTGCCAGTATATACATATAGAACAGGGACGTGGTCGTTCACTCAAGGCCTCATAAAAAGGCTGAAAGTCACCCAAAGGGCAATGGAGAGGACTATACTCGGAGTTTCCCTGTGAGATCGAATCAGAAATGAAGAGATCCGCAGAAGAACCAGAGTAACTGACATAGCCCAAAGAATTGCTAAACTGAAGTGGCAGTGGGCGGGGCACATTGCTCGCAGAACCGATGGCCGATGGGGCCGAAAAGTTCTCGAGTGGCGACCGCGTACCAGAAAGCGTAGCGTGGGTAGGCCCCCCACACGGTGGACCGACGACCTGGTGAAGGCGGCGGGAACCCGTTTGATGAGAGCAGCGCAGGACCGGTCGTTATGGCGATCCTTGGGGGATGCCTATGTCCAGCAGTGGACGTCCATCGGCTGATATGATGATTATGCACGTAGAAGCACACACAGTGACAGATTCACGCACCGTGTGTGCTTCTACGTGCTGTTTCATACAACTCGTTGCTTCACAAATGACGGACTGACGTCTGCCGCTCCGTCAATGCGTCATCGTGTGTGATCCTACTTACTGCGCTATGGGAAATGAGAAGAGCAGTACGATAGACACAGTGACTTAGTACTATTAAATATTAATTAGCCTTTTCTAAGACCTGTTGATGTGGGCTGATTTGATTAAAGACCATTCCTCTCTATTCCAGATGAACAATGAAACTACCACGCATCATAGACGACACGAGCTCGTGGTCTCCGCAGAAGCCACGGATCGTGAGCCACCATGAGACATACACGGTCGGAGAGACCACGGGTGGACTCAGTGTGCTGTTTGCAGTGCTGTGCATAGTCGACCTGTTCGGTGTGTTCCCGGTTGTGGCGCTGCCGAAGAGTGTCATAGCTTGCGGTGAGTTCTTTGCTGTTTGGAAGCTACAGAAAGGGCAGTATCGACTAAAGTCACCAAGGTGCTGCTTCATTGCGAGGTATTATAGCTTGTAGAAATGCCTTCTCTCACGAATAAAGGTGAGGCATCTTCAAACTCGACAGTCGACACCGATGCACAGCCTTTAAGCGTAGATCATCATTATCACCTGCAGGGCACAGGCCTACCCTCACCACAGGTAGGTTGTGGTGTATATTGAGGGTAATAGAAAATCATGTTTTTGTGATCCACCGCCAATATAATATAAATCAGTCTCGCATTTACGTGGTTTCATTTAATACCTAGATTTGGTCTTTCGTCTTAATACAGACTATTGGCGACGAGTTACAGTGTTAAAACATTGAAGTGAGCGTGATAATTGTGTCAAACAATCATGAGTGACAAAAAGTTGCCGAATTTGAGCGGTATCGGGGAGTTTAGGTTACACGTGGATCGCTGGTCTACGTATATGAGCAGGCTGAAGGCGTGGTTCGCCATCAACGACATAAAGCCAGTTCATCAACCTAATTATTTGGTTGCGGTTATTGGAACAGAAGCACTTGACCTGCTGATTGATTTGTGTTATCCCGAAAAACCAGAGAATGTCAGCATCGAAAAATTAGAAAAATATTTAGAAGATCATTTGTCACCTCAACGAACAGTAATCGCCGAGAGAATGATATTTAGATCATGTAAACAGGCGGATGGACAAACGGTAGGCGAATATCTGGTGCAACTGAAACAATTGAGTAAGGCATGCAAGTTCTCCTCGGATACGGTGCTCAAAGAAAACTTGCGCGACCAGTTCGTGTTCGGTTTACGGTGCGAGCGCACTCGTCAGCGTATTATGACTGAGAAGGAGGCCGAGCTGACGCTCGGTCGGGCGTCGGAGCTAGCATTGTCTCTAGAGGCAGCTATGCGGGACTCAAGCTCGGTAGCGGGGGCCGGGCGGCCTCGCGACGGCGGCGGCGCCGGCGAGGGTAGCGTCGTGTGCGCGCTGGAGGCGCGCGGCGGCGCCGGGCGCGAGCGCGGCGGCGCCGGGCGCGAGCGCGGCGCTGCGCGACGCCGACCAGTACGCGGGGGCCGCGGGGCCCGCGCCGAAAATACGCGACCACCTGCCGCCGGCGCCGGCGGGGGCGGTCCAAGGTGCGTTCGCTGTGACGGTCAGCATTATGCAAACAAATGTTCGTTTATCAATAGTGAGTGTTATGTGTGCGGTCGTAAAGGTCATATAGCAAAAGTGTGTCGGCAACGTATGCATAAAACTGTGCACGGGTTGAGCGGTCAACCGGAATCGGAAGCGCCGTCTACGACGGACTCTGAGGACAGTGATGAGGGCGGCGCGGCCGCTATTTACAACGTCGACGGTGACGAGACCACGTCGGACGGTCGTTGGAACATTCGTGCGAAAGTTAATAATGTGCCATTAACGATGGAAGGAGACACGGGGTCGGCGGTCAGTGTGGTATCTTACGGGACTTTTAAAAGGTACTTTGCTAATTTTATTTTAGAACCTTACCTTGGCAAGCTAAAAATGTATAGTGGTCAGTCGGTGAAACCCAGGGGCCAGCTTACATGTACAGTTGAAATTAAAAGCCGTGTTATACATAATTTAACTTTGATAGTGATCGATAATAATTTTAGCATTTCGTTACTTGGCCGGGATTGGATGCGTTCATTTAACATAAAATTCCCTAGTGTAGCAATGATTAATCCGATACAAAATGATACACCGACTAGTTCTCAGGACGCAATTGCCAAGTTAAGAAAACAATTCCCAAATGTTTTTGAGTCAGGCATAGGAACATTCAATAAATGCAAAATAAAGCTAGAGGTAAGCTCGACGGCGACGCCGGTGTGGCGTCGCGCGCGCCCCGTGCCGCACGCGCTGCGCCCCGCCGTGGAGGCGGAGCTGGCGCGGCTGCAGCGCGAGGGCATCGTGTCCCCGGTTGAGTGGAGTGAGTGGGGCACGCCCGTCGTTCCCGTCATCAAGAAGAATAACCAGGTACGTATTTGCGGTGATTTCAAAACAACTGTTAATCCAGTTTTAGTTGATGACAAATATCCCATACCGAGGATTGAGGACATTTTCTCGTCAATGCAAGGAGGCAAGGTATTTGCTAAGATCGATTTGAGTAACGCGTATTTACAATTTTTGCTCGACGATTCCTCGCGTAAACGATGCACGATCGTTACGCAACAAGGTATGTTTTGCTTCAATAGACTCCCCTTTGGCATCAAATGTGCGCCAAACAAATTTCAAAGAATAATGGACACATTATTCAGAATGCCATTTGTAACGTGTTACTTAGATGACGTGACTGTATGCGGGGTGGATCGTAATGACTTGTGGGACAGGCTTTTAAAAGTTTTTAAGATTATGTCAGAGGCAGGGTTAAGAGTAGAACCAACTAAATGCAGTTTTTTTCAAAAAAAGATTTCCTACTTGGGATATGATATTGATGCAAATGGCTTGCATACTGATCGAGCAAAAGTTGATGCGGTTATTAACACACCGATTCCTCGCAACGTGAGAGAACTGAAGGCATTTTTGGGACTAGTTAACTATTACGGCAAATTTGTGAGAAACTTGAGTGACACATTGAGTCCATTATATGAGTTACTAAAAAAGGGGACGGTCTTTGAATGGACTAAGAATTGTAATAAAGCATTCACACACGTCAAAGAGACTTTAAATAATAGTTTAATGTTGTCACATTTCAATCCGGCCCTGGAAACTGTGGTGACTTGCGATGCGTCACCACACGGGGTAGCGGCAGTGCTATCGCAGCGTGGCGTCGACGGCGTGGAGCGGCCGGTGCTGCATGCTTCGCGCACCCTCACTCAAGCTGAAAAAAATTACGCTCAGATCTGTGGCGAAGGGTTAGCCGTAATTTTCGGAGTTAAAAAATTTCATGACTACATTTATGGGCGAGAATTCACGTTGGTCACAGATTGCAAGCCTTTAGCAGCAATATTTAACGAGCACAAGGGTGTACCTTTAATGGCAGCAAGTCGCCTCCAGCGGTGGGCGGTAATACTAGGCGCTTATAATTATAAAGTTAAGTGTATTGGGTCGAAAGATAATTGCGTAGCGGATTGTTTATCTAGGATTCCGGTTATTGAAAAACGAGAATCTTTGGCTGTCGATTCTTATATTAACTTTATAGAAAAAACAGCTCCTTTGAGTTTCAAAGAAATAGCAAAAGCCACGGCACAAGATAGCCTATTACAGAAAGTTATAAACTCTATTAAAACTAATTGGCAATATTGCAATTCAGATGAGTTGAACCCATATTTTAAAATTAAAGAATTTCTAAGCATCGAACAGGGGTGCATATTGTATGGCCACCGCGTCATTATCCCCACTAGTTTGAGAGAACAAATTTTATCGCAAATACACTTGACGCATCAGGGAATAGTTAAATGCAAAAATTTAGCGCGCAATTACGTGTATTGGTATGGTATAGATGCCGCTATAGAACGCGTGTGTAACGCGTGCGTGACCTGCGCCAGCGAGCGGGCTGCGCCCTCTGCAGCTCCTCTTCATCCGTGGCTATGGCCACAAGAGCCCTGGTACCGTCTGCATGCTGATTTTTTCACGATGGCAGGTAATAGTATTTATTATCTGGTGCTAACTGATGCACATTCTAAGTGGATCGAGGCGTATCGCGTCCCAAGTACGTCAGCGCGGCATACTATAGGTAAGATGAGTCATTTATTTTCGCAGTTCGGGCTACCACATGAATTGGTATCAGACAATGGTCCCCCATTTAATGGTAAGGAATTTAAGGAATATTTATCGAAATATCAGATAAAACATACTACGTCTACTCCTTACAAACCTAGTAGTAACGGGGCAGCGGAAAATGCCGTCAAAATAGTCAAAACCGCATTAAAGAAAGCTATCCGAGACAAAGTAGATGTTGACTTGGCATTGGCACAATTTTTGTTAGTGTACAGATCAACGCCGCATTCCGTCACTGGTAAAACACCAGCCAACCTAATGTTGGGCAAGAATGTACGCACGACATTTGATTTGCTTAGACCATCAGTTAGCGATTTTGTACGAGCCAAACAAATAAAACAAAAAGAATATAAAAATTGCGGATTGGAACGGACATTCAATGTAGGAGATCGAGTTTTTTTTTAATTATTTAAAGGCAATTATGCGTCCTGGGAAAAAGGTATAATAGGAGATCGTATTGGCCCATTAACTTATTATGTAAAATACAATGACAACATTTATAAAAAACACGTAGATCAGATACGAAAATACCATGTAAATACAATAGATGATAGTATAGATAGTACATGGGATTCGAACCCCAACGAGACAAACGATGGGAAGCATCCTATGCTTCATTTTCCGGCGAGCAGGAAGGTGCACGAGATCGCGAACCCGCGACCCCGCAGCAGTCTACTGTCTCGTCACCGCGCGCTGAGCCGACACGTCAACCGAGCGCAGGCAGCACGGTGCCCGCGGCCGCGGACGCGCTGAGATCCGTTAGGGTTCGAAAACCAGTTCAGCGTTTCGGCTTTGAATTAAACATTGATTAAAAAAAATATATATATATTTATATATACTTAAATAGGATTACTCGTACGTTTAATTCAGCTTGTTTAATAGTATATACATAAAAATTACCAATGTTTTAGTTAGCATAAGTTCGTTAGTTACATTCATTACATGTACTTTGTGTTAGATTTAATACTAAAAATGTTTAACTTTAAATATAAGAGGGGAGGGATGGATAAAAGTAAAATAAAAAAAAAAATAAAAAAAAAAGTTATTTTTAATTATTTTTATATAATATATATAAAAGTATAATATAAAACACGTTGTGAAACACGTATAATAAAATATGTATTGTTAAAATATTTGTACCTATGGCTTAAATTAAATATGTATTAAAATGTTAAATATTTATTTGTTTGTAATTACTAATTAGTGTGGGGAGAATGGTGTATATTGAGGGTAATAGAAAATCATGTTTTTGTGATCCACCGCCAATATAATATAAATCAGTCCATCATTTACGTGGTTTCATTTAATACCTAGATTTGGTCTTTCGTCTTAATACAGACTAGGTTGTATGTGCGTTAGGCAACGACGAGACCCAATGAGGATTGGTAGACTTCACATACGTATAGCGTAGATACTTTTATTTCTGCAGGTCTGTACGGGGCACCCCTGGTGCTGTCAGTGTTTGCTCTCCAGCTGTACACGGCTGTTCTGCTCGGCAGAAGCTGGATTCTTGCTCAGGAGATCACCCCTGACATCAGAGAGAAGAATCGGTTAGTATTAGTCTTTTAATGTACCTACTGTACAGTATCAGATAGATTTTTATTCAATGAGGAAACTTTAAACGAGACTTTAACCATACATATCCAACAAGGTGCTTCAGGCTATCAAATTGAACAACTTTTACTTTGGGACCAACTTTGAAATGGCGAACATTTGGAATCTTGAGTAGCTAATTGACATTTTCTATAGAACACCCAGGAATTTCAAGTTTGGTCCCATAATGAAAGTTGTTCAATTTGATGGTCCGAAGCAACCCATTAAGTATGTAAGAAGCATGATTAAATAGTTTCCGCCGCACGGACAAAAAAGGAGATAGTATCATAGCCTAAACAAAAAGGTGAAGAAAACTTGCAGCGGGATCTTAGTCTCCAAGTTCCATCTCTAACAGCCACTGGATCATGGCCGATCCCCAGGCATTCTACCTAGCTTGGCTGAAGACTTTCCCATTTCCATGAAGAAGTATTCCTAACACTTTATATATTTATTTGTCAGGTTCCCGTACGCAGCGGTTGCAGAGCTGGCATTCGGGACGCGAACGAGGCGCTTGGTCACTTTCCTTCTGGATGCAACAATCTTCGGCGCCGGTGTACCTAACTTCATATTTGGTTAGTCTTACATTGCTATACATATTAATACATACATGCCTACATAGTAGATCCCCCGGGAAGGAGTGGAGACCGCGAACTGGTAGGCGTAGTGTGGGACGCCCTGCTGCCCGCTGGACAGACAACCCAAAAAAAGTAGTGGGGAGCGACTGGATGAGGAAGGCCGAGGACAGAGTTTTGTGGCGCGCCTTGGGAGAGGCTGATGATGATGCCTACATAAATTCACGTCCGCAATATCCCTTTCAGGGTGGACGTACATACACAATAATATGTGGTATACATATATCATTTAGATATTATACGAGTATGTGTATGTGTAGTATGTATTATGACAATATCTTTTTTGGTACCCGTGACGGCGCGTTGCCGCTTTCACATAGAGGCATGGCATTATGGGTCTGGACTGGACCGATGCGACCCTGGGGTTCGCATTTGTACATTTAGAGGGATCACACACGATGACGCATGTCGGAGCGGCAGACGTCAGTCCGTCATTTGTGAAGCAAGGGGTTGTATGTAGAAGCACACACGGTGACGGATTGACAAACCGTGTGTGCTTCTACATACAACCCCTTGCTTCACAAATGACGGACTGACGTCTGCCGCTCCGACATGCGTCATCGTATGTGAATCACCTTAAATAAGTTTTATTTGTATACCTGAAATGTGCTCTATACTATTATAAAACTGCAACAGGAAGTTTGTCTGTACATTGAAGATATTAACAAAAAAAAAGTTACGATATGGTTTTTAGGTGTCCCTGATTCCATTTCACAAATTTTTGGATTTTTTGTCTGTCTGTTTGTTTGGGTGTTTGTTTGTTTGTTTGTTTGAACGAGTATCACGCAAAAACTACTGAACCGATTTTGATGAAACTTTTTTTGTTTGATAGCTTATGATCTGACTTAAAATCTGGTATATAATTTGTGCGGACGAAGTAGCGGGTTAACGCTCGTTTATTATAACACAGTTATAGCTGATGTCAATAGCTTAGGCGGGCAGTTCCTGCCTTTCATGGCATCAAATGTACCTAACAATAAGCCTAGCCTAGTATTTTATCACTTAGTGCATTAATTATTTTTATAAGACTTCCATCTGTAAAATGGCTTTTGTGGATTAAAAAAAATATTCTGATTCTTATTCTTATTATGTGATAACCAGACGAGTGCGATGAAGGAGGCAAAACTGTGGCAAAACCCAATTGCCCACAATTATAGATTTTTTTTTATTTTTTTAAAAAAAAAGAAAAAAAAAATATCGGGCATAGGCCCACCACACATTCCCACCGCTGTAACTCCTGTAAGCCAGGATCAACAGCGGCGACCATTCACAACACTGGACAATGAAGTCCAGCGAGCCCGGGGGATGACTCTAATCTGTCTTGGAACCCGCAATGAATTAATCAAAGAAGATAGGAGGAGTAGGAAAACGAAATATCCGACTTCCCTCCATTGCAAACGGGAGACAGCAATAATAAGGAAAAAACATGGCTATTAGAGAGCCAATTCAAGAGATCATTTATGGCAGTGTTGAAGACACGACCGCAAAAGCACCAAAAATACAAAATAAAACAATAGGAACCTAACATTGTACTGAAACTATGACCTATTTTGCTTCCAGTAATAAGTATGGCAAAAACATCTGAACGCACGGAAGTTATCCCTAGTCGCAACAAGATCCATGTAGTAAGGGACACCAGAAAACGATTTTATTGAGTCAAGCATGGTCTGGCGCTCGGCGTACCAGAGCTCACACTCCCAAAGAATATGATGAGCGGTCTGTTCGAACTCGTTACTGTCAACAGAACATTCACATAAAGGTGACGCAACCAATTTAAAATAAAATAGCTTTCCCTTAAAGTTACCATGTCCAGTAAGAAATTGGGCTACGCAGTGATCTACCTCTAGCCACGCCTTGTCTAGACGATCGCGAACAGATGGAAAAAATTGGTATAGATGTCGACCCTTTGTAGACCCTTGCCACCGTAGTTCCCAGTCTAATAAAAGTTCATCAAAGATGTTGCAATCAAAGTTAAATAATTTACTAATTCTATTTCGGTCGCGAGGTTTTAAGAAGTTATGACTAACTTTTCTTGAACGAAAGTAATTGGCCGCGCGGCGTTGTATTTCCAAGTCTACGGGAACCACCCCCGCTAGAACGGGGAGTGCTTCGGTGCTGACCGTTCTATACGCTTTACACAGGAAAATCAAGGCTAAACGTTGACTTTGAAGTAACTTACGGCGCGCAGCGCCAACAGCCGACCTATCTGCCCAAACGGGGGCTCCATAACACATGCACCCGAGGTATGTAGCGGAATATATTATTTTAAGTGTTTTGTAACAAAGACCCCATGTCGAGGTGGAAATACGCGCTAAACTCAAAAAATTACTTTTGGCTTTCTCTCCTATTGTCTTGATATGATTTACGAAGCTAAAATTACGTTCCAAATGAAAGCCTAAATAGGAAACAGAATCTTTACTTTTAATATTAATGCCTTGAAATTTCATTCGTGGTGGTACTTTCAGGTTCCCTTTGAGCAATAGTTGGAATGTTTTATGCGGGGCGAACTGAAGACGATTTCTGTATCCCCAATCTGTTATTTGCTGCAGGCAGTTGCTAGCCAGTCTTTCGATACCTACTCTAGTATTGGAATGTATGAGCAGGAGACCATCATCGGCGTATCCTATTAGCGAGCAGCTTTGAGGGAAAGGAAGTGTCAGAAAATCATCAAAACCTATATTCCATAAATAGGGTCCAAGGACAGAGCCCTGAGGACAGCCCTGTGTCAGCACTTTGGACACTACATGGTGACCAAGCCTCAACTTTGAAACTCCGTTCGTAAAGTAAGAATAAATAAGCGAGTAGATGTTCCGATGACAACCTCTATTTTTGAGCTTTAGGAGAAGCATTGGCCACCATGCGTTGTCAAAGGCACCCGATATATCAAGAAATATACCGACGATATAGCTATATTCAGAGAGCTCTACCGCCTCTCTCACAAGTAAGCACGCGTCTGAAGTCGATTTCCCTATGGTAAAGCCAAATTGCCTGTCACTGAACTTAGGTCCTCCTGGAATTAACCGAGGGACAACGAGGCGTTCCAAGAGTTTACCCAAAGATGGAAGAAGGGTAATAGGTCGATAAGACTTCGGATCATCAGGGGGCTTATCACCGGCTTTGGGGATTATTTTAATGCAACCACGTCGCCATAAGTTAGGAAAAACTCCCCCAGCAATGCAACGGTTGAAAACTGTTAGAATAGACTCACCGGCAACTTTAAAAGCCTCCTTGATCATCCGATTCGAAATCTTATCCTCACCGGAAGCCTTACCCGCCGGCAGAGATCCCACGACATTTCGCAGTTCATCAAGAGACGGTAAACAAGAAGATGGTGTTTCAGGCAATTCAGCAGCTCTCTTTCTTATTTCACGATGATAATCGCTGTCGTTTTCAGGTGAATCATCCGGAATTAGTGAACCTAAAAGAGCAGCCGCCGTCTCCTCGACCCCGATAGTATGGGTGTCATTTACTTTTATATTTGAAAAATATGTAGAAGCAGGTGTTTTGCTAGTTTTACATTCGTGATAAAGAGGAGACCACGGCCCCTCCCTCTCGAGTGCTGCTACCATACGCTGCAGTAATTGTTTCTTAGACAGTTGAACGGCAGCACGATAGTGAGACCTAGCAGTTCTAAGGTCCCCAATCGCATTTACCAGTTGATCCTCCGAGGTAGCATCCGATTTACGTACTTTATTATATTTTCTACGAGCTTGCCTAAACACTCTACGAAGTCTAACTAAGTCATCGTTCCACCAATCACATCTACGTGTTAAGGTTGCACTTGTGCGTCCCAAAGCTACGTCAGCACAAAATGTAAATGTTTCAGTCATAACTTCGGCGCACTCAATCGGAGTCAATTCCGACCGAGTAAAACCATCAGCAAGCGAGACAAAGAGTGAGCCAAACAATGACCAATCAGCATTTCTAGTCTTATAACTATAGTTAGGTAATGAAGCAGGCAGAACTTGTTGCGACCGCGGAATATACTCGTACACGATCAGGCGATGATCACTACAAGACGCATCAGGAATGACGCGCCAACAATCTATGCGAACGTCCACATTAGAAAATGTGACGTCAATAGAGGACTCGCCTGAAGGGCTGCTGTATGTAGGTGGTGCATCAGGGGTGTTATACGTATAGAGGTTGAGCTCAGCGATGAACTCTTCCACAGCTGTGCGACGCACAGCGTCAAAGGTACGCAGTTTGCCATGCCATAAGGGAGATGAAGCATTGGTATCAGCTCCTATGATGACCCTACGGCCAGCCAAGGAGTGTAGGACGGATCGCAAATGGTGGAGGTAAGGAGTAGCAGGATCGGCGTGTTGGAAATAACAGCTAACAAGGTAAATTGTAAAGGAAGGGCAGGATACCTCCGCAACGGCGCAGTGCGTAGTAGAGAGATTGTTTAAGGCTGTGACTGTGAAGTTAGCGCGCGGGATGTAAATGCCAGCGAGAGCCGACTTAGATACTTGTAAAAGTTTATTTTTTAAAGCAGTAAGCTGGTACTGTTCCTGAACTAAGACTACGTCTATGTTATAATCAATAACGAGCCTATCTAACTCTAAAGTTGCAATCTTATTGTTATGAAGATTTAATTGGCCTATTATTAGCTTATCCATAGTTGATGCGGGATACAAGATTATCTACTCTAATTTTATACATAGGACAATTTGATGAACCCGAAGCGTGATCTGATGGTTTTTTAAAACATTTGCAAGATGCGCAGACAGGCTTAAAATCACTAGCGCCTTTAGCCATGCATGACCTAGACTCATGAGGCCCCGCGCAGTAGGCACAACAAACGGGTTGAGTACAATGTTTAATTATATGACCGTACTGTTGACAATTAAAACAACGCGAGACGTCTACTTGATCATCGAAGTGACACGTGTCACAATTATAGATTGTAGTGTTCATATTTTACATAAGTAGGTGCCTCCACTTTCGGGTAGGTTTTGAAACTATTCAGTATAATAAGCAGGTAATGGTCGGTCGGTAGGTCATTGGTTTAAAGTAAAGTAAACCAACAATCCGTATTATTATCCGAAACAACAACAGTCAAATACCTTGTTTGTCATTGCGAAAATAACTTTCGTATCAGAACCAGTTTGTAGGTCATAAAGGATAGTAGACGTAGGTCAGGTAGCGTAGTTACGGGGATCCTAAAATAAAAGATACCAATCTACATTTTGACTCGCCGTAGGAATATGCCATAGAGAAACACGTAAGGAGTAGGTATTGTTTATTTCTCCATAGAACATTTTTCTGGCATTTTTTGCGGGGGAGAGGACCGTTGCTATGACAATAACAGTAAAACGCATCGAATTAAGTAGCCCATCGGGGCTAGGTCGGGGCCGTCAGGGGGTGACTTTGACAGAGGGGAAAGTATGGGAAATTATGCGTAAAACAACTCCTCTCGGGGTAAGAGTTACGTGTTTCTCTATGGTATATGCTCTTCTTGAGTGTCAAGCGTTCCGCACAATAAAATTTACGATCTTTAATTATCTGAAGAAGTGTAGTAGGTAAACAGGGTGTAAACTCAAATCTGTACATCTTTACTTGGTGCTTCAGATCATCAAACTGAACAACTTTCACTATCGGACCGACATTGATATCGCGATAAAAAATCTACTGTTCCATACATATCCAAAGTGATTCCATTAGTGTAAAATTTTCCTAATTTTGTCGAGGATTACTAAACAGACAGGTTTAACCACTGATCTATTTAAATTCCACTCCTTTTTGTTTTTCTTTTTCTGTGTCATTGGTCAATGCCATCATAATATTGACCCCAACATTTTAGCAAAGCAATATTTATTACTCAGATAGGTACCTACAACATGCATATAAGGTCCAGCAAAATTAGATGTAACCAAGCAGGATGATCAGACCATCAAACTGAACAACTTTTTTTAAGGGACAAACATCGAAATCGCGAAAAGAAATTGCTTAGGTTTGGAAGGTTTGCATTTTTGTATGGAACAGCAGATTATGTGTTCGCTATTTCGACGTTTGTCCGATAGAGAAAGTTGTTCAGTTTGATGGTCTAATCAACCCCTTAAAAAACTGTCAGCAACCAAATTAGATGAAACTATTCGAGTTCGAGTATGTTCGCAGTTTTACAGTTTTTGAGAGTTACGCGGTTATTATTTAACCACGGTTCATGGCAGTTGTAACACTGCCGAAATATCGGGAACTCAAATATACCAAAACGCGGTAAGAACCCGTTAAAATGTTTGTTCGCAGTTTTGTTTGGAACAGCAGATTTGTTTTAGAATTTTACCATGGTCTCTTAAAGAAAGTTGTTCAGTTTGATGGTCTAATCATCCCCTAAAATTGTTCAGTTGGCGACGGACTTGTGGTCACGAATTCAGCATCTGTACCAACTCTGAAAAGGCCGATGATGAAATTGATTATTCCACAGCATCACAAAGCATGCAGCTGTTCTGGTGGAAGATCACCAGCGGCGGGGTGGGCATCTCCTACTGCGTCTGGATGGTCCTGATCGGTTTGCTGCTATGTCCAGTCATGTGGCTTGGATCACCTAAGGATATGAAGTTAGTTGCTTCCCTCTTTTAAAAAAAAATGGAACGGGATTTCTTAGATTTATTAAATGTTATAATATTGATTATGAGGGTCCGGGTTCGAATCCTCACGGACAACATGCCTTGTACCAATGAGTTTTTAATTTATGTATGTAATACTGACTGCTTTCAATCGGTGAAGGGAAAAGGAGCTGGGAATACTGGGAATGTTCCTCCATTGAAAATGGAAGATCTTCCACCAGGCTATATCTCTGTGATTATTTCTCTTGCCGATGTATGACTTGCATTCGATTGTGAACCTTATTTGTAGTAGGAGTTACGTATTCACAATGAACGTTACCTATGTATGGAGCATATTTCCGAGAGCAACGGTATCGCCATCTGTTGGCATCTTTGCTATAACTGGTGGGTGCTGACATCTGTAGCAAGTCCCCACAAACCTACATAATTGCTGAAGAAGACATTCTGTTGCGTCCCTATTATGTTAAGTCATCCAACCCGCATTGGGCACGAATGGTGGACTTAATGCCCATACACCCTCCCTGGCACCCTGCCTGAGAGTGCCTGTTCCCTGCTGTGGAACGTTTATAAGCTGATAGGTCGCGACCATTACCACTTTTACCACCACCCCGCGGTGGTCGCGAATCGCGATTTCTGCTGTTTAGGACTTCGCTTACTAAATGCGATCGGCTGATCGAACTTTTGTATGAATAGTCATTTTTTTTGGAAGTGCAAATTTCCTACATGTTTCTTTGGTAAAATTGTTCAGTATCATGGGCATAATCATCCCTTAAGGTGGTTTCAGTCCATACAAACGTTTGACGCACAACACGCGTAAACGGATTTAATAAAAGTAATATTTTATATATGGAAAAATGGTTTAGAAAATCTAGTTGTCGCGTAACAAATAACATTTGCAATTTATAATATAATTACGAAGATATAAAGCTTTTAAAATTTTGTATGAAAGTTTTCTTCGTAATTATTTTATAAATTGCAAATGTTATTTGTTACGCGGCAACTAGATTTTCTAAACTATTTTTCCATATATACAAAGTTACTTATATTAATACCGTCTATGCGTATTGTGCGTCAAAGTTTTGTATAAAATTGACCCCTCTGCAACCGCCTTAATGTAATGCAACTGTTTACCCTAACACCCATTATAACAAAAAAAATTAAAATTTTGAAGAATAGAAACAAATTTTTCTAAATTTGTGGATACACAAATTAAGGTCAGAGACTTACACTGACTCACACTCAGTTGCAGAAACGCTCATTAGAGTTAATCCTGTATAAAAATTTTCTTTTTACTACGCCAACAAGACAACAAGTGACAGCAAGAGTTTGAATGGAGGATTAACTTTATTAATGAGCGTTTCTGCAACTGTGTGTCAGAGTGTCATCTGAGCGCAGCGAAGACCAAACAAAATCTTTGGTCAACATAAATTTAGCAATTTTCCGAATTCATCTCAAATGCATTGAAGTTCAGACGCATCTGGAGTGCGATTTTTGTACATCACATGTTGTAATCAGCAGCAGAAAATGTCAAAATTACTATGGAGATTATGCATCTTTCTACTGCTGGTTTGAACGTTTAGTGCTTATTTGTTACGTTACTTTTACATTTTAATTTGGTCAAGATCTGATGAGGCCAGTCACGTGTCCAGGGGTGGGATTTATAAATGTGAATTATTAAACTAAACTCAAGTATAATTGTATAAATTTGCAGGCCTCTGGCTGTAACGTCGGTGTTCATAGTCGTTACTGTAGCTATCTGCACCTGGTCCTGTATCCTCCTGGACGACGTCTCTCTGCCAAGCGCTGGGGGACTGCTTGACTACCAGCCCACTGTGCAAGACTTCCTTATTGCTTATGGAAACATCGCTTTTCAGGTGACTTTTAAATGCCTTCTTTTATTGGATGTCCTTTTCTTTTTATCCGACTGCCACGAGACTCATTGGCGACAGTAAGCTGGTTGAGACCAAGCTTCATAGCCTAGCCCACCACCGCAGAGTAGCGTGCTTTGCGGTCTTCTACAGATTGTGCTTCGGTGAGTGTGCCCAAGAGCTGCATGAGCTCATCCCGCCTTCCCCTTTCTACTATCAGACGCACCGCGGGATACCACCCCTTCTTGGTTGATATCCCACATCCACACATATCCGCACTAAGCGCCTTTCTGATTGTTTTATAATGCGCACAGCCAAGGAGTGGAATGCCCTGCCTGCGTCAGTATTGCCGAGCGATTACAACCCGAATTACTTTAAAGTACGAGTGAATAGGCTTCTTCTGGGTAAGCTCGCTACATCTTCGACCACATCTTTGTCCTGAGGACTGGATTGAGGTCAAGAGAAAACCCATTTGATATATAAAAAAAAAGACTTGAAGACGGATCCTTGACAAAATCATACGAGACTGCCTAATAAAACACAATAGATGAACATGAAAAATGGGGAATTTTTCTATTTCTGGGTAGTTTTAGATTATTTTGATGATCTGGTGGTAATCGAGAATCATCGAATGTAGCGAACTAATGACTTTCATCATAATTTTTTAGCATTCAAGTTAGCAAAGTACGTACTATAATAAATAATGTATTGGTGAACATAGCGTTAATTTACTAGACGATTAAAATTAACGGGTTATCTTATGTTATCAAAACAACGAGTTATTGTTTTCACAATGTTATTTTTATCACAATTACCTTTTGTTACATTACGTTGATTGCATGGAACATCTATACATTAATTCCACCTTAACAAAAATATGTACCTACCCTGAGTATACTTAAATGAAAAACACTTTTCTTAATCCAGAAAGTATATTGCATAATGTTTAAGAATTAAGAGAATTTTATTTTTATTTTGCATGGCCTTAAATATAGACAAAAAACTGGGTTAGACCTACCCAGTTTTTTGTCAATATTTCAACCTAACTATATACTATTACCTATTCTGTGACCCTACCCTAAATTCAGTTTTAGCTGATACCTATAATAGGTATACATATACTTAGGCGCTACGCATACAATGGACATTTTGTCCGCGGGGACCCGAGGTCACGCCGATTCAGTATGGAATTTACCACAGTCTCCGTAGAATTCCATCGTGCAGAACGTGCCCGCGGGCAAAATCGTCCATCATAGTCTGTGTAGCGCCTGAACGTCCGAGCCAAATAAAACAATGGATTCATTGCATTCCACAGTTCGACATCCACCCGATGCTGCTGACGATTCAGGTGGACATGAAAGACGGACGACGCATCAACGCGGCCACCCTGGCGGGGTTCGCGGTCACCGGACTCATGTTCGCGGTCACCACGGGGCTGGCGGCCAACCGATACGGGAACAACGTTGACAATAACATCTTGCAAGGTAGCTAGCTAACTCAAGAGTATCCTACATTACAACTAGCATTCAAGGATAAAATAATATGAAAGCTAGGTGCACAGTTTTATGTCTCTAGCTTTTTGGTGGAATGTTGAGATGGAGATATAGACGTAGGTGGCATTACTAAGACAAAACTGACCATAGACTTGGTACTCATCTATCCCCATGACCACTTTTAATGCGTGTTGTTGTGTTATCATTATTCAATGCAAAAGAATCAAAGGCCAATAACTACATGGGTTTTCACCCTTAGTTTTTAATTATACTTCATTCCAAATAAGGACGACAAGATTTTCCAATTTCCATTTAGCTTTCTGGCCAATTCTGATTACCAAATATTAAGACTGGGCTACACAGAGTGCAGCTGCAGAACGGGTGCAGACCGGCCGGCTACAGGCCGGCAGTAGTTGTAAAGTATGGAATTATATGTGAGGTGTCACACTGCGGCTACCGTTCCGCAGCTGTAGCCACGCCGGACTGCATTCAGTGTGACACCTCGCATATAACTGCCGGCCTGCAGCCGGTCTGGACCCGTTCTGCAGCTGCACTCTGTGTGGCCCAGCCTTAATTTATTTATCATAAAAATATAGTATCCGACATAATTAAAAAGTGAGAGGAAGTGTTTCAAACATAAACTTAATATACTTAAGTTTATGGTTTCAAATCTCTGTTTCTGTAATGCAAAATAGCCTTAAAATTTCGTTGCTATTTGGAATGGAGTAAAGGTAGGTAGGTACTAAAAAAAATGTTTAAAGGTGTATTCATACAATGAAACTAAACAACTTTCCCTAAGGAACATGGGACGAAACATGACAAATTTTTTTGGAGCTACCGAATCAATAGATTTCTAGGGAGATGCAAATTGTTATTTAATTTTTCAACCCATGTTCCTTAAGGTGGTTTCAGTCCATACAAAAGTTTGACGCTCAATACGCGTAGACGGAATTAATAAAAGTAATATTTTATATATGGAAAAATAGTTTAGAAAATCTAGTTGCCGCGTCACAAATAACATTCTAGGCATCTAGATTTTCTGAACAATTTTTCTATATATACAAAGTTACTTTGTGCGTCAACGTTTTGTATAAAATTGACCCCTCTGCAACCACCTTAAGGTGGTTTCAGTCCATACAAACGTTTGATGCACAATACGCGTCGACGGAATTAATAAAAGTAATGTTTTATATGTGGAAAAATAGTTTAGAAAATCTAGATGCCGCGTAACGAATAACATTTGAAATTTATAATATAATTACGAAGATATAAGGCTTTTAAAATTTTGTATGAAAAACTTCAAAGCCCTATTTGAATATCTTCGTAATTATTTTATAAATTGCAAATGTTATTCGTTACGCGGCATCTAGATATTCCAAACTATTTTTCCATATATACAAAGTTATATATATTACTACCGTCTACGCGTATTGTGCGTCAACGTTTTGTATAAAATGGACCCCTCTGCAACCGCCTTAAGAGAAGTTTTTAAGTTTCATTGTCTAAATACACGCTTCAAATTTTAAATGTACTTATTGAAAAACTAGGGGTGTACCTACAATTCTATTAGTCCAAGATATTTATTTATTACTAGATTCTTAATAACTTTTTTTCAGGAATTCCACCCTCGATAGCTCTGTATGTCGTGGCACTATTGGTGACGTTACAACTATGTCTGTCGAGTGCAGTCGGCAACTCTGCGTTGTTTCAACATATTGAAGACTTGCTGAAGATCCCTAGAGGTAAGCATATGATAAGCACCTTACGTAATCAATTTTGTGTTTGTTTCAAAGCCATTTCTTGGATCATCGTCATCATCAGCCTATACACTACCTACTAGACTTAAAATGTATGGGACAGCAGATTTTTAAATTTTTTATTATCTTTCGACTTGATCTCAACCACCCCATTAAATAAACAAATAACGCTGACAGGCACATACATTGTAATGATCCCAACTAAGCACTACAGGCTTTTTAATTATGGAAACCATACAACAACGGCAGGAACATATAAGATCCATGACCGAACCGGGATTCGAACCCAGGACCCTGGTTTGACAAATATTTATTACTGAGATGCTTTGTTACACCTTGTATACCTACGTCCCACAGACCTACTCTCAAGGATGGTGTATGGTTGTTAGTCCACCACGCGTACCCAATGCGGATTGGTACACTTCACATATGCATCAGAATTTCTTCTTCAGCGTATGCAGGTTTCCTCACCATGTTTTCCTTCACTGTTCGAGAGCAGTCGGTAGGATACTATTTATGTACTGTAAATAAGTTAGAATAACTCATTGGTACATAGAATGTCATGTGTGCGGATTCGAACCCGGACACTTAAGTCATGATTGAATGTCCATACCTCTCCGCAACGCGTCATCGACTGACGCTCTACCGAATTTCTTTGACAAATCTGTTGATTACACTTACCCTATTAATTAATTCAAAATAATATGACTTCGAACTTCAAATAGATTTTTCTTCTTTTCCAGACTTCTGTTTCCAGCGCTGCCTTATCAGATCAAGTATCGTTGCACTGGCAGTCTTCCTCGGTGAATCAGTACCACGGTTCGATTTAGTCATGGGCCTAGTCGGGTCCACTTTAACAGGACCACTTATGTTCATATTCCCACCTCTATTCTTCCTCAAATTATGTTATATGAAATCCAAAACGATAGTTCCTACAAACTTAAAAATGTCGCCAAAGAACGGAATACATAATGGCAGCGATTTAAAACAAAATGGCGGCGATAACAAACAAAATGGCGGCGATAACAAACACAATGGCAGTCGATTCCCGCTCATTTTCAAAGATGCTTTTAGAAATTATAGAACGTTTAACCATTATGAAGAAATAGACGTAGATGAGTACACGATTAAATGGTACGATGTAGTTTTAGCTATTATAATAATGTTAATGGGAATTGCCGCGACGATCGTGGCCACGTATTCGAGTTGGTCGAGTACTATTACTTCTGCAACGTTTTCGCCGCCATGTTTGGTTAACGCTACTGCGGCTGCGCGTAGTTTTTTATTAGATAGTGAGTCGCTGTGATATGATAGTGTAGAATTAAATATTAGGGAAAACAGGTAGGTACAATGTTGTTTTGTACAATAAATTAAATAGTTTAATACTTAAATTACATAATCTGCGTATCTAATAAATTATGTTTCAAATCGGGCTGTTTAAGATCTAAAGAAAAAACCCAACTCTGTAAAGTAATAATCTTCGTAAATAACTGATAAGATTCAGATAATATCAATCATTTATGCAAAGATAAACGTATTTAGTGACAGTATATCTGACACATTGCTTATTCTGATGACAATATCATCATATTTAAACATGTTAAGCCTAAATGCGTTTAAATATGGCGTGGTCAAAGTATACTTTGGCGTGGTAGCTTAAAACATTATAATAACTTAATCTTTTTTTTTTAATGAAGCCCTCTTTAGCTCAAACCAAGTTAATGGATGTCATGCAGAATTAATTTAAATAACATTCCAAAATTAGAGCAATTGAATAGATATCAACCAGAAGACAAGCTCCTTACAAGCGCGCGTAACTACAGTACTTCCGCGAAAAAAATTGTAGACCATTGCTATAAGGATAAAAATGGCGTGCATACGGGACTAGTGGCGGTGCGAGATTTGCCTCGCTCAATAGTAGCTTCTGAGATAAGATAAATATTCTTTTCAACACACATGCACGTAAAGTGGCTCTTATTGCACCGCTTTAAGGTACATAATGCAGCTTAGCGAAAATGATTCCATTATCGCACTAGTGCGGTAATGTTATGTTGAAAAACGTCGTATGAAACAAGTGAGCGTTGTTCATTACAGCCTCTGCTACCTCGGCTGTAATGACCAACTTTGGTCACTTGTATCATAATGTACTATTATTTACACACCAAAATGCTTATAGCTATGGCGTCGCTTGTATGAAGCTCGTTTTCTGGTTCGCCTCGCTGTTTATACCTAGGGTAAACAGTTGCATTAATTTAAGGGGTGATTGTACCCGTGTAGTGCTAAAGGAAATTCGCAATTTTTATTTTCCATATTAAATGCAATCAGCCAACCGTACGTTTGTATGAAAAGTCGAATTTTTCGTTTCACTATTATAGGTCCAATCACCCCTTAAAAGTGATACAAAAGTTTACCCTGAACTGTTCGAGCAGTTTTAATTAATAAATTGATAATTAACTCAATAGTAAGTGAAATAGAGTTGAAAATGGCGTGCGAGAAATAATGCGAACACTTCAAGAACCCTCTCTTGCACGCTATTTTCTACTCTATTTCAATTACTATTGGGTTCATTATCAATTGATTAATGAAAACTGCTCGAACAGTTCTACGCAAGGTGTGCCCTGACCCTAACCTGACCCAGATCCTCAAACATCCTGTATTTATGTGTTTACATTTTTGTCATTTTAAATGTTAGTACTCAAAATTTTATAATTTCGAAGTTATCTGTATATTAATTTAATGTATATTCATTGTTAAAGTTAATTCTTGTTAATTATCTTGCATGCCTCTAATTTGCAATGCCCTAATAAACAGGGTTCATGTACTCAATACCTAATAATGTACATGAAAGGATGAAAGCAATAAATGAATTGAATTTAATTGATTTTTTTTTGTTTTTTTTTTAATTGAATTGAAAATGATTAAGAGTTTCTTATCCTAAGCACCATAGAATATTACTCTTATGATGTTCTGTGCTATGCACTATTTTTAAGTTTGTAATTAATTAGTAAGCAATAAAACAGTATTCAAAATAATTATTTTTTATTCAACAACTGATAACATGAATAACAATGACTTGCACATTTCAAATTAAAATAACAATTTCGAAGACTAGGCTATTCAAATAATAATTTTATAAACCAACAGTATAAAATATAAATATTACATACAAAGGAATACAAATAGCATTTGTTCGTTTATTACAAGTACGAGTTTATACCATAAATGATTCTTTATGAATAATAATATAATCTTATTTATTTCCCTAAAACCCTTTTTATAATTAATGATTATTATAATAATAAGTCTGATATTAGTCATTGATATTGTAAAACTAACAATAAATTGATAGAGTAATTTCGCAAAATATAAAAAAAACTGGGTAAGTACAGTCCAAATTTCTAAATTCTAATCTAATATCACTTTTAATAACATGGACCTTTGAGTTTAGATTGTAGCCAAAGTGTTGCAACTACGTAGGAATAATCTCACCGGCATAAATTTTTGTATTGCCTATCAACAGATAAACTATTATATCTATAGTCGATACCTAGAAAAATAGTAACATTATCGATAAACACTAGCAAAATATGACGTTCTTAAACAACAGAAAAGGAACGTGAAAAAATGCGATTCCGTGCTGGCAGACGAGGTTCATTCCTTAAGATGCTTATGGGTTATTCCCGTTGTCCCCCACGGCTACGGCCACAGTGGGGCCAGCGGGAAAAAAATTCTCGCTGTCCCCGCATGTCCTCCTCTAGGGGCCACCGGGAAAATATGTTATCGTTGTCCCCCACTAAGATAGAATAAATAGATTTTTTAATGAAAACACTAACTAACTGCCTCCGTGGTCTAATGGTTAAGATCATTGGCTCTCGACACGGAGGTCGTGGGTTCGATTCCCACGGGGTACACCTAGTGAAATGTCACTTTGTGCGTTTTTCCCCAGTTGGTTAGGACATTGCAGGCTGAATCGCCTGATTGTCTGAAAAGAGTAATGATTTGCTTCGGATGGCACGTTAAGCCGTTGGTCCCGGCTACTATCTCTGGTGGTAGTAGTCGTTGCATAAAAACCACGTCAGAGGCCGTAAGGCGGTCTGAAAAAACTCCACCAGGTCTCTGCCCACGATAAGAAAGAAGAATGAAAACACTGTAAATAGTTTAATAATCTACTGTATTGAGAAATAAAATAGTGTGCTTTAATACATCAATAATCAAATAGGTACTAAATTATGCACAGTTAAACGCAAACCACGGAGCCCTTATTTGGAAATAAAAAATTCGGGCAGTCATTCAGATGTCAGAATGACTGCCCACTTCATTACTTAAATTTCTTTTTTATTAATTAGGTACCAAATATCTAATTATAGGTTCCAAATAGTAGCAAATAGGTATTAAATGCTGGTGGTATTTTAACGTCAATCTATCACTTTGTACAGTCATTCTGACGCACATATAATGTTATAAATTCTAGCAACACTTATTAATTATTTATATGTTTTGAAGTAAGATACTGAATAGGTATTTAGGTACTTTTCTAAAACCACAGTTGTAATCAACAATTTACACTTTATTCTTTTCATATAATCACACAAATCAATATGAATAAAACTGAAAATTTTCCAAAAGTTACGTTATTATGTTACGATTAGCGACTATGAAAAAAATATTTTAATATTTTTACTTACTTCGCTAATCGTAACGTAATAACCATAAAGTTATTGTACCTTACAGTAATAGAGGAACTGACGTGAGTTGTCAAATGAAATCTTTTTTGGAGGTATTCAGGAGATTATCGGCATACAAAAATCCGAGTACTGTCTATTATACGGAGTCAAACATGAAATCGTGGATTTTTAAATGAAATAGTGTTAGTATCTTTCACAAAATTATCTACGATTTCACTTTCATTTCCCAATTATTCACAGAAACATAATTTTTACCCTGCGCCAACATCCCCAAAAATGGTTCTATTGCCTCGCGTCTCATATCTCTTTCTATTATACAGTGGTGTCGCTATGTACATCTCGCTCTCTCAGCTTATGGTAATAACGTAACGTAACGTAAAATTTTCCAGAGGCCGTAGCCGAGGGGGACAACGGGAACAACCCTAGAATATGTAGTGTTGCACACAATTACCAGTATAGCACTATCTATATTGTTACTATTTTTCGAGGTTAACTATCAGCAGCAAAACTATTAATAGATAGGCAACACTAGACTATATTATACGTCCCAATGCAGGGTCTCTCAGGAATAAGGGTGAGGGGCCACACTTGACAACGCGGGTCCAATGCATAGGTAGGAAAAGTTAGTGAAATTAATGTATTTATTATATAATAGTGAGTCTACAATTGTAAAATTAAGTAATTCAATTTATTTGTAAGCACCAATTTGTGACTTTTGTGAGTCTTCTTTTTATCGTGTGGGCGGAGCCCTGGTGTCGAGACTTTTTTCAGACCGCGCCGTTTGTGAGTAATATACATTATAGATTTTGTTGTCTTTTTTATTTGTATATAGTAATTCAATTATTTGTAAGCACCAATTTGTGACTTTTGTGAGTATACATTGTACATTTTTGTGTCTTTTTTGTATGCATATTGTTTTTTGACGAAATCTCATATAATTTTATCTTATTTTATAGCTTTTAGCAATAATAGAAGTTACTTGTTATTAAAAATAGAATGATAACAATATTTACTTACCTACATAGTTATTTAACCCACATCTACTAAGGCAATTAATGGTTAAATTGTTTTCAAAACAAATGAAAATAATTGACACTTCGTATAGGGGACCTAGCATGCCAAAAACGACACCGAGAAAAGACAAAAATCGAAACGTGCCTCTGTATTTGTTACGTTGCAAAACCGAGGGCGCATGACAGTTTTCTCGTTTTTTCGCGTTGTCGTGGGTGGCATGCTAACAGCCCGGGAATGAAGCTTAGTATTTCTAAAAACTAACAGGAACATGCGTGATAGCTTCGATCGAAGTAAAGCGTGATGGTACCAATTCCGATTTGATTTTATCGTGGCCTTCAATTCTTTTTATTAAAAACCAGCCCCTCTAGTATGATCTCTCTACTCACGCGCGACAAGCTATCGCCGCATAGAAAATTACGTCTTGCCGCGTTTTTCAGAGAGCGAACGTTGCGCTTGACGCGACAAGCAGTATCGAAAAAAGCAAGAGTCGCGCTCAAGTTGAGAGGGGCAGGTCGATTTGACCGTTAAAAAATGAATACCCTATCTATTCATCCTCTTTCGCAAAGCGAGAGAAATTATGAATTACAGTTTTATTAAGTTGAAGTTACATAACGATGGATAAAGATAGTGTTTGGAAGTTCCCTAATGGGATAAAGTTATAATAACATTTTATATAGGAATTGTAAGAGTGCGCGTTTCATATAAGTAAAGAAAACGTTCAAAAATCTGTCCGAACCTTTGTATAGTAAGCTACAGAGCGCACGCATCTGTCATGGCCCTTGGCGTGAGCAAATATTGTCTTGTTTCTTAGCGATTCAATAACGCTAGTCTAGACTTTTCTTTAAAATTTCCTTGATAGACGTTTATGGAAAAACATAGATGGTTAAATATTGCTCTTAACTATCCTCGCTTACACAATTAGGGCGCGTTTTATTTTGGTACTAATTTACACGTTTTGTTGTTCATACCTATGCTTACGGTTTATAGTCGAGGCGGCCACTATATCTTACTCATAAGGGATTCCCTTATTTGTTCTATACAGGATATTTTAAGTTTTCATTGTACGCGCACCGCAATAGAAAACAAAACAATTACTTTACTTTTTCAGAACCAAATCTTTACCGTACAACTTTCTAATTTCCTTCTTATCCAACTTCCCCATAGCATTCCGTGGCATCTTCTCAACAATCAACAAAGTCCTGGGTACCTGGTACTTCGCCAGTTTCTTGCTCATCGCTTCCTTCAACTCATTATACGTTAACGTTGCATTCTCCTTTAATTCAACGACAGAGCCTACAATTTCGCCTAAATCTGCGTCTTCTATGCCTAGAACTGCAGCGTCGGCGACGCTCGGGTGTTCTAGTATAGCTGATTCGACTTGTAAGGCGCTTACTTTGTAGCCGCCAGTCTTGATGATGTCTATGGAGGTGCGGCCGAGGATCCTGAACTTGTTGTCGGTGAAGGAGGCCGTGTCGCCGGTGCGGAACCAGTCGTCCGCTGTGAAGTCAGAGTTGTCGAGCTTTGGTGCTCTGTTTAAGTATCTGTGGAATAATACAATTATTCGGTATTTGCTTGTGGATATCGCGAATGGTTCTTCCACCCAATTTTTATATAAAGAAACGAAAGCATCAGTGAAAAGATTTGATATTTTTTTTTCAAAATACAGTCACGATTGTGTATATGACATGATCTGCGCCCGCGGCATGGCGGCGCGATAAAGCGCTATCGCGCCATCACTCTCTTTTTGCGCGCGAACGAACGAGTTAGCGGGCGCGATAAAACGTTTATCGAGGCATCATGCAGCGGGAGCAGGTACAAATATTTTACATCAAAACGATAGCGATTGGCACAAAGCGCCGATATGACGTATCGACGCCAGGTGCATAGATAGTGACAGTGTTGTATAATAATAATAATCCACACAGGAACACAATATTTATGCAATTATCTTGACAACAGAAACTAATAATCATTGCCGAACTGTTCATTGTAGATAATATAAAGGTGTAGGGTGTAAGGACAGCCCTCCGCAGACTGAAACACAGCTGTTTCATACAAAACTGCTGTAGCTCAAATATATGGGATAGCTGATATTTTTCGCGTTACCTGCGGTAGGCTCCATACTGGAAGTTGTTCAGTTTGATGGTCTGAGTTCACCGTTTCAGCCTGCGGGGGGCTGTCCCTTACACTCTGTATTTATGGTTGTTACTATAATTACATCAAACAATAAAAATGCAGCGACAACACTTTCAACACGTTATTAAATAAAACATGATGTGGTTTATGCCAGAACCACCAACAAAAATTGCTTCTTCTTAAATACCATATTTCTGATTTAGGGTTACCTTCATGCCAAAAAGCGATTCAATAGGTTCAAAAATGAGGGAGTAAAAGCCGGGGCCTACAGACAGACAGGCAGTTGACTACGGAACCCTAAAAAAAGGGGGGAGTCATCTTGACCTATATATAAACAATCAGAAGGTAAGATAAGACTTACCTGGAGAATACACCAGGTCCCTTCAGCAGCAACTCGCCTTGGTAGGCTCCATCCTCGTTCTTTATGTGATAAGTGACTGAAGGTTCTTTCCATTCACCCTCCGCCTGGCTGAAGTAGTCCTTAGACGTGAGCCCGAGTCGGTCCGCGCATATCTGTTAATTGTAGAAGATTTTGTGATAAAAAAAATTTTACTGACTGGATGAGTCAATAATATATATTCATCTTTTCTTTTCGATGAATTAAACATTTTTCCGCGTAGATTGGAACATTATATCGTAAGAGGAAATGTCAATGGAGATGCGTGTTTTCGAGCGAATAAACAAGTACTGTTTTGGATTGAATTCATCGATATTTTAATGGTTAAATCCTACAAAAAGACACTGACGACGAGTATGAAGAAGATTATTACGTTATCACTTTGACTATTTATTATAAGGGCTGGCCTTGCGGTAGCATTTCCCCTCTGCCACGGTATAAGATTAATTGATCATGTGCATTTACATTCAATTTTATACCTTATCACTAAACGAGACAGTCTATAATTGCGAAACAATAATTTCGAACTTAGAACGTTTAGTGTTCATACGAGACTTCTTTTCATGATTTTTAACGTTCAAAATTAGAATCTAAAGTTATGGGGAATAAAATCCAAAGTTGCGGATTTCGTGTTACCTCGCCCCCCGCAAAAAGTGGCAGAAATGTTTGTTCGTAGAATTACACGCGTAACTAGTCCCTATATAAGTAGTCAAAGCATTATCATCATCATCGCTGGCGCATACGGGGTCTGCAACTATGCAACCGTTTGATCACATTGATCACAGCACATGCGGCGAAAGGTGGAAAACCTGGCTGAGAAACTTATTTTGATGGCCAAATAGGGCTGAACTGTAAACAAAGTTGGCGAGACTGCTGACCTCGAAGGCACAGAAGTGCAAGAAATATGTGCAGGGCAGAGTAAAAGCTCAGATTTGTTGCGAGTGGTTAATACTTACGCTTTGTACCTACTAGTTTCATTTCTATTATTATTTGCTCTCTATTGATATGCCCACATAAGTTACCTACTTTACTTATTTGTAATGTTCATAGTTCCCGTGCCCTACAGGGTCCATAATTGATCTCATAGTTTATAAATTAACACCTCATTGTACATTATGGAATGCAATAAATATATTGAGTATTTTAAAACAATCCACAGGCAGAAGACATTTTGCTTTTCCTCAAGTTCGAATCGTTCGTAATCGTCCAGAATCATGGCAGGTCGCCTTGATAGAGTTTCCATCGACAAGCTGGAAGATGATTCCAATTGGATCTCTTGGAAATTTTACATGGATTTGCAGTTTACTCCTAATGAAGACAGAGAGTCCAGGTGAAGACGCCGATGCAAAGGCAAAGAAGGATGGCTATCCTATCCATCGATCAGGACGCCATTGCAAAATATTTAATTGGATCCACTGTGGGCCAGGAACCCAAGCAGCACATATTGACGTGCAGATCTGCGAGGGAAATGTGGATTACATTGCATTCCATATATGAACAGAAGAACGAAAGGCGGTTAACTTGCTCTACTGTGAACTTTTTACCTACAAAAAGGCTGCAGAAGATGATATAGCTTTGTATGTGTCAAAGTTACAAAGTATATTTAGCCAGCTTAACAATGAGCTAAAGGCAAATGGGCATTCTCTGCCAGATTCTTTGCTTATGAACATAATACTAAACCATTGCTATCATTTGCATTGCTATCAGAATTCTTAGTATTTCAAAATGCGTGGACGGTGCCGTCCAAAGAAAGAGATGTTACAGTTCTGATGGAGTGTCTAAGGCTTCATGAGCAGCGACTATCCGAGGGATCTACAAACCCAGAAATGGCTTTATTTTCAAAGAAAGGCAATACTAAACACGTTCCTGTTTGTAACTTCTGTAAGAAAAAGGGGCACATCAAGAAAAATTTCTAATGATGATGAGGGACAAGCTTTTATAGCCAACAATGTTTTGACAGAAGACTGGATCATTGACTCAGGCGCTTCGCACCATGTTACATAGAAACTTGAAAACCCTATCGCGCTTAATTTGGGTGATGGATATTAATTTGTGTATGACATTCCGTAAGTCTTCCGTAAGTTCTCCTAAGAGGTTGCCCGCAACAGGAACGAGTGGAAGAGGGGAGAGGCCTTTGCCCAGCAATGGGATGAAATAGGCTAACAAAAAAAATTCCGTAAGTCTAGTTGTTTGAAACTGTATGGTTACGTTGATGCTGATTGAGGCAATTCTGAAGATAGAAAATCATACTCTAGCCAAGTATTCAAATAAGGGAATAATGTTATCTCTTTTGAAAGTAAGAAGCAAAACTGTATTTCACTGTCGTCGACAGAGGCAGAGTATGTAGCCTTGTCTGAAGGGTGCTAAAGAAAGAATTTGTTGCGAGATATATAAGGTCTAACAAAATTAGCTGAAACTATTTAAAGGGGATGATCAGACCATCAAACTGAACTTCCTCTATGGGACCAATATCAAAATCGCGAGAAAAAATCAACTGTTCTATATAAACCTACTCGACCTAAATGTATGGGACAGCAGATTTTTTTTCGCGATTTCGATATTGGTCCCATAGAGAAAGTTATTCAGTTTGATGGTCTGATCATCCCCTTAAAATAGTTTCACCTAATTTTGTTAGACCTTATATATAATATGTAGAAGTAAATGACAATCCAGTATCCATTTACAATGATAATCAATCGTATCAGATTGCTTCTAACAAAATATTAAGTAACTGTACAAAACATACTGATGTTAAATTTCATTTTGTTAGAGATGCAGTAATTAATAATAAGGTAGTTATTAAATATTTGTCAACTGATCAAATGGTAGCAGACATTTTTACAAAACCTATTAGTGGTATGAAAGAAAATTAAGAATTTCATTCAGAGTCTATCACTTTATGAAAAGGCTGATGTTTTTTAGACATGTCTGTTCTGTGTTAAGTGTTGGAATTTCTTTGTTTGTGAAAAGTTAAGATCTGGCTTGAGGGGTCGTGTTAAAATTATTATAATCTATTTGTCAATCCAGACTTAAGCAAGCAACACTTGTGAACTAGTAGGTCAACTGGTAACACTGCTTCCTCTCTTGACTTCCGTCCGGTTATGGCCGCTAATGGTGTTTCTTTGCAATATGTAAAATGTCTTAATTCAAGTCATAATAAAGTGCATCGTATATCTGTGATCATATTGTTTTCTTCTAGCGCCCTTTAAGAGTTCTTATACAGATTCTATACAGATTTTTTGACTTTTCGATTCAGATTTATCGATATAGAATGTGGCAACACTGGAGCGAATAAACAAGTACTGTTTCTGATTGTATTCGATATTTTTGACACTGAATAGGTGTATAAAGAAGATTATTACGAGTGGTGTTATCATCGCTGGCGGACAAGGGATCTGCAATTATATAACCGTTTGACCTGTACATTGATCACAGCACATGCGGCGGTGGACATACGTATACATTATACATGGAAACTTCTTCGACGATAACAAACTGACGTTTACTCTTGTATTTACTTTGTTCTCAAACAGATAAATCAACATACAATAAATAACTCAATCTAATTTGTGATAACATGAAAGAGAATAACATTTAAATAAACATAGCAAACGTGATATTGGAATCACAGGCAGCTATACAGAGTTTGAGACGACGTTTTGAAAACAATACTAGAAAAAAACTACTACGATTACGAAGTAGTAGTAAAGATCTGTTGATATATTTTAATTTTGTATCTATGGAAAAATATATCAAGAGATCGTTGTCTTATAAAATGACATGAAATTAAGAAAAACAAAAAACCCGACTGCATAAAAAAACTATTAACTAAAAAGAGAAAAACAAGCGCTATAATCATTAATCAGTTATAAAAACTTTGAGCACATATTATTTGAATGTTATTAGGTAGGTATAGCAAACGGGGACAAAGAAGAATTTTACAGGGTGAAATTGATATCATTAGCATCCTTTTAAACTAAAAGTCTACCCATCAAACTGAACAACTTCCACTGTGGAATTAGGTCGGGGAAAAAGCTTCTTCGCATTTTTTAAGAAAGTTTATTTACATTTAACTAAAGTATGTAGGTACCATTTTGTTCGATAACTTTTTGCCATCTTGTAGGTAGGGACATGATCCCATTGCTATAGAAATTTTGGGGCTTCTGATCAAAGTACCGTGACAAGTAGTTTTGGCAATCCTTTCGTGATGTTAACCTGACACTGCCTAAAGAATTCTGAAGAGACCGAAACAGGTGGAAATCTGAAGGTGCAAGGTCAGGACTATACGGCGGATGCATTAACACCTCCCAGCCAAGCTCTCTTAATTTTTGCTGAGTGGCTGAAGATGTGTGAGGTCTAGCGTTATCATGATGAAAAACCACACCCCTTCTGTTGATTAATTCCGGCCGCTTTCTCTTACCTTCTTGCTTTAATCTCATCAGTTGTTCGCAGTAGAAATCAGAATCGATGGTGGTAACAGCTCATAATGAATAATGCCCTTCCAATCCCACCACACACACAGCATCACCTTGTTGCGAGTTAACCCGGGTTTCGCCACAGTCTAAGCCTGACCGGCCTTTGACTACGACCTTTTTCGCACGTTCTTGTCGTACGTGATCCACTTTTCATCACCAGTTATCAGCTTCTTCAAAAATGGTTCGGTTTCATTACGTCGTAATAAAGAATCACAAATGAGTACACAGTTCATTAGGTTTCTTTCAGTGAGCTCGTGAGGTACCCAAATATCGAGCTTTTTTGTGTACCCAGTTTTTTTCAAATGCGCCAAAACTTTTTTTTTGGTCAATGCCTAGTTCTTCAGCTACGTCGTAACTACTGATATGCCGATCTTGCTCCACTTTTTAAAAAACGGCATCCATTTTATCCGTAATAGGGAATGCGAAGAAACTTTTTCCCCGACCTAATATATATTTGGAATCGTCTGTTTACTAGCTTCCATATCGTATTTTAAAAAAAATGTTATTCTCTTTTTTAATTTGCAGACGACATATTTTTTACGAAACTAACGACACCTCATACTTTTTAAATCCATTGAGCCGTTTAGGCTGTAGGGCGTGCCAAAGAAATAGACGTACAAACATACATACATACTGTAGGCTATGGAGGTCGCTGGTATGGGAGAAATGAGAATACAGATTATTATTTTATAGAATGGGGTTGACAGGTGAGCGTGCGTGCTCCCGTTCTGACGGTGGTTTTCGGACTGCCTGGAGGGGCGCGTGGCGGCGCGTGCCGGCTCCGGCGCATCATAGATGCATAGGTAGGTAAGTACTTACGTTTAGGTAATGCACGCGCGATCACCTGCCAATCCCATTTCGTATTTATTTTTGAAATAAAATAGGGCACCCTAAAAAGGGGCAGAGCGACCATCGCTAACATCCTCCCCCCTAGTGTCAGTACGACACTCATTACCTCGTGAGAGTAGGGCTACGCGTACAGCGGGTCGCTTCATCACTCCTGTTTTAGTTTTAACATCTACTATCCTAACTCGCCCGTCTGCCCCTGGGTACGTGGTTGTTATAATCCCTTTGGGCCATACATTTCGCGGTGAGGATGGATCTACGATAACTACTAAATCTCCCTGTTTCAACTGCACGCCCTCAGAGTTCCACTTTTGACGTGGTAATAGCGTGGGCAAAACCTCCTTCATCCATCGACTCCAAAACAGATCAGTGAGACGTTGCGCAATGCGCCACTGCCGCCGCGAGTATATCTCACCGTCATCAAAGACGCCAGGTACGGGTAAATTAGAAGATGAACCTAACAAAAAGTGGTTCGGAGTCAAAGTCTCATCACACCGAGGATCTACCGAGACATGTGTCAACGGTCTGCTGTTGACTATATTCTCGACTTCTGCTAGAAGAGTGATGAGCGTCTCCTCCTGCGGAGCTCTCTCATTAAGAACTACTTTCAGTGCTGTTTTAACACTCCGGATCATCCTTTCCCATGCTCCTCCCATGTGTGGGCTAACAGGACTAATAAAATTCCAATCAACGCCTCTGTTAAAGGCCTCAGTTTGAATTGTCTGCTTATCCAGCTCCTCCAAAGAACGCTTCAGTTCAGCATCGGCACCACGAAGGTTCGTTCCGTTGTCGGAATAAATAATTCTTGGCCATCCTCTGCGGGCTGCCATCCGCCTCAACGCCATAATTAAGGAGTCTGCTGTCAGCGACGATACGAGCTCAATATGCACTGCGCGTACAGTCAGACACGTGAACAAGACACCATATCTCTTAGCTCTGCGACGACCAACCGTTATTTCCAGGGGTCCAAACAGATCGATTCCACAGCTGCTTGTTAGAATATAACTTGTTTTCTTTGTAGCTACATCAGCGATGTTCATATCTGTAGGTATGTAGTACCATTCATTCACATTACTCAAACTATCTATTTCACTTAATCGGTGCGAAATAAACGTTTTGTACTGTTTATGTTTGTTTTTAATCCAGTACAGTACCGTAGTAGAATCTGTCCAATAAAATGTTTTAGTAGGTAAGATTCTGTGTTCTTTTTTAATAGTTTCCGCTAACCGGCACGCAACTAATGCGCCCTGCAACTCTAATCTAGGTATTGATACCGGTTTTAACGGAGACACTCGATTTTTACTCGCTATGAAAGAAACACAGACATTACCATCCTTGCATTGTTTACGCCAGTACGCTACAGCTGCGTAGGCGCTCGGAGATGCATCGCAGAAAACATGCAGTTCTAGCGACGTCTCGTTCTCACTCGTTGCATTTGTAGACTTCGCATTCACTGATAAGCCTGATAACGGATCTATCTGACGAAAGTACCACCTAGGAATGCGTAATTCACAAACTGATCGTAATTGTGTGAACCACTCACAGAACAATAGGTATAAATCATTAGGTATTTCTTGATCCCATTCTATATCAGTTTTCCATGCTATTTGCATTAAAATTTTAGCTTTTACAGTTAGCGGCGCGAGGAAACCGTGTATATCATAAATAGACATAATTAAACGTAACATTTCCCGTTTTGTAGGCTTGCGGCGTAAATCAGAAACATCTTTAGGTATACGTTTGAAAGATAAGTCAAATGCAAACATATCGCTAGCTGGGTACCACAATAGTCCTAACGTTCGTTCCACCAAACAGTCCATATTAAATCTGACTGCTTTCTCGCTTAACATTTCCCTAGGTAAATTTTCTAGTACATAAGGGCTGTTACTCATCCAGTTATGCATTTCGAATCCTCCCTGCTGGTGAATGTAGGCGACATCCTTCATCATCATCACGGTTAGATCATCATCAGGTAAACTGTCAATATAATCGTCCATGTACTGATTTCGACGAATAGCATTCACAGCCTCAGGTAAAGTATCTAGAAAACGTTCAGTATTTTTTTGTTGATTGATGTACTGCGCAATAAATGGAGAACAATTAGCACCAAAAATTAATGATGTCATCACATACTTTTTCACAGGCTCGTTCTTTTCTCTCCACAGGAACCGCAAGGCTTGTCGGTCTTCTTCACGTATTTTTATTCTTAAAAACATGTCCTTGATATCACCCATGATACCTACAGGTTGTTCACGAAATCTCAACATTATACCGAACAATGACTGTAACAAATCAGGTCCCTGTAATAAAAAATCATTAAGAGAAAAACCGTTAGATTTTGCGGCCGCGTCATAAACTAAACGCAACTTTTTTTTATTAGGGTTATCTACTCCAAAATGAGGTAGGTACCAGGTACGATTACTAGTACATATATCTTTATTTTCCTCTATCTCCATAGCATAGTCATTATTTAATAAATGATGTATCCTTTCAGCATACCGTGACGCATACTCCACGTCAGAAGACATTCTTCGTTCAACAGAACGTAGCCTGCTGTAGGCATTCGGATAAGACTCCGGCATGGTGACGTCATCACTCTTCCAGGGCAAACCTATAGTCCACTGCCCGTCGGTTAATTCGGCAGTATTATTCAAAATAGCAACAGCACGTAGGTCATCAGGATTGCTACGTGGTTTCGAAATAATACCTATAGAATCTAACGCGAAAGATTGACGAACTAAGTCATTTAATTGCATATCAAAACAACCGTTACTAAGTGACGTCTTATCGGAGTCGATGGATGGAGAGGTGTGGAGATAAGAAAAATCATTACACTGCTTATTAGCAAATTGATTCATAGATGCATGCGAAATAAGGTTCAAGTTAGGATCGTACGTATAACCGGCTTGTTTATCTAATAACTTGACAGGAGTGATAAGGCGACCAGCTGTCGTGACGTCATCACTTATCGTACAGACCGTGCCGTGAACGCACCATCCTAATGAGGTTTTTGTTAAGTAAGGGTCACTCTGCTTACCTTTGATACACTTGATTGGAGCGATTAAATCGTAGTTGTCCTGGCCGATTAACAACTCAGGTTGAACATCATATATATAACTGTTATCACTAGAACTTAACTGTCCACTACCGTTAAAGTCCTCGGGTTTTATTAATTTTTGCTTCGGTAAATTTAACTCGCGCATTTTACGGGCATTTACGTTAAAACACTTTCCGTCGCCGTTACGAATATTAAATTTAACAGTTTCTGTTTGACATACGAGTTCAGCGGAGTCCCACGCGCTCCGGGCGCGCATAGTAACACTTTCACCGTGCAGTCCTGCCTTATCAGCGAGACTGGCAGAGATCAACGAGACCGTGGCTCCGTCATCGAGTAACGCGTACGCACTAACACTACCGCGAGGTCCATTGATCGTAACCGGCACCACTTTTAGTAAAACTTTAGGTATACTGCGCCTTCGCGATAACACAGCGTGGGCCACCGTATCCTCAGGCGTGGGAGGCTCGTCCTCCTGGCCACCAGATCCTTGATCTGTCTTTGGCTTCGGCTTCAACCAGTGAAGTAGCGGGTGATGCGGCTGTCCACATCCGTCAATATCACAGTTAGGGGCTGCACATAAAGTTTGCTGGTCATGTCGCGAGCCTAGGCATTTATAACACAGTTTGTTTATGCGTACAAATCGCCATCGGTCTTTACGCATCGCTCGTTTAAAGCGTGCGCATTCACTTAAAATGTGTTTAATATTTCCACGACAAAACATGCATTTGGGCTTCGGTTTGTCGTTTTCCCCGTTATTGAACAGCACAGAATGTACTCGGCGGTCATCCGGTTTTCGACGAAAATCCACTTGACTCTGAATGTGGCTAACTCCTGCTGCAGCAGCTTTGATCGCTTCCTTGTGTAGAAAATCTGCGATTAATTCCAACTTAGCTTTCTCACTATCTCGGCATTCATAAGCGTGATCAGCCCACTTTGATACGAGCGCGGTAGGTAACTTTGACACCACTAGATTTACCAACTCTGGGCTACGAAGATAGTCATTTTGCTTGATGGAGATTGCAGCTGCAACGTAGTTCTTGATTTTTATTGAAAAGTTCACTATTTCGTTATGATACGCGTGTGGCAGTGGATGCAATTTTTTCAGTTGAGCTACGATTTTACACATGATGGTTTCAGGTCTCCCGAATCGTAGTTCTAGGGTTTCCATGATATCATTAGGGCTCGTACCGCCAATAAGTAGTGAAGAAACAGCTTCTTTAGCTTCACCGCGTAGACATTTTCTTAAACGCCACACGTTTTCAGTTTCACTGTAACGGCACAACTTTGTAGATTCGTTAAACGCTTCTCTAAACTGCAACCACTCCACTGGATCACCAAAATACAGGGGTACGTCTTTAGATGTAGCTAGTCTGGTCAGCAACTCTTCGTTTTGCATTTTCGAGGTTGAAGCAGTGATAGTCATGGCGTCACGTAAAGCGTCGGCTAACTGTCTTACGACGCGATCGTCCTGACGTTCCGTACGAGGTTCACGCTTGTCGTCGTGGAAAATTCCACGTTCAACGATAGAAATTTCCGGAGCTTCGACATGATTACTATTTTCCAGCCATTCCTCCACCTTTTCTTCGCTGTTGTAAGACTTTCCAGAACTAATACTTTCCAACTCAGCTATTTCCTTCTCCAATTTCTTTTCGATCAGCTCCGTTTCCACCCTGGCCTTAATTTCAACAACTTCTAGTTGTACTTTAGCTTTCGCTTGAGCGGCTTCGAATTCTAGCTGCTTTTTACGTACTGCTGTTGATGAGGATGAGGAAACTGAAGATTTTGATTTTGCTGAACCAAATTTCGAGTCACTGGCAGAAGGTTTGTCCATGGTGAGTTTTTCCAAATACTTTAACTCTTTCTTAACATTCTTCAGTTCACCGTCTTGCTTCGGCATTCTAGGAATTTTCTGCATATCTTGTTCGGCGGTTTGTTCACTGCATAAAGTGCCACGTTTTCTTAACACGCGCGGCGGTGTGACAAACATTTAACCGTTCCTGATTACAGGTTTTGCTCCCGCGACTATTTTTAAGAGATTCGGTACGAAGGACCAGCTTTGTAGGCTATGGAGGTCGCTGGTATGGGAGAAATGAGAATACAGATTATTATTTTATAGAATGGGGTTGACAGGTGAGCGTGCGTGCTCCCGTTCTGACGGTGGTTTTCGGACTGCCTGGAGGGGCGCGTGGCGGCGCGTGCCGGCTCCGGCGCATCATAGATGCATAGGTAGGTAAGTACTTACGTTTAGGTAATGCACGCGCGATCACCTGCCAATCCCATTTCGTATTTATTTTTGAAATAAAATAGGGCACCCTAAAAAGGGGCAGAGCGACCATCGCTAACACATACGCTCGAAAAACATAACCCTCCTTCTGGCGCAGTCGGTTGATGATTGATATTTGCCTGATTTGTGCTATCTTACCTGAGGATCAGGCAATGGCGTCTCAACGGTAACCAACGGCTGCAGTTCACCTTTGTCATCGACGGCAGCTATCCTCGCCGAAACGCCTGGCAGAGGTATTCCAACACAGCTGACGGTTCGATCTTCAACCGGGCGGTAGGGATTACTGAGCGCCATGCCGCTTTCCGACATGCCGTACCGCTCTAGAAGACGCATCCCCGAAATCTGAAGGTTAAATAACGTTAAATTTAAAAGAAAGAAAAACTGACTAATATGTGGTTACCAGTTCGCCATATCGTTAAGGAGTGAGTCTGGGAACTTTCAAAATAAGGTACAGGGGGGTAATATGGTCAGTCTGTTAATATGGTCACTTTCTTATATCTCAGAAAGTACTAGGGGCATGCAATAGATGGCGCTACTAGTTGATAGTCTATGGGTAGGCCGAGCAACATGACAAGTCCCGTCCATGCTGTTTTACCGACGCCATTTTGACAGCTAAAAAAGTTTGCATCGGCAGAGATTTAAAGTTTGCTAATTATTTTTGTTAAAAAGTGAAAAATCGAAGTGAATGAAGTATATTTCATTCATTCATTCATTCATTCAAAATCCTGAAAAATCAAATTTCAGGTGTTGTGATTTGTAGTCTGAGTAAGTACAAAGGTCATTTATTATATTTTCAAGTGGTACTATGTCCGTAACATGTCTCAAAAGAAATGTTTTTCTGTTTCCAAATTTAGGCGTTTTTTTTTTTAAATATAGCAGCACACATTTTGTCTTGTCCTATCAGTTTACACTCAATTTACACTGAAACCAAAGACCATTTTAAATAAAGGTTTTGATTATTTCAATATTTAATTAATAATCTGTAAAATTTGCAGGTTATATAGGTCGATTATTATAAATAAATTAAAAAATAAGACAAAAGTTAGTTTTGAACCCCCTATTTTATAGTAATGTCCCACAATGACCGACCTAGTTTGGAGTTCCGTTTATTTATCAACCTTATTAACACGTTCCGGGACAGTGAACGAGACACAATAGAACTTTTATTGTTATCACGTCTATAGGCGGTCACTGTCCCGGAACGTGTTAAGGGAGATAGTAGAAAAGGTTTTAAGGTATTAAAATGGGTAAGAGCTATCAGAATAATCTATAAAAAAGTGGGTACTCTGATTATATTATTTTTATTTTTGTATCATTGAATTGTGTCTTACGATTTTAACCATGACAATTGACGGCCCGGTAGCACAGTCTGTAGTGAACCTGCCTGCTGTGCCGAGTGTCGCGGGTTCGAATCCCGTAAGGGACAAATATTTATATGATGAATATGAATATTTGTACCCGAGTCATGGATGTTTGTATCTATATATGTATTCTATATCGTTGTCTAGTCATCATAATACAAGTCCAGGTACTTTAAAATGTGACTAGATAATTTGTGTGACAATGTCCAAGATATTTAAAAAAAAAAAAAAAATGTGTGGAATTCCACTTTTGTAACCATGATATTGAAAAATTATTCAAGAAAAGCTACCAGTTCACCGCGCAATTTCATTTCCTGGCAACATTACTCATTGATTCCGCCATTTTGTAAAGCTGTCAGAGAACTGTCACTCAAATCATTCGTGTCGGAGCTTGCAACGGCGTAACCGTGCCAAATTTTTGGTCGATTTTGTAATTGTGATTTGTGTTGGTAAATGTAAGTATTGTTATATGTTATGTTCAAATCTATAATTTAATCACAGTTCCGAATTCATCGAATTTATTTAAATATTAAACTGTTATAAAGTTCAAATACAGGCAATCACATGTCGGTGATCAGTGAAACGTTACTTCCATTTTGTTTGGTTACGTATATGTGGAATACCAAAGTTACAAAATGGAAATACAAAGGCGAGTACACAACAATCAATAAGAGGGTGTGCTTGACATGTGTGTGCTAATAATTTTGTTTTGTTTTTCTCTCTAATATACTAACAGGTGAAGTTAAACCAATGTTTGTATTTTACAAACGTTGGTCCATTTTTTTTACTGTCTGTGCGACTGATATAACAACATTCTGCATTTATTTTACGTGGTAGCTGGTGCTGTATTTTCTAACTTATTTATTATTCTGATATTGGAATAATTCAGGTTTTACTTTGAATGAAGTATAAAGATTTTAATAATTTGGATTTCGCTTGGCACGGGAATACTATAATGCGAATATTTGTAAAATCGAGTATAACAGTAAAATATTGTTAACAGATTAAGTTTTTTTTAGATAAACCAAGATAAAATGCCTCTAACAAACGCTGCGAAACAAAAAAGATACAGGGAAAAACTTAAAAATAATCCTGAAAAAAAAGAAGAAATAAGAAAAAAAAATCTAGAAAGAATTAAAAGAAAGGCATAAAAGGTTCAAGATATGACGGAAGAGGAAAAAAAACGAAAAAAGAAAAATATGGCGAAAACAGAAACAAAATCAAAAAGAGAGAAAAAATGAGGCAAATGAAAACGAAAAAAGGGAAAGACAAAGAAATAAGCCAAAATTTACTGCGCGTGTTAAGAAATTAAATATTCGTTATAAAAAATCTTTAAGCGCCGTCGAAAAGCTCCACAAAATTATAGCTATGTTAGTTGAAGGCCATGATTTCCAATAAACTCATTGATCGTGGTACTACATTAAAAGACAATGTTACGTATCACCTGCAATATAACCTCATATAATTGTATGCATGGTAAATGCCCTGACTGTGTCAATTCAACTGCAGAATTTAACGTAGATAGCAACAGAAGGAAAGAAAACGTGAACTGGTTGTGGTGGAAATCGGAAAAGCATACTTACACGAAGAAAGATAAAAATTGCGGTAAAGGAGGAATGGAATGGAAACCAGGAAGTGCAACCAGTATATACCTGTATCTTTATATAATCATATCTATTTATTAGTGTTAAATACTGTTTTATTTGTTAAATGTGCACACTATGCCTGCCTCACTTAATATGCTCTCTCTCTTTCACGGGTTTGCTGGAAGAAATCTCTTTAGAGATAAGCTCGCCCTTTGTAATTGTCTATTGTGACCCTTTCGTCCTCTCTGGGTTTGTGAGAGCGTGTTTGCTGGATTTTACTGCATGTTTGCCTCAAAAGCCCATTTATTGACCGCTTCCGTCGTAATTTTCCTAGATTTCATAAATAGAACACTAAACGATAACTTCCGCTTGTCACCTTTCCCGCCATTCGCCAGCGTGCTTGTTTGGCGCTGCCGCCATTTTCTTCATTGTGTTTCCGGATTTTATTGAGTGCAGTCCTGCCTCAATACATCGCGAGTGAAAATAATTTGAAAAGTTCGAAATTTCCGTTAACGATAATAATGTGAAATAATTTCGTTAAGTCACTCGTATAGTGTAGTTTTGTTAAATTTAAAGCCCGTTTAGTGAATTCGGTTCGTGATGGTTCTCGAGAATCATTATTTCGTCGAATCGAGTGTTGTCGCCGCGACCGTCTTGCCGCGCCGCGTCTCCGTGCCTCGTGTCCTGCTCCCGCGCCTCGTGTCCCGCGCCGTGCAGCCCCAGCTCCAGGCGCAGCTCCAGCGCCAGATATAGATTTTTGCGAGTTGAGGTTTGATAACTCGCGGGCCAGGTTTGTGTTTTGAATTTGTACAACGTTTGAGCGCTAGACCGCGCTGGCCCTCCATTTTCGAGGGAATTCTTCCGCGCGGCATCTGGCCAAATTATAACGACTTGAGGCTAGGGTAGCCTTACTGTGTAACTAATAAGTGTGTCATGCATGATAAATCTAAAAGTTGGATGCCATAAAACGTTTCTCTTTTGCATTGTGACTGTTACATAATAAATAAGCTTTCCGTTGATGAGTTGACATTATTGCGGTTCGTTTCAGACGAAATACCGGTTTGACCAATATCAAATTTGACCGATGTCTTAAAACCCGTTAGAACGACATTTTCAAATTCAGACCTGTAACAGGAGCAGGGGCGGCGGGATTTCGAAGATTTCCAATCTATTTAATTTTCATACATGCATAATTATGTACATAAGCTCACAACCGTACTTCCATTTCGGAAAGGTTGTCGCAATAGCTACCAACCATCTTCCAAGGTTGCATATTGCGAGTAGTAGATCGATAATTTAAAAAAAAAGGGGGGCGTCGGTAAAATGTTTGTCCAAAATGATTAAAACCGAATAAGAAAGGTCTTAAATTATCTTGTATAACATTTATAACATTTGGTAACTTTATATTTTAACGGCTCAAAGAGTTGATAGACCTATTTTACTAGCCAACTTATCGGAATGTTTAGCGAATGACCGTCATCGATCAGTAGGAGCCAAAATGATTTGAATATTGTTTTTGGTCTGAACCTTGATATTTTACTAAACGCCACCTTTGTTTTGGTTAAATTCTGAAATATTATTAACTCTTCGAGATTCTACCGTCGTCGCGTCGTCGTTTCCACAGTAGACGACGACTTGTTCACATATAAGTGTTATTTTCATCAAAGGAGGCGGGAACTCCCAATCCCGTCCATATAACTATCTATAAAACCTGAGAAAATGTGTCTACATAGATTTATTCAGGTGGGTGTCGAATCACAAGAATATTAAATGTCCTTATTCGACATGTACATTTTCTACAGCGATTGGTAAGCCAAAGAAGGTATAAATTGAACGTAATTTAAATTTTATAGCAATTCTAACACTTCGTTAGATTCTTCGGCAAATTTACCAAGACTTTTCCAAAAGACAGTTTGCGTACATATCATCCTATCATTTGGCGTAACCCTCTCCAGAAAGCTTCGCTACATCGAACGAATCATCGTGTTCTTCAATTGATTATAAATGCTATGAAATGTCTTGGACAGAGATTCAATTACGTAAATAAATAAAAAAAAAAAAAGTAAATAATTTTTCTAAAACTAATAGAACATTTCTTGGTGCCTGTCTACTGCAACATGACCTGAAACAAGAATTCTTCACGAAAAGCGGACGAAAAAAAAAGGAAGGAGTGGAATCTCACAATAGGTCGTGGACAACTCCAGGAGGGTAAAGTCCCTATTTGGAGTCCATTGTCGGAAGTAAAATATTTACGAACTTCGTCGTGCACACTACCAGTTGGATAAAATTCCCTGCCAGAAGTCAGATGTTTATAATTTGTGAGCTTCGTCGTGCACACTACCAGTTGGGTAAAGTTCCTTGTCGAAAGTCAGATATTTAAGAGCTTCGTCGTGCACACTTCCAGTTGGGTATAAAGTGTCTCGGAAGACAGATCTTTGCGATTTTCATCGTGCACAAACCAGGTGGATAAAATCCCTCCTCTGAAGACATCGTCTTGCATACTTCCAGGTGGTAAAGTCCCTCCTTAGAGGGCAAATTTTTGCGAATGTCGTCATGCACACGTCCGGTTGGGTAAAGTCCTTGATCGGAAGACAGATCTTTGCGAGCTTCGTCGTGCACACTTCCAGATGAGTAACACTTTCAGGTGGGTAAAGTCCAAACTCTGAAATTAGATTTTTTTTTGCGAGCTTCTTTAGACTTACTTCTAGGTGGTTAAACTCTCTCCTCTGAAGTTAAATCTTTGCGAGTTTCCTTGTGCACACTTCCAGGCGTGTAAAGTCCCTCCTTGGAAGTAAAATCCTTTCCAGGTGTGTGTAGTCTCTCCTTGGAACGGAAGGCTGAGCTCTGCGGGCTTCGTCGTGTCATCTGGGCCGCCTACACTGTCGCAGAGCTTAGGATATTGAGACGTGAGTCCCAGTGGTCAAGTCCCTGGAGTCGACGGCCTCTAGCGTTCTTCATAGACGATTATAAATAAGAAACGTGAGCAGCGTAAAATTTTTATGACAGCTTTGACTATAGTTCGACAAGTGTTCTGCTGTGGCTAATATGTATAATAAAAGTGGAGATATTGGCCTTCGTTTATACCTTTTGTTTGTTTGTGATTGATAACAAAACATAATAGCTGGTTTATCAGAGCGCTATTTTTTTTTTTTTTTTGAGTACAATTCAATTATATACCTATCTATGTATTAAGCGCTATATTGAAAGCTACCTCATATAAACCCGCACTTCAACCGCAACATCGCACTTCATATAAACCCTGTGGTTTCTGAAGTTCGGTTAATATTTATAAATAGTGATTATAAAGTAATGTATTGAAGAAATAAATAAAAAAAAAAAAAAAAAAAAAAAAAAAATTAGAAGTCAATTTAAATTTTGTACTTAGTATGACTATGAAATGCTTCATTCAATCCTCGTATTACTATTACTATTATCAATAGCAAGTTTGACGTCAGTAAAGTCATCAATACAACTGAAAAAATAAAATCGCACACCGAATAGCTCATACACAGTGGACACAGATGTGTTACATCAACGCCGAACAACTCAACCCGAACACATCACCACGGGGTAACCTCGTCCAAACTTGGAGGAACTGAAACTGGAAGCATGGTTGATCGCAGGAGTCCCCATAAGCAGCCTGAGTGGAAAAGAAGACGTTTTAAACATTATTTTTCCATAGAACTCCATAGCAAGCATAGAATATGCTCACGACTTATGTTCCCCAAGGGGTAGTCAGAGATATTTTTAAGCCTCGGAACATCCACGTTTCACTAGTAGTACCCAAACTCTGTCCAGTGTCGAACTCCATAACTATAATATAATAATATATGAATAAGTGGCGCTTACATAAAAATATAAAATATAATATTGTCATTTCGTATCCATCGTCTAAAATTTAAGGTTGTTAATATTCTTCTCTTACTTTTGTTCTGCGGAAACTTGCGCACCAAACAGGAAGCACGTTTACCGTGTTCTTTCAACTTTCATAACTTCAACTTTCTTACCTGGGCTAGGAATAGAGCGCTTAACAAACATTCTTTTCAAACAAACCACAGTTTGTGTGAACTTCGATTTAGGATCTAAGTTGCTAGAGATGATAGATACGGCCATTATGCGATTCGTTGCGTCGGTGCAACACGATTTTTTTTTTTTGTTGTAGGCATCGGCGCGGCCGGTATAAATCTTAAATTTAAATATCAAATCGTGATTGGTAATGATCTTCATGTGACATGTTTTCCTTATTAGCTTGAAACAAACTTAGCGTCATTTCGCAAATACAGATCGACTGTTCGGTTGCCCCGATCAAAGTATTAACTACGAAATTTAATTTTGACAAGTATTTGATTACATTATAGGTATTCGGTATAATTGAGCCAAATTTCAGCTTTATTTTCCTATCTATTTAAAAAGTCTCGCTTCTTTCCCAGTGGGGAAAGCGGAGAGTATTATTATTATAAAATTGAATCGACGTCCTAAGTCTGATTAGTGATTTCTCCCTCGATGATGTATTAAAGGGATTAGTAGAAACTTCCATAGTTACTACAGAAAACAAAATAGGTTGAATAAAGACAAAACTTATCATATTCTTTTCAGACATATAACTTTTAATAGAAAATTATATGGATAACTTTGTTAGGTTATCAATCAATCAATCAATCAAATATACTTTATTTTACACCAAAACATAAACAGTAAAATACAAAGTTATCAATGCATTCTTATATGTATTATTATTAATAATTGAAGAGTTGTCAATTAATTATATTATTTTGTTTTTTCTTTTCTTACCATAATAGTACTTACTATGTTTTTGTTTTTAATAACAATATACTTATTCTTTATTCTCTTGAATCTAGTACCTATCATAACTTCACCCCTGCCATTCACCAGGTGATAACAGACACGTCTCACAAACCCAGAGAGGACGAAAGGGTCACAATAGAAAGATTTTACCTTACAATAAAATCAATATTGTGATCCTGAAGTCCTCTCTGGGCCTATTTAAGGCCACCTGGTGAGGCGCAATGAAGAAAATGGCGGCAGCGCCAAACAAGCACGCTGGCGAATGGCGGGAAAGGTGACAAGCGGAAGTTATCGTTTAGTGTTCTATTTATGAAATCTAGGAAAATTACGACGGAAGCGGTCAATAAATGGGCTTTTGAGGCAAACATGCAGTAAAATCCAGCAAACACGCTCTCACAAACCCAGAGAGGACTTCAGGATCACAATATTGATTTTATTGTAAGGTAAAATCTTTCTATTATGCTGCTTTTATTTATATTTCCGTGTGTACAATAAAGTGTTAAAATAAAAATAAAATAAAAATGAGACAAATTAAGACGGGAACCTTATCAGAACTGATTCAGGCCTTCAACAAAGAGATTAAATTGTTAAAAAAACATTATTTTAACATGAACACTCAACAAGACCAGTATCGAGCACGCTTACTACAATTGAAATCAAATGAAGTTCTTATGGTATGTGATTACTCTGAAAATTACAACACCAAACTAAGTGAAGAAATTCAATAGGCGTCCAAACAGCAAGTTACCCTACATTGCGTAATGGTTTACTGGAAAGATAAATGCCAGTCATTTTGTACAGTATCTGAAAGTTCATGTCATAAGTCAGCAGCAATTTGTGCACACTTATTGCCCGTGATTAAGTTTATCAAAAAACAAACTCCCAACATTGAAGTCTTGCATATTTACTCTGATAGGCCTACGAGCCAATACAGTCAAAAAAAAAATTTATTTCCTGCTAAATATATTTGCTCAGAAGTTGAAGTTTGACTATGTAACATGGTCATATACTGAGAGTGGTCATGGGAAGGGGATGGCAGACGGTATTGGTGGTTGTGTATAGCGTTGTTTGGAACGCCAAGTGTTATATGGTCATGATCTCAGAAATGCAGAAAACGTCTTAACCAACATTAGCGCTGCTATGAAGTCTGGTGAAACCATTTTTGATCCCTGATCAAGAAATTGAAAATATGAAGAAAATAATACCAACAAACCTGCGACCTCTCTATGGCAATAACGAAGTACATCAAATTATTATAACCACAGAAGATAATGTAATTCTTCACAGACCTCAGAGTTGTTTTTGTGGAAGCAAGCCTGGGACGTGCTCGTGCTATATGCCAAAGAGACACAGTTTGCTACTTCTGCCGGTGGATCAGTGCTTGACAGGTTAGACTAATTATAATACATAAATATATATGCATTATATGAACTACTTACATACTAACTACTTACTACTTACATAAAATATATTATATATACTCATTATATGTTTTGATGACTTGACAGTACGAGTGCGAGATCAAGATATTTCCGAAGAGATTATTGGTGAAGACATATCGTTTCAAGCAGCTTCAAAAGAAAATGAATGTGTCCAAATGTTGTTTAAAACCAACGTTGTTCCCAAAGACTACGAGACTAGAAGACGAAGTTGTTAATAAGGCTACGCCTCCAGGTAGGTAACGATATACTTATTATTTTCTGTGTATAAGTATTATGATTTTGGCAAATTGTTTTAATTTGTTTTAGACATGAGACGGCAACCAGACATTTGTAAAGTGATTAACGATGACGCGAGAATCGCGAGGAAAGAAACAATCCCGCGACTCGAATTATGCGCAGCAGGTTTATTAGCTCGACTCGTAGTGAAAGTTAAAAACGAGATTAAATTACCCTTAGTAACAAGTAATTTATGGTCTGATTCAACCATTGTTATAGCGTGGATTAATACACCACCAAGTAAACTGAAATGTTATGTTAGCAATCGAGTAAAAGAAATACAGTCTTTAACAAATATAAGTGATTGGCAGTGGGTTAGTACGCACGATAATCCCGCCGATTTAATAACCCGTGGGTTGCACGCGGCCGAGTTGGCCCGGTGCACCAGCTCGTGGGACGGGCCCCTCGTGGCTCCGAAGACCACGCGCGGAGTGGCCCAACACTGAGAAACCACGAATAGTGGGCTCAGATATAGAGACCGAAACGAAAGTTCTTTGTAGTTCGATAGTAGAACAGACTAATTATTTTATGCGAGATTTATTCAGTAAATACTCGAATTATACGAAACTTAACCGAGTTTTTGCGACAATCTTAAGATTTTGTAATAACTTAAGACCTACGAATAGTAAACTGACGGGCCCACTTTCGGTGTCCGAATTAAAAAATTCAATGAATAAATTAATACAAGGCGCACAAGTAGAATCATTCCCGAACGAGTATAAGTTATTGCAAAGAAATCGATATTATTAGATTTAAATCCAATTTATGAAAACGGATTAATGCGAGTAGGTAATTCAACGTATATGTACGACAAAAAATATCCAGCGATCCTACATCACAAACACATACTCACCACACTAATACTACGAAACGAACATGAACGCTTGCTGCATGCCGGGCCACAGCTGTTACTCTCATCAGTGCGCGAACGAGTTTGGCCTACACAAGATGGCAGCGATGTTTCCATTATTGCCTGAGACTTATATCTCCGTTGCATGGCGTCAAATATTGGATAATGCACCAAATAGTCAAGAAATGACTCGTTTTCGGCGCTACTTTGAGAAACAATGGTTTCCAAAGTTGTCGGCCTCCATTATAAGCTGTGCGGGTTAAAGGCATCGGACCACAAATGCCTTAGAAGGGTAGCATAGACGCATAAATGGACGAATGGGAAAAGCCACAGTTTGTATGATTTTATATTCAAACTTAAAAAAGAAGCCAAATTCTGTAATCAACGAATCGCAGATTCATTATTTAAAAAACTGCGTAGTAAAAGAAGATTAAGAGATATTACTTTTGATAACAAATATGAAAAATATTAAACCAATTAGAAAATAATGTATTGGACTTACCAAATACAAAAAAAAACATTTTCTTGAGACTGTCATTGTTTAAGAACTAAATTATTTATGTTTATTTGTAGTTATGAGTACGACTGTTATTTATATTACGCTGAGGTACGTTGAGAGTACCTATATATTTTTGTATCTGATTTGAACAATTATACAATCATTAATATTACATTTTCAGTACAAACTTTTGATTTCAATAACAAATAAAGATTATATAGCGATATTTCTGATGTTCTTTTATTCACCACTCCTACACTTTATTATTTATGAGAAGCTGTCATTTCGAGAAGTTGTCATTACAAGAAGTTGGCATTTTAAGAAGTTGGCATTTCGAGAAGTTGGCATTTTGCGAAGTTGGCATTCTGAGCTGAAACGCTCGAGGATCGCAAGGTTCCGCATACTCCTGATATAAAACTGCGTCATTTGAAACATTGCACGAGCATTGTGGATGTTTGTTGCGAATACGACGAGTACAACAAACAAATTCTGTTGTTCTTGAATCCAGATGACGATGAAGGCTTAGGTAAAATAAAAACGAGGACTCTTACAGTCAATGCATGGCTTAAATAAATTTTAAAATGAAAGGGTGCAAAGCAAATTTACAGACTGCTGAGCTGGAAAAATCTAATGACAATGACTTCAAAATAAAAAACCTGAATGAATTAATAAGCAAAATTTAATTGTAATAAAATCATATAACTTAACATAACTTTTCATAGTCGCTTAAATGTTATAAAATGAAAACTTGTCATGCCGGGTGTAAGCTGCATGCATCACTTTTATTATTGCTAACCACGCGGTCGCCGGTCATCGATAACACAGTCCGAGCCCACCTGCGGTGATCTATGTACGCGCTAATAAATAAGTACCTACCTGTATTCGGTTCGCTATTTAGATAGTTCTTGTTTAAGTTAAGTGCTGTAACAGTGGACAATAAACTGTTTTGTTATAATTTCGGACTAGTTGTTGAACTCAAATCATCGATAGCTACATTGGCGACCCCGAGAACGAACACGATGTCGGATTCGGAAGCATCCAGATTTGGAGATGCTACGGCACCTCCCGCGGCGGAGGTCTTTAATTGACGGGTACCCAGGACAGGAGTGCCGATCGGAGCACAAAATCTGCCGAGCGATTCAGACGATATCGTAATTCTTCATGTGAAATTATTTTTGAATCCTCCACGATTATAAAAGTGCCCCAGGAGAAGATGTTGTCGAATGATCACACAAATACAAAAATATTTTTTTTTTAATATTGTTACAGAAAATCATCAGATTCGACCGCGAACGGTATCGCAGTCGCCATCTTCCTTAACGGCAACGTCGGCAACATCAAACCCGGCCCCACCGCCATCTGATGGAAGGTATTATTATTATTATACGACGATATCTCGTCTTTAATTGAAATTATTTCTGAATCCTCCACGATTATAAAAGTGCCACAGGAGAAGATTTTGTCGAATGATCGAAACAAAGAACGTCTCATTCAACATCTCTGCACTGCCCTATTCCTCGAAGGAATTGAAACGAAGGCAGCGACGGAAGATGCAGACCGCGATATCATTCTAATGGCGTTAGTTAAAACCAAGAGCTACGCTTAGTGATAGTGGGAGTGGACGTAGACCTGCTTGTTGTCCTCTGTAAGTTGGGTTCTAACATACAGAACTTGCGCTTTCAGAAACATGGACATAAGAGAAATGAGGCCGGGTGCATTCAGTATCGCCCTTTTTTGGCAAGGAAAACAGAAATTGTGGGGTCAATTTCAAAAGAGGCAAGACCAATTAGACGTGGCTACCATCTTCGTTCAAACAGATGCAACGCATGCGAATATTTACCAATACGTTTTACGAACGAACTATGGAGTTGAAAATTTTGAAATGGCCGTAGAAGATTCTCATATGAATGACATGGAGCGAACAGAATTGACAAATTTTAATAGCGCGCGACTATTTTGACGCCGCAGCCTTCTGAGTAACAAGTACTCTGTATTGAGTTATTTATTTAAAATAGTAAAACATAGTTTTTGTGTGTAAGTGTCAAATTTTTGTCGAACCTTTCTACAGTGAATAATTAAATATTACAACTCTAACATTCATACGGACTCGATATAAGTTTAGTGTCATTCGGAAATAACATACCTGTACATAAGTTAATAAAAATAAATATCGTTATTTCATAGTTACCGGCAAAGGCAACTGCTGATTCGTTGGCTTTTGTAACTAAACCGGTTGTTGAGGATAAACAGATTTACACTCAGTTGCAGAAAGGCTCATTAGAGTTAATCCTCCATTAAATATCATGCTAGCTTTTACTACGTCAACAAGACAAAAAGTGACAGCAAGAGATTTAATGGAGGATTAACTTTAATGAGCGTTTCTGCAACTTAGAGACAGACGCTTATTTTTGCGCCGTTAAATTGACTCCAATCGGCTCGTTGGTTAAGCCGTCACCTTCCGAAGACCAGTGAGGAGCGTTCTGGTCTGACCCGCTCGAAGAGAAAAATAAGATTTGTTTTTTGGTATTATTTTTCTATTTTCTTTTATTCTCCTTGATAAAAGACATTAATAATGGATAATCAACCAATTAGTTATGTCACCGTTCGAAGTAAATTCTTTTTATCATGTTCTTCAGATGAGTTGGACCAAACGGATGGTAATTCTATGGAAATCTTTCATCAATCACAACGGATAATGTGAAGAATTTGATGAACAAAAGGAAGAGATAGAAATATTAAAAATACGGTTACTTTCTGCCGAAAACGAGATAGAAATCCGGTGTTCTGAAAATTACATGCTTAAAAAGTATCTAGCGCAGTGTGAGAGTAAAATTAAACGGTACAAAGAGATTGGCATAGAATAGATGATCTTCACTTCCAATGATGTTCAACATCACACTCTTCGAATTTAATGTCTTTATCCGACGGCCGATTCATTGAAGTGTCATATCCATATATATAGAAAACTATAGTTTACCTGCGCCTTCGTCCGCACAAATTGTATACCAGATTTTAAGTCAGATCATAAGCTATCAAACAAAAAAGTTTCATAAAATCGGTTCAGTAGTTTTCGCGTGATGCTCGATCAAAGAAACTTATTTTTTTTAATTTACAGTTTTATAATAGTACGAGCGTTAACCCGCGACTTCGTCCGCACAAATTATATACCAGATTTTAAGTCAGATCATAAGCTATCAAACAAAAAAAGTTTCATCAAAATCGGTTCAGTAGTTTTTGCGTGATACTCGTTCAAACAAACAAACACCCAAACAAACAGACAGACAAAAAATCCAAAAATTGGTGAAATGGAATCAGGGACACCTAAAAACCATATCGTAACTTTTTTTTGTTAATATCTTCAATGTACAGACAAACTTCCTGTTACAGTTTTATAATAGTATAGATAGATAAATAATTCCCTTAACCCTCGGTTATAAGGAAGAGTTGATTTTTTGCCCCAATCTGCCCTTGTTGAACAAAGTGTACGACTAAAAAAAGTATTTTGAAGTTAGTTCCAGATCTAGAGGCGATATGCTAACTTCAAAAGAAATCGATTGATGTATAGGAAATGCATGGCAACTATATTGGAGTCTATAAGAGATTATGAAGAACAGAGAAAATGAGTATGACCATCAAACGGAATCTTTTTGACACTTGCCTGTACTTACATTTTTTCCTTAGCCTATTTCAGCCCACTGCTGGGCAAAGGCATCCCCTTTTATCCTCCATGCATCCCTGTCCAGAGCCTGTTTCATTCACTCTTTGTCGAAGGCATCCAGGTCGTCTCTCCATCTCTTTCGGGGTCGACGATTTTGGCCCATCTTTACGGGTGCAATCGACAGACATGCCCGGCCAAATTACATTTCAACTTGGCGGTTTTTTCACTAACATCGGATATATGTGTGTTTTTTTGCGTATTGTGGTGTTCCTAATGCAATCTGTCCGCTTGATCCCCAATATGCTACGCTCCATCACCCTCTGGCAAACCTTGAGTTTAGACCTCTGTAATTCTGTTAAAGACCATATTTGCGCACCGTAGGTGAGGATAGGCAGGATACACATGTCGACGAGTCTCGAGTTTAAGTGATAAAGGAAGGTCACCCTTCATTTCATACGGCTGACAAACCTAGGCACTTACTAAAGCTCACAATATCAAGCTAGAAACATGACAAAACGCTATGGAAAGAAGCATCACGGGAAAAAGATTGTCAGACAAAATAAGAACCACAATCCTAAAGAAGCATACAAGAACAAAGCATGTTACCTATCAAAAAGCTTAAATGGAGGTGGACAGGACATAAAGTCAGAGGGAGAGAAAATGGTCAAAAACAATAATGCACTGGCAAGGTATGATAATAGGAAACAAGGCAGGCCGGGTCAGAAGATGGGTTGACGACCATAAAGGCTGAGCGGGTTCTACATGGACTAGGACAGCTACAAAGAACGGGAGATGGTTAGAGGAGGCCTTTTCCAATAAAGGCACATAGAACAAGGCTTTAGTGGCAAGATAGTTAATATTATTTCTATTAAACTTAGACATTGGCATTGTAATACGTACATAATACGTACTACGCGATTTTCCCAATTTGTAAACTGTGTTGTAAAATATTAAACAAAATATCTGCTCTTTCTCACTATCAACCTTCGCCAGAAATTTGAAACCTAGAGTCAACGTTAATGCCCAAGTAGCACAAGTACCATTATAAGATACCACTTTCGGTGTACACGGAAACTAAGAGCTGTATATGACGGTGTTACAACGGGGTTTGAAAGCGCTGTCAATACTGATATAACGCTTATTTGGGCACAAATTATTCAGCCTTTGGTTCTAATTTAGTTCACATTTCTACTTAAAAGCATTATAGTATACACTACATACACACATACACTACACATATACATTATACACTATATTGGAATTATTATGGTTCACAAGGCTGTTTATCAGCTGCTTAACAGAATACGAGTGTCCTGTTATAAAGACTTAGCGGTAGGATTGGGTGACTTGTCGTTTTAACGCTTTAGGTTCTACATTATTCTTCAATCATCGTCTGATGATCTCACATATCTGTGTGCACACATCTCCGCTGTAAAAACTTTAATCTTATTTAAGTGAGAGTTACATCAAAAGTGATCTTTTATAATGCCACTTGTACTTCTTGGTGTTATTCTAATGTAAACACCTACCTGCTCCCATTTCTGGAAAAGCGTAGCTGGCAGAGGCGCGGAGCCAGCGCACATGAGCCGCATGCGCTGCGCGAGGGTCGATTTCACGTACTGCGCAGTGCGGGAGTCCCCAAATAACGTCTCATGGTCGGCGGCGAGTCGCGCGTACATGGCCGGCACGCCGTGGAACACCGTCACCTTCGTCTCGTCACGCTCGCCCATGCCGAGCAGGCGGGCCCAGACTGTATGCGACGCGAATTGTGGCAACATTCGCAGTCTGAGAGAACAAAAGTTACAAGAGTTACCACAGGCTGCTCACATAGACCTAACATAACATGACTAGAATCTAAACTATTATAAAACTGTAACAGGAAGTTTGTCTGTAAAAAAGTTATGATATGGTTTTTAGATATCCTTGATTCCATATCACCAATTTTTGGATTTTTTGTCTGTTTGTTTGTTTAAACGAGCATCACGCAAAAACTGCTGAACCGATTTTGATGAAACTTTTTTTGTTTTATAGCTTATTATCTGACTTAAAATCTGGTATATAATTTGTGCGGACAAAGTCGCGGGTTAAAGCTCGTAGTATTATATTATCTGTGGTAATAGTAAAGTACACCACGTGGTATTTGGTATTTTTATGGAGCAACCCAGTAACTGTATAGGTATTGTGCTGCATAGACATAAGCATTATATTGTAGGCCAACTGTGTCGCAATACGTCACGTGCATACGAACTGATGTAAGAAAGAAGGTTTTACAATAAGATTCATTCACTATCTAACGCTGTTTCAATAACCATCCCTTATCACTGTGTTTGCCACAATTGGTGACCCCGACGTGATTTTGAATATCGTACTGCGTACCTAGCGAGTGTACAAATTTTAATCGGCCTCCCACCAGCGGGTCTCACCGATTAAAGTTTTCAAGAGACGCAAAGCCTAGGTTACGCATAATATACATCATGAACGGTACGAATGGAGCCGAAGGCAGCGCAAGCACGCCACCTGTAGTGAACACCGAACTAGCAGCCATCACCGTCTCTACCAAAATTCCAGATTTTTGGTCAGAGATGCCAAGATTATGGTTTGCTCAATTCGACACCATCATGGCGCCACAGAAGCACGGCGAGGAATCAAATTTAACCTAGTTTTAGTAATCTCTAAACTAGGTCGCGACGCTATTCAACAAGTTAGCGACATTGTACTCAATACTCCCAAGGAAAAAAGGTACGAAATACTTAAAGAAAGACTCCTAGCAGTGTACGAAGAAACCGCAGAGCGTCAATTTCAAAAATTGGTCAGCGAAATGGACCTCGGTGACCAGAAGCCATCACAGCTGCTACGGCGGATGAAAGAAATGGCGGGAATATCAGACGCAACCCTTCGTAATTTATGGACTCCTAGACTTCCAGTTCACGTCCGCGCCGTACTGACAGTAAGCCAAGACCAGGCCCTTGAAAATCTTGCCGCTATTGCTGACAAGATCGTAGAGACCATGCGTGTCGGAGAGCTAGCAGAGGTATCGACACAGCAACCGACAACTCCAGTCATGACAGAGCTACTGCTACAGATTAACAAATTATCGCTAGAAGTAGCGGCTCTGCGAGGTCAGGTGAACAACCAACGAACCAACGGCGAACGACGCTACAGCTACCGCGACAGATCGAGATCCAGATCCGCACCACAAGACCGCCAATCACACCAGATAACCCCAACTGGCTTTGTAGATATCATCTTAAGTTCAGAAACAGGGCAATGAACTGCGAACAACCATGCAACTGGAAGAAAAATAATCAGCCGGAAAACTAGAGCCAGCGCTGCACGGGGCGGACGTCAGCGCTATCCTCCCATCAGGCGGGTGCCTATGCGTGACCGACCGAAAAAGTGGGTTTCGCTTCTTGGTTGACACTGGCGCCAATATTTCAGCTATACCAAAACAAAGCATAAAATCGACACCCGACAATAGATACAAATTATTTGCCGCCAACGGCACTGAAATTAAAACTGTTATATATTGAAGGTATATCGATAATTGTGTCGTGGTTTGTAAATGTCAGTGCTTGCGTCGCAGTCTCGAAATATACGGATTAGAAGTAACACATCTTTTATTTAACAGTGGCGACGAGGATGGGATGGCGTGGCGTTAGTGGCGTAAGAGGTAAATTTTGGGTTAAGAACAAAATAGTGCGGTTAAAATGGTTGTTGGACAGATTCACGAGTTCGACGTCAAAAATGGGAACTGGTCAGCGTATTGTGAGCGGGTTGAAATGTATTTTCTCGCGAACAAGATCGACGAAGCGGTAAAATTAGCAACGTTGGTATCGGTAATGGGTGATGAAGCTTATGATCTTTTATCTACACTAGCAAGCCCAAAAAAACCTTCCGACAAGACCTACAAAGAGGTAGTTGAGTTGATGCAGAAGCATTTACAGCCGCTGCCATCTATTCTAGCTGAACGATACAGATTTCGTAAGCGACGCCAACAAGATGGCGACTCAATCTCAGATTATGTGGCGGAATTAAAAAAATTATCGCGGTATTGTGAATTTGAACAAGTGCTAGAGGATAATTTACGCGACCAATTAGTGTGTGGTATAAAAAGTGAAAACACACGGCAACGATTATTCGCGGAAAACAAAATTAGCTACAATAAAGCGGTGAGTCTAGCAACGACGCTTGAGGCAGCGGAGCGGGATTCTAGCGCGGTAAGCGGTGACGTTACAAAAACCTTGACTAATAACGTTCATCAGATGCATATCTCAAAGTGCATGGCTTGCGGCGACAACAGACACCGAACTACCGATTGCAGATATAATACATTTGAGTGCAGTTTCTGTCAACAAATAGGCCACCTAAGGAGAATGTGTCCAACAAAAAGTAATAGTGTTACGGGTTTATAACCCGTAACACTATTACTTTGTTTGTTTATAACAAACGAGACGGTTCGAACCACCGGCGGGAGTAGCCGGCGGCGGAGGTGGATCACGCGGAAGGCGCGTGAACGGCGGGAGCAGCCGGGGCATGGGACGCGGGGGGCGCTGGAGAGGCGCGCGCGCCGGGACCTACTGGCTGCAGGGGCCATCTACATCAGCTGACGACCGGAGCGGGTCGCCGCCGCATGACGATCATGGCGGGCAAGGGTCGACGGACGACGACGAAGCCGAAGAACCTATATATCAGATGTCTTTAGCTAAGTACAAACCGGTGTGTATATCTATTCTAGTAAATAATAGATCATTAGAGATGGAGGTCGATACCGGGTCGGCATTGTCCTGTATTAGTAGAAGTACTTATCAAAAACGATTCAGTGATCTGGTTTTAAACCAATGTCGACTTAAATTAACATTTTATGATGGCACTGTAGTGCGACCATTGGGTTATTTAGAAGTGGAGGTTGAGTACGAACGTAATAAAAGGACCCTAGATTTGTATGTCATAGATAACGGTACTACCACTCTGCTAGGGAGGCAATGGTTATCTGAGCTTAACATACAGGTGCCAAAAATGTCTGTTCATAACATAAGTAATGGGAAGCTAAATGGAAATAAAATGTTGAATGAAATTATTTGCAGGCATGAATCGTTGTTTGATGACACTGGGCCGGTATACGGGCGGGCAAGTAAAGCTGTATGTGCGAGCGGGCGCAGAGCCGGTGTTCCGCCGCGCGCGGCCCATGCCGTATGCGCTGCGAGCGCGAGTGGACGCCGAGCTGGACGCGATGCTGCGCGCCGGCGTCGTCGAGCCCGTGGAGCGCTCCGACTGGGCCCCCCCTCTGGTGATCGCGACCAAAGCCGACGGTGGTATACGTATTTGCGCGGACTATAAGGTAACCCTTAATCGTGTTTTGTTAGTCGATAGATACCCGGTTCCAAAAAATGATGACTTGTTTAGTGACCTCGGAGGAAATGAATATTTCACGAAACTTGACCTTTCACAAGCGTATAACCAACTGGAACTCGACGAGGAGTCCAGAGCTTACACCGTGATAAACACACACCGTGGTTTATTTAAATACAAACGTTTAGTGTACGGTCTGGCCTCCAGTCCGGGCATATTTCAAAAATTTATGGTGGGCCTTCTAAAAGATATACCGGACGTGATAGTTTTCTTTGACGATATTTTAATAAAAAATAAAGATTTAGATAGCCACTTAAAAACTATTGAACGGGTATTCGAAGTATTGGAAAGTAGTGGCCTAAGAATTAAACAAAAGAAATGTACGTTCATGGCGAAACAGGTAGAATATTTAGGTTTTATAATAGACAGAGACGGGGTAAGAGTGAACGCGGAAAAGATTAAATCCATCGTAGAGATGCCGCACCCGACGAATACGACCGAACTAAAATCGTTCCTAGGTATGACAAATTTCTATGGTAAATTTATTAAAAATTTATCGTCGTATCTAACGCCGTTGTACGAACTACTTAAAAAGGGCAGGCATTACCAGTGGTGTAAGAGTCAAAACGATGCGTTTCTTCAGGTGAAAAAGTTACTTTGTAGTGCCGCGGTACTGGCGCACTACGACATGCGCCAGCACACGGTGGTGACGTGCTTGGCATCAGCGCGCGGACTGGGCGCCGTGCTGGCGCAGCGCGGGCCGGACGGCCGCGAGCGCGTCGTCGCATACGCGTCGCGCACCCTGTCGCCGGCTGAGATGCATTACAGCCAGGTTCATAAAGAAGCATTAGCTATTATTTTCGCAATAGACAAGTTTCATCAATATCTGTATGGGAGAAGGTTCACTCTCCGTACGGACCACAAGCCGTTGGTGAGTATTTTCGGCCCGAATGCGGAAATACCTACCACAGCGGCTAGTCGCCTTCAGCGGTGGGCGATAAAACTGTCGGCGTACAACTTTGACATAGAATACGTAAAAACAAATGACAATACGGCGGATGTCCTTTCTCGTTTAATTAAAACGCACAAGGAGGAATCTATCGCAGCGGAAGTCGAGCTACCGGAACAAACATACCTACATTTTGCTGCCGAGGCGTTATTGATGGATTATAAGGTACTTAAAAGGGAAACTAGGTCCGACCCGATATTGAGCCGAGTGCTCAGTTATATAGAGGACGGATGGCCATCGGACGTTGAGATTAAGGAGTTAAAACCTTATTTCAATCGTAGAAAAGATCTATACTCAGAGTTAGGATGTATCTTATGGGGACATAGGGTAGTCATACCAGCCGCATGCAGAGACAGGGTTCTGAGCGAATTGCATGATTCCCACATGGGTATAGTAAAGACGAAAGCTCTAGCGAGGAGCTACGTCTGGTGGCCTGGCGTGGACGAATCGCTGGAAGCGGCGTGCCGCGTCTGCGAGGTGTGCGCCGCCGTGGCTGACGCGCCCGACGCGCATGCGCCGCGGGCTTGGCCGTGGCCTGACCGTCCGTGGGCGCGCTTGAACCTCGATTTCCTAAGCCCTTCGGCAGGCGATACCTACCTCATCGTAGTGGATGCGTGCTCCAAATGGATCGAGGCGATTAAAATGAAAGGTACCACTGCCCCAGCGGTAATAAAGGTTCTAAGGGATTTGTGGTCAAGGTTCGGTATACCGCGTCAGATAGTCAGCGATAACGGGCCTCCTTTTTCGAGTACAGAGTTCGAAACGTTTCTGAGTAATAATGGGGTGCAGCACGTTTTTTCAGCGCCATATCACCCGGCGTCGAATGGGGCGGCAGAGAGCGCGGTAAAAATTTGTAAGCGTACCATTAAAAAGGCGTTAAAGCAAAAAGTTGACATCGACACGGCGTTAAATAGGTTCCTATTAGCGTACAGAAATACGGAGCACCACACGACCGGTGAGAGTCCAGCAAAAATTCTACAGGGTCGGAGTTTGCGGATGCGCTTAGATATGCTAAAGCCGGACCGGTCGGCCCGAGTGAGCTCGCAGCAGGCGCTCACCGGCAGGTGCAGCCGGGGGACGCCGTGTGGTACCGCGACTACCGTGGCCAGGATAAGTGGCTCGCGGGGAACGTTACTGAAAGGTTAGGTAGCACCGATTATAACGTTAGGTCAGAATTTGGAACCGAGGTACATAGACATATTGATCAACTCAGAAATAGAATTCCCATCGTAACCGCAACCGTACGTAGACCACCGGTAGGCGAAACCGTTCGAAGGCGTAGTTCATTTCCGTTGCCGTTAGAGGAGGAGGCAGGTCCGGTGGAGTCGGTCCGCGGGGCCGAGGCGCCGGCGACAGCCTCGTCGTCGCCCGTGCCCGGTGTGTCAGAAAACGGAGTAAATACCTCACCAAGTTCAGGTCAAACGAGAAGTCGTAGGCCACCTGTTCGGTTTGGGTTTGATGAATATGAGTAACTTTGCTTGCTAAAATTCATGGAAATTTGTTAAAATAGTCGTATCTAAATGCGGTCATTTTAGTGTTAAGTAAACAAGATGTACCTACTTTATTGCATAGCATTAATGTAAACATTAATGTATAATGTACTCATAAAGTAAAGCTGTATTTATTATAACATAATATTGTATTCTATTCTTCTACTTGGTAACGTAACGTTTCCTGTTACATTTAACCATTACTTATTATTGTGAGAATACATAATGTTGTTAATAGTTGCTGTAGTCTTAAGCGCGTGAGAAAATTGTATAATTGTAGTCCTAGCTAAGAGGGTTAGTTAATAAGGGTGGAGGTGTTATATATTGAAGGTATATCGATAATTGTGTCGTGGTTTGTAAATGTCAGTGCTTGCGTCGCAGTCTCGAAATATACGGATTAGAAGTAACACATCTTTTATTTAACAAAAACATATGGCGAAAAAACGCTGACACTTTACCTGAATCTGAGACGGCCCTACCGATGGACTTTTATCGTAGCGGATATCAAACAGCCGATATTGGGAGCAGATTTTCTCGCTATTCATAACATGTTGGTAGATTTACGCCACAGAAGATTAATTGATGGCGTCACAGGACTCTTATCTCCATGCCGCATCACAAACTCAGGCATCCCAACGATTAGAACACTAAATATGCTTGGTCCGTACGCCAACATTCTGGAACAGTATCCTAATATTACCAAGCCGATGAATATAAATAATAAACCAGCGCACAATGTTATCCATCACATCATAACTGAAGGACATCCGGTACACTCGAAAAGTCGCCCGTTGCCTGCGGATAAGTACAACAAAGTCAAGCATGAAATCGAACACATGTTGGAGACAGGCATGTGCAGACCATCAAAAAGCCCATGGTCTAGTCCGCTGCATGTAGTGAAAAAGAAAAACGGTGATTTAAGACTATGTGGTGACTACAGGAAGCTTAACGCCATAACAAAACCGGACAGATATCCTATACCACGGCTACTCGATTTTACTTATCTACTACCCAGCACTACAATTTATTCCCGAATCGACCTACAAAGAGCATACAATCAGATTCCAGTCCAAGAGGTGGAAAAGACAGCTGTGATAACACCATTCGGACTATTCGAGTTTCCCAGGATGCCGTTTGGCCTAAGAAACGCGGGACAAACATTCGTCAGATTCTTGGACTCAGTCTTATTCGGCCTAGATTTTATATTCAAGTACATAGACGACATCTTAATAGCTTCAAAAACAGAAGAAGAGCACAAGGAGCATCTCAATGAAGTTTTTAAAAGGCTGAATGAAAACGGGATCGCTATCAACCTAGGTAAATGCGAGTTTGGCAAGAATGAAATCGAATTCCTCGGATACAAGATTACAACACAAGGCATAATCCCGTTACCGGAAAAAGTCGCTGCAATAACGGACTACCCCAAACCTGAAACAGTACAGGAATTAAGACGATTCCTGGGTATGACAAACTTTTATCGAAACAACATTCCGAACGCAGCAAAACATCAAGCTCGCCTGAATAAATACCTAACTACTACAAAGAAAAATGACAAAACAAAAATAAATTGGACCAATGACGCAATAGATGCCTCTATTACATTTCAATCAATGTAAGGAAAGTTTAAAAACCGCCATTGCATTGATCACCGTCACCACACGCGCCGCTCGCGTTAATGACAGATGCATCTGCTACCTGCGTCGGAGCCGCACTTCAACAGTATGAAAACGGAGCCTGGAAACCACTCGCTTTCTTTTCTAAGTCTCTAAGCGATACACAACAAAATTATAGTACATATGATCGTGAATTACTAACGATATATATGTCAGTAGCACATTTCCAGCCACACATCGAGGGCAGAGAACTAATTGTTTACACAGATCATAAACCACTGTGCTACGCATTTACACCGAGAGAGCACGTCACGAGCGAAAGGGGTTCCCCAAGGCGAATACGACACCTCGAGTACATAGCGCAATTTACTACGGACATACGACACTTGGCCGGTAACGAGAATCCCGTGGCAGACGCCTTGTCTCGCATTTCACAAATAGATTGTCCGTCACCTATGGACTGGAACGAATTTGCAAGGCAGCAGAAAAACGATCCCGAACTCGTACAGCTGTTAACAAAAGAAAACCTAAAGTGGAAAAAAGTTGACCTAGATAAGGAACAGGGGTGTTAGGGAGCTCCGTAACCGTAACCGAAACTATCGGATATCCGATATAAAAAATCATCCGTAACCGTAACCGAATCCGAAATGAAAGTTTCGGATAGTATCGGATAGGGGCGGAGCCTAATTGAGACACGTTATGACAAGTTGTTTTGATCGGCCGGCCGCTGCCAGTGCCGACACACAAGCTGCGCGCATTGTTTGTTTTTTTTCTTCTTTGACAAAGTGTTGGTTGTGTTACGGAATCGATTGAATTTGTATAAAATGCGTCCTAAGTCGAGTGCAGTTTGGTCGTTTTTTAATGAAATGACCGATTCCGCAAAATGTAAACAGTGTGGTAAAAGCTTTTCAAGGAAAGGAGGTGGGACTACGTCGCTAAAACTTCACCTTAAATCACAATTACATAGTGATAAGTACGAAGAACTTTTGCTACTGGAAAAAGGTAACCAACAAAATAACCTAAAAACAGCCAAGCAGCTGACACCTTTACAAGAGTGTAAAAAACAGTTGACACTCAAAGATTCGTTAAAAAACAAAGGTGCCTGGGATGAAACTAATACCAAACAAAAAGAAATTGATAAATTAGTGGCTGAAATGATAGCGTTACAAAACTTGCCATTTAATTTTGTAGAAGGTGTGGGATTTCAAAGATTAGTGCAGGCAGCCTTACCACGTTATAATCTTAGAGGTCGGCAGTACTTTACTAATTTACTGTGCAATGATATCTACAACAAAATGAAGTTAAAGATTCTGGACTTATTGAAACAATTTGAGAAGTTATCATTTACTACAGATGTGTGGTCCGAGCCCAGCGCAAATGTCTCGTTACTTAGTCTTACTGCTCATGGCATCACGAATAATTATGAAAGAGTTTCTATAATACTCAAGTGTGAACAATTAGAGGGTCGGCACACAGGTGAAATTATAGCGAATAATTTAAACAATATTTTGCAAGATTGGGGCTTAAGCAATGAATCAGTTCATTGTATTTTACGCGACAAAGGATCGAATATGATAAAAGCTATGAGAACGGCCAATTTCCCTGATGCAAACTGTACTATTCATCAACTTCAATTATGTGTTAGGTCAGCAATGGAAACCGAAGAATTTATCTCGCCAGTGATTACAAAGTGCAAAAAAATTGCTACTCACTTCCATCACTCACTAATTGCTCAAAATGAATTAAAACAAATTCAAACAGAAAGACTGAACCAAACAGAGTTATGTATCGTTCAGGATTGTTCTACAAGGTAAGATATTTCTATTTTAAACTAAAATAATTTTATATAAATGCTTTTTTTTTCTTCTGTACGTTGTTTAATTTCACATATGTTTTATTTATTCACAGATGGAATTCGACATATTATATGATGGATAGAATATTGAAATTAAAAGACTCCTTGATACTGTATTCGGGCGCGCATACTATACCGATTCCTACTGCTGATGAATGGCTCGACTTGGAAAAGTGTATTGCAATATTAAAGCCATTCGAAGAAATTACACAGGAGTTAAGTAGTGCAACTGCGACAATAGCTTCAGTGATTCCTTTAGTCTATACTCTTAAAAACACATTAGAAACAGAAAAGACTAAACAAGACACATCAGAAAACTTTAAATTAATGATTACAAATATGGTCCATAATATCAGCGTCAGATTTCAGGACATTGAGAATAATAAAATATATACAATAGCTACTTATCTAGATCCACGCTACAAGCTCAAGTTTTTCACTGAAATGACTAAGGAACAAGTACAGACAGAGATTCTAGGAATCCTTGGGTGTTCAAGAACTTCTCATGATGAAGGTCCTTCTTCACCAAAGAGATCACGGACTCAGCTGCCATCAACAAGTTCATACATTCAATCTTGTCTAGCTGTAATATTAAGCGCAAGTGACGAAGAAGAGCACGTAGGTGGTGATGAGGATGATACAGTACCCAATCAATTAATTGTCAAAAAAGCATTGCTAAATGAATACAATAGAGAGAAAAGGTTGACACTCAGTGAAAATCCACTTTTATGGTGGAAAATGCATACGAAGTACAACAGTTTAAGTGCTTTAGTCAGACAGTACCTCTCTCCGCCGCCTGGCAGTGTACCGAGTGAACAGCTTTTCAGTGCTGCTGGGTTAATTTATGATCCTTTAAGAAATAGACTTTCTGGTGATAAGGCTGCGAAATTACTTTTTGTCAAGTATAATTTACCTTTGATAAAATTTGATTATTGAAAATGTTTAATGTTATTATAAATTAATGTAAGACAATGTATGATTAAGTTCAGAATAAAAAAGGAAGATATTATGATTGTTATGTTTGCACAAATTATAAAAAAGGAAGCTATGATTGTTATGTTCGACTTAAATTATAGTTATAGTAAACTTAATTTAATTCCAATTTCAATATTTTCTTTTAATACGAAATTACTGATTCAGTATAAGTAATAATTTTGTTATTACATTTTCATTTTAGGTGTTTTTGATCTAAAACATCTAAAATTTAGATAATACTCAATATAATATAATTATTTATATTTTTATTTTAAATAGCTGTAATAATTACTTACAGACTGATTGTAATTCCTGCCAAAAACGAAATAAAACTACTTTATTACCTATTAGTATTTTACTTTTAAAATTCCTTAAAAATATAATATCCGTAACCGAAACTAACGGATAATCCGAAATAATTTATTATCCGTATCCGTAACCGTATCCGGTATAATAATCATTCCTATATCCGTATCCAATCCGTAACCGAAATTTCATATCCATAACATCCCTGATAAGGAACATATCCTTCACACTGAAACCTCAACGGGAAACGCAAGACCATATGTGCCGATTGGACTTCGTAAACAAGTTTTCGACACTATGCACTGCGTGACTCATCCCGGCATTAGAACCACGAGGAATATGATAAACAAACACTTTTTCTGGTCGAATATGAACAAAAATATCGGCGAATGGGCTAAAGCTTGTATTCCCTGCCAAAAATCGAAAATAGTGCGTCATAACTCAGCTCCTATTGGAAGTTTTCCCGAGTCCTCAAGGTTTCTGAACGTCCACATGGACCTGGTGGGCCCCCTCAGGATCTCCGAAAACAACAGATACATCATCACCATATTCGATCGCGTGTCAAGATGGCCAGTAGCTGTACCAGTACCAGAAATAACCGCAGAGATTGTAGCCAAAGAATTCGTCAAAAATTGGATATCACGTTTCGGTTGTCCTTTAACAATAACAACCGATCAGGGAAGACAATTCGAGTCACAGCTATTTATTTCTCTCACTAAGATACTCGGAATCAAGAGAACTCGCTGTACAAGTTATCATCCCCAATCCAACGGGATGATAGAGCGCTGGCACAGAACGTTCAAGGCGGCACTTATGTCACGTGGTAACACGATTAACTGGTCATCAGAATTACCTATAACACTACTCGGGCTAAGATCAGCATTACGAGATGAAAGTGGCATTAGTCCCGCTCAGATGATATATGGAACGAATATAAGACTTCCCGGAGAGTTTTTCGAGCCTACAAAGCAAGATCATTCCCCGGAAAAATTCACAAGAGACCTGCAGCGCGCCATGCTAGAATTAAAACCCCAACAAACTCATCATCATACCAATCACAAGCCGTTCGTACATCCGGATATGAAAAGTTGCAAGAATGTGTTCGTCAGAGTGGATGCTGTGAAGAAACCACTCACACAACCATACGAAGGCCCATTCGAAGTTTTAGAGAAATCCGAAAAATTCTACAAAGTTAAACTCCAACATAGAACATCGATAATTTCAATAGATAGATTGAAACCTGCATTTACATTACAAGAAAACAAGTTGAACCTTTAGAAATTATAAAAAAGAACGAAGAACACAAAACTATCGTCAATCCAGATCAAATAACTAACAACTCAGCAAGAACACAGCATACGAATTCGACGCCAATAAGAACGCAATCGAGCCGACTCATACACGTCCGGTGTAACGATTCGCTTTTCCGTAGATTCAGCAACTTCGACACGACGAATTTACGACAACACAATTCATTTAGAATCAAAACCCTCACTCGAACTCACGAAAAGTTTTAAACCAAGTTAAAGTTTAACTAACAAACTGGCAATCTTCAACATGGGCGGATACTATTCAAAAGATGAAACCATCGTGGCGCAAACCTCTGCCAGCGAAGGCGGATCCAGTGTAAGCAGAACCGAAATAATGATGGGAACTGTCATCGCAGTCTTCATCCTGTTGCTGTTCATACTGTTCTACAAACGATGCTGCTCATCTCTCCGAAAGGCGATCATGAAGGAATTTGAACGAGGTCAACCACCAATCCTGCCGACGGTGGCCATGAGGTGCGCGCCGCAGACAGTGCAGCCAGCAGCGGCGGCAACCCAGGGGCAGGTCAACCCGGTGTTCATCTCGTGAACTCAAGCCAAATAAGGAAAAACGTACCAGTGATGAGTGTGTTTTTTAAATCAGTGCGATTAGATAATAAGTACATAATATAGTTAAAGCATTTGACTTGTATCATTTTATAAGAAAATAGTTTAGTAAGTACTTACCAACGTTAAATCGCATTCGACATATATTTTTTGTAAGGAATTTAATTATTAGCTTTCAAATGTTTTTATTAACTATAACGGTTGTTATTTTTATTATTGCACTTTACATAATACTAATTACGCACTTTATTTTTCAAAAAGGGAGGAATAATATAGGTATTGTGCTGCATAGACATAAGCATTATATTGTAGGCCAACTGTGTCGCAATACGTCACGTGCATACGAACTGATGTAAGAAAGAAGGTTTTACAATAAGATTCATTCACTATCTTACGCTGTTTCAATAACCATCCCTTATCACCGTGCTTCCCCTAGTCGCCACAACTGCACATTATTCGTTGCACGGTAAGGGTTGCGTTCTTGGAATAATCTACCTGCTTCCTCGTTGCGATACAATGCGGTTTATTGTCTTAATTTTTTTAACCAATTAGGAGAGTTAAAAAAAACAACGACATATTTTTTAAGGATTTAGCTGTGGATTACGGGATTAGTTAAGGTGGTTGCAGAGGGGTCAATTTTATACAAAACTTTGACGCACAATACGCGTAGAAGGTATTAATATAAGTAACTTTGTATATATGGAAAAATAGTTTAGAAAATCTAGATGCCGCGTCACAAATAACATTTGCAATTTATAAAATAATCTCGAAGAAATTTCATACACAATTTGAAAAGCTTTATATCTTCGTAATTATATTATATCTGAATTGAATCTGAAATTGCGAATCGGAATACCGTGTGTGTGCAAGTCTTAAAGAATAGTGTGTTTGAAATGTGACAAAAGACTATCAAAAGTAAAAAAAACTATTCATGTCTGGAGTGGGAGCTGAAAAAACACGAATCTTTCAGATGGATCCACTACCGCCATGGTAACAAACAAATTATACAAAAAAGTCAAAATTGGTGATCTGAACGATCTTTTGGCCGCTTTTCAGCGAGAAGCGAAATATTTTCGACGTCACATTTTTAACAACCAGTCGTAATTTCGGACATGCAAAGAGAATTTAAAAGCTAACGAAGCCGCTTTAATATGCGACTTTTCCGAGAATTATGCTGCTATATACTATGAACAAATCCAAAGTATGCACTTCACGGCCTCAAGCAATCAAATTACATTACACACTGGTGGAGTCATATATTCTCAAAAACTGTATGTACATACTCTAAACCTACTTCAATTTCGTTTTCTTCTCTTTCTCCCAGTAAAGACAAAGACCCGGGCGCTGATTGGGCGCATTTACAGCCGGTAATTGAATATTTTAAGAAACAAATTACCTGAAGTCACCCTGTATTACCTTAAAAATTGCTTTTGCCCGCCACTTCGTCTGCGTGCATTTAGGAAAACTAACACCTTGCACCCCCTACATCCTTTGTAGAATATTTATTGGTAATTTCATGTTTCATTTGGTTTAGGCTGTGCTGTCAGTCAGTTAGTCACGGAACAGTTTTATATGTAGATATTTATGTTTTATCTTTACATTTACCTGGCCCCAGCAGCCAAAGAAGCCAACATAGAGTTGACCTGTCCATGTATGTGGTGTAGCGGCAACGTGTGCAGAACCACATCGTTGCACGAGTACTGCCAGGCCGAGTGAAGGGATGCTATCTGTGTGCTCAGCATGCTGTGGGTCATTACTACGCCCTTTGGTTTACTCGTTGTGCCTGCAAACGTTTCCCTTTATTTAACATGAGGGCAATTAATGATGGATTTACTAATTAATGTCCGAGTTACAGAGATCTAGAGAGGTGCCAACCATCGCGCTGAGTACGAAACCTAGTGTCGCATCACCACCAGTACCACGCGATAAAAAGTATTTTGTTAGCTTGAATGTACTTATTATCCATTGCGGTATCAGAACTCAACGTTCAAATAATCTTTAGTACTGCGCAAGCATTGTAAACTATTTACACATAATATCTCGACTGGCTTTCAGCCTCATAATATATTGAATCCTTACTGTCGCGAGCAATGTGTTCCGTTTTTGCGCATATTGCTGCGACACTGGCTCCGCCCCCTTTTCACATCTCCTTTTAGTTTTTACGATCTGTGGTCCGAGTATTGCTTGGAGATGGGTCACATCGCTTTGATTGGTCACCTATAAAAGAAAACCAAAGAGCCGTTCGTCCTAGAGCACACGTCACATGCGAGAAGGAGGAGCGCGAGCGGGTAGAAGATAATCTACTAAGCGACAGCGTGAGATGTTAGGTCGTCCACCGAACAGAAAACACGCCTTCGCCTGAATAGAAGTAGTATACAGGTGCAGGCGCGTGCCACTGATATGTGCGCTGTGACATATCTGTTCATACATTAGTCACTGTGGCCATTCTATGAAGATTCAGTCATAATACTTATAAACAGAGTCCGGAATTTTGGTAGCACTTTTAATATGTCAAAAGGATTGCACGTATATCGAATTTTTTATATCTATATATTTCACAACTTGTGTGATTCGCTCGACACGTGTTTCTCGACATTATGTTTTTTTAACTGTTTTAAATTAACACCACAAACAGAACAGTATATCGAGGAATCTTCTTCTTTATAAATAAGCTCTGGGTATTTTTCTAACCATTTCTCTATCGTATTTTTTTTTATTAGGAGACATTTTCGATATTAGATACAATATGATTGACATTACATTGACATACGTCTTTAAAACATTAATCAAAGTTCAATAGAATAACTGTCAGTATCAATATGATAAGGACCTAACAATCGATTTCAGATCGACACAATCTGAAGTCGATAAACGTGCAATCCTTTTGACATATTAAAAGTGCTACCAAAATTCCGGACTCTGCTTCTAAAGATAAGGTTGACTATAATTTGATTAGTTTTTTCATCATTTAACTATTGTTCATGTCTTGAAGCCAACTGATAAAGGCTGCCACAATCGTAACAAATTGCTCTGAACGTTTTATATTTTGGTTCAGCAATCATAGTACATATTAGTTAAGTCCACAAATGGTAAATTCATCACAAAAAAGATAACCCATATAAATTAAAATAAAATAGTTCATATACTTCATTAAGGTTTTTCAATTCGACCGTATACAGCCTAGCAAGTACTGAAACGGTGAACTCAGACAATCAAACTGAACAACGTTCACTATGGAGCCTACCTCAGGAGACGCGAAAAAAAATCAGCTCTCCCATACATTTAAGTAGATTTTTGAGCCTCAAAGAAATATTTTACTGATATTAAACAAAACGATTACTCTCCTACAATCGATGCAATAAGTTTTAGTTTTTCTTCTTTCGAGATTCTACGATCTTTATGATTTTGGCCCACAAATGATTTTACATGCCTGGCATTGAAGATAATCTGAATGAACAAAATGTCTGGACTCTGGTCTTGACAATGTTACAAATATTGTATTTGTAATTGTACTTTCGTATTTTGCTTTATTTAAAATATGTTTGTAATGTGTTGTAATTTCTAGCCGCATCTTTTCTACTTCCGACGTGATGGTATAGTAAAAAAAATGACGCCAGAAAGCTATCTATTTGATATCATCTATACTATTATAAAACTGTAACAGGAAGTTTGTCTGTACATTGAAGATATTAACAAAAAAAAGTTACGATATGGTTTTTAGGTGTCCCTGATTCCATTTCACCAATTTTTGGATTTTTTGTCTGTATGTTTGTTTGTGTGTTTGTTTGTTTGTTTGAACGAGTATGACGCAAAAACTACTGAACCGATTTTGATGAATTTTTTTTTGTTTGATAGCTTATGATCTGACTTAAAATCTGGTATATAATTTGTGCGGACGAAGTAGCGGGTTAACGCTCGTGTTGAATAAAACTTTTGAGTTTTGAGAGTTTGAATATGGAATACTTACCACTTGTATAAATAATAAGCGCCTCACTATCACCATACCAGCTATTAGTCTTGCCAACATCGCTCGTCCCCTCCTGCTTAGGTTTTATAAACCCACTGTTGGGTTCATATAACTGCGCCGTTATTTCCTTGTCCCTGGTTGTCACAATCATAGGTTTCTTCAGTTCCATCGCAACTGGTCGGAGAGTGCTGTCGTATTGTTGGGAGGCTATGACTAGTTTGGCGTCGCTGTCTGTCAGGAAGTATTTGAGCATCTCTGGCGGATGGAGAGGGGTCAGGGGGACGGCTGAAAGAGGAGCATAAGTTTGGTGAAGAAGTCAAAGATATGTTGAGATATTGTAGAAGTATATGAAGATATCAAAGATGAGTCTTTGATAACTTCATATAGTTTTACAATATTGTATACTTTTTTGAAAATTGTGTTAACTAAAAAAGAAGGCCACATTGGTGAACTATTTCTCCAAAATCAATAACTGTAGGGCAATTATCAAAGTTTCCGATTTATCGTTTAAAAGTTATGACTGTACTAGGCAATTTTTAATATTGTTTCTGTAATCATCATAGCCACGGTCTGAAATTAACTAGCTAAATATTAATGAGTAGAATCGCTCCATAAACACCAAGTCGATTTGATACCGATTGAATCGGGTAGTTATTTTTGTTATATTTGGGGAGCTTACAGCTATAAAACAAATACCACGCAATATTACGCAGTTCCCCGGCTTGGAAAAGTGCGGGTTCAAGTCCCGCCCGAGACAAATTTTTCAATCTTTAATTTGATAAAACAAATAGTTTACAAATTTAGTCAGCTATAGGCCCATTACAAGCTTCCACGAGAAGAAAAAGAAGTTACACAAGAAGGCCCCAGATCTTCTATGACGTTTCGAAGCAGACAAAACATGACTTGAGGAGGAAGACCTTTGAAAGAACCTTAAATACTTATAGATCAATAACCCGCTATCCAACTCTGACTGCAATATAAATGATAAAATCACCATCATCAATCAATCAATCAATTATACTTTATTTGACACCAAAAAAACAGAGTATACAGTGAGTATTCAATCAGGAAATACAAAAGGCACAAAAACAGGCCAAAATCATCATAGGCCGTAAATTCTGTTGCAGATGATTTAAACAGTGTTATAGGAGAAACACTTTTTCTCATGGCTACAGTCTTCTCTACTATTATAAAACTGTAATATATAAGGTCTAACAAAATTAGGTGAAACTAATTTAAGGGGATGATCAGACCATCAAACTGAACAACTTTCTCTAGGGGACCAATATTGAAATCGCGAAAAAAATCAGCTGTTCCATACAAATCTACTCAACCTAAATGTATGGGACAGCTGATTTTAATTCGCGATTTCGATATTGGTCCCATAAAGAAAGTTGTTCAGTTCGATGGTCTGATCATCCTTAAAATAGTTTCACCTAATTTTGTTAGACCTTATATATATATTTTATAATACGATATGATTTTTAGGAGTCCCTAATTCCAAATCACAAATTATTTGTTTTCTGTCTTTTTCTTTGTTCGCGCATTACGCGAAAACTACTGGACCGATTTCGAAGATACTTATTTTGTTTAAAAGCTTATGATTAGACTTAAAATCTGGTACAACATTTATCTCGCTACGATGATAGGAATTCGTGCGGACGAAGTAGCGGGTAAATGCTCGTATACTCTAAAATAGTGAACAAATAACAAGTAAACATACCAATATTCCCCGACATCCAAATCGCCCACTGCACGATGACGTGTGACGCTTCATTGCCGCACATGTATGCGATGGTCCTCTGTGTATCGCCCACTGGAACACCAGCGTATTTGTTATTATCACAGAAAAGAGAACGAGTAGAAATAACATGAGTATTTAGTTTGAGAACTAGCGTGACCAAAAAAAATGGGTATTTGACAGCCACAGACACCTGCGATCACAGTATATGCATGAAAGGGTCTAGCAGGCTAAGGAAGGAGAAGTGGCCCCTGTGACGAATATCGGAGTTTTATAATGTCATTTGTTGGCTATCTCATAATATAGAAACACCCTAACTTTCAGCCCCCTATCTTGAACCGTCACCGAGATACTGTCAAAAACGTCATTTTATGGATTCATTTTTCAAAGTCGTTTTTCTCCTGAACTATATAAGGTAGAGCAATCAAACCAAATCATAGCTACAAAGGATGGCTAGGAGTATAACTCTGATTTTTTTAAATATTTAATTCCATGAATAAATATTGATTAAAATGTCAGAGAAATTTTTGACAGCACTTTTCAACAAGTATTTGTAAAGGTACAGCTATGGAAAAAATCACATATACTGTTAATAGTATTAGCTAGTACCATGCGAAAGATCAATTCAATATAATTGGTGCAACATACTTAAAAAAAATGTCAAAGAAAGTATTTCACTGCATTTTCAGTTTTATTTGATAGCTCTAAACCTCTTCGATACATACGTATACGAAAAACTTTATATATTTTATTATCATCTACCAGTATAATAAACAAATGCCACTCTGACAAGAAGTCAGTCGCAGTCATCATTGCAATAATGTCCGACAAATGCAAGATTTGCAATGTGTTTCTTCGTAAAGTGCAAGGAAAAAAAACTAATACCTTTGACAGCCATGCGTGAAGTTCAAAATAAACATTCTGTTGCTAGGCAACGAAATTAAACCTCATTGGATCGAAAAATCTCCTTCAGAATGAAAGACTCATTTAACGCTTTCTTGGACATTTAATTTTTTTTAAGTATGTTGCACCAATTATATTGAATCGATTTTTCGCATGGTACTAGCTAATACTATTAACAGTATATGTGATTTTTTCCATAGCTGTACCTTTACAAATACTTGTTGAAAAGTGCCGTCAAAAATTTCTCTGACATTTGAATCAATATTTTTATATGGAATTAAATATTTAAAAAAATCAGAGTTATACTCCTACTCATCCTTTGTAGCTATGATTTGGTTTGATTGCTCTACCTTATATAGTTCAGGAGAAAAACGACTTTGAAAAATGTATCCATAAAATGACGTTTTTGACAGTATCTCGGTGACGGTTCAAGATAGGGGGCTGAAAGTTAGGGTGTTTCTATATTATGAGATAGCCAACAAATGACATTATAAAAATCCGATATTCGTCACAGGGGCCACTTCTCCTTCCTTAGCCTGCTAGACCCTTTACAAGCCTTATGCTAAATTGACATTATCACATAAAAATTGTTTCATGATGTGTATCACAATATTTAATCAATTACCAGACACTTTTTTATTTATTTATAATTAATCGACTCTTGCTTGTGCGTTAGCACTGCATTTCCGCCAGTGCAGTGTCAAGTAGTTTATGGGAGAATCTATCCCAATCTCAGGGATTGTTTTTGGTCAAGAACAAGAATGAGGATTGCGGAGCCTCGTGGCAGACAGAAACGTGACCCGCGCAAACCATGCGAGACAAGTGCTCGGATCAGAACCTGCAACTTATCTCCTACCGGACAGTTACAAGGATATGAAAAAGCATGTTTTTGGGAATGCGAATGAGGTGAGAAAATAGCTCAACAAACGATGTTTTTATAGTGTTAAGGAGTTTTTAGAATTCAAATAAGATACAATACAAATCTGAGTTGTGACGTCATCAACATTTCATTACTTTTTAATTTAAATAAACGTAACCGAAAATTTTCGCTCCCTGGTCCTTAGAAACCACTGATTATCGTAGACCAGTTTTTAAAAACCTATTAAATACCCTGCGCCGTTTTTCGTTACGTGCAAATCCATTAGATTGAAAAGTTTGATTTTTTTTACGTAAATAGTTCAATTTGTGAAAATGAATTATGAAAATCGCGTGCCAACGGGTTTGGCGCGAAAAAGATCGCGTAGTTCTAGTTCGTCGTTGTCGAGTAGCCGTGCTACGGATTTTTCGAAGAGTGAGGATTGCCAGCGGAAAAAACGGAACCCTGCGCGTTTCTACATCGAAGGAAGCTGATCTGGATCTGAGGTTTGACTTACTATCCCAACAATAGGATATTTGTAAGGTTTTTAAAAACTGTTCTACGTATATTTTACGTTCCATTACATATAGGGGAAGAAAAAACGCAACCAAAAAATATTAATTAAATATCCCGCGAAAACGCTTTTCTTGACAATATACTTGGCAATAAGCAGGTGATCACAGTATATGACCATTGTTGACTGGTAATCTTTGCACTAAGTACAGCATGAGTGATGGTCATAGGATGATAAGAAGAATAATACTCACATAGCTCTGCGGAGATTTCTGTACTGAGCTCAGCGGCGGCCTGATGCAGGCCAGCGTACGTGTAGATTCCGAATTCATCTTGAAGCGCTACCCTCGTCGGAAATAGCAGGGCTCGCCGGAATACGGGAACTACGCCACCTGTGGGTGAAAACACACCCTTAGTCCAGAACAGATACTGACTTAAAACGTAAAGGCGAAGGTCCTACTAAAAAGTACCTAGGGTCGTTAGTCCTAGATTGAGCCATCCAGCTTCAATGAACTATAAATGGTTTCCAGATCTGTGTTTCCGCAATCCTGAAGCTACCAGCTTAGCAAGTGACTTAAAACGTAAATGCCAAGGTCCTACTAAAAATTACCAAGGGTCGTTAGTCCTAGATTGAGCCATCCAGCTACAATGAACTATAAATGGTTTTCTGATCTGTGTTTACGCAAACCTGAAGCTACCAGCTTAGCAAGAGCCAATATTTTAGAATTTTACTACAATATTGAGAGAGTGTCAATGACGGAGTGTACTCGAAATAAAATTGTTCACCAGAATCCATTTACAATGTTGATGAAACCGGAATATCTACGGTACATAAGCCGAGGAAAGTTCTGACACCTAAAGCAATAAGACACTTGGCCAAATTTACATCTGGGGAGAGAGGAATACACAACAAAATGCTCGCATGCATAAACTCAGTTCCTCCTTTAATAGTTTTTACCAGGGTTTTCTTTTGTTAAAGGGTGTTCCACGTGGTGAAACTGATTTCCTTTTTTCGAATCTCTAAAAGGAGAACTTACGAGGTCGGAGATTTGCCGATGACAATGAGATGAAGGCTGCCGCAAAATGCAATTTTGAAGGAAAAGAAAATGAATATTTTTAGGCAGCTTAAAGGCGCTATATGCCAGATCTGACAAATGCGTTTTACTTAAGGGGATTACTTACTATAACTTATCTTTTATTTAATTTGAGACTATTACAATCGAAACGATCGTGCGTTAAAGGAATATACGAATTTGAGGTCTATAAGTTTCGGGAATTCATTTAACATCTCAATCCGCCACAGTAATCGAAATATTCGATTATTCCCAGTAGTCCCCTCTAGCCCTGTCCCCCGTGGTGACAGCTGGGAATTGTCTTCCCGGTTGTCACCGGGGTGACAATTCGTGCCGACTGTTCCCTTTGAAAGCAGACTAGAGGGGACAAATGGGAAGTCTGTTTCTAAGTTGTCACCGGGGGGTGACAATTGCTACGATTCCTTCCCAGAAAAAAAAACATGTAATTAGGTACCATAGATTTCAGCTTTTTATTTGTTGTGTTATAGGGTAAGAGACCCAATTGCTAGCACTGCACTAGTTTATCAGCACCTAGAAAAAGAACTAAAAATATAAGATAAATGTCTATGGTTTCAAAGTTGCAAGGGTAAAAATGCGTTCTGATGGTTTTAAATTAATTAATATTGGCAACACTGTGTAGTTTGACATTAACATGGCGTCGCATTCATGCGGAGAAGTGACCGTTGTGTGATTAAAACTATTTTTCGACCATTCTGACACATTAAGGGTAAGATTTTGCTTGCGTTTATTAGTCATTTTAGCGATTATTTTAAAGCACTACTTGTAATTATTGGTTTTAATACAGATTTTTAACGTTTTTCGCATCCTAAATTGAAGTTATTTTAAGGTTATTTGTTTGCTAAATAATAGATACTTAGGGTGCCAATATCTGGATACAAAAATTTCAAGTTTTCCAATTATCAGCACACCTGCTGATAATTGGGTAAAATAGACATAATTATAAATAAAGTTTTTCTTTTAAAATAGACTGTTTGTAACTAAAAATATGGTTGAGTGTTGTGTAAAAAGTGATTTAAGCCTTGTTTTCCAAATTTCAGCCCCGTGCTGAAAATCCATTTACCATTTATCATCATGGTGCTGATATTTGGTTCAAAACTATGCTGATATTTGGTTTTGTTAAATTTATTTTTATAAATTTCAGATCTCAAGATGAACCCACTAAAAACAAAAAAGAATTGTATTAAAACAAAGAAAAAAATTATTGTGAGAAGAAAACAGTATACTGAGGAAAATTTGAGAAGAGCATTAGAAGCCGTAAAGCATGGTATGCCAAAAAAACAAGCTTCTAAATCGTTTAATGTTCCAAGGGGGACCATTCAATCTCGCTTGAGAAAAGATTGTAAAGACCTCCCTGGCCCCCCTCCAGTATTAAATGAAGATGAAGAAAGCAGCCTGGTAAAGTGGGTAGAAGACTGTAGCCGAAAAGGATTTCCAAGAAGAAAGATTGACTTACAGATTAGCGTAGGGAACTTTATAAAGAAGGCAGGTCGCAAAAATCCTTTCAAAAATGACATACCGGGTAATAAGTGGTATACCCTTTTTATGCGTCGACATCCTGAAATTAGCGAAAGAACACCAGAAGCAGTAACATCTGCAAGTTCGGCTGTTTCAGAAAGTGATATAAAAGGCTGGTTCAAAAAAATAGAAACATTCTTAAAAGAAAACAGCTATTATGACATCCTTGAAGATCCAAGTAGAGTTTTTAATGGCGATGAATCCAATTTTCAATTGTGCCCCAAGAGTGGCAAGGTTATTGCTTTAAGAGGCGAAAAAGACGTTTATGAGGTGGATCATGCGGCTCCAAAGTCGACATTGACTGTTCTTTTTACCTTTGGGGCTAATGGAGATGTCACGCCTCCTCTGGTGATATTCCCAAATAAGAGACTTCCAAAAGACATAACCTTAACAGTACCAGATGATTGGGGCATTGGGTTGAGTGATTCTGGGTGGATGAAAGCGGAGCTCTTTTATGACTACATCGAAAATGTTTTCCATCCTTACCTTTTACGAACAGGGCGAAATTTTCCAATAATTTTGTTCGTGGATGGCCATAAGACTCATCTTAGTCTTGAGGTTAGTGAGCTATGTAAGAGTCTTGATATTGTGCTTATAGCACTCTATCCCAATGCCACCAGATTGTTACAACCAGCTGACGTCTCTGCCTTTAGACCTCTAAAGGTAGCATGGAAAGAAAGTGTCTTGCAGTGGAGAAGAGATCATCCGTTAGAGACCCTCACAAAAAACAATTTCGTGCCAGTGCTGAAAGAAGCATTAGAGAAAGGAATTAAACCTTCCACAGTGATAAATGGGTTCAGAGCAACGGGTCTATGGCCGTGGAATGCTGATGCCATCAATTACAAAAAATGTCTAGGGAAAGGATCACAAGACATAACAACAAATGATGAGTCGCATTCACAATCAACTAGAAACCCAAGCAACATTATGACCAAAGATGTTTTCCATAAATTCATTACGAAAGAAAAGATGATAGAATTACAAAATACTTCTCAGGACAATCTTTCAGAAAACGACAAGATTCTTAAAGAGATATGTATGTTTTTTAAAGGTAACAAATTTGATGACACGAAAGTAACTGACTTGGCCCCAGATAGTGAAAAGACTACGAAAGAGGACAAACAATCTAAGAACTACATAAACATAGACGATTTACCAATGTTAGTTCTAGACAATGATATACCTATTGTTGACCATATAGAGGTTTGTAACGAAATAGTTGATGAAGCAATTACACTTACTGGTGACCAGTTAGACAATAACAGTGAAATAGTTGATGAAGCAAACCAATTTGAAACGGAAAATGGTAGGCAAAAGAGCTATAATGAGAATTTGGTTAATATTGAGCTAAAAAATTATATACCACATCAGATAGAAAACGAAACTGAAGTCAATATGGCAAGCCGCTTAAGAGATAATGCAGAAAATTCAGTTGAAATCCCCTAACTCCAGTAAAAATACAGGATGTCCTAATGAAACCAAAAACTCCACAAAGAAAAGGAAAAAGACAAGTCGAAAGATCCTCCTTTGTACTCACTTCAGGCGAGTGGCAGAAAAAGGAAAAAGAAAAATACAAAGCGAAAAAAATTTAAGAAGAAGTAGAAAACCGAAAAAAAGCCAAATTAGAAAAACAAGAGCAGAAGAAAAATATAACAAAAGCAAAAAAAACTAATAGCAAAAAGAAAAGCACAGAAATAACACAAAATCAAACAACAGCTCTGCCACTTCTGCCAGTCGAAAGTCTTTCAAAAGAAAAAAAAAATAATACCAAAAAGAAAAGTACAGAAATAAAACAAAATCAAACAACGGCTCTGCCACTTCTTCCAGTCGAAAATCTTACGCAAGACTGTGATAGCGACGATCCAGCTCAAAAAAATACTATGATAGTTAAGGTCGACCTCCACAGGACATCTCCTATAAAACGCAAAAGAGAGACATCAACCGAAAGATCTGAAAGGAACATAATTAATGACGAACCTATAGTTGAATTGAAAAAATCAAAAACCGCAAGCAAATCTACAATACCAGAATCAAAAAGAATCACAATTCTTTCTGACATTAAAATCAATACCCCTCCAAAAAATACCTCCAAAGTTCAAGACGATGATGTTCTGAATAGAATTATTAAGAATCCTAATAAGAAAACACATTACACAGTTGCAGAATTAGAAAAAATACTGACTGAAGAGTAAACTAATGACTGAGAAAATAAAAAGAGTACTATTCTAAAGGATATTTTTTATTTTCAACCCTTAAAACATATTACAATTCACAGTGCTTATAATTGGGTCAGCAGGTGATAATAATTGGTAATGACTGTGCTGATGAATGGTGATAGACTTGTTTTTTGATAAATTGTAATTTTGACTTAATAATGACAATAAATGTTTAAAAAATCTCTCTTTACACGACAGCTGATAATATTTTTGACATTAGTAATGCAAAACAAAAGTAACAGAATAGTAATAATATGAAATATTTAGAATTGAAATTCAATGACCTCTTAAAGTGCTAATAATTGGGTCCGTCACCCTATATAATCAAATTTAAAAAATCATCACAATGTTTGGCTTACAACATTAGAATAATATTAACCATTAAGTAAATAAAAACGTCAAAAAAAAAATCAACATTGTGTTTCGCATACCTACTTATAGGTACAATCACAGATTATTAACCTTAATTAATACTAATCGTCTTTTTAATTTAATTTAATTTTCACTTAGGTACATATTGCAGAATTAATTTCGTACGGCAACACCGAGTTAGAATTTGTTTTCAAAATGTAGGTAGAAACATATTATTTTTTAAACTGATGTTACATTTCCAACGATAAACTTCGTTAGTTCCGCCCGCTGTGTCACTCACTGTTAAATACTGCAAATAATGTCCGGGAATAGTGCATGTTCCAGTTCGGGTGAATCGACTTTTGTGATAATACAAAGAGGAGTTGGAAGCATTCTGTTACGAGCAGGATATCAATTTTATAAGAAAAAACAGTACAATACGGGTCTTTCAATATGGGAGTGTAGTCAGAGAAGGAAAATGTGTAAAGGGCGTATCAGGATAAAAGTGAGTATTTAAGGTAGGTGCATTGAGGCTATTTCGAAAATGGGTATATTCCGAAAGTGCAAAAGTCAACCAAACGCTGCCATATTTTCCTGCTAGCAACATGAGGCAAAGCGCCATCTTAGGTTTACTTGTCGCGGACAGACAACGCGAGTCACTCGCGCTAATGTCACGCGAGTGTCGTCAAATTATTCAAGACAAGTGATTTCGCGCCAATTTTTGGTGATGAGGGAAGAGAGTGGATAAAAGCTTTTCTCAGACGACACAAGAGTTTGTCAAAGCGTTTTGCAAATAATATAAAAAGAATCAGAGCTCAAGTTTCCGAAAACAACATAAAAGAAGTCATCGAAAATGTGAGTACGGAAGTAGAATCAGTTCCACCTCAAAATATTTACAACTATGACGAAACCAATCTGACAGATGACCCGGGAAGAAAAAAAGTTATATGCAGGCGTGGATCTAAGTACCCAGAACGTGTAAACTCTACCAAAGTCAGTTATTCTGTCATGTTCTGCGGAAATGCTGCTGGAACCGCAGTCCCTCCTTATATTATATATAAGTCAGAGCATTTATGGACTACGTGGACAGAAAATGGGCCCGATGGTGCTCGCTATAATCGAACCAAGAGCGGCTGGATGGATTCTGTAACCTTTGAAGACTGGTTTATCTGCCATTTGTTGCCAATACTCAAAAGACAAAAAGGTCGAAAAGTTGTCATTGGAGACAACTTATCGTCGCACATCAGTAAAAATGTTTTGTTAGAATGCGAGAAACATAACATTAGCTTTATCTGCTTGCTTCCCAATGCTACTCACATTTTACAGCCGTTGGATGTAGCCTATTTTCGACCTTTAAAAATTAAATGGCGAGAAGAGCTGATGGCGTGGAAAGAAAGCCAGCAAGGTAGAAAACTCCCTTCAACGCCAAAATAACTGTTTCCAAGTCTGCTGAAGAAGGCTCTGAATAAATTAACAGACACTCCCACCAATTTGATTTCTGGTTTTAGAAGATCAGGCATCTAGGTTGCCAAAGCAAGACAGGATTGTTAACATTGAATTGATTGGAGACGTCTTCCTGCAAAAACTGGACCAGGCACGTAATTCTGACATAGCAACCGCAACTAAAACGATTAAAAAGAAAAAAATAGATGTGCCTGCAGGACGTTCCATTTGCGCAAAAGACGTTTTAGATGCTGGACCTTCAGGCTGTCAGTCTAAATCCCGGAAAATACTTCAACCAAAAACTACAAAGAAAAAGCCCGTAATATTTGAAGATTCTACAACAGATTGCAGTGATGCTGATATTAGCCTTGCTTCATCTACTGAAGATCTTATCATGGCCTGTGAAGTAGTACCGGAGGACTCTGAAGATGACATGCCATTAGCAACATTAGTAACGCCCAATCCTCAGAGCTGTGATAGAGAAGACAATGCTATCGGTGACTCACCAGTACTGAAGCTTCCGATGCCAGATCTTCAGAGTCTAGATGCTGGAGACGAGGATAAATCTATGGTACCAATTATATGTTTTTTTCTGGGAAAGAATCGTAGCAATTGTCACCCCCCGGTGACAACTTAGAAACAGACTTCCCATTTGTCCACTCTAGTCAGCTTTCGGTCCTCGACACACAGATGGAATTGCGATCCGGAATCCTGATTCAGGTTTCAGTGTTGTCAACTATGGTTACAAAAAATACTAATGCTGTTTAAAAAATGCCTAAAATAAAAATGTATGAAACGCCAAATGAATGACAATAATTGCATTTTAAGGTATTTATTAAAACAAAACAAACAATTTCTATAAATGATTAATTACTAACATGTGATGAGGTCATGACGTTACTAATGTTACGATGATGGTTTGTAAATTGTATTCCAATATTAATGCAACTATATTAAAAGACTATCGATAGTTTTAACATTAGACATAATCTGCATACAAAATGGCATAAACCATTATCACACAAGCGGTTTTTGAGCGTAGGCGATTTTGAACTATGACGTGTTTTTTTAATCAAAATCCATAAAATAAAATCCAACTAATATAATCATTGCCTATGCTTTGTGAAAAAATATAGATTTAGCAACATAAAATGAGATAGAAATACAGGGTCAAATATACCCTCCACATCCTCCACGTAACTATTTTCACCACATCCTCGCCGGGTTAAGTTTAAATTTATAAATAAAGTAATGAAACGATTCGTTTCTCGGTGTAAATATATATAAACTATGCTGATACCTAAGTAAAATGTTTGATTTGCGTAACTGTGAAAGATGTAAATAATCCTTTACTAATTTTTATTCGGTTAAAGTAGCTAACATTTATTCTGTCACTAAGAAAAAACTAAAGGAGATACTAACAAATTATTTATTACATAAGTAATCTTTCACGGTTGCTGCTTGCTCTGGGATTAGTAAGGATTGTAGGGTCTAAGCTTGTGTTTCGCCCATAGAGATAAGATTAGATTCTTTCGGAATTTGTTTGGACAAAGACATCATTGGATTGACAACTGATGGCGCAGCTGTCATGGCGAAGCTTGGGCGTATTCTGCCGGTTCCGTTTCATCAATTATTATGCCTGGCACACCGTGTGCAACTGGCTGTACAAGATGTTTTATACAAAAAAAATAATCCACAAACACGTGAGGCTCCGGAAACATGCCCAGACTCTGACTCAGATGAAAACTGTGATGATGACATTGATGACCGATTTGCTGTCGAGCATTCACGGAGACACGGAGTGCTGAATGATGAATATAAGAAAATAATTAAAAAAGTCCGGTCAGTGGTGAAGATATTTAAAAACTCACCGACAAAGAACGACGCCACGCTCCAAAAATATGTCCAAGATTCATTTGGAAAAGAGTTACAACTACCCTAGACTGCAAAACAAGGTGAAGCAGCCTATCAATTATGCTAGAACGATTTTTAAAACTAAAATCATGCATACAGAAGGCATTGATTGATATGAAATCTGGTATTAATTTCTCAGATATAGAAATCTTATGTCTAGAAAATCTGCAAAATTGTTTGGACATGATCAATTCTACTGTGGAAGTACTTTGCCGCAGAGATGTCACCATTCTAACGGCCGATACAGCTCTTAATTTTTTTTATTAAAAACATTAGACAGCCAAGACACGATGTCTGCCAAGCAACTGGTTATTTTAATGAAACGGAGATTTAAAGAGGCGGCTCTATAATATTGTCGGTGCCTTACAATACTTACCAACGGAACAAACAAAAGGAAATTTCAGAATTTCGCATTAAAAAAAAATCCGGATTTTGCAATCTCTAATTGCCGGTCACTAAGGTATGATTTTATAAGTTTATAGGCATTACCTTTTTGTAGCAGGACAACATTGTCCACATGGTCAAAGGCCTTTGTCATGTCCATGTACAGAACCACCGTTGGAATTCTCTAATCCATATTTGTCATCACAGTTTGCAAAAAGTTGTAAATTGCCATATTGATGGATTTGTTTTTCCTAAAACCATATTGATTTGGCGAAATAAAAAATAGCGAAAAGCCACACCTGGAAAAACTAAAGGAATCTTAGGAGTCTGTCCTCGCGGAAAATACAGCCTCTACACTTTTACAATAACTCGTATTATTCGAAGAATGAGAACGGCATTGGAATGTTTTATAAGGTAGCCTCAGTTTAATTTAACTATTAACAGAGGTAATGAAAGAAACATGTTTACACAATCAAATTCCCGATGAATGCAGATTGACCAACAAGTGCCAATCCCCAAAAGGACCTAACCTAAAACCATAATCTACTTTAGGAAGATCTCAATATGAAAGGCACCTAGTAGGCTAAAATAGAAATTGCCTGTGGCTTATTTTTTGTCAAGTAGCAATGTGAAAGCTAAGGATTTAGAACTGCTGCTGCTCAAGGCAGTTTTTAATAAAGATAGGCCAGCAGACAAAAGCAGTGGTTTGTGATCAAATGTCGACTAACCAAAATATCTTCAAAAATTATCATCAAAATAAACCCTTTTTTTGTGGAGGTCAAAAATGTATGGCATGCAAAATAACACCTGGTAAAACGAATGAATTACATGCAAAACAATTTTATTTACTGTCATTTCAAATAATTATAAAAACTTGTGAAAATGATTAAAAATCCAGTAAAAATAGGTGTGATGTGTGTACCAAAAATAAAGGAACGGCATTTAAAAACCCAATGCTTCTCAAAAAATTACAGTCTTCCAACTCAAATTATTAGCCCCTCTGTATCAACTGCAATTTTCGTACTGATAAAAACTCAAGTGAGTTACTCAGTGAAACTTCATTTAAGACATAATGTATTACAGGTATCAAGTAAATTGATACTCAGCAGCTCTAATTAAATACAACACTTTTATTTTCTAATTATTTTTAATACAACTTAACAATGAACGATCAGTACGACATCACCTATAGGAATGGCCGCCGGCGCTGCTCCCACCCTGAGGTTTGAATCGACTTGCAACCAATTATTTTGTCAATAATAAAGAAATAGATTTAGAAAAATGTTGGGAATATAGCTACATTCCTACCGTTTTTCTAAATCTATTTCTTTAAAAACCAGTGGTGTTTGAAGAAATACTGTTAAGCCAGAAAGGAAGGACACAATTTTTTTATTTATCGACCTTCAACACAGCGACTTGTGGGAACGACACCACAAGGCATTGCACAGGGCATTCTAAATCGGCTTAAGAAACGTTCAAGTATTTGTAAATGCTCCTCTGTTGGTACTGAACCGCATTCATTTATTAATCATCGGGCAGGCCTGCCTTTTTATTATAAATATTCGTTTATTTTATAGTCGACTTAATGTGGTACTTTTATATATTTTTATTATAATGGACCATTTTTTAAGACTTTCATACAATCTCCAACTATTCTCACAGAGATCGCTTCCGAGATGGTGAATTATAGTAAGATAAGATAAGATAAGCTTTATTCATTCCTTACCAGATAAATTTACATTATAAAATTGCTATTAACAGTTAACATAGATTCGATTTCATTATTCATGCAATATTCAAAATTTTTAATTATATATAATTATATTCAGTTTTTGACATCGCTGAAGAGACTGCAGTACAGCCCAAGTCTCGATCGAATCAAAGGCTTTCTCGTAGTCCACGTACGCCAAGCAGAGGGGCAGGTTATACTCTTCAGTCTTCTGTATAACTTGCCGAAGCGTATGTATGTGGTCTACGGTGCTAAAGCCTTTTCGGAAACCGGCCTGTTCGGGAGGCTGGAAATCGTCAAACCTGCACGCGAGACGGTTCGTAATGACTCTCGAGAACAGCTTGTAGACATGGCTAAGAAGAGAAAGCCAAGCGATGCCAAGTAGACTACCGGTACATCGAAGTGCTGAAATGCTTGTACAAAAACGCCACTATGTCAGTCCGACTACAGGACCAGAACTCGAAACCTATCCTACTGCAGCGAGGTGTGGCGCAGGGAGACGTTATATCTCCGAAACTGTTCACAGCTGCACTGGATGTTTTCAAGGTTCTGGACTGGAAAGGGCTAGGCATCAATATAAACGGCGAGTACATCAGTCACCTTCGGTTTGCCGATGATATAGTAGTTGGGTAGCGTTCGGGAAGCTACGTAGTATCTTCACGTCCCAAATACCGCAGTGTCTTAAAACGAAAGTCTTCGATCAGTGTGTGTTGCCAGTGATGACATATAGAACAGAGACGTGGTCGTTCACTCAAGGCCTCATAAAAAGGCTGAAAGTCACCCAAAGATCAATGGAGAGGGCTATGCTCGGAGTTTCCCTGCGAGATCGAATCAGAAATGAAGAGATCCGCAGAAGAACCAGAGTAACTGACATAGCCCAAAGAATTGCTAAATTAAAGTGGCAGTGGGCGGGACATATTGCTCGCAGAACCGATAGCCGATGGGGCCGAAAAGTTCTCGAGTGGCGACCGCGTACCGGAAAGCGTAGCGTGGGTAGGCACACGGTGGACCGACGACCTTGTGAAGGCGGCGGGATCCCGTTGGATGAGGGCAGCGCAGGACCGGTCGTTATGGCGATCCTTGGGGGAGGCCTATGTCCAGCAGTGGACGTCCATCGGCTGAGATGATGATGATATTCAGTTTTGTTTTCATATTACACTTTGATTGTAAGGACCGCCTATAGCGGTAAAAGCCTCCTCCAATTTTCTCCATTCAGGTCTATCTCTAGCTAGCCTGCTCCATGTTTTGCCAGCAATGCTTGCTATATCGGCGCTCCATCTTTTACAGGGTCTACCACGTTTTCGAGTCCCGTATAGCGGGTACCAGTTTGTTGTAATTTTAGTCCAGCGATCATCTTTTACCCGTTGTATATGTCCTGCCCATTTCCATTTAGATTTTTTTTTTTTTTTTTGTTACTTTTATAACATGCTATCGGTCCTCTGACCGAGCATCTGACCATGAGCAGTTTTTTTGTATGTATCGGTGGTTGCAGGCATGCCTTTCCACTGTCAGGCTGCCTTCATTTGGTCACTACAGGTGATAAGTTGTCCCAAATGTGTCGTCGTTTTAAGCGTCTTATGCTGAGTGGTTTACTTAGAGGCAAAGCCAGCTTATTTATGTGGTGAGTGATCCTCTCTCTGTAGGCCTTGGTAGAGCTGTTCACTTCGTCTTTCACGGTGGGGATATTTAAATACTCATGAATTTCTTCCATTTTCGTGAACCATGGAGCGCATGCTATTGACTTTAGGACACTGTTTTGATATCGCTGCAGTATTTCAATGTTGGACTTCTTTGCGGAACCCCAAAGTTGTATCCCGTAGGTCCATATTGGTTTTAACACTGCTTTATAAACCAAAACTTTGTTGTTTACAGATAGCTTTGACTGTCTTCCAAGTAGCCAATTTAGTGATCTGGTTCTGCAGTTCAACTCATCGCGTTTCTTTTCAATATGTGTCCTCCATGTTTGCTTGCGGTCAGGATGAAAACCAAGGTATTTGACAGCAGTGTTATGTGGAAGTATGTCATCTCCAAGTCTCACCGGAGGGCAGTCTCCTTGTCGCAGGGTGAACGTTATATGGTTTGACTTGACTGAACTTGCCTTAATCCGCCAGCTTCTCATCCAGCTATGTATTTCATCAAGATGATTTTGCAGTTTCAATGACGCTGTTTCCGAATTTCTGCTTGATGTTAGAACGGCAGTGTCATCAGCAAATGTGGCTGTCATTACACTTGGTGATTGTGGCACATCTGCAGTGTAGATCAAGTATAATATTGGACCTAGGACGGATCCCTGTGGAACTCCAGCCATTATGTCGTGAAAGGTTGAACTCGCATCATTAATTTTGACATAAAAGATGCGGTTTTCCAGGTAACTTTTGAGCAAAAGAAAAAGATTATGTGGCAAAGTCTTTTTGAGCTTATAAAGCAATCCATTGTGCCAAACTTTGTCGAATGCTTGTTGTACATCGAGGAAAACGCCAGAACAGTATTCTTTCTTTTCTAAAGCGTTTCTAATTTCTTCACAGACTCTATGGACTTGTTCTATTGTAGAATGATGGCTTCTGAATCCAAATTGGTGGTCTGGGATAAGCTGATTTTCTGTAATACTTTCATTTAAACGTCTGGAGATGATCTTCTCAAAAACTTTTGACAGAACCGGTAAAAGGCTTATTGGTCTATAAGATGAAGTTAAGTGTTGTGGTTTTCCGGGTTTAGGGATCATAGTAATTTGCGATACTTTCCATATACTAGGATAATAAGATGTTCTTAGTATACCATTAAACAGCTGGGTGAGAAATACTTCTCCTTTTTTTGGTAGTTGTCGTAGTACCTCGGCTGTTATGATATCAAAGCCCGGGGCCTTTTTTAATCCCAGATCTTGAATGGTTCGACGAACCTCAGCAGGGCTACAGCATCGGAGAGGCGGACTAAGTTGAAGATCAGCATCAAGGTATGACTCAACTTCTTTGTCTAGGCTTTCAGTTCCCAGGTCGTTGTTAGGTATGAAGACGTCACTCAAAAATGCTCCAAAAGCTTCAGCCCTTTCCTCATCAGTTTTCGCCCATGTACCGGATTGTGTTTTAAGGGGAAAGTGAGCTAGTTGAGGTTTGTGTGATGACTTTACAGTTTTCCATAGAGAGTATTCATTATTGCCAGATGGTTTCAGCTTTTCAAGATGTTGTTGTAATGTGTCATTTTCTATTTCAGACAAAAATCGTTTTAGGTCAGCTGCAGCATTGTTGAAAGCTTTCTTGTCTATGGGATTGCGACTGTTGTGCCACACTCTACGGAGTCGTCGTTTTTCCTTAACTTTCTGCTTTACTTCCTCTGGCACATTAGTGTAAGTCTTATTTCTCCTTTCGGTTTTTTGAATTGGAGTGCTCAGCCAAGCTGCTGTTTATATGTAGGTATATGAAAATATCTTTGTGCATCTAGTTTGTAAGTACTCCTATGTCTTTTAGTCTGCTAATAAACGCTGTCAAGTTAACTCGTGTATTATTCAGGCTTATGTTGTCCAGGCCTGCTGAAGTCACCATGAATTCAGAAAGCTTACCGAATGGGCAGGGGGCGTCAGCCAACACCCAAACTACTACTTCAAAGAAAAGAAAGAATAGGAAACAACACCAGAAAGAACGGGCTGCTGATTATCGGGAACTGAAAGGTACCGAATACTCTGATGCGCGGACGAAGGCGAAGATGGCGGGCCTAGGCGTTGGCCCCAATGGAATAAGATCTAAACTATTCGCTGGCGTTACTGATGCTGCTGGAGCTGTTGGCCACCTTGGAACGGTTTCGACACACCAAATTTACATTTTTCGTCATTAAATTTAATACCTATACTCCTTCGTAACGATCGCACCAATACCTCTCATGGTGGCGTTGCGATCTATCTGCGTAGTCACATTCCCTTTTCGATCATCAGTAAGTCTCCCCAACCACCTCCTCCCAACACTGCTGAGCATCTTTTCTTGGAAGTTACCCTCTCGCACACAAAAATTCTTCTTGGTGTCTTTTATAGCCCATCTCTCACAATCAATTACTTCTCCGATTTAGAAGGGCTCCTGGAAGAATTTTCAACTTCATACAGTCACACAATCATAATGGGGGACTTTAACACGTGTCTTCTCAACAATGACTCCAGGTCGAAGCGGTTAAGATCCCTTGCCGTTTCCTGTAACCTGCATATCCTCCCACTTTCTGCCACCCACAGCTTTCCTAACTGCTTACCGTCTCTTCTCGATTTGATGTTAGTCAGCTCTCTCAATCATGTTGCTAAATTCGGCCAGTACAGTGCTGATGCCTTTTCCTATCATGACCTTATCTATTTATCCTATAAAATCCGTCCTCCAAAACCCAAACCTTAAATCCTTTTACAGCGCAATTTTCGTGCTATGGACATCGATCTTCTTCGGGAGGATGCAGCGAGAACCGACTGGTCGATTCTTGACAGCGCAGCCACAGTTGATGAACAAGTTATACTCTTCAACTCCTTACTGGTTCAACTGTACGACAAACACGCGCCCATCCGACCAGTAAAGGTCAAACATCTTCCTGCTCCTTGGCTGACGGAGGAGATTAAATCCCTTATCGTAAAAAAAAACCGTGCAAAGACAAAATATAAGGCTGAATCCTCCGAAGCAAACCGCAACAAATACCATCTTATCAGGAACCGCTGCAACCGAGTGTGTAGAGATGCACAGAGACGCCACATCCATAGTTCCGTAGAAAACGGAGACCCAGCGAAAGTCTGGAAGTTTCTTAAATCTTTAGGAATTGGCAAATCTTATAATGATCCTATTGCGAAAGACTTAGACATCAATTCCTTAAACAACCATTTCTCTTCTGCTTCAGCATTGGATGATCGCACCAAAGCTACAACTCTAAATAATCTATCTTCACAGCCAACTCCAAAGTTTCCTCCTTTCTTCTTCGATCAATTCACTGTTTGTGATGTTAAGAGAAACATTATGTCCATTGCATCGAATGCCGTCGGAGGTGACAGTATTAGCCGTAATATGATCATTCCACTCCTTGATTTCCTTACCCCTATACTCACCAAGATCTTCAACAGATCCATTTCCTCCAGTACCTTTCCTGAGATATGGAAAGATGCACACGTAATTCCATTACCTAAGAAGCGAAATCCATCTACCTTTTCCGACTACCGCCCTATTTCAATTCTCCCCTTCCTTTCAAAAGTCCTTGAACGTCTCGTCCATCGACAACTCAGCCGTTTCCTTCTAAAGAACAACCTCCTTAATCCCTACCAATCCGGTTTCCGTCCTGGTCATAGTACGGTTACGGCTCTTGTAAAAATTTCCGACGACATTCGCCATGGAATGGAAAACAAAATGCTCACCATTCTAACATTGTTGGATTTCAGCAATGCTTTCAATAATGTTGATTTTGCTATCTTACTAGGATTGTTACAAACTCTTAACATATCTCCAAATGTGATTGACTGGTTTCGTAGTTACCTTCATGGGCGCCGGCAACGTATTAAGGTTGAAGACACCTTTTCTTCGTGGTGTGATACCTCCGCTGGTGTGCCGCAGGGTGGTGTGCTATCTCCTCTTTTATTCGCTCTCTTCATTAACTCTATTACCTCTCAACTTACTTCCTCCTACCACTTGTATGCAGACGACCTACAGATATACTCTCAATCGTGTTTGGAAGACTTATCTCAAATTGTTAAAAACACTAACGATGACTTATACCGCATTCTTGACTGGAGCTTGTCTTAAGGTAAATCCTAATAAGACACAGGTTATCATCATAGGGAGTCCATGGTTTGTTTCGAGGCTTGATCCTGATCAGTTGCCGCCAGTTGTTTTCGATGGTATAAGTATACCATACAGTAGCACTGTTAAAAACCTAGGCATCACTTTCGACAGCACTTTCTCTTGGACGCCACAAGTCGCCGAAGTGAGTAGGAAGATGTTTGCAGCCTATAGCTCGTTGAAACGTTTGCGTAATTTTTTGCCCACTAGCACGAAAATTGCGCTTGCACAATCCCTCTTATTACCCATTCTAGACTACGCCGACTCCTGCTACCTGGACCTGACTGTGGAGCTGCTTAACAAACTCGAGCGACTTCAAAACCTATGTATTAGGTTTATATTTGGCCTGCGGAAGTACGACCATGTGTCGGAATACCGCGCTCGCCTTAAGTGGCTCCCGGTCAAACGTCGACGGGAAGCTCACATCCTTTCCCTTCTCTATTCCATCCTCTTCGATCCTTTGACTCCTCAATACCTTAAGGAACGCCTGACTTTTTATTCCTCCATTTCCTCCACCACTGGTCGTAAATTGCGTTCCTCTGAAAACCTTTCCCTCTTTATGCCCACTCACTCCACTAACTTCTACACCCATTCCTTTTCTGTTCATGCCGTTCGGCTCTGGAACTTGTTACCAGAGCCGATCAGACGTGCACCCTCCTTGAATGTTTTTAAGTCGAAGGTCAAAGCTCATTTCCTCGAGCACTGACTACCTATCCTGAATGGTCACCTCTCTGGTTCATGTTTTTCTCTCTTTGATAAATAATTGTTGTTTTAGTACTCTTTTATGTATGATATGTATTTGTAGGTATGAATATGTATTTGTTATGGGTATTTATATTATATATATATTTGTATTTGTTTGTATTTGTATAACATAATTTGTGTATGTTATCTATATTGTGTTATTATGATTGAAGCTGCTTAATTTCTTCCGTCATAACAGATTGATCTCGGTAATTCTTGTTTGAAACAGTTGCTGTTTTAGCGTTTTCCAGAATCAGTTTTTCCACATGGTTGTAATACTCTTGAACTGGTGAGTTATGTTTGTCTATGGTAGAGGCGCTAATGTTTTTATTTAGTTTCTCAAGGTAACACAATGGGTTGATGTTGTATTTGGGTTTGTTGTCATAACTTGAACGAGATTTTTTCTTATATTAATTGTTGCTCTTACAAGACGATGGTCGCTTGGGAACTTGAAGTTGTTGAGAACAGAAACATTGTCTATCATATCAATGGAGTTTGTGGCAATAAAATCAATCTCATTATATGTCCTCCCATTGGGTGATCTCCAGGTCCATCTTAGCTTTGTTGGTTTTTTGAACATTGTGTTTGTGATATTTAGTTTATATTGACAGCAGAAATTAATGAAAGTTTGACCTCTTTCATTCCTTGACCCATATCCATATTTCCCAAGTACAGGTTGGTCTTGCACGGAGGTTTGCCCAATTTTTGCATTCATGTCACCCATTAATATTATGTTTTTCGAACTTTCAGAAAAGAATACCTATAGAAATTAATAAACCATTACCAAGAACCGGATTCACACAACAACAATTTAAACAAAAACAATATCAAAAAACTCTCCCAAGCCGGCTGGTCACCGTGGGGGAAAAAGACCACCACCCTCCAATCATCAACACACTCCACCAAAATCAGCACACAAATACAGAAAAATATGAAACAAAAGATTCAAATCCTCGCGGTTCCTCAAAAGGAAATAAATACTACATAGCAACGTTCAACACTAGATCCCTAGCAGACCAAGTAAGAATAATTCAGCTTGAGCACGCACTATCAAAAATAAAATGGGATATAATAGGAATCTCGGAAGTCCGACGTCAGGGACGTATAATTGAAGACAGAGGCAGCTACACACTGTACTACTTTGGAGAAACAAAAGACGAACGAGGTGTTGGTTTTATGGTAAAGAAATCAAAAAGTGTAATCGTTGAAGACTTCGTAACAATCAGTGAAAGAGTTGTGCTTCTTCACATTAAAATAGAAGACCAGTTTTTCACACTAATTCAAGCCTACGCCCCTACAGAACGTGCCAAAGAACCAGATCTGAACGTGTTCTACGAGGCCTTGCATGAAGCTATAGAGAAAAGTTCGAAAAACATAATATTAATGGGTGATATGAATGCAAAAATTGGGCAAACCTCCGTGCAAGACCAACCTGTACTTGGGAAATATGGATATGGGTCAAGGAATTATAGTATTTTTTTAAAATTCAATTTATCATATTAAGATAATAATAATACAAATCACTCAACTAACTTTTTAGATCTTTTTTTTTCGTTATTGTTACCAATTATTATTGTTTTAAGTAGATTTCTTATTTTGTTCTTGAAGAAGACAGCAAAATTTAAAATTGGGAAAGAAAAATGATTTTTTTTTACAAATTAGCGGGCGAGGGTGTGCATAGCCCCCCACACACACATAGCCTTAAGTTAGATAATAATATACGCTATTGTTTAAGAGTATATTGATTCATTATAAATACGTCTGAACTCTGAACTTATCGTTTAACTTACGCCCAACACCGCAGATTTTTTTTTTTAATTTTTAATTTTTTTATTTTTGATGAAAGCGACTCTCGTCAGAAGAAAGCTTTTAGTGTACCTGAAGAAATTCGGTTTGGCAATCTTGGTATGCATTTTCCAGAAGCCATAAAGACGTACAGGCGCTGTCGGCTATGCAGCAGTGCAACAAATAATAAAAGATCAAACATTCAATGCGATCGATGTGAAGGTGCCCTTATGTGCCACACCTTGTTTTAGGGAATTTTTCCAAAAATATAAACGTTTTATTTGTCTAAATACACATTAATACATAACACACGTGAGTTTCATTCAAATCCTGTGGCTAGTTTCCTCTACCAGTTAAAGGGTAAAACAGGAAAACAATTGATAACCAAGAACAACATTTAATTTAAAGAAAATCTACAAGAGGGAATAATGTCTTGCCTTGCATTACTCTTTGGTTAGCTGAAAATAAAATGGCGTTCAGAGCCGTCAAATTATACATGCCACATAACGGAAAGTTTTTGGATTTAGTGCATATAATAGCGAAATATGGAATAGTTATGCCCCTTGTGATTTACAGCTAGTAACAATCCAAATAATTTGCTGCTATAGCTGACTGCACCCCAGACATTAGTCACGTAGAACAGCTTTCATTGACAATACGATTTGTGGAATTATCATCAGATAACAATATTAAAAATAACAGTAAAGGAATACTTCATAGAATTTATACCAGTCAACGAGTCGACTGGTGCAGGACTGACTAAAGATACATACAATAATTTTTTTCATTAGCCCATTCATCCCACTGCTGGGCAAAGGCATCCCCTTTCATCCTCCAACCATCTCTATCCTGGGCATGCTCTGGCCACGCCTCACCTATCACAATCATGTTTTAAATAAATGTAAGGGCCGGTGTTCAATGTTGGGGCAATCAATGAATTAGTCGAGGAAATAAAAGCCACGTACTAGGCACCAAAAAGAGTGGCGCCATGACACGTTTCGCGTAAAAGGGCAAAACATAATCCCACTATACGATAAGCCCAATTTAATGTGCTATAAGCCGCGAAATCATTCAACACGAGCCATAAGAGCTAAATCTATCGTTTCTCGTATCTTGGGGTTTTGAGCGGGTTTGATGAAATGGCTACCGTTACCAGCGGAATTGGCGAAATAGCTGCTGTTACTACCAGATCTATAAGACCACATGTAAATAACCCTGAAGCCTCCAACATCGAGATGTTTATTCATTCACCAGGATGTGGGAACCCTGCTCAATACTTCAATTGTGCCACTTTATCTAATCAAACACAAATTACAATAAAAGCTCGAAATGGTTGTAATAATAATAATAATATGGGATCCCCGCTTTAACCCGGCGGCACTCGCTACTGGGTAAAAAATACCACAGAGTACCTAAATGTGTTTGTATTTTTTTTTCCTGCGTCCTGGTAACCCAAGATTCTAGGTACCTTCGAGTCGGTAGTTAAGACGCCCGCACCCCGCGCGGCAGTCAGTTCGCGCGCGGCGCTTGTTGACGACAGACGTGTAAAGTGAGTATGGGTAAAAAATACCCGGTAGCGACGATCCTTGTTCCATTATTTTTCGGTATGTTTACGATTATGTTATTTGTTTTAGAGCTATAATAAGATGGATTTTCGACTGAGAGATAGTACAATAGAAGAATTGCTTCAAGAAGAAGACAGCGGAGAAGAAAATGTTTCAGAAGTAGAAGATTTCGAGGAGCACAGTGAACACGAAAGTGAAACTGAGCAGGAAGCAGATAATTCAGACGCGCCCTCAGATTCAGAAGATATTTTGTACCGACTACGTTCAGATTCTGATCCAGACGTCGCACATAGGAGCATTTGGCCTTAAAAACCGGTCAAAAGTCAGAAAAACAAACAGTACTTATTTACACCCAAAATAATTTATTTGTATACCTAAGTATCCGGGCCATCATAAACCGCCCCAAAAGCAGACATCTGATCACCAATTCGCAGTCTAGGTAGTCGGTTCCCAGTCGCTGTTTAATAAACACGTCTTTGTTCTCGACGCGTTCTATTTTCAACAACATTTCGGTTGGTGTTTTAAGTGATTTAAAGTGGATTTTAAGAAGTTTTTTGCAATGGATCCTGGACAGGAAGGTGTGTACTTAATTTAAATATACTTTATTCTTGACTTTCTTTTAAATTGTAAACTCCATTGTTCTGTTAATGAAACGTAAAAAAAATATTGAACATTTTAAAGATTTTTTGAGAAATTCGTTTTTTTGTTTGGGTGTCGGGGGTAATCGGGGCACAATCTTATATTTACAATAATGTATAGGGTTTATGCATATTATCTAAGCAAAAATATTTTCCACATCTTGCCACCTCTTGGTTTAAAGCCAGTTTAAAGAAGACGTGTTTTTTCCCAATATTTATACAACAAATATAAGATTGTTTTTTCTTTTCAGATTTTACCATCAGTGTCATACAGATGTCTCGAAGGACATTGTATATGTTCTTTAGAGAATGTGTGGAACGAAAACTTGATGACAAAATTTCATTTATGGAAGATAAAGTCCGAGAATTGACAGATTGTCCCCAAGGTAAATTTAAAATTTTGAGCCAGGATTTAAAGTATTTTAAATCAGATTTGAAGAAGAAATGGGCATCGTCCAACTATATCTCAGAAAGATTTATAAAAAGAAATGAAGATTGGCTTAATGCTTCAATAGCGATACACACCTGGACAACGATCATAAAACCCGGTCGGCCAAGCAAGGATTTCCAAGAATTGTCCGATCGCAGTAAGCGGCGTAGAACAAAGGAACTTCGGGAGCAGGTACATGTCGACGAACTGACTTTCGCAGCGAGTGTTAGTCAACGCAAGTCGGGTAACGCCGATGCTTCAAAAATGATAAAAGGCGTTACTACTTCCCCAACCAGAGCTAAGAAGATGAGAAAAACTATAGCTACGGCTCACCAAATGAAAGTTGTCAAGAAACATTCATCCTCAGAAGCACTATCCATCTTTGTTGAAGGCGATTTCACAAGGAGACAGTGGGAGTTACTGCATGAATCTAATAAGAGCGTTTTTCCTTGTTACACTCTTATTAGAGAAGCAAAAAAGGACTGCTATCCAACAGAAGAGTCAATGAGGGTAACAGAAACCTGTGCTGAAATTTGCCTCCAAAACTTACTCGATCACACTGTCACAAGGCTATCTCGACGAAGTTCTTGAAAACTGCACCCAGGCCGAATTGGAAAATATGGAGCTAATTACAAAATGGGGTTGTGACGGTTCCCAGCAAACCCAATATCAACTAAAATTTTCAGACAGCTTGCATGATGACTCAAACATATTCCAAAGTTCCTTAGTTCCCTTAAGGTTGCAAGCTCATATAGGCGAAAAAAAAAAATTTTATGGCAGAACCCCACGCCATCATCCACACGTTTCTGTAGGCCAATTCGAATACGTTTTCTGCATGAGACTGTGGACATCACAAAGGAAGAAATAAAATATGTGGAGGGCCAAGTGGAGGATTTAAATAAATCCGAAATACATCATTCAAAGGGAATGAGTTATGTTCACCACATATTGTTACCAACTATGGTGGACGGAAAGGTTTGCAATGCAGCAACGAGCACAACCTCTACCATGAGGTGCTACATATGCGGAAAAACCTCGAAAAGTTTTAACGATTTCGAAAAAACAAGCAGTGAAGATCCCCAGTCACTTCGGTTTGGTCTATCAATTCTCCACGCTAGAATACGTTTATTCGAAACTATTCTACACCTAGCATATAAACTCCCATTAAAAAAATGGCAAGCTAGGACACCTGAAGAAAAAAAGACTGTTAAGGAAAACAAAGAAAGAATTCAAAATCAATACAAAGAGAAGACTGGTTTAATAATAAAATTGATATGCCAAAACAAGGATTTGGAAACTCCAACTCTGGCAACACGTCCAGAAGGTTTTTTAGCGACCTGGACCTAGCTGCCGAAATTACGGGCATAGACATTGGCTTTATGCAGAAAATAAAAATTATTCTCGAAGCACTATCATCGGGCCACAAAATTAACCCGGCAAAGTTCAGTGAATATACTAAAGAGACGGCGAAGATGTATGTGGAGCTATATGGGTGGCATCCGATGACACCCACTCTCCACAAACTTCTTGTTCATGGCGCGACTGTCATTAAACATGCCCTCCTACCCATAGGACAGCTCTCGGAGGAAGCTGCAGAGGCCCGCAACAAACATTTCCGATCCTACAGACGAGATTTCGCAAGAAAGTTTTCAAGGGTCCACTGTAATAAAGACGTGCTGAATAGGCTGCTCCTGACTTCAGACCCTTTCCTCAGCTGTAGGAGAAAGCGGAGACCAAAAAATAGCAATCCATTCGCAGCTGAGACATTAGAACTTTTTGAAGAAGAAATTTAATTTAAAAATATTTAATTTTTAAGTACGTTCACTCATAATGTGTTCACACTTCGATTTTTGAAAATAAATGTTATATTTTAAATCAGATATGCCTTTTTATTCATTTTTACATAGAAAAGTCTCATAAATAATTTTGACCGGTTTTTGAGGCCAAATGCTCCTATGTGCGTCGAAGAGAATGAAGAACTGCATCCAATAGATGAAGAGTATTTAGAAGATGTGCCATTGAAGTACCTGAGGCGGGGAAAGTTTACTGGAAAAGATAAAACAACTCAGTGGCAAGTTCGTGCGCCATCGCAACGTGTACGCACAAGATCCCATAATATTGTTTATCATTTTCCGGGACCGATTGGCGAAGGAAGATCTTGTTAATCTGTGTTAGAAGCACGGGATCTTATATTTTCTGAAACTTGTCTGCATAAGATAGTCCAGTACACTAACATTTACATTGAAGATCAGAGATCCAAGTTCTCTAGAGAACGCGATTGTAAGTGTACAGACATTATTGAACTTAGAGCTCTTTTGGGATTACTATATTTCTGTGGAAGACTAAGAAGCGGTCACCTGAATACAAAAGATCTCTGGGAAAAGGATGGGAGTGGTTGCGATGTATGTATAGCCACCATGTCACGAGACAGATTCCATTTTTACTGCGAAGTTTGCGCTTTGACGATATTCATACAAGAGTCGAAAGAAAACAAGTAGATAAGCTGGCGCCTTTTCGCGAGGTTTTCCAAGAGTTCAATGACAATGTAAAGAAATATTATACCGTTGGCAACGACGTGACGATTGACGAAAAGCTGGAAAAGACACGTGGTCGTTGCCCATTTAGACAGTATATACCCAGCAAGCCAGGTAAATATGGTGTATAAATTTTTGTATTGGCTGACGCGCGAACCTTTTATACCTTATATACAGATTCACCAAGAGATGTTGTCAAGCGTTTGGTAGAACCTATAAAGAACAGCCATCGAAACGTGGTAATCGACAACTGGTTCACCAGTTTTCCTCTGTTGAGTGATTTGCTCAATGATTATGGATTGACAGCACTGGGTACTTTGAGGAAGAACAAAGCTGAAATTCCACCTATATTTACGGCAACCAAGGGCCGAGAAGTACACAGCTCCCTTTTTGGGTTTCAAAAAGACTGTACTGTGATGTCTTATGTCACAAAGAAGAATAAAGTAGGAAAATTACAAATTAATAAGTCAAGATGAGACACAAAGCGCTCACTGGAGCCACGACCAGGTTTCTATATTCACATGCTGTATTTGGTTATCCAACGGACAAAAAAAACCACTTGTCCTAGTCAGCGACGACACTTCACATACAAAAGAGGCCGTTTGGACTTTCATGAAAAATATATTCGATTACTTGCGGGAAGTTAAAGATTCTGTGAAGAGGGTAAAAATATTCAGCGACAACTGCGCAGCACAATTTAAAAACCGGTACATAATGTCACTTCTCTCGGAAATGAAAATGTATGCTGATCTGGATGACCTGCAATGGATATTTTTTGCTGCGTCGCATGGAAAGGGTGCGGTAGTCTCGAAAACATACAGCCAAATGAATGCATTCTTATCGCAGATTTTAGTAAAAACTACAACTGTAAATATAGCCAAGAAATTCAATCGCGCCATTTTGGTGGGTCTCGCAACCAAATCTCGCTGCACACAGTTGTAGTTTACACTTCTAATAAAGAAGTTGCGTCAGGTCACAATATCTATTCCTTTTGCAGTATATCTGCTTCCAACAACCACCAACCACCTGCAATATGGACTCACCTGGATCCTATTCTTAAATGGATAAGGTCTGAATACATCGGAATTGACACAATTCACTTTTACTCCGATGGCCCTAGCACACAGTATCGTCAGAAACAAAATTTCTATTTGATGTGCACCAAATTGTTTGATTACGAGTTTGACGCTATGACTTGGTCATTTTTTGAGGCTGGACACGGCAAGGGGCCAGCAGATGGAGTTGGTGGTTTTTTGAAACGAACCGCTGATCAAATAGTAGCAAATGGAGAAGACATTGAAGACGTTTTCCAATTTTATGACAAAATGAAAAATGTCAGCAAGATATACAGGTCAGTTAACTAAAGCTGGCGCGTTCACAGTACTCACACTTATGCAATTTCACTATACAGGATGTTTAAAAATAAATGATTTTCAAATAATACACTATTTCACGAGATTGTCCCTTTAAAGTTTTTCCGGAAATTCCAATTCTTTCCGAAGACATTTTATTCTAACCTCCAAATACAACACTCGCGCCGCGCGTCGATCACACGTGACTGACTGACGCTAACATTTAACATCACGCTGTATTTATAAACAGTAGCAAAAGAAAAACAATAACTATACGCTCATAAGATAGACCGCGCGCGAGAGAGACGGGCAGACTTTTCATGATGCGTATGCAGTACGACGTCACGCCGCGCGCTTATTCACAGACACTACACAAGCGCAATGTGTAAATGTGTTGAACGCGCCAGCTTTAGTTGACAGACCTGTACGTCATAGAGGATACCAATATTCTAGAACAGCAGAAAGCTCTACCTAAAGTCATTCCGAGACTGGTGGGCACTCTTAAAGTGCATCAGGTATTTTCTGATTGCCGAGGTGTGCTGAGATTCAGAGACCTAAGCTGTTTTTGCGAAAAAGCAATTTCTGGCAGAAGAGGCTTTTGCACGTGTTTAGATCCACAGATTTACGACATCAGCGCTTCTTATAAAACAGCAGATAAATATAACCAAATGACAATCAACCCATTGCCAGAACTGCCGGAAAATTCAATACAATGTTCATCTAAAGAAGCGGATAACTTTTCTTCGGAAGACGAGGCACCTTTGATGTCAATAAAGACAGCTCAAAATCTAAAGGATGCCACAAATACACACAAAAGTATATACCATATGGTATATGGTCAGTCTTCAGATGATGAAGATGAACCTTGTACAAGTTATGAGAAAGAAAATAGTAAAATTGTCTGTGGCGAATATCTCCGGGTAAAAGTTTATGTAAATGCTTCTAAGAAGAAAATATACAAATATGCATCTAAAGCAATAAGTGATTTTGATGAAGATGGGGATATAAAAGTTATGTTTTTGCGGGTAGCTGACAAAGATGCCAAGCGATTTATAATGGATGAGACGGATATGAGTTATGTGGCATACGAAGACATAATACAGAGATTACCTAATTCACATATTGTTAAAAGAGGCCATCGCACTTATTACCAGTTTAAAGAAACTGTAGATGTGTATGAAAAGTAGTTTTCGATACATAAACGTTTTTTTTTAATCTATTTTCAGTTCGTTGTTTAGAAGATTTATTTTTGTTAACTTTTCGAGATTCTTACCTTTTTTTTGTAAGGGCTTATTTTCAAAACATTCTCATGTGTTACCCAAAAAATTCTCTGGCGTTACCAAATGTCCCCGAATTTCGAGACATGTTTTGAGAATATCCCATTGATTTATTCTTTCAATTAGATCTTAACGATTATTGATCTCGGAGGTATGAACCTTATTTATAATTAGCAATAAGCGTTCAATAACTGATTGTTACCTAGTGAGTTTAAAATTAAAGTTCAGTGTTTATTTTTTGACCAAAGTAACGCAGTAGAATTAAAAGTATCTTTTATTTTGTTAATTTTTAATAAATACTAAGACTGATTGTAATGTGAGACTGTAAACAGTTCCTATTTCAATAAAAATACTTTTGATTACATGAGAACCTTCTATTATTTATGTAAAAAATACATAAGCTCAGTAACGGCGGAGAACGATTTCCAGGATCATATTATGTATTTTCATTAAAAAACGGTACGATTAGTAAAAAAAAAGTCGCGGTTAGCATTGAAAACACATACAGTGGTAAACTATCTACAAGCTACAATATATCTTTCTAAAGAAAATTAACAAAAATATTCAAAACTTTTTTACGCAAAAGGACGTGCAAAGGTGTTGCTTAAAAGTTGATTCGCCCAATATTACTTCTGACAATGGATTTGATTCTACTCCCGTAATGAAGCGAAAAGTCAAAATTACCTCTTGTGTTTCCATCGAAAATTCTGAACATAAAGCCAATTATATACGCACATTTGAAGACCTGTTACTTGAAAAAATGCAACAACAATGTCGCAATGATCCAAAGAAAAATGTTGTGAAAATGAAACGTATAACTAGAGACGCAGAAGTGATAACACTTACATTGTTAGAGAAGAAAAAAAGTTTAGAGGTTACACTTGATAAGAAAACAGTAAATAAAAAATCTGGGAATTCAAAACAAATAAATAAAACAAGTACAAAGAAATCGGATGGTAATAAAAGTACCTCTACCATCATCTCGAACAACACAGATGATGTTATTGCAATACCAGGCTGTTCAAATGAAAAGGTAAAAGCCAAGAGAAAGTCAAAACAAATAAATAAAAATACTACAAAGAAATCTGATGGTAATAATAATAAAAGTACCCCTACCATCAGGGTGCGAGGATATATATCAATGGATATATATCATGATATATATCACGATATATATCAATGCATTTTTTCATAAAAATCATTGATATATATAAATTTTTTTAAGTTTCATAAAACTAAACAACTTTCTTAAGACAAAGGCTGAATGGGCTAGATTCCTATGCCTTAAACATAAATAAAAAAAGTTGAATACATAATGACATAATCTGTCAAAATAAAACGAATATTGTTGTTGTTTCTGCCGAATTTCAGCCACAAAATACAAATTGAATTGATTTGAAGGATTTGACGAAAAGGTATGTAAAAAAAAAACTATTGTGTTTCAAGCTTATTATTGTGAATTGTTGGTGTGATATACGAGATCGTAAATTTTCGTGTAGATATTTGACACAAAAAAAATTGTCTTTGTTTATTATCATGATAAAATTACAAACCATTTATTTTTCTTTTCTTTTATCATGATTATCACTAATATCCAATCCAATATTGATTCGTAATGGCATAAGTTTATTTGTTGCATTGAATATTATCAGGTAAAACTCATTTAAAATGTATTACAATAATACAGATACAAAAAATTAGTTAAAATTTGTCTATAACCTCAAAAAAGTTAAGTAAGTTTATTTTTGTTGCAGTTGTATGGAAATTTGAAGTCATGCCAAAAAAATTACATCCCGTGTGGATAAATTTTGAGGTTTCTGTGAAACCAGGGAACAAAGGAAAGTGGGCGAAATGTAAAAAATGTGGCAAGGAACTACAAGGTATACCAGAAAGACTGCAGAAGCATTTAGACAGTGAAAATTGTCAGTCAACTACAGCAACTGAACCCCCAGCCACAGCTCATTCTCATGCTGACCAACATCCTGGCCCTTCATTGGCTAAAAAGAAACGTCAAACAACTCTGACAGAAACATTCACAGTGACGACCACAAGAGAAGATGGTGAAAGAATAGATCAAAGTGCCGCAAATTTTTTTTACTCAACGAACACACCTTTTAGGCATGCTGACCACAAAGCATTCAAGTCAAAGTGCCATGATATGCGACCAGGGTATAAACCCCCATCAGCATACCAGTTAGCTGGACCTCTTTTAGAAAAATCTTATCAGAGCTCAGTGGCTGAGCAACGAAAGAGTGTTGATGGCATGACCGTCTCAATGTCATTGGATGGATGGTCTAACATAAGGAATGAGCCTATAGTGTGTTGCTGCATCAATCCTCCAGATAGTCAACCAGTTCTTGTTGAAACAGTGGATACTTCTGGCCATCCACACGATGCTGACTACTTAAAGAACATTGCCCTGCAGAGCATTCGGAAAGCAGAAGAGTCATTTGGTGTGCTTGTGAGAAGTTTTGTTACCGATAATGCTTGTAATGTGACTAAAATGAGAAGAGAGTTAGCTGAAACAGAGGATGTGGATATAATCCAGTATGGGTGCAGTGCCCACATACTCAATTTATTGGCACAAGATGTGGAAATCCAAGGTGTAACGGCACACATTCTAAAAGTGGTGAAATATTTCCGAAACACTCATCTGCCAGCAAGTTGGTACAGGCATGCTAATGGAAAGAAGTTAGTGTTGCCGGCTCTGGTGCGCTGGAATACTGTAAGGAATTCTCTGCGCTCCTACCTTGATAACCGAGGTATAATTGTCCAGATTTGTCAGAACCACAAAAATGAAATTGACAAAGATGTCTTCAAAATTGTAAATGACATGCAAATTACCAACAACGCAATGGATCTACTATCACGATTAGATCCCATTGCTCGTGCTTTGGATAGGGCTCAGAGAGACGGAACTACTATTGCAGTGGCTGTAGAAATATGGCATAGATTAGGTCAAGACCTTGCGGATCAGCTAAGCTCTGTAAGAAATTCTTTTAACCGTCGACGTGATATGGCTCTGGGACCACCCCATTTCTTAGCTAATATCTTGGATCACAGATTTGGAGGGCAAAATTTAAACACTATGCAGAGAAATGAAGCCATCACAGAACTGGCTCCTTTTTATATGCCCATAGTTACCAAAATTATGACGAAATCCGTTATGTTTCCATCTTATCTCTTTGAGACACAGTTCCGTGATACTAATCCTCTAGAGTGGTGGAAATTGTTAGATTTAAACACTAGTGATTCCCAATGGCAAAAATGGGACCACAAAGATAGCTTCATGAAAATTTGCACACAGGTACTGACACCTGTGGCATCGACAGCTGGTTTAGAGAGGATTTTCAGCAGATTTAGACTTGTACATTCAAAATTAAGAAATCGCCTTGGAGTGGATAAAGCGCACAAGCTAGTCTCAATTTTCAAAACTTCAAACAAGACTGTTTTTAGACCTGAAGTCTAAAAACATGAAATGGGTATGGGAAACTGAAACCGAAGAAATTGACGAAGAAGAGGAAGAAATGGAACCACAATTCGATGAACCTGGACCCAGTGGGAATACTAGGACAGTGTACTCAGAGAATATTACTGTGGACTCTGACAGTGACGAAGACATTCCACTAGCTGAATATCGCTCAGGAAATTGATTAAAGAAATTGAGGAAATTAATTATTGATTTAAAATGTATACTGTCCCTGTTACTTTACTAGTTAGGTAAGGATTAACTTAGAGTAATAAAAATAACAAAGAACTGCATTTATAGACTTAAAAGGAGAAATAATCATGGTCATTTGTGTATCGGATACCAATTTTTTATTTCTTTTTATTTAAGTGAGGAGATAATTAGAATGTTATTTTTTTTTATTATTGAGTTAATTATTACAAACATTGTTTTGTAAGGAATTAAAATTTTATATAATTATTATAAATCCATACGAATAAGTAAAGCAATGAAAATACTGTGATTTTAACATAAAGTTAATATAGGTATATTAACTTTATGGATTTTAATAAATAATTGAGTCAATCAAGATGATGTTATTGCAATACCAGGCTGTTCAAATGAAAATATAAACGCCAAGAGAAAGTCAAAAACAGTACTGTTCAAATGAAGAGACGAAGATCCGCATATTCTGTATGTTCTAGTGATACTGAAGTTTCAGGCACTTTAAGCATACATAGTGATTCGGATATTTTTAATATAGAAGACGACGGAAATTTCAGTGGAGCTGAATTTACAGAAATAAATACAAATTCTAACACCGGTCCAATAAGTGACGAATGTCTTTATGACACTGATTATGTAAACAGAAAGGAGAATCTAAAAGAATCGAATATTAAAAACATTTTACAAGAATCTGATACCGACAATACCGATATTTTGCACGACGAAAACATTTACGATATTATTTTAGACGAAAGCACAGGTCAATTGGTAACGGTGAAAAAAATTACACACACAAATAAAAAGAAATCTGACTTTGAACAACTAATAAAAAAAGAAAGGAAAGGAAGCACAGTCAAAGACCATACAGATCACAAAAAGTTCGGAAATGACGAATACAATGATGATATTAGAAAGGAAGACATCGACCCTAAAACAAAAAATGTCGTAGAAAATTTTAAAGAAACATATCATGTGAAAGACTATGTTCTTGTCAGGTACTACAATAGAAAATGGATGTACTATTGTGGATGTATATTTGTTGATCAATTAGAACATCTGGCAAAAATACGATGTATACAATAACATTTCTGAAGACTCAAAAAAAACCAGTTAAAATTTATCATTCCAAAGAAAACTGACCAGGACGAAGTTACCGACTGCTCAATTGTCAAATCAGTAAGCATAGTAAGTGATCCAGAAAATATTAAGAACTATGTATTAAGCAACAAAGATGATGAGATCTATTTTTTCTCTTAGCTTTTATGTAATAAAGCCAAATACCTATAGTGATAAGTTTGAGAAGATTGTTTTTATAAGAAGTTATGAATACTTTATTTTTTTTCATTAGGTAAATACTAAGTACTTATTTCGTGATCGCAGATAGTTTTTCAGCATAGTTTTTGAATAACTTATTTTGTTTTTTTTTTGTTTTATATTTCTTAATTCAATTTTGTATTATTTTGTACTGTGATTTAAGGTGATTGTTCCTATGTAAGTACCCAAGTGCCATACCAGTTTATATAAGAATTGTATACATAAGTACTTTATTGTTATGCGACTTAGCTCGTACAGTTGTAGTGCTACTAATTTTATTACTTACGTTTATTTCTGCATAATAGGGTATTTAACAGGTTTTTAAAAACTGTTCTATGTTAATCACTGATGTCTAAGGACTAGAAAATGTATATTTTACATTCCATTACATATAGTGCAAGAAAAAACGGAAATAAAAATATTATTTAAATAGGTATCCCGCGCTTTTTCTGACAATATGGCACCTCATTATATCGCACACTGAGAATAGGGTTTGCTCCCGGGAATTCTCGGTACTAAAAATACCGGGAATTCCCGGGAAATTTGAAAATGTTAGTACCGGGAAATCAAAACTATGTCCCGGGAATTCCCGGTACTGCACAAACACTAAATCCTTGGTACGAAATTTTGATTATTAAAACTGCGTGTGTGGCGCGCGAACACAACCACGACAGAAGTACGTGCACGATTCGTACTCGAGGGTAGTCGGTACTATTCGGTAGTTTTCGTTTCGGATTCGCATCTTCCCCGCCGCCCGGTCCGCCTGCCACAGTGCCGCACCTAACTTGATACTGTGACGACGCGACGTAGTGAGTGTTTTGTAAAAAGTAATAAACTGGTGAGTACAATATTATATCCTTGTTTAATTATTTTATCATGAACTAGATGAGTTTGTATATACTAAAATAGTCATTGATTGAACTGAGTTTAGGTTTGAATTGAATGTATAACGAAGCAGAGAGATACGTAATTTTTGACGTTATTGAGACTTGTCAATAAGTGGGTAGAACAAAAAGCTCAATATTTTTTTTTATAAACTTAATATGTAGTTGTAGATGCCTGAGGAAGTAAACTTATGATAAACTTACAGACATGCAAACTTACTAATACGATGCAAAACATAACAACTTAACGATAATAGTCTTGGTACCGCGTACAGTACATGGTACCTACTTAAGCACAATAGAAAAGATCGAACTTATGAATCTAGTTACCTTACACTTAAAATAATTTGTTCAATTTTCAAAATGCATTATTTATTAAACAATTGATCTGATGATAACTAAGTAAAAAGGATGTTTATTCCTTGATATTTTTTTAAACATCTACCAACTATAATAAATAAAAAGAATGTTTATTTTTTAGTATTGTAAACCACTATTAAATCTGATAAATGGATGTTTATTCTTTAATACTTTTTAAACAATTATTTATTTGATAATGGTTGCGGGTTTTGTACGTGCGCACGCGCAAGCGAACTGTTGAGTGTTTATAAAATATAACACGTGGTATTTTTCGCCAATTCGTCTTTGCTTTTTTACTACTAAGTATACTCTTTTTTTATTTTAGGTTATGTTTTGTTGTGGCTGTGAGCATGGAGTTCGAAGAATTCTCTTCTAAAAATCCTGTTTGGTCCCGATTCTTAAGAAATAAAGGAAAAACTCAAGCGAAATGCAAAATCTGTGCCAAAGTAATAAGTTGCGTTGGAGGATCTACAACAGGTTTACTAAAACATTTGAAGGGAATACATAAAATAACTTTGGGTAAAGAAGACGAGCCAAGAATTACAGAAGACACTCCAAGCTCTAACCCCGACCCTACCCCCAGTGATCTTGAAGATGGAGCTTCAACTTCCAAAAGGAAGAAAAGCAAATTGACTGATTACTACTCCTCTTCTTCAAAACCTTCATTAGAAGTTACTGTCTCGCGTATGGTAGCTTTGGACGGTATTCCATTAAGAACTTTTACGACATCAGAGGACTTGAGACGCCTGTTCGAAAAAGAAGATCACAAACTGCCTAAATCTCCTAACTCTATAAGAGAAATAATTCTAAAAGAAAAAGAAAACGTAAAAAAGGAGTTAATTCTGAAGTTGAAGAAGATTTTGTCAGAGGGAGGCAAATTCTCTTTAAGTTACGACGAGTGGACATCCAGTCGAAATAGAAGATACATAAGTCTTAACTTACATTCAGAAGAGCTACACAAAAATGAAAGGTTTAAAAACTTGGGACTTATACGGATACATTGCTCCATGACTGCCGAAAAATTTATCGACGAGCTGAAAAAAAGACTGCAAAGTTACGGAATAGACCTTGATAATGATATCGTGGCCAGTACTACAGATGGTTGCAGCATGATGACAAAAATTGGAAGACTACTGCAATCACTTCATCAAACATGCATCGCACACGCCGTACAGCTTGCTGTAGTAGACATATTCTACAAAAATACTCCAATCCCTATTGCTGCAGATGAAGGTTCACATGAACAACAGGAAGAGAGTGACGAAGATCTTCCTTTAGCTCACTTGGCACGTCTTCGAAATGATAACAACTCTGATGAATTCGATTTATCTGATGAAGAAGATGGTGGCGTTGATTTTTCAGGTGATGATTCAGTTCAGCGAGCAAGACTTACTGAATTTAGATTCCACGATCTCTTATCAAAAGTGAGAAAAGTCATTAAAATCTTCACAAAGTCGCCAAAGAAGAATTGAAGAGTATCTTCAAAAATATGTTCTGTCTGAATTTGGAATGGAGTACCAATTGATTTTGGACGTAAAAACCCGATGGAGCAGCGTCGCTAAAATGTTGAGCCGTTTCATAATGCTAAAAAACTGCATTGCAAAAGCACTTCTAGATCTAAAGGTTGATTTTGAGTTCACGGAACAACAATGGGATCTTTTGAAAGAACTTCAAGAAGTTCTAGAAACATTGAAAATAACCACGGAAGCATTGTGTCAACGTGATGCTTCAATTTTAACTGCCGATATCGCAATGAAGTTCGCATTAAAAAAGTTGCAAGATATTAATACCAATTTAAGCAGAGAGATGTGTTTAGCACTGAAAAAAAGATATAAAGAAAGGCGATTAACTGAAGCATCAGTCATGCAATATTTAACGAATGCAGAAACCTATTTTTCAAATTTGGAAACCGACGATTTAGATTTGTTTTCACGACCCAACAGCGCTGAGATGTGTAGTAAAATTGTGAATCTCTTAGGTTGTGCTTCACGAGACATTGGACAGTCGGATTTACTTCAAGACCATCTTGAGCCACCGAGTGCATCAACCTCTGGCATATTTACCCAAGATAGGCAAATGAGCAATAAAGAGGAGTTAAACCTTGAAATCCAAAAAGCGATCGCAGCTCCCGATCCAAAATCAAACCAGCCAGAATCTGATACAGACAATTCACACATTGCATCCTTGGTAAAAAGTGATCCGCCGTCTTCAAAAAATGACTTTGAAAATGTCATAATTCCTATGTCTTCCTGCGAAACAAATAGAAATGATTCTTCTTTACATAATGTTAATGTACAATATTTTAGAAACAGAAAATCTTCATCTTCTTCTACTAGTAGCTCAGAGTCCGCTAAAGATTTTTCACCTGCATCTGATGATGACAAAGATTATAAAGTTTCGGATAAAAGCGACAGTTCCTCATCTAGCAGCACAACTGATAGACAGTGTGCAAGGAAGAAAAAAGCACTCCACCCTAAACAATTAAAAACTTTGGCCAAAGCAAACTCACCTAGGTCTCCAAATTCATCATCTGTACGTTTACGTTCATCATCCAGTTCGTCAAGCTCATCGTCTGGATCCTCAAGTTCTTCATCTGGGTCTTCAAGTTCGTCATCTGGATCTTCTAGTTCAGCATCCAACAGTTTGTCCTCTGACTCTCAACCTCCAGTTAAACAAAAGCCTACATGTATGCAAAGTCAGATATTAGAAACAGCTGTTCCAAACATAATTCAACCCTCCTGTGCTTTACAAAACTTGGCTGTAGATTATTTATCTTCATCAGATTGTGAAATGAATACTTCCCTCCAACCAGATATTAGTCCTGCTGAAATTGAAATGGATTCAGAACCACAACAAAACCACAACATCTGCCATGAAGATTCAGAATCAAAACTAGTCGATGAGGAGATCCCGTTGCCTAATTTTAAAAATAATCCTATGACACTGAAAAGTATTGTAATGCAAACCATAGAAAAGTTAGGATTAAAGCTCCCAACAGATAATAAAAATAAAAAGGTTCCTGAATTAACAGAAGAAGTTATTGATTCAATGAATTCTTAAATTGTACAACCATTGAAAGTATTAGCGATGAAAACAGTGACTGACATAATAAATGGCAATCAAGTTCCTACCCAGTCTACAACTGTATTCCAGCATTCCCTAGATCCACCTGAAAATAAATCACGCAAAAGGAAACGGGGAGTAAACAAAAGAAATCTGGCAAAAACACTACGCAACATGGGTTTACAGTATCAATCAACATCAAAGTCTGTGATTGCTCCTAGAAAGATGGGAAACCCTTGCACCGACCGATGTCGACTTAAATGTAAAGAAAAGCTGTCAATTGAACAACGCAAACTTGTTTTTGATAGATATTGGAACTTAGGAGACTTGTCCAAGCAGAGACATTTTATTGCTAATCACATACAAGAAATCAAACCTAAGTATCAATACAAAAAGATAGACAGTAACAGAAAATCGAAACATGCATTTTATATCACCGTTGAAGGCCAAAAACTAAAAGTATGTAAAACCTACTTCAAAAATACATTAGGCATAAACGACAGGCCAATTCGCACTGTCATAGATAAATTAAATTCTTCAGGAATTGTTGAACCCGACCTTCGTGGAAAACACGAAAAGCACAATCAAGTCCAAAAGGAACTCTTAGAAGAAGTTCACAGACACATTAACAGTATACCAAGGATAGAGAGTCATTATTTAAGGCAACAGACGACAAGGGAATTTATTGATGGAGGCAAAACAGTTACTGATTTATATAGAGATTACAAAAAAAATAGTGAAGAGAAGGGAGAATGTTACGTGAAATTGCACACATATAGAAAGATATTCAACGAAGATTTTAATATTAGCTTTTTTGTACCAAAGAAAGATCAGTGCAGTGATTGTGTAGCGTATGAAAATTCAGATATAGCAGGAAAAGAAAGTCTTGAAGAATCCTACAGAAAGCATTTAGCAGAGAAGAATAAAAGCCGGGAAGAAAAAACTAAAGATAAAGAAGCTATAGATGAGAAAAATATAGTAGCTTGCTATGATCTACAAGCGATATTGCAAGTGCCCAAAGGTGACGTTTCTGGGTTTTATTATAAATCTAGACTCAATTGCTTGAATTTTACTATATGCGAATTAAAAACAGACCACTCAGAGTGTTTTTTCTGGACCGAGGTAGAAGGGAATAAAGGTGCAAACGAAATTGGTTCTTGTCTTTTTAAGTATATGCAAAAAAAAAATACTTCGTCTTCTGGCAAATTAAACATAATTTTTTATAGCGACAATTGTTGTGGCCAACAGAAGAACCAGTTTGTTTTCTCAATGTATATCTACGCTGTTAAACATCTTACCAATATTGATTCCATAACTCATAAATTCTTATTAAAGGGCCACACTCAAAATGAGGGCGATTCAGTTCACTCTACTATAGAAAAACAAGTAAAAAGAACCCTTAAATCTGGGCCTATTTATGTGCCCGATCAATATATAAATGTTATTAAAGAAGCAAAGAAAAAGGGCAAGAAATACATAATAAATGAAATGAGCCACAGGGAATTTTTTGACATTAAAGGTCTACAAGAATTTAAACTACAAAAAAATACCGAAGGAGAGACTATCAGGATAAATGATATAAAAATCATAGCTATTAAAAAGGCAGAGAGTGAGCCAAATGGTATCCAAATTTTGTACAAAACATCCTATTTGCAAGAAGAGTTTAAAAAAATTAAATTGCAGAGACAAAGTCGAGCTAGACCCCAACTGAAAAGGTTGTATTCAACAAGAATACCGTTGGCTGAGAGAAAGAAAGAAGATTTAAAGTCTCTTATAAAGCAACGTGCCATTCCGCCGTACTATGCTTCATCTTTCTATAATAGTATTATTAATCATTGATCTCATTTAAGAAGTATTTACCAAAGATGATTATTATTAACATAAAAGAAGATTGTTGGTGTTTATTTTGTATTGAGTGAAAGCTCTGGTTTTGTTTTTTAGAAGATTTAATTTATGTTGTATTTTTGATAAAAAATAAGTTTTAAATGAATAGATACTGATTATTAGATAGAGATGAATACATAATGATACTCATAATTAGAGACTGATTACGGTATTGTAATGCTTGAGACTGAACACTAGGAAACTTAGTTAGTTTTAGTGTTAAGTGATTCAAACTATAGATTTTAAATGAATATCATTTTTGAGAGCAAAGAGGCTAAACCTAAAGCTAAGGGTAAGCTTATGTTCGTAACGTTGGTTGTTAAATCATGAACGTAGTTTAAATCAATAACAACGTACCTAAAGTTAGGAGCATTTTTATTTGTTTTTATTTATAAGGACTTTTATAAAACTTTATTAGTTCTTAGCAACTAAGTTCCCTTAAAAGTTTAATAAATGCTATATTTCTATGATTTTCCTTTTTATTTATATTGTATATTTTAAATGATTTACCAGATTTTAAAATATTAAAATGTCTTTCTTAGTTAAAATTATTGTTAAAACATACAGTGAAAGTTAAAGTAATAGTGACACAAAACGAAATTTTCAAAAATAGTCCACTCTTTATCAACATAGATTACAAAATGCCCTAGTATCATTGAAATTACAGGTATGTAAATTGATTTTCCTGAAAACCGCATTCAGAAACCCCTCTTAGAAAAAGTTTGCAATCATCCCAAATTTAAAAACTTAAAACGATTATTAATTAAAATGACGATTTTTTGATAATGTCACTATCATTCTGAGTGTGCGATATGGCTGTTCAGCGCACTTGCTGAACTTACCGTCTAAAGATTTAGAAATAAATAATATAAAAGAGCATGTTGTTCAAGTAGTAAAATACTTTAGAAACAACCATGCCGCTAACGCTTTATACAAAGCTGAAGGAGGGAAAACATTAGTGCTGCCACAAGATGTCCGTTGGAATACTGTAACCGACTGTTTTGAGGTCTATGTGTCGGAGTGGCAAAAACTACTCAAGATATGCGAAGAGAACAGAGATGTCATAGATTCTGTTATCATAGTGAAAGTTGAAAATATGGTCATAAAGAGATCAGTGGAAGATTTTCTGAAGATTTTGAAGCCAATTTCTGTTACACTGGATACCTTGCAAAGAAATGATGCAAATCTGTCTATTGCAGTAACAGCTTGGAAGAAACTTGAAACTACATTTGAAGGAGCTAGTTTAAGCCAACAGTCAAAGTTTCAAAAAAGATACAAGCAAGCTATGACACCCAGCCACTTTTTGGCTTTCTTATTAGACCCAACCAAAAAAGAATTCACACTGACAGAAGAAGAGGAAGAAAGTGCGTTGGAGGAAGCACGGCAGAACTAAGATGGTTCGGTTTTGCTACCAGTAATAGTAAAACTGAAATCACAATCAAAACCGTTTAAAAATATTATGTTTACACAAGAGGTGGTAAACAACGTGACACCAAGGGAGTGGTGGTTATCACAAAAAAAAATATTCTCTGAAGAGGAACAATCAAAAATATATCCAATGATTAAGCAATTGTTTGGGGCGATAGCTTCTTCAGCTCCAGTGGAAAGGGTTTTTTCCACCTTTGGAATTGTACATACTAAGTTAAGGAACCGACTGGGAATCGAAAAGGCAGGAAAACTGGTTTTTTTGTTTAAGTACTATAATAATGATGTTGACAACAGCATTGATTAAATTTTAACCATTGAATTATGATAATAAAGAGAATTGATTAAATCATTGATTTTTATTGAAAAAATCGTTTGATTTAAATCGTGATTTAAATCATGATTTAAATCAAAATGATTAAATCTTGCCAACCCTGCTCCAGAATACTTATCACATGTCCAAGGGCAAGACACGAAGAGAATGGGGAGGGTTGATCATTTTGATCAAATAATAGGAACCTACTCGGTTTGACGGAGGAGCAAGCGCTGGTGTCTCAAAAATTTTTATTTTCTCTTAGATGCATCCATTACTAGTAATTTTATATTATATTCGTGTACTTCAAGAACACAAAGTCTCACCAATCTAGAATTCCGTGTGGCCATTGCCGGAGGTCTGATCGATGGGTACAGCTGCAGAAAACGGATGTCTGCTTTGGGAAATTACATTACCAAGAAAATAAGAGTCTTGGAATCAGAGAATTACCAAAAGACTATAAATACTGTCCCGACTGAACAGCGTTACCAAAATGTGGGTGTGCATATGCCAGTAGCATTGGAATCTTACAGGCGTTGTAAACTATGCAGCACCAAAACCAATGACAAGAGGAGCAATATAAAGTGTGAGAAATGCGATGTTGACCTGTGCATCATTCCATGTTTTCGTCAATTTCACTGTTCCTGAAGGGCACCGGGAACATTTTTCCCACCAAATTTTCCAGGGGTTTCCCGAATTTTTATTCGTATTTTCACGAAACACGTATTTTTTTATTCAAATAAAGTAAATAATTCATTGCAAAAAGTTGTTTTATTCTGCAGGATCCTTATGCCCGTTAAAGGGTTAAATCTATGCAAACATGAAAATATTTCTCTGATAGGTTGTTTATTGATTATCAGTTTCTACTTTATTTTATTACGCTAGATGATATAGATTTTGAAGAAAAAATAAATTGCCAACCTCTTATGAATGCAGCTAAAACCATTCGAACCCCCCAACGCACCTTACCAGAATCGGAAATAGAAAATTTAGACGAAATCACAATCAAATAATATGTCAGCTTACTCTAAACGGCATCGACTACAGGAATCTTTCTCGTTTTTGTGGGTAATAAAAGAAGGTTATATTAGGTCAAATAATCTATTATTTGACCTAATTTATTTTTAGGATAATTTTTAGGATTTGATTTAGATTTTTCATTATGCTTTGTTTTAAAACACAAATTTAAAACAAAGCATAATGAAAAATCTAAATCAAATCCTAAACCTTTGACAAGCAACACGACCGTTGTAGATGTTATTACGCCTAAGCGTGAGGTACATAAGTCACAGTTAAAGGCATTGACTATTAAAATGTTAAATGAGTGCTATCCACAATATTACAGGCTTTATACAGACGGTTCTAAGGATTCTCGGGGGGTTGGAGCGGCACTCTTCGACCCTCAGAGTAATGTGTCCTACAGGTGGAAGCTTCATCAAAATTTGTGTATTATGAGAGCAGAGCTAGTAGCTATAAAGGAGGCATTGGAATATGTAATGACCCAATTGACAAATGAAACCTCGGTGGTTATTTTAACTGACTCTAAGAGCGCTCTTCAGCACCTGGCTCGGTGTGCCTCGGGGCAACGAGGCATGCCGATAGCCTATGATGCTCTTCAATTGGTTCATAACTTAAAAACAAAGAACGTCTGTATAAAGCTTCAGTGGATACCATCACATGTGGGTATTAGTGGAAATGAGATGGTGGATTCTCTGGCAGGGTCGGCTGTAATGGAGGGTTCTGTACACGACTCTAAACCTTATCCCAGTGAACTGACACCCTTAATAAAAAAAAGATCTTTAGAAAAATGGGAATACCATTTCGGGGAACAGTCGCTGACCGTTGGACTTTGGTACAGGACTCTCCATAGTAAGCCACATTGGTTGCCCTGGTTTGGTTCGGCCGATCTTGCTAGGAGAACACTAGTCTCAGCATTTAGGCTGCGTTCAGGGCATATTCCAGATAATAAGTTTTATCATCTAATGGGTATTAAACCCTCCCCACTATGCACAGTGTGCAATAAAGTGGAGGATCTTATACATGTTATGCTGGAGTGTGCCCGGAATGCAGATCTAAGAGTTAGGTTTATAGGTACAAACAACTGTCACAATGGGCAGCTCAACTGCTGGTTGGCTGACCCTCTGTCTAGCAGAGCAGTAGGCTTATACCAGTTTGTCGGGCTGTCCCTTGCCCTAGATCGCTAAAAAAAAAAAATATATATGTGGGCGTTTTCCAAAAAAGATGTACATAGCAAATTTGGCGTGTCCCACATGTTCAGATTAACTTTCTTAGTTTAGTATGGATCTTCCACTTAAAAGTTGTGCTTTTTTTGTTAAGAAATATATGAAATAAATTAAGATTTTCTCATTAAGTATTATTTATTTATCATCAATTAAGAAAAAACGATAAAAAAATACAGCGGAAGAAGGTAAAAATGACGTGTCCCACGTTCATATTGGCAACTTTCAACCTTAATATTTCGACTTGGTAATACGGATCGGCATACTGTTTTAGGGTCTGTATCTGCATGGTGGAGTAATAAAACGAATTTAAAACTCTAATGCTATCGTAATAGAATTAAAAATCACTTAAGATACTAAATTTTTATTGTCCCCAAGAAAATGTGGTACCGGAATTCCGGTTAATGTCACAGAAACGTTTCGCCACTTCAGACTAAAATCCTACCAGTGAATAGTCAGTTTTTGTAATTGGCAACATCATTATTGTCTTTGGTTTACGCCATTTTGTAAACCAAAAGTCAGTGTCAAAAATATCGCCCACGCAACAGGTCGCGTCACGGCGGTGCAAAATTTGAGTTCCAAATAGACACGGGATTTTATGGGGTAAGTAGCAATTTGCCGCATTAATAAGTGTTTAAACTTTATTATAAATATTATAAAATTACGTGAAATGGCATGGCAAAAGCCGTTAATTGATCAGAAAAGGTTTATTTTATACTTTAAACTGTCGTTGGTATGAATTCGTCACATCCGAATCGTCACGTGATGTACAGGCGGAACTTTTTCGTGACGCACAGGAATTGTTAAGCTTAGGTTACATAGATAGCCGATACGTCATATAATTTAAAACACTTCATAACATAATGTTCGGATTACAAATTCAAAAACAGTTGCCTAAAGATCTACTTTATCCATGTTTTTTAGGGTTCCGTACCTCAAAAGGAAAAAAAACCAAACCCTTATAGGATCACTTTGTTGTCGGTCTGTCTGTCTGTCAAGAATCTCGGGAACGCGCCAAGATTTTGAGTTGAAATTAAAACCATATACTGGAATCTAGGGCCGCTAGTAGTTTTGAAAAAACCAAAGTTCTAACATAATATTAAAAAAAGATAGCCGTTTATGCTGCAAAAAATACGTGTTTTTGACCCTTTCAAGGGAATCAAAACCTATAGGGTACTTCCCGTAGACCTAGGACTATGAAATTTAGCAAATAGCTTCATTATGAAGTACATGTTTAGGAATAATTCCAAAATACTACTTGTGATACTGATTGTGACTGATATTTATTGTTACTGACACTGATTGTGACTGGCTGTGATTGACCGACTTAGGGATTTCAGTTAATAAGAAACTGACTTCTTATCAAAAAGCATTACGGAATTTGTATCCTACTTTTAACAAATAAATTATGATTTATGATTTACAGAAATACTGCGTATTTATTTCAGGTATTGATTTTTTGTAAAATATTTCAGTGATCATGGCGCTGACAGCTGCAGAAAGGGCAAAAAATTATCGCGAGAGATTGAAAAGGACAGATCCCGAAAAATTTCAAGTACAGAGAAATAAGCAGTTGAAACGACTACAGTCAAACAGAAAAAAAATAAAAGATTTAACAGAAGAAGAAAAGGAGCTTAAAAGAAAGTCATGGAGAGAAGAAAAAAAGAAGCAAAAACTGAAGAAACAGACTCAAATGGAACCATCCAGCGCACCAAGCACATCAAACAGCGCACCAAGCGCATCAAACCCTGAAAAAAAAACTGATTTGGCTTTTAAAATAAGATACCAGAAAGTGCGAAAGAGTTATCAAAGATCTCTGAAATTAATTCAGAAATTAAAAACACGAAATGAAACAACGCGTAAAAAACTATACCGTCAGCAGTTAGCTCATGAGAAAGAAGTTAGTGAGTTACAAGACAAGTTAGACAAACTAATGGCGCGACAGGAGATTTTAGAAATATCATTGCGTGAAACTTATGGAGCGGTGCATACTGTCTCAGAAAAAACACTGCTTAAATCTGTTGTCTTGAAACCAGCTGTAAAGAACAGTAAGGCAGTTACTAACGTTGCCTCTTGTTTAGGGCTCAAAGGGCGCGTCAGGCATAGTAAGAAAAAAATATGTTTGAATAAGAACATTCAAGCAGAGTTTGAGAAATTTTATACAAGAGATGACATAAGTAGAAATACAGCCGGAAAACGAGAAACAAAGACGAGAGGGAAAAAGAAGATGCAGTTGAGATATTTAACAGACACGTTACAGAATTTATTCGATATATATAAACAGGAAGGTGGGAAATACAGTTTTACCACTTTTTTTCAGTATAAGCCATTTTACGTGGTATCCCCTACAGCCAAAAATAGAGAAACCTGCATGTGCGTCAAGCATAGCAACATGGAGTACCTCTTCATGGCTCTTAAAAATAAAAAAGTTGTGGATTATCAAAATCTTGAAGAAGTTATTGAAAAATCAGTATGCGATAAAAAATCATACGCCTGCATGAACGATGAATGCGAAACATGTAAAAACCAAAACCTTCATTTCAAAGAACAATATTTTGAGGATGAAGTCACATGGTTCCGGTGGGAAAGAATTTCGCATACATACAAAAAAAAGGACGAAAACTTAACTACAAAAAAAATGGCCAAAATAGAGAAGAGAAGTAAGATACGAGATGTTGTAGCAGAATTTAAAGCAGAATTCCCGAAATTTAAGAAACACTACTACAATTGGAAAGAACAACAGCGTCAATTCCAATTTTGTATAAACGGCCTAGGTGATAAAGAAATTGCCATTTTAATTGACTTTTCTGAAAATTTCGAATGTAAGCTCGGGGCAGAAATCCAGTCAATGCATTACATCAAGAATAGTATATCCCTTCACTGTGGTATGATTTATTGGAAAGACAAGTGTCAATCATTTGTAACTCTGTCAGATAATACTTGTCACGAACCCAATGCCATCTGGGCACACCTTCTCCCGATATTAAAATTTGTCAAAGAAATCGATCCAAGTATCGAAGTAATACATTTTTTTTCGGACGGTCCCTCCTCTCAGTACCGCCAGAAAAAGAATTTTTTCCTGATCAATTTGTTTACATCAAAACTGAAACTCAAATACGTTACTTGGTCGTTCTCAGAAAGCGGACATGGAAAAGGTGTCGCAGATGGCATCGGGGGTTCAGTTAAGCGACAATTAGACAGAAATGTAGGTTTCAGGCGTGACGTAATGAACGCGAACGATGCGTACCAACTCTTGTCCAATAAAACTGTAGTCAAATGTTTCGTAGTCTCTGACGGGGACATTGAAAATATGAATAACATTATTCCAAAAAATCTGAAAGCCGTCCCAGAGACTATGAAACTGCACCAGGTGATATCTGTTAACACCACACCAGGAGTTCAAAATAAAATTGCTTACCGACGGCTGAGCTGTTTCTGCGGCACGGAACGTGGTCTTTGTGCATGCTTAAATCTCCAGCAACATTCATTTGGCGATTTTGATCAAAATTACTTAGACGAACATATGAACCCTACAGATAACATTGTTCCCGAAGCCAATACAATCCAACAAAGAGAAAGTTATGATGAAACAACTCCCATCATCGTTGATCAAGACACTGATTTTTGCAGTAATTCTGAACGATCTAATCACCACATCCTAACTGCCTCAGATTATGTTTTGCCTTCCAAGACCCAGCTTGTTAATCACGCTGATCAAATAGATTCCGGCATTACTGAAGATACTGCTGTTGCCGGCGTCATCAAGAAGAGTAACAATAATTACTTAACAACAACGGACACTAATAATTCAACTTGTACAAACATCGATGATGACAGCGTTCAGGTAGGTGTTACTGATCAAAATACTGGTTTTCAAAGCCAAAAAGCCGATCAGGCCAAATCTGCTGCTGAATTGAATATACAGATTGACGATATTGATATTTTTGATAATGTCATCGAATTTCCTCAACCGGGGTTTGATTTGGTTTCAGAAACAGTAGATTGTGTGACAACAAATGATGGTTTGGTTGATTTTCCTAGTGCTAATATTGTCCTCAAAGAAAATAACAACAAAAAAAAGAATAGAAAAAATCCAGATACAATCCCATCTCAGAAAAAGGTTAAAGTACTTTTGCCACAAAAACAAGAAAGAAACATAATTGAGATTCCAAAAAATAGATCTCCAATACCAATAAATACGATTACAATATCAACAGAAAAAGACAAATATCCCGTAGATTGTGTGACAATAGCTGAAAAAGTGACTGATTTTCCTAAAATAAATATTAGCCTGAAAAAAAATAATAAAAAAAGAAATAATTGTAAACTCGATTCAGATACAGGTCCTTCTAAGAAGAAAGTTAAAATACTAAGTGATATAATACTAAACCCAAAAGAGAAGGATAAGAATATAAATCAGATGCCAAAAAATAGATCTCCAATACAAGTAAAAAAGAAATGTGTACTGGTCCTTCTAAACAGAACGTGAATGTTATTAAAAAAGAGGCGTCAAGATCTAGTAAACTCGATTCAGATACAGGTCTATCTAAGAAAAAGGTTAAAATACTTACGCCCAAAAAAAACTATAATATTGTACTCGATGCCAATAAAACCAAACAAAGACAGAGTAATGATCAAACAACCCCCATCATTGTTGATCAACACACTGATTGTTTCAGCAATACAGAACGATCTGATCTCCACGTCCTAACTGACTCAGATAATATTTTGCCCCAGCTTGTTGATCCCGCTGATCAAATTGATTCCGGCATTACTGAAGATACTGCTCATGCTAGCGTCATCAAGAAGAGTAATAATGATCACTTGACAGCCTCGGATACTAATAATTCAACTTGCACAAACATCGATGATGACACTGATCAAAATGCTGGTTTTCAAAGCCAAAAACCTCATCAGGGTGAACCTGCTGCTGAATTGAATTTACTGATTGGTGATATTGTTGATTGCAATATTTTTGATAATGTCATCGAATATCCTCAGTCAGGGTTCGATTCGGTTTCAGAAACAGTAGATAGTGTGACAATAGATGACGAGTTGGTTGATTTTCCTAACGTAAACATTGCCCTTAAAGAAAATAACGACAAAAAAAAGAAAACAGAGAATTCAGAAACAAGCCCATCTAAGAAAAAGGTTAAAAGACTTACGCCCAAAAAAAAGGAAATGAATATAAATCAGATGCCAAAAGATATATCTGAAATAAAAGTAAAAAAAGAAATATGTCCTGGTCCGTCTAAGCAGAACGTAAATGTTATAAAAAAAGAGGCGTCAAGATCTCTTAAAACTATAGTCAGCAGGCACTTCATATGCCATATGTGCAAACTGCGTAAACTCTTCATTAGACAGGATATGACGAAGTGTTTAACTTGTAAAAACTGGGTCTGCAGAATATGCTGCCAGCAACCACCATGTGATTTTATATGTGATGTATGTTTTGAGTGAGTATGAAGATGAATAAGTAAAATAAAGTTTTCAATAACTGGCTTCCATTCTAGCTGGCATTAAACTATAAACATGGTGTAACAAAAATGGTATACCAACCCAAAAACAATTCAATGTACTCATGAAACGGAACAACTTTCCCCAAGGAACATAATGATGTCGAAGGATGCAAAAAAAATTGTCAATCATATTTCATCCTATGTTTATTGGGGAAAGTTGTTCAGTTTTATGAGAACTTTGACCTCCTTTCGGGTTGTTATTTCTTATTTTCATTATATAATTAGAAATTATTTTTACACCCTTTTTGTTACATGTTTGTGTGTATTAAATAGAATAGTCTTTTGTCTAAGGTCACAGCACTGATATATAACAACCAAAATCGAGACTTTTGTGTACTTGGGTATTTTTAAGACGATTACGTCACAATTTTCTGTTAATGATGATTATTACTTTTTTTATTTAATAATACTTAAGTACGGTATAGATATTAATTATTCACTATTTTTGTATTGTGCCAAAGATGACACTAATGTGCCTTTAAGTATAAATGAAAGATGAAGATAATAATAAAGTACTTTGTACAACACTTTTCGCTATGTATAATTAGTTAAGTTACTGATCTCTCATTATTTTTATCAAAGACTGGATAAAGACTAAAATTGTTGTAATAAGCTGTATGATTTAAGTTGAGTGTAAGCCTTGCTTTACTTTTTCCTGTTAGTCACTTCGTGTTCCGGTTAGTCACTGTCCCATATTTTTTGGTTTACAATATCTATATTTTATGGAGAATTTCTTGATTTGTTTAATTTAATTTCCTTATTTTTTCGTTTATTAAATATTTAAATTATTTTGTTAAAAATCTCTGTGCCTTAAACTACAAGAGAAAGTATTTTTTTACGTTATTTTTTAAGGTCTAAAGTTCCTACTGTGACGATCTCGATATAAATTAGTGCGCTATGCGATAATTATAGCTATAAAATAAGATTTTACGCTTTGTTTTTATAAATAAGAAAGTGATTTTAATAATAAATAAAGCCAAACTATTCTATTTGTCGTAGTTTTTTTTTAATTAAGTTTTTCCTATCGTGACGAACCAGATAGCAATGTTGTGCACCCTAACAGAAAAACGTGTTTTCTAAAGATATTTCTTCATATTTTTATATGATTTTTTAACATAACATGGGAAATATTAAAAATAATTGGAATTTAGCAAAATTTTCTATAAAATACAACATATTCCGGTGACTGTTCCGGTGCGTCACGTGTACATCTTTTTTGGAAAACGCCCATGTATAAACCTATGAGGCTGACATTGTCACCAAGCGTGACAAAAGCCTTGAAAAAAAAAAAAGAAAAAAAAAAAAGAAAAAGCAACACGACAAAATCTGACATGCAAAAGCGTTTACAAAACTTAACTGATTAAAATCTAAGTACAGTATCTGCAGCTGGAGAAGTAATAAATAACAAACAAAAGCATCAACCATTCAATCGAACGCTTGAATGCGAATCAGATATATTTCAACTTCACGATTCAGAACAGTTTGATGTGCCTGATACAAATGTAGTCACATTTAAAGCCGATATTCATGTCAAACAAAGGCATTTAAAAAATAGGAATGATCAAAATATGAACATAGTAAAGGCAGCTGGCAAAGAAAGTATCGAACAAATGGATAAAGCGTTGCATCCAATTATCCCACATGACTTTGATAGCATTGTTCAATATAACATTCAAAAACCAATTGATGTGGTGCCTGATAAAAATATGGTCATATCAAACTTTGAAGGAAGCAATAACGTTGTTGATTATGATGAGATAGAAGATTTGTCAGTAAATATTATTGAAGAAACAATTATTTGTTCAAATAATTGTGAGGATGTGGGGGAATAGGGGGACATTGATACACAGGGCACATAAATAAAGTCGTTATAAAATTTAAACTGAACACAGCCGAAGCTCGTTGATAGACACATGTCAGCGGTTCGCGTTCGACAAGTCAAGACACGTTTGTAGAATCGTATGTAAAATTTTTCCTCACCTTTCGAATGTGATTCCCATAGGTTACTATGGGATTTCGTGTTATTAGCTATATTTTACGTTAAATAGCATGTTAATATTTATCGAAATTTGGAACAGAGCGGAATTTTAGTAAATCATGGAAATTTTCTTTGGCAGTTTTTTTTCTTCAAAAAATGATGTTATGGGACACATTTATACAACGACTTATGGGGCGCATTGATACGATATGATCAATGTATAAAGAGTATTAATATTAAGTAGATAATTGGTACTAGGTAGTAGATATTGGACGTAATTATTTTGTTTCTTTCTTCAGAAACATGGTACTCAATTACAAACGAAAAACAGAGTGAAATGCTATCGATGAAGAAGCTATGGATTCGGCAATCTCTGAAGTATTGAATGGCAACTATTCGAAAAGCGGCTGATAAGTACAATATAGAAACGGCCACATTACAACATAGGATTGAAAAAAAAGAAGAAATATGTAGAAAAGGAAGGAGAAGAAGAAAGTTATTCATCGAAGTATACTTCTTCACGAAGGGCAGAAGTATCAGAATCGGATCGGTTGGCTGACCCTCTGTCAAGCACAGAAGTGAGGGCTGTCCCTTGCCACCACATTGTCTTTAAGCGCTCTTTCAGACGAGTGACACTTTGCGGTCGCAGAGGGTCGCGCGCCTCACGGCGACCGTAAAGTCTTTGAGCGCGACTCTCTGCGACCGCAAAGTCGTCTGTCTGCAAGAGCGCTAAGGGTGAGAGAAGCCGGCAAAGTTTTCTTACGTTAGATTTCTTTCACCGAAAATCTTGCAGTTCAAATAAAACATGTTGACCCCGGTGACACATGTTTTTTTTTAAATAGTACTCACCAGCTTTAATATCTTGATTGAAAGCATTGAGAAGCCCCGTATTAACCTCCTCCTTGACCGCAGCACTGGTTCTGTAGCTAGCCAGGCCGAATGATCGCCGAAAAAGCCGGTTGAAAATGCGCAATGATCGAATTGATACATTCATTTTGTAAAAGCCACGAGTATTCTTTGCAGGATAACTTCGCGACTAGATTTTGTTTATTTGCCAAGAGTTTTATCAAATTTGCGTTAGATTACACAATTTTAATCATAATAAAAACCGTGACAATAACAAACAAAAATCACAAAATCTCGGCTGCTTTGAGCGTGCGCCGAAAAGGAATGATCACAGATCAGCAGATCATTCTTTTTTATTGTGAAAAAATGAATGAATGGATCAGTGTTCCAGTTCCAGAAGCGACTTTAATAAAATCGGTAAACTTTGCGAATAATAAAACCGCCATAAAAAAAAATGTTAAGTTAAAAAATAATATTGCAGCCGATGACTTTATGTTCGCATCTATAAGAACATTAATTTTTTTTATCGAAGTCGCCGTTAAGCCGGTACGATTCGCGACAGGACTGCATTAGTTTTTTGGCTTGGCTTGACAGCTACTCCAATAATGTTCTTATAGATGCGAACGAAAAAGACATCGGCTGCATTATTATTTTTTACCTTTTCAGTTTTTTTTAAGGCGATTAAAATTTTTTCTTACAATTTTGTTTATTTCACAATTTTCAGTGGTGACTGCCTCCGTGGTCTAATGGTTAAGAGCATTGGCTCTCGACACGGAGGTCGTGGGCTCGATTACCACGGGGGACACCTAGTGACATGTCACTTTGTGCGTTTTTCCCCAGTTGGTTAGGACATTGCAGGCTGAATCAAATCACCTGATCGTCTGAAAAGAAAAATGATTTCGTGCTCCAGATGACACGTTAAGCCGTTGGTCCCTGCTACTATCTCTCGTGGTAGTAGTCGTTACATAAAAACCACGTCAGAGGCCGTAAAGCGGACTGAAAAAACTCTGACTCCAGGACTTTGCCCACACGATCAGAAGAAGTGGTGAAATACATTAGTTCGACTCAGATATCAGTTATACACACAAAGGGTACATCGATATGAAGCAAATGTGTCAATCACCGATGATTTGCTGTCAACTTTTATGGAGTTCTAATGTGTAGCTCCGAAGCGCGTCATCAGATCTTCACCAAATTATATATAGTAATGCTTTAAAAAACTTAATGAAAATAATTAACACATGCACTAGTCGCCACTACAATTTTCGAAAGTTTCCCTCTATTTCTCTGGGATGCCATCAACAAATCCTGGTTTCCTTATTATGGTACCACCCTTGGAATATCTCAATTCCAATAAAAAAAAGAATCATCAAAATTGGTCCATAAACGACGAAATTATCCGCGACCACACATAAAAAAATATGTACAGGATCCTTCTTAATATGCTGACACTTTTTTAAGCGGATGATCATACCATCAAATTGAACAACTTTCTCTATAGGACCAACATCGAAATCGCGAAAAAAAAAATCTGCTCGCCCCTTACAAAACTGCAAACCAACTCGAGTAAAATGTATGGGACAGCTGATTTTTTTTTTCGCAATTTCGATATTGTTCCCACAGAGAAAGTTATTCAGTTTGATGGTCTGATCATCCCCTAAAAAAAGTATCAGCATATTAGGAAGGACCCTGTATATACGTTCGAATTAAGAAACCTCCTTTTTTAAAGTCGATCAAAAATAGGTAGATTGTCGTAAGTTTATGAAGTTCTGGTTTTAGATCCTTGGTTTTCAATATTGCGCGATCGCAATCAAATTCTGAACTAAGCTATAATTGTTTAAATGTTGTTCCCGTCCAAGTTGCATATTGGCCAAAACTTGAAACTTGTGTGAAGTGAAAGACTTCACTTTTTCTGTCATTTTATTTGTATCGACTATCGAAAAATATAGTTGTCGTGGATTCCTCCGCAGAGCTTTAAAAAGCATGAAATTTAATATGTACCATAACTTTCAAGGGAAAGTCACAACACAACTTTCGAATAAGGTATTATAAGATTCATAACTAACACAATTTCTAAGTATCAGCCACACACAAAGAGCGAAATACTTCAAGATTTAACTAAAACATCTGCAGTAAAATAAATCGGTAGATCACAGCCTAAAATCATACTGATTTCGTTAGACAGTACCCGAAATCGGTAGCTTTTGCAACACTAGAATGGACTGGATAAGACGTTTTTTTATTAATATGTTTTACGGCTCTGGACTTGGTCCCTTTGAGCATTGAGGAGTTTTCTGACCGCTAGTAAAACCGCGATAGATGGCGATGACGCGAGTTGGATACGAAGTCGCATAGGATATCTGATATCTTTTTCTGATGAATAAATGTCTTTTTATATATTTATATTGCTTATCTAGATGAAACCCTGACGTGGCCGGACATGGAACAGCAATAGTGTGACTTTTGCGTACTAAAAGACAATTTGTTGGTCAACATTCCACAGGTTTTACATTTTGCCAAACACAAAAACCGGCCTGCCTTTTTTGTTTTGTTTTTTTTTATAACTGGCTATCTCGCTCTCTCATTTCTTGGCTCTATCTTTCAGCCATTATCCGCGTTTCATACATTTTTGATGGTTGACACCACAAACACACAAACAAACAAACAAACAGGCAGACAAAAAATCCAAAAATTGGTGATATGGAATCAGGGATATCTAAAAACCATATCGTAACTTTTTTTTTGTTAATATCTTCAATGTACAGACAAACTTCCTGTTACAGTTTTATAATAGTTGCGCGTTTTTTTCTTTATGGTTTACACGCTTGCGCAAGCTTAGGCAAGTTCGCTGTACATTGACGCTTCCATAAAGTTAAACGGTAACAATCACTTTACAGACGAGTCGATGTACAGCGAACTTGCCCTTGCTTGCGCAAGCGTGTTAACCGGCATGAACATGCATACACATGGGCCTCATGTACAGCGGGGCGTTGGGCGTCGCGTTGAGCGGCGCGGCCCGCACTAAATTCAAACATACGGCGTTTATAAGTGCGTTTACGGAGTAGCGTTGTCTCACGCGTCAAATTGTCATAGATTTATTGCCCGCGCTACGCGCCGCCCAACGCGACGCGAGACAAAAGCAGCATAGCTAGCATGCAACCCACGACAAAGCGTTTAAACCTCAGGTTTAAACGGGAAAAACGTCGTGCGCGCTCTGTTTGGCGTACGTAAAATAATAAAGTTGGAGGCACATCTCGATTTTTGTCGCTTTCTCGGGGGTGGCATGCGAGGCCTAGTGAGTCGTGAACGCAGCCCTGAATGCTGAATGGAATTTTATAAAATGCACTGAGCAATATTCTAATTGATCTGTGGCAAGTAATCACTACGTTTTAATAAAATGAATGAATGATAGATTGTTGAATTGAAAAAAAAAAACGAAAAGAAATTAAAAATTTGCTGCTGCGTTCTTCCATTTTGTTTGCTGTATTATATTTAATTTATTTAGTTTATCTATTAGTTTTATAATGGTAGTCAATGCTCCAGAAGCTCCTATTCAGGCTGATGTTATATTCGTCATCGAAGCGACTTCAGCCAACGGGGCCTACATCGGCGAGCTCAAAACCAATTACATTGTCCCTACGCTAGAGTAAGTATCGATCTTTTGTTGAATTTGTATTACTTCGTCTTTTCACAGAGTGGTACAAATCCGCACGGACGATATGCCATGGACCAATGAGTTTTTCTAACTTGTGTACGTAACGTAAACCGACTGCCTCAAACTGTGAAGGAAAACATCGTGAAGAAACCTGCATATGCTGAAGAAGAAATTCTAATGTGTGTGGTGAAGTCTAGCTATCCGCATTCGGCATGCGTGGTGGACTAACGCGTTTGTATGAACACGCACTCTGAGGTTAGGCCTTTGCCCTGCAGTGGGACCTATATAGGCTGTGATGGTGCTGGTGGATACATAAACTTATTATTGTGGACACATTATCTAGTCCCTTTTAAAGTACCTGAACCGTAGAATAACTTATACAGTATAGAATGGAATCTCCTTTGTGCGTGCTCCAAATGCCACCTTATAAACACCTACTTCCCCCCTCAGCCCGCAACGCCCTGCTGTCGCCCACGGGGGCGCCAGGGTTGTTACTTAAAATAACTAATTTCTTAGGCTATTAGCCGAGTCATTTTACGGAGTTTTGTTAGGCGGGGGTAGGGAGTAATTACTAATTGGACTTTTAAACTGTAACTGGAACCATTAAGTGACAAAAGGACTATCTTAAAGCATATTTTAAAAAAAATCGCTACGCAACATAGAAATCAAAATTATGTGTCCCAGAAGTATTTTAAATTATTAATATTAATACCAATGCACTCATTTAAATTAGATTTAACAATATAAATTATTTTTGAGCAATAAAGTAGGCAATAAAATTAATAAAACGGGGTATTTATTAGAAAATACGAATGTATTTTTCAAAACCTTCCAAGTGGACAAAAATATTCACACCATGTTTGTAGTATGTATAATGGTAAAGCCTTAAATATGTGTAAAAAAAATACCATCCCTTTTTTTTAGATCGAGATAAATGATAAATTTAAAATTTAGGGCTTTTGCTGACGTGATAATTTTTAAAAGTTTGGTACATTTCTAGGTTTAAATTGGCTCTTGGCATATTATTGCCGAAAAAAAATGTCAATTACTAATTAGTCCCGGCTCAAACCGTAAAATGACTGGGCTATGTTATTTACTTCGTATTTTATAAGTACATTTTCTATGGTGTACTTAATTATGTGTTACAACTTATTAACCGAATTCCACAAAGGAAGAAGCTTCTAAGATTTCCTTTAATTTTACGATTTTCAGTGGTAAAATAAGTAATATTAGTTTGACTTAGATATCAGTCACTTTATACACCCAAATACTGCTATAAGAAGACATGGTGAAAATCGATAATTCAAATCGGTCGGAACGTGCACGAGTGCGCGCTAGGCGACATCGAAATTAGTTGTCACTCTGGGGCAGTCAGTACGGAAGTGACTTAGGGGCTTCCCTAATCGTTCTGAATGCCTGAATCCTCCTCCCGTTATCAGAATGAACTGATCCCCTCTTTGTGTACCTTTTTTATTACAGCAAAATAGTATAGACACTTAGGGCCTATTTCACCACTTCTGGACAAGTTATTGTTAGCTTATTTCACAGATTTTTTGGCTTATTTCATATGAAAGTATTTCAAATGATCTGTTGTCTGTGGGGACTTGCTACATATGTCAGCACCCACAAGTGGTAGGAAAGACGCCAACATGAGACTCGTCAGGGCTATGTCTATGACAAAAACCAATATGCTTACTACTCTGAGGAAGGATAACGGCAAGTTTACTGAGTCTGGGAGGGAAACTCTTCAGATAATGATGGAGACCCACTTTCCAGACTGCAAAATATTAGATAATGCAGGTAGTGTCGAAACTATAAGTCAGGCGGAACAAAGTGTTCGCACCACAAGGGCAGACTGGGAGGTCGCTAAGAAGGTAGTGAATGAATGGAAGCTGGACTGGGCGCTAGACAGTTTCCAACCGTTCAAGTCGCCCGGTCCAGACGGGATTTACCCCATTCTACTACAAAAGGGTAAGAACATTCTGAGCCCACACCTAACAAGGCTCTATAAAGCCTGCATAGCATTCGGCTACGTCCCAAAGGCATGGAGCCAAGTAAGGGTTACGTATATACCGAAACCAGGCAAAGGCAGCTATGAAGAGGCCAGGTCCTTTCGACCGATAAGCCTCTCCTCATTCATGTTGAAGACACTGGAGAAAATGGTGGATAGATACTTAAGGGAAGGACCACTGAACAGGAAACCCTTCCATGAACTACAGTGCGCGTATCAAGTGGGTAAATCCACTGAAACTGCGCTGCACCATGTAGTCTCGAAAGCAGAATTTGCAATTGAAAACAAAGAAATATGTGTCGGTGCATTTCTAGACATTGAGGGAGCATTCGATCGCACTACGTTTGAGTCAATTGGGAAAGCCGCAGTCGAGCACGGTATTGACCGGACTCTGTGCAGATGGATCGATTGCATGCTGAAGGGCAGAAAAATTGCGTCTACTCTCCTAGGAGACGAGGTGCAGGTCACGACAAGTAAGGGTTGTCCACAAGGAGGGGTGCTATCACCGACTCTCTGGTGTCTGGTGGTAAACTCGCTCCTGGAAAAGCTCAATAAAAAGTCACTATACACAGTGGGATATGCAGATGACATTGTCATTTTAATCAACGGCAAATTTCCAGATACAGTGTCTGGATTTCTGCAGAAAGCTTTGGATGATGTAGAGGAATGGTGCAATGAACATCATTTATCTATAAATCCAGAGAAAACGACAATTGTGCCGTTCACGAGGATGAGAAACCTGACAAGGCTTAGGAATCTATACCTCTATAATAAAGAATTAACATGGTCCACAGAGGTTAAATATCTGGGGATGATACTAGATAAAGAACTGACGTGGAAATCACATGCCGAAATGGTTACAAGGAAAGCTGCAATGGCTTTCAATATGTGCAGATCAGCCTACGGTAAAACCTGGGGCCTAAACCCAAAGGTGATTTACTGGATCTACACAACGATGGTTAGACCAATACTTTCTTACGGCAGCATTGTTTGGTGGACGAGAACAAAAATGCAAACATGTGAGAAAGAACTTGGAAAACTACAACGAATAGCGTGTATGGCAATGACTGGTGCATTCAGGTCCACACCCACCGCGGCCCTAAACACTATACTGGACCTCAAACCGCTTCATATATTCATACAAGCTGAAGCGACGAAGGCTCTTTATAGAATGAAGGTGACCCAAATCTGGCACAATGACATGCCCAAGATAAGGCACACTGCACTGAGACTGAGCAGTGAACTTGAGAGAGGGTTCAACATGATCGGTGACACAATGCCGAGCATACGAATCTTCAAAAGAAACTACAAAATATATGTCCCAACAAGGGATGAATGGAAACGTGGAATGCGTACCCCGGACGCGAACACTCTTGTTTGGTACACTGATGGTTCAAAAACCGAATCAGGTACGGGTGCAGGCATACACTCCAAAGACTATAACGAAAGTGTTAGTCTAGGAGAATTTGCAACTGTCTTTCAAACAGAGACATATGCTATCATAGCATGTGCGCAGGAGAATATATACAGGAAGGTAACCAACAAGACTATATATATCCTCAGTGACAGCCAAGCAGCTCTCAAGGCCTTGAACTCCTACTATGTGAATTCCAGGCTAATTCTGAACGGAGTGAAGACCCTCAACAAGCTTGGTCTTCACAATACCGTAAGATTAGTTTGGGTTCCGGGACATACCGGCGTCCAGGGTAATGAGAATGCTGACGAGCTGGCGAGGGCCGGGTCAGAACGAAAGATGGTTGGCCCAGAACCAAGTGTGGGAATCCCGGCATGCAGTATAAGAATGGCCATTAGGGATTGGGCTGATAAAGCACACAAACTGGAGTGGTCTAGCCTCGTAGGCCTACAACACTCCAAAAACTTTATCAGCAATGTGACAACTCGCGTCTCAAGATTCATACTGAATAATAGCAGGAGCAAGGCTCGTGCCATAGTCGGAGCCCTCACTGGGCACTACGCTACAGGCGCAATGATGCACAAAATGAAACTCACCCTGGATCCTAGCTGCAGAGCGTGCGGAGAGGATGAAGAGACTATGGAGCATGTTCTTTGCGACTGTGATGTCCTGGCGGTAAAACGCATGTGCCTCCTCGGAGATGGATACCCGAAACCGGGAGATCTTAGGTTTCTTCCCCTCAATGGTGTTGCCTCCTTCATTGACCATGTATTTGAAGGGTGAAGACAACAAATAGTATTGGGGCTAACACAAAAGATCCCATTGGGTCGAAGTGTTGCTGGCTTGCCAGCCCCCACAACAAGATAAGATAAGATAAGAAGACGCCAACAGATGGCGATACCGTCGCTCTTGGAAATATGCTCCGTACATAGCAAAGTTCACCGTGAATACGTAAGTCGTAACCTACTGCAAATAAGGTTCACAATTGAATGCAAGACATACATCGCGCAAGAGAAATAATCACAGAGATTCATACATATACAAGGTCCAACTACTGGACTGGTTGGACCACGGCCGGTCCCCAGGCTTCACACATAGCCTGGTGAAAGATCTTCCCTTTTCAATGGAGGAACATTCCCAGTAGCACCTCCATATTGGTGACCCTCGACAAAGAACATCGCAACCTGAACACCGCAGAGCAGCAACCAACTTCAACCAACCCTTCACACCCCTCGACCATGTCAAACAAGCAGCAGTCACACGCCATCAACCCGAAGCCGCACCAGGTCCATCGCTGCTGTCTTCACACCGCTTCCTGGGCCTGCAGCTTCCTTAACGACAGTCAGAGTCTGCATAAGCCTAAGCCTTTATTCACAGAATCAACTCTTTACTTCACATAGCTTAATCATACATTTGGTCAGGCTGTCCTGAGACATAGGCCTTCTCCAAACTTCTCCACTCTGCTCTTTCCTTTGTACTTAATCTTACAGGTCAATAGATAAACTAATATGGATGTAAACTTGCAGATATTTCCATGGAGGACCTCTGGAAGAAGGTGGGGGCAGTGGCTCTGTCTACTGTGTGGTCACATACAAAGCTGCAGACTGCCACCCCGGCCTGCCCGTCAACACATATGGTCCCTTCACATGCCCACAGAATGTCGTCGAGACTGTAGATAAAATACAGTTAGTCATTATTTTTATAAGATATTTCCATGGAGGAAGGCGGGAGCAGTAGCTTGGTCTACTACATGGGCATGTACAAAGCTGTGAACTGCCACCCCCGCCTGCCCTTCAACACATATGGTCCCTTCACATGCCCACAGAATGTCGTCGAGACTGGATAAAATACAGTTAGTCAAAAACCTTTATAAAGAGTTTGGCATCTTTCACAGTCACAATATCAGTCACAATAATTTTTTTTTAAAATCACATTGCACAATTTAATTTCAGTATTTGGAAAAAAGTTAGTGTCTCGTTATGATAAATTTTTGTAGTATTTCCATGTACCGAAATAAGCAAGATCAGCAAAAAAGTACTAAATAATGCAATAATGCAGTAAATATCTTGTTGCATATGCAAACATGCAAATGCATAAAATCCAATATCTAGTCATGCTCACACGTTTTGTAATGTGTACAGATTTGTTGGCGGGCACGCAGAGAGCCGGGCCTGCGTCACCGAGGCACTTAGCACGGCGCTCGCCTGTCTCGAGGAGCTCGGCCGCTCGGAGAAGCCCTCCCATGTGCTTTTGCTGTGCTGTTCACCGCCGTACTCCGCTTATGCGGGCGGCATCGTACCGCCCGGTTAGATAATACAAAAGATTATAATACTTATGAAGCTTGAACTTAATAGCGACCGCGTACCGGAAAGGGCAGCGTGGGTAGGCACAAGGTGAACCGACGGCTTGGTGAAGGCAGTGGGAACCCGTGGGATGTGACCGGTCATCGTGGCGATCTGCGAAGGAGGCTGTGGCTGAGTAGATGATGATGGTGAAGCTTGACTTTTAAGCTCTGTCGCAGCTTTGAATATACATAATGTGTGTTGTTAAATATCAAAAACGGGTAAGTCACATTCCTAGTCAAAACCTGCATTTATATGTTGCCAAGTTTGAATTAAAAATCTGAATAGGTTAATCATTTTCAGAAGCAGATCCCTTCCTTTGTCCTTTCCGTTTGTCGTTTTAAGTTCCTTAAACTCGATAAAAATTAAGATCAAAATCAATGACTGAATGACTAAATCTTTGCAGACTAAATCTGTCCAACTGGGGGTATAGGGATCCTGCACGTCTAGAATGATTTCTCTACACGCGCGCGACGCGCCTTCGCTGCATACAAAATAACCTGTTCCCGCGCTTTTCGACAAGCCGCACTTATAATAATCGGGCATAGGCCCACCACAGATTCCCACCGCTATAACTCCTGTAAGCCAGGATCAACAACGGCGACCATTCACAACACTGGACAATGAAGTTCAGCGAGCCCGGGGGATGAAACTAATCTGTCTTGGAACCCGCAATGAATTAATCAAAGAAGATAGGAGGAGTAGGAAAACGAAATATCCGACTTCCCTCCATTGCAAACGGGAGACAGCAATAAGATGGAAAAAACATGGCTATTAGAGAGCCAATTCCAGAGATCATTTATGGTAGTGTTGAAGACACTACCGCAAAAGCAACAAAAATACAAAATAAAATAAAACATAGGAACCTAACATTGTATTGCAACTATGACCAATTTTGCTTCAGACTCCTAAAGAATATGATGAGCGGTGTGTTCGAATTCGTTACTGTCAACAGAACATTCACATAAAGGTGACGCAACCAATTTAAAATAAAATAGCTTTTCCTTAAAGTTACCATGTCCAGTAAGAAATTGGGCTACGCAGTGATCTACCTCTAGCCACGTTTTGTCTAGACGATCGCGAACAGATGAATGGTATAGATGCCGACCCTTTGTAGACCCTTGCCACCGTAGTTCCCAGTCTAATAAAAGTTCATCAAAGATGTTGCAATCAAAGTTAAATAATTTACTAATTTACTTCGGTCGCGAGGCTTTAGGAAGTTATGACTAACTTTTCTTGAACTTGTTTTACTAAAATTGTTACAACCTAAATAATAATGTAATTTAATAATTATTATAACGGAAGTAACTATTTTCTACAGTTGTCGGTATTTTGAACACGTGTTGTTTGTCGACCAATGAGCGTGTCACTAAGTGGTTTGTGTCTGCCTATAAATACGCGTACTTTACTGTATTCGATTCATTCCGTTGTAAGCTCTTGTCGAAATAAACGAACTTGCCGTACAAACTGAGTTTAAATGATGGACCTGACTTGACCTGGAACACCATACTCCCGCCAGACCTGTTCCTAACCTGATACAATGGAAACTCTCGTTTTCTTACATACATGTATAGGCAGGCTCTGTCTCTCTGTCGCAGATACAGAGATAAGCACCTACTTTGGCACTGAACCAAGTACAGAAGAATTATAAATCCTTTATTGTGGTAAAGCCCTAGATTCTACAAGATAAATGATGTATATCGATGTGTGCAGGTGTACCGGCCACAGTGGAGCAAGCGGCGCGCCTGCTGGGCGAGCGAGGGGTCCAGCTGTCCGTCGCGTGCGCGAGGAGAGTGGCAGCCCTGCACGCGCTGTACGAGCACGCCGGGGGCGAGCTGCACCAGGCGCAGCAGAGGAACTACGCCAAGGTGAGTTTGTGCTCTACTACTGTACTGTACTGCACTATCATCATCTCAGTCGATGGACGTCCACTGCTGCTCTCACACTTTTAAAATCATGATCGGATTATGCATAAACTCGTAAGTTCAGGACATTTTCGAGTATGAGTTAAATATTAAATGTGTAATAGTTAATGTGTAATATTAAATTAATGTATTCTACTGAACCACCAGAACTAGCCACTAAAAACAATATTTCCCCACTAAAACGGAGTCGAAATCACCAGTTTTAGTCGAAAATCCACTAAGTTGGCTACACTGACTGCGTCGCGTACTGCTGCTAACCCACTGACCCCTACTGGCGCCATCTATTTGATGTGCCAAGTATTACAGTAAATGTACGTAAAAAACGCACCGAACTGTCAAAGTTGTTTTTTATAAATGAGCAATGAAATGATTCATTCGAAATAAAACAGCCGGACTGTGAACATTTGAAAATATTTTGTGATTCAACATTTCATTTGAAACGACAATGGGTTCCGACGACAGTTCGGATTCGGACGACCAAAGAAGATCTCGTATACCGGATGAAATTCTTAAAAATAGTATTTTGTGTTCTTTGTACGAAGCTTCAAGCAGACGCTACGTCTGCGTTGCTTCTCATGCAACTTCAAGTGTTAGTGACCCTGAATCGAGAGACCGGTATTACAACTGTCGAGAGCACAGTTCTCTAAGGAACGGTAGACGCGCTGATAGAACCCGGAGCCGCAGTCGAAGCCGCAGTCATATCCGTCATGACCAGGAACACTCGAGTGCAGCTGAAAGCGTAAGTAAAACTATGTTATGACACCAAAATTATGCGAGAACTTCAAGTGTCGATTCTGTAGTACGATGCAAATTCTTTACAATCTTGTTTATCAGAATTTTACTAGCAGTCGTTCAGAAGGGAACTGTACAAATGAGGTGATGATTAAATACTTTATCGGACGTCAAAACGCGCTGGGTACGTCCTATTTTCGACTTTGAGCTCAAATATCTCGAGACAGAAGCATTATAACATACATATATGTTACTGTTATCTTTCCTCATATCAAATTTCGATTCAATAGGTGCAAAAATGAGTAATCGAGGTGGGGACAGGGTAATTCTACTAACAAACATTTCTGCCACTTTTTGCGGAGGGCGAGGTAATTGGATTTTAATCCCCCATAACTTTAGATTCTAATTTTGATTGTTAAAAATCATGAAAGTAGTGAACTCGTGTCTCGTGTGAACCCCAAACGTCATAAGTTCGTAGTTACTGTTTCGCAATTCTATAATTGACAGCCTATGCTGTCTAGTGATGAGGTATACAATTGAATGTAAATGCACATGATCAATTGTTCTTATACCGTGGCAGAGGGGAAATGCTAGCGCAAGGCTAGTCCTTATAATAAATAGTCAAAGGGACAGACGGACAAACAGACAGACAGACAGACAAAATGGACGAAAGTACCGTTATACTTTCGTCCATTCCATCTGTCTGTCTATATGTCCTTGTTTGAGTACGGAATAAAAAGGTGTGTAAATATGCCGACAACTGGATCCTTTTTGCAGGGACGCCCACATTTATTATTCACGAGCGTTAACCCGCGACTTTGATAATAAGCTATAAAACAAAAAAAGTTTCATCAAAATCGGTTCAGTAGTTTTTGCGTGATGCTCGTTCAAACAAACAAACAAACAGACACACAAAAAATCCAAAAATTGGTGATATGGAATCAGGGATACCTAAAAACCATATCGTAACTTTTTTTTGTTAATATCTTCAATGTACAGACAAACTTCCTGTTACAGTTTTATAATAGTTTAGATTGCAGAATTTACCCGAATTTCCCTATACCGGCGGCACACTATTACCAGCCATTTTTCCTATAAGTAAATCACGTCGTGTAGATTTATCCTGTTAGTGTGATGATTCATCACACTAACAGGATAAATTGTATACTTAGGGCCTGTTTCACCACTTCTGAGTATGTTCTTGTTAGCTTATCCGACAGATAATTTGACATACATTTTATTTTGTATGAAAGATATGTCAAAATATGTGTCCGATAAGCTAACAAGAACTTATTAAGAAGTGGTGAAACAGGCCCTAAGTTTATCATGTTATTAAAATTAGTAGTGGATTAAAAAAAAACGTTAACTTCTTGTTTCGAATACATTATTTTCAGTTTGAGTTTGTTTGAAGCTAAAGAATAGGGGAGCGAAAATTAACCAAACCAGCAACTCTCAATCTGACGTCAAAACGTGCGCTTTGTCACAGAATAGGTAATAGTATTGTTAACACTAAGGTTCAAATAGCCCGGCGACTTACCCTGGATAGATCCTGGCAGCGGAGCGGCGCAGGACAGTCAGACAGTTTGCGTTGGCCAATCAGCGCACGCGCAAGGGTTTTATGATCACCAGGCAAATAAAAACAATAACAAATAAACTAAAATACGATTCCAAATTGTGTTGTCTTCAAATACGTTAACTATCACTTGAATTTAGAAGCCTAAATACTAAAAAACAATAATCTTAAGTGCGGAAATGATCTTAAGAAATTAACGTACTTCCGCTACGGAACAAGTATACAGGATGTAACAAAACACCCTAGTAATACTTAGGGGGTGCTTCAGATCAGGAGTGCGATTTTTGAATCTCATACATTGAACTCACCAGTTGAAAATGTATGGAGATACGCATCTTTCTACTGCTGATTTGACTTAAAAAAATCGCACTCATGTAGTATGATTTTTGAAAGTCAAATCATAAGTAGAAATTATGACATTTTCAACCGCTGAGTTCAACAAATGAGTTTCAAAAATCGCACTCCAGACCATCAAACTGAACATCTTTAACTATGGAGCCGAAATCGAGAAAAAACATCTGCAGTCCCATACAAAACTGCAGTACCGACTCGACTAAAATGTATGGGACAGCAGATTTTTTTTTATCGATGTTAGCTCCATAGTGAAAGTTATTCAGTTTGATGGTCTAAATCACCCTTTTATTAATACTAGGGATTAAAGTATTACTAGGGTGTTTCGTTACATCCTGTATAGTTCTACATACAGAACGGCCACTCCCCCCCCCCCCCCTCCCTCTGACTTCATATACCTCACCTCACACTTTCTGGGGAACACAGACCATTATAAGAGGGGTTAGAAGTGGAAAGTAGGCGCGGAACGTGTCGCCACAGGTTATGCAATGATTAGCATAACACCATAAGGCGCGCGGCTTGGTGCAAGCGAGAGGGCATGAGTAATTGTAGCAGCGAGAGCGGGAAGAAATCTCTTTAGAGATAAGCTCGCCCTTTGTAATTGTCTATTATGCTGTTTTCATTTATATTTCCGTGTGTACAATAAAGTGTTAAAATAAGACAAGTGGCGACAATCGTCTCTGAAGCAAAAGCGCTACTTTGCATTTTTAACCCTTCTTATAATGTTCTGTGCCGGGATTTTAGAAGAGCCGAGCCGAGCAAGGGAAAGTAGTCAGGCGCGCGCACCAGTTGGACCGAGCAAGGGAAAGTAGTCAGGCGCGCGCACCAGTTGGATTATTATTATGTATCTCTGTAAAAAGTTTTCTCACGGGCCGTAGCCCGGACCTCTGGAAGACTTGCGTTCGGACACAGGTCCAACACGTAGAGGCCCCATTGAGACACTTTCATCTAAATATGAGGGGATACACCAAGCGTGGTCTATATCTGAATACATTATGTAAATGCAGCAGAAGACATACCACGTTCGATGCAGAGACTATTGCAGAAAGGCAGAATATTACTCGGGTTATGGGGGTGAACTGGGTGGACCGGGAAATCTGGGTTATTGCGGAGAGACTCGGTACGCCTGCCGAAACAAATGTCTTTGGTTTGTCAAAAATGGCAGGCGGTGACTCGCCAACTTATTTAATAAGGCCAAACAGGCCGCTCGCATGGAGCGACAAGGCGGCAACATCTAGTGAGCGCCTAAGGTTGTAGAGAGGTGAGTCTGCGGGCATCGGTTCCCGATGCCAAGCGCACCAGTCAGCAGGTCTCGGCGTTATGACATTTTACACTTCCAACCTGAAGCATAGGTTCCGCTCTTGCAACTCCACTCCTGTTGTTCAAAGCTGATGCGATTTAAGCTAAAGAATAACTGAAAATGCAAGTTTTAGTGTAGTTATATTCAAACGGGTTTTTTTACTGATAAGATAAAAATAAATATATTTTATGTATTAATATTATTATTAATATACCTAATTGTTGTCAGAAATGTTATCCCAGAGAGATAAATCCCTAGAAATAATACATAACAAAATGGTATCGCAATTTCCGCTTCTAAATGGTGGTTAAGTTTTATTACGTAGCGCATTGACATACAAACTGCTGGACGTAGGGTCCGCGCTCAAAACTGTCTGAACCAAAAGATCGTATTTGTATCGGAATTTCTATTCAAACTTTTACCTCGCTTTTAACACCTTTACGGGTTGAAATGCACATCTAGATGCCAATAGAAACATCCATGCCAAATTTGAAGTTTGTAGTTATGACAGTTTTGGAGATTTCTTGTTAAGTTAGTTCGTGGAATTGCATTTCAAGCATAATTTTTCAGCTTTTTCGGAAAAAGTATAAATTTCTGCCACCCCGGGCGCTGCGATCGATTTGACAGTTTCCATTACAGTACGACCAGGAAAATAATTCCGCTCGTCAATCTTCGTTTGCGCAGAGCAGTGCAAAATCGGAATTCTCTATCTCGCTCCAACTCCAATAGCAGACTATGGATGCTTCGGCAGCGAAAAGGGCGCGAAAGCAAATAAGCCAATAGCGGCAAGGTGTCACATCCTGATTCTTCTTCTTCGGGTTTCTCTCCATTACTGGAGGTTAGCAGTCAGCTCTGCATATCCCTGTCTATCTCTCGCCAAACGAAACAGCTCTTCGACGCTGGCGATGCCTGTCCACTCTTTAAGGTTCGCGAGCCATGACATTCGTGGCCTACCGACGCTTCTTTTGCCCTCCACTTTGTCCATTATTACATGCTGATTGGTCAATATAATTTCACGCTCGTTTAAAATTTGTCAACTGCGCAGGTACATCGGTGAGACTTATAAACCTGGAACTTACAGTAGTTCCAGGTTTATAAGTCTCACCGATGTACCACGAACCCACTTCGCACGTAGCCAATAACATAGTATTGTTGTTGCCCCAGGACCCCCGGCATCTAGTGTTACTGCGAGGTTACAGCCTGAAGGAGCGGCCGCCCAGTCCAGCGCCGCCACCCGTGCCGGACATACAGACAGACGTTTATGGGTGAGTTTAATATTAAGGTGGTTTCAGTCCATACAAAAGTTTGACGCACAATACGCGTAGACGGAATTAATAAAAGTAATATTTTATAATTATATGGAAAAATAGTTTAGAAAATCTAGATGCCGCGTCACAAATAACATTTGCAATTTAATAAAGTAATTACGAAGATACAAAGCTTTGAAATTTTTCATACAAAATTTTAAATGCTTTATATCTTCGTTAAACTATTTATCCATATATACAAAGTTACTTATATTAATACCGTCTACGCGTATTGTGCTTCAAAGTTTTGTATAAAATTGACCCCTCTGCAACTACCTTAATATTATCTTTAGTTTAAATAAATAAATAACGCTCACAGGCACATACATTGTAATGATCCCAAATTAAGCCTTAGGCTTTTTGTTATGCGAACCATATACAACAACGGCACACATATAATGTCTATGACCGACCCGGGATTCGAACCCAGGCTTGGCAGTCCGGCGTGGTAACCATTTATTTGAAGGACATTGACTTTTGAGCACTTAGCTACTTATACTAAGGTAATTTGTAATCAGTTTGTAATTGTAACGAAGAAAGAATGAACCTAATAACAATTTACAGTTACAGGGGGTAAACATAAATGCCTTAAGTACTTTAGGGGATGCTCCAAATCATAAAATTGAACATCTTTTACTATGGGATGAGACCAATATTGAAATTAAAATCGAAATGGTTTTTCCATAAAAAATAAGTACTCAACTACGAATATTATGGGACAGAAGTTTTTTTCCCAATTTCAATGTTGCTTCCGTAGTAAAAGTTGTTCAGTTTGATGCTTTGACTACTTATATGAGGACTAGCCACGCGTGTAATTCTACTAACAAACATTTCTGCCACTTTTTGCGGGGAGCGAGGTAACACGAAATCCGCAACTTTGGATTTTATTCCCTAGAACTTTAGATTCTAAATTTGAACGTTAAAAATAATGAAAAGAAGTCTCGTGTGAACCCCAAACGTTCTAAGTTCGAAATTATTGTTTCGCAATTATGGTAATAAGGTATAAAATTGAATGTAAATGCACATGATCAATTAATCTTATACCATGGTAGAGGGGTAATGCTACCGCAAGGCTAGTCCTTATAATAAATAGTCAAAGGTTCCTCCCAATACAAGCATTTATCATGCTCGAAAGGTGGATCTCAACCATAGAGGTCTAGAGAGATGCCAACCAGAGTGCGAAACCTAGTGTCGCATCACCACCAGTACCACGCGATACAAAGTATTTTGTTAGCTTGAATTTGCTCATTATCCATTGCGGTTTCAGAACTCAACGTTCGAATAATCTTTAGTACTGCGCAAGCATTGTAAACTATTTACACATAATATCTCGACTGGCTTTCAGCCTCATAATATATTTAATCATAACTGTCGCGAGCAATGTGTTCCGTTTTTGCGCATATTGCTGCGACACTAGCCCCGCCCATTTTCACATCTCCCCTTAGTTTATGTTATCTGTGATCTCAACTCGAATTATGTAAAAATATTGTGAAATAATGAAAAAAAAATGTATTTTTATTTATTTTATTTTATTTTATTTATTTATTCCTAGGCAAGGTAGAGGAGCCCCGCCGGCGGTGCGTCCCCCCGCGCCGCCCTTCCCCCGCGCGGCGCCCCGCGCCAACTGGCTCGCGCCCCCTCGACAGCCGCTCCCCTACCCCAACAACTCGGCGCTCCTCACCCAGCTCGCGCAGCCTTCATACCCGCCCCCACAGGTAACTACAGCTCTTTCTTTATACGCTAGCGGTGTTTTAAGGGGATTATCAGACTATTAAACTGAACAACTTTCTTCAGGGGGCCAACACTTAGATCAAAGTAAAATTAAGGCCAACATCGTATTTCGTCGTCACTTGGGGCAGCCAGTACGGTAGTGACTTAAGAGCCTGCCTAAGGGACTGTCTGAATCCTATCCTTCCGTCTTTATCCGAATGGGACTGATGATTTCTGTACTTTATTTATTTATGGATCACTTTGTGTACTTTGCTACAGCAACTACACTACTGACCGCTACTTTATTTATTAAAGCAAAGTAGTAAAAGCACTTAGATTGTTATTAAACTTTAATAGAAATGTGTCTGTTCGTACATTGAAGATATTTATTTACATCAACAATAAATCTACATTATAAAACTGTAATAGAAGTGTACACACTGCGACACATCAAACTATACAAAACCAACATAAGCTGACCGCGCGTAGGTCGAGTAACTTATAACGTCGCGCGGCCAGCTTATGTTGGTTTTGTATAGCTTGATGTGTATGACAAAAATGTTATGAAATCTTGATAAAACTTTTTGTGTTTATAAGCTTATTTATAAGCATGCGTCTTTTACGTCATCAACCTTCACGAAAATCTCCTTCCACTTTCCCCGAGCACTCATCATCCGTTGCGTGACCTGGGCCTAAGTACACACGGCGACACATCAAGCTATACAAAACCAACATAAGCTTACTCGACCTACGCGCGGACAGCTTATGTTGGTTTTGTGTAGCTTGATGTGTCGCCGTGTGTACATATCGAGTTATTAACATAAGTTCTCTCATCCACAGAGGCTACCCAGCATGCTTAGTCCCGGACCGTCAACATCTCCCGCCACGCCGGCGCCACTACAGAGGGCCTACATATGGAGCGGGGTGCTGGAGTGGATGGAGAAGGGCAAGGCGCCCGGCGACCAGCAGAAGGTCACCAAGCTGCTGCCATGCCAAGTGAGTGCCTAGAACTACTAGGATTGTATGGAGGTTGCCTGGATATTGCCTACAAGTGCCTACAGAGGGGTTACATATGGAGCGGGGTGCTGGAGTGGATGGAGAAGGGCAAGGCGCCCGGCGACCAGCTGAAGGTCACCAAGCTGCTGCCATGCCAAGAGTGCTGCCAGATGAGGTTCAACCCTAAAGCAACCTTTCCCGCTCTAGTGATAGATGTTTCTGAACAACAGAAAGTGATAGAGAGACGGCAGGGAGTGGCCATTCTTTATGTAGTACCTACTATTTACTATTATCTACAATAAAAATTTTGCACAACAGCCGTGGTGGTCCAGTGTCGAGTAACCTTGCCTGCCGTGCAGGAGGCGACGGTTCGATCCCCGTCCAGGCCGACTCGTACCAATGAGTTTTTCGGAATTCATGTACGATTTGTAACACCACTGGCTTTTCGGTGAAGGAAAACGTTGTGAGGAAACCTGCATGCTTCAATCTCGAGGCATGTATTGTATCCACTGTCCATTACAATTGGCGACGGGCTCACTCCCCGTCACACTGGACAGAGTTTCGGTACTACCAGTTAAACGTGGATGTTCACTCACTGACCCCATCGGGGAATATAGTCGTGAACATATAATATGCTGTGAAATTTTGCGCTGAATGTGTGCGCTGTACCGCTGCCGGCTCCTTTCATTGAAATTTACCATAATTAGTTGAACAATAATAACCAAATATCTTCAGAGTAAATTTTAAAAGAAATAATATTCTCCACCAGGTATCATCAAACTCAAAAGACATAGAACCGGAGTTAAAAGTGGAAACATGGCCGAACAAGTTGCTGATGCAGCTGATGCCGAAGCAGCTGATCAGCAACATCGGCGGGCAGCACCTCAAGGACAGCAAGTCCGTCCTGTTCCACCTGCAGCCGAATGAGGCGCTCGATGCGCTGACTAAAGTCATGGTTAATGGGTTTGTGAGTATTATTTGTTTTTGTATTATTGAGAACGTCGGCGACATCTCAAAGAATGAATGGATACAGCAGAATCTGAAATAAAGGATGATATAATATTAAAAGAATTATGAAGCTAACAGTCGAAGTGATAAATAACCTGGCTTTTAATTTTTCGGATATCAATGTATTTTTTCCTTCGCTCACTCCCCCCGTCACACTGGACAGAGTTTCGGTACTACTAGTGAAACGTTGATATTCTGAATTTTCAGAATGTAGAACTCAAGAGACTCGGGGAATATAGTCGTTATGCTTTTCCTTCACCGTTTGAGAGCAGTCGGTATTACATACTTAAATTAGAAAAACTCATCATCATCTCATCGTGAGAAAACCTGCATACGCTGAAGAAGAAATTCTGATGCGTATGTGATGTTTACCAATCCGCATTGGGCACGCGTGGTGGACCTTTAGCCTTTCGCATAGTTATAGCTACATGACAAAATCGATTGTCTGTGATGTCATCTATTCTTTTAGTATAATTAATTCATTCATCTGTCTGAAAAATATAATTCGTCTGTGAACTACATAGGAATCAGATTTTTTCTTATATAGTATAAAATACATTGCAAACACTTGACGAAGTGTATTCGTTTCCGTCGTTTCGCAGCTGGCGAATGTGTATGATCAAAGAACACATACAAATCGTTTGATAGCTGAATTTATACACAGGATAGGAGGAATATCGTGCTTCCCAAGGAAATGGAAATTATAGTTTTCTACAGTGGCATTTCGTATAAAATTCAAATTCAAAGTTACCAGTTTGTAGGATCAGTGCGGTTAATCTAAACATGCAATCCATTGATCAAACTGGACAACTTTAACTGCGGACCCAATTTTGAAACCACTAAAACAAAATCGGATGTGCCATACAAAACAGCAGAACTCGACTAAAATGTATGGAACTGTATGAATAAAGGTTTTTATATTTATAAACTAAACAGTTTAAACGTGTTAACAGGCGGGCTGCGTGCACTTCTCCTCGCCGCCGCAGTGTGACATCAAGGTGCTGATCCTACTGTACACGCCCGAGAAGAAGGCGTACCTAGGCTTCATACCCAACAACCAGGCTACGTTCGTCGATAGATTACGAAAGGTATGGAATATTTGTTATTTTCACAAGAGATTACCGAGGAGAATTGAGAGAGTTATGCTTAGATGGACAGATGAATAGAGATCGGATATTCGGATGCATATTTAACTAAACTTCATTTTTCACAGGAATAATGAGGACACGTCTTAATTCATTTATTTTATGAAACAATCCCAGGATCGTTCTTAAGTCCCGGGATTGCGAAAATATCGTAGAACTTCGACATTTAAGCAACTCAGACAACATGAACAACTCTGACAATTTGGTGAACTTATACAACGTTGTGTGAGTTGTCAGAGTTCACCGAGTTGTTCATGTTGTCCGATGTTTTGTTGTCAAAAGTAGGTACTTATCTGGACCACATGAACAACTTCGACAACTTGACCAACTCGAATCAGTTGGCCAAGTTGACTAAGTTGCCAGAGTTGTTTACGTTGTAAGAGTTGTAAATTTGGCCAAAGTTATGTATTTTGTCCGACTTGTTCAAGTCGACCGAGTTGTTCATGTTGTCCAAGTTGTTCTACCTCCGAAGACCAGTATGACAAAACGGTGCGGGTGGCCCGATTTTTTTGATTATCTTTATTCAGAAAGGCATATCCATATTATGTTTTCGTGGGGAAAAAAAGTGAAGTTTAGGTAAATATGCATCCGAGTATCCGGTCACTACAGATGAAAGAGGTATCCTTAGATATGGCAGGTTAAGGTAGAGCGTGTCGCTCACTGCTAATTTGAGGTGTCCAAGGAAAATATACATGTATACAATGATCAAATTAATGATATTTTCAGAAGAGGATTAATGTGTAATACCGTTTCGCTTATTCTTATAGTAACAACACATTATAAGAAAGAGTATTTAGTACTACATACAGTATGGACACTCCCTGGCTTCCACCAACTTTAACCTTCTGGCAGGAAGCGTGGCGGAAAAGGTTGGCAAAGAGTAGTATACTGTGCCCCTGTGGGACCAAGGCGAACAGTACAACCAGAAAAATAATTCCGCTCGTAAAACTTCGTTTGCGCACAGCAGGCCCGAGTCCCCGACAAAACCCGAAGTCATTTAGTAATCAAAGGGTGCACACTGCAGTCGGATAGCAGCGAAAAGGACGCGAAACAAATTAGCCAATAGCGTAAACGGATTGAAGGTGGTACATCCTGATTGGTCAATATAATTTCGCGCGCTATTAAAATTTGTGAACTGCGCAGGTACATCGGTAAGACTTATAAACCTGGTACTACTGTAAGCGTATGTATGAATTTCCAACGAAAAAATATCACATAGATAGCTTTTTGACGTGATTTTTTGAGTCTACCACCGCGTCGGAAGGTGTTTCGTTGAGAGAAGATGCGGCCAGAAACTCAACAACACACATCTTTTTAACAAAACAAAATATACAAAGTACAATTAAAATACAATAATGCATTACATAGAGTAACATTGTCAAGACCAGACATTTTGGTCATTCAAATAGTCATCGCCTTTTTTACAGAGGACTTGTTTAACATGGGACTTAAACTTTTTGTCTGGCAAGTTTAGAATATCCTCTGGTATCTTATTATAATAGCGTATACGGTGCCCCATGAAAGATGTGTTGACCTTACTGAGTCGAAAATGTGGGGATACTAATTTATCGAGTAAACAAAAAGAAGCAAAACGCACAATATGTAAAGCAACATGATTGCTAATGTACATGTAATGTATTTGTCAGGTTATTCAGCAGCAGAAGATCCATCAGATAATAAACAAGCAGATGCCCACCAGTGGGCCGGGTGGCTCTGGACCCATGCCCACCTCCACCATGGCCGGTAAGTCACCTCTCCATTACCATTAACCATGAACTACTAGACCAGTCATTTTACGGTTTGAACCGGCACTAAATAATAATAGATATTTTTTTTTGGGTATAATATTGAAGAGCCGATTTGAGCTTCGAAATTTACCAAAATAAAAAAAACCCATCAGCAACAGTTCCAATTTTAAAATTTAGTTTAGTAATTTAAAGTTCCAATTTATTATCTCGTTCCAAAAAACCTGATGGTTAATTTTTTTTTTGCACATATTTAAGGCTTTATTATACATACTTCAAACATAGTGTAAATATTTTTGTCTACTTAGAAGGTTTTGAAAAATATATTCGTATTTTCTAATAAATACCTCATTTTTTAAATTTCAATGCCTATTTTATGGCTCAAAAATAATTTATATTGTTAAATGTAAATCAAATGAGTGCATTGGTATTAATATTATTAATTTAAAAGCCTTCTGGGACACATAATTTTGATTTCTATGTTGCGTAGCGATTTTTAATATGTTTTCAGATAGTCTTTTTGTCACTAAATGGTGCCGGTTACAGTTTAAAAGTCCACATTTAAAGTATCTGGACTTGTATTATGATGACTAGACAACGATATAGAATATACATATATAGATACAAACATCCATGACTCGTGTACAAATATTCATATTCATCATATAAATATTTGTGCCTTACGGGATTCGAAACCGCGACCCTCGGCACAGCAGGCAGGTTCACTGCAGACTGTGCTACCGGGCCGTCAATAAAAGTCTATTTCATTCTTGAGGTTATCTATGTATTACATTGTCCAGGTACGGGAACTATGCAGACGGCAGGTATGTCGTCGGGCGGCATGGGGTCGAGCGGGATGGCGGGCGGGGCCGGCATGGGGCAGGTGGGGCAGATGGGCCAAGGGGGCCAGATGGGCCAGGGGCCAGTCCCTGGGCCTAGCCAGGGCATGCAGCAGCAGCAGCAGCAGCAGGTGCAGCAACATCCTCAGGTTGGTTGCTGGATGATCGTGGCTTAAAGTTATAGGGACCTATACTGTGCCTGTAGCTTAATTGGGTGACAGCGCAGCTCCGGATAGACAGATTGCGGGTTCAAGTCCCGTCCGATACAAACATTTTTCAATCTTTAATTTGATACAGTAAACCATGTTCATACAATGGTACCAAACGCGGCGTACGCCTCGTAGCACGCTCACACTGACAATATCTCCGCGTAACCCCGTCTGGCGCATTCGTGGCAGTCGGAGATATTGTCAGTGTGTGCGTGCTACGAGGCGTACGTACTGGCGAGCACACATACAAGCCGCGTTTGGTACCATTGTATGAAGATGGCTTACAGTCTTATACTTATACTGTGATATGGCTATAACATTTAACCAATAATACTTAGGAAGGTTTTTTTAGCTGAATTATGATTATTTTATGATACTAAATATCCTTAACCTCCTGTTTCCTTAACTGGGGTGGACCTGGAATGTCACGAGTGCCGGGAGTCCACTTCACGATTCATTCTTAAGTGCCTCATCATCATCACAGCCTATACACGACCGACGACTTAGGGTATGGGCGTTAGTCCACTACGCGTACCTAATGTCTTAACATCATTTATTTAGATAATAATTGATGTAATATTTTGTAATACTGCGCGTGATCTGTCTAACTTTTCGTACCACTGTCAAAGACAACTCTTCAATTTTACCTACTTATCCAACTTAAGAAGCAGCTCAATAAACATATAGGTATTTCGTAAGTAATTTCTCACATTTTAAATATTACCTTGTTTTCTTTTTCTACAATTCTATTCGAAAGTAGTGACCATGAGATTTTTGAAATTGGTCTGAGACTATAAAAAGGTTAAGAAACCCTGCTATACGTTATGTTAACTGCCTTTTAAGTTATCACATGTACTATGTTCAGTTTAAAATAACATGTGCATGACCTCGCTCACAAATTTAACGTCACTAAATGACACGAACTTCTCTCGAGTCATTCAAATGATTGTTTCCTTTGCATAGAGTCTACATTCCTTTCTCAACCGAGGGAAGTTATCCAACGGCCCTTCAAGGTCATACACATTGTTATTTTAAAGTGATAGTATGTATATCGACTTCTCTTAACCCCAGCAGACGCAACAAATGATGATGTCAGGCGGCATGGGGGGCCAAGTCCCCCAGGGCGGCAAGGGCCCGCGCCAGGGCAACCAGCTCGACGGCCTGGAGGCGGCGCGCCAGCAGAACCTCGAGAAGATACAGCACCTGCAGCAGACCCTGGAGGCGGCTCATCAGCAGGTGAGATCAAAGGTGATCCGGAGATATAGAGCTTTGGTTTCCATGGTTGTGGATTTGATGACAGTTTTGTGTCAATTTTTTTGTAAAGAAGTTGAACAAGCCTCGAAATATCTTTTAAAATGTCTGCGGCAATTATTGCCTTGAATTATTTATGGATGTGTTGGGCAAAATGTAATTAATTACTTTTTTGGTAACGATTATAAATGTATGCTGTTCGAATGTAAATAAAAAGGATTGCATTAGCCATATTTTATAATACTAAACAGGATGTAAGGAAAAGTATCATTAACCTTTAAACTACATACTCTACCCATCAAACTGAAGAACGTTTATATCGGAGCTAACCTGTCAGCGACAAAAAAAACTGCTGTTCCATACTAAACTGCAATGCCTATGCGATTAAAGCTCAGTTGCAGAAACGCTCATTAAAGTTAATCCTCCATTAAATATCTTGCTGTCACTTTTTGTTTTGTTGACGTAGTAAAAGCTAGCAAGAGATTTAATGGAGGATTAACTCTAACGAGCGTTTCTGCAACTGAGTGTCAAATGTTAATTTTTTTATGGTCTGACATGTTTGCACCCATAGTAAAATTTGTTCAGTTTGTTGGGTAGAGTGTGTTTTAATGGTTAATAATTCTTTTCCTTACGCCCTTTATAATTAATAATATAAATTATGTCAGTGATTACAATTAACAATTACAATTTGTAATAAGTAATAACCTTTTAACCGCCGGAAAATTTTTCATTGAACGTGCCCCCAGCGCCGTGTCAAATGAAAAACAGTATGAAAACAATAGAAATTATAGTCTTATTTATGAGACGGCGGTGTTACGGTCTTATATTTCAGACCATGACGATTAATAGGTTAATTACATTTTGCCCAGTACTGATGGTTACTAACTTCTCCCGTAATCATTATGTTCAGCACTACATCTACTGCTACCTTTTAACCAACCTTAAAAAAAAGAAGGTTCTTTGTTTGACCCGTTTGTATGTGCGCCAGTTAGGTACTCAAAAACTACTACGCTGATTTTGATAATTCTTTCACATATTTGATTTAACTGCAGCATTGCTTGTGAAATAGTTGAGAAAAAAAGATATTTAATTATGTTTCTTCAATTTTATAAATATCGTAACGATCTCCTTGCTGAATAATTTCACTAATTGTTTGCCTTGAAAATTACAAGCAAACAATCAAGTTAGAAAAGTCATGCTCTGGTAGCTTTCCATTAAAATGTAGGCCCGGTATCCACCAAAGCAGAGTTAAGGTGGTTTCAGTCTATACAAAAGCTTGACGCACAATACGCGTAGACGGAATTAATAAAAGTAATATTTTATACATGGAAAAATAGTTTAGAAAATCTAGATGCTGCGTTACAAATAACATTTGCAATTTATAATATAATTACGCAGATATAAAGCTTTTAAAATTTTGTATGAAAAATTTCAAAGCTTTATAACTTCGTAATTATTTTATAAATTGCAAATGTTATTTGTGAAGCGGCATCTAGATTTTCTAAACTATTTATATATATATACAAAGTTACTTATATTAATACTGTCTACGCGTATTGTGAGTCAAAGTTTTGTATAAAATTGACCCCTCTGCAACCACCTTAAGCGGAAATTTAACAATTCGACTGGTACACATCTCTTCTCCGCTTTTGTGGAGATGCTTAAAACGATATGAAGCATGAATAAATATTGTTTTTCGACAATCCCCAAGGCTTGTTGAACTTCTTTGTGATACAGACTCAGATAAAACCAAATTGAGGAATATGTTCGAACATCACCATCACCTATTATTAATAAATTATGTTTACATCTATGTTCAATTGGCGTTCCCATTGCTCTGTAACCTTACGGTTATAAGAGCTGAATACTAATGTTATACCCGTTCACATAAAGTATGGGATTGGCTGAACAAGAATAGAAAAATAAATAAATACTGTTTACAGGCTAAATACAATGGAGAATGCTCACACATTTGCTCACCGTAAAAATTTATTATATATAAAAAATATCAGTGAAAAAATTATTTAGATACGTCAAGTAGTTTCTGAGATATGAAATTTTGAAAATAGGTGCGCGACACGAGATTCAGAAACATAACAAAATACCATCCGCTAACAGCGTTAAATAACTATATGAATAATATAAACGCTAAAACAGTGCTTCATGTTAGGGAGTTTTAAATGTTTGTAAAATCAAAACTACTATACCTATCCACATAAGGTATACTTTGACGAAGTTTCAAGCTATTTTGCATACCCATGAACATTTTCCATTTATTTTCTTTTAATAACAAGAAAGTTACGTAGTAATTCCATAGTTATGATCCCAAACTGAAGCTACTAAAGCCAAATTCATTCGACGACCAATATTGGAACGGATTGTTAATTACGTCAATAGTCATTCATAAGTTTAGTCAACATTGGTCGCCGAATTATGTATCAGTTTTTAGGCTTTATATTATGGAAACCAGAGGCCGTAGCATATCACGCCTTTTATCTCATTCGTTTGCGCGCAAATAGAAAGAGAGCTACGGCGCGATAGCGCTCTATCGCGCTGCCATACAACGGCCGCTGATAACAACGATATCGCTCTAATGTAACTCATTTAAAATGTAAGTTACATTTCAGTTTTCAGTGCATGCGTTACAATTTAAAGTGTAACCTACAGTTTTCTTGATTTCAGCCGCTCCCACTCATTATGTGAACGGGTTATACCCAGCTTTTTTGAGTCCCTACAAAAAATTATTGTCTTGTCCTTAGCATGCGAGCGCGGCGCGTGCAAGCGAGCCGCTGTTCTATGCAAACTATGGTGCAAATGCACGCGCTGTAAGTTCCGCATCTTCCTCTATTGGTTTCATCTAAGGGTATATTTGGGAAATGTTTTATTTATCTTTCTTTCTACTTGGTACTTATTAAATGCAACCTCTCTCTTTCCGCTTGTAAATTCAAAATAACTTAACCGATTTTGATATGGTTTTCACTGTTACTAATTTTATATTTATTTGAAAATAATTTTGTTTTGTATTTTGTTTTTTGCTATTTGTTTTATTACGTGGCCGGCCTAGAATGAACCACTCCAATTGTTCCCATACAATTATTATTGTAATAAAGTAAAATTTTAGCTTATTATGGGTTTTAGGATGGAATGACATATTAAGTGGCATTTTGACGGCCCGATAGCTCAGTAGGTAGTGAACCTGCCTGCTAGTCCAAGGGTCGTGGGTTCGAATCCCGCAAGGAGCAAATATTTGTTTGATAAATCCGAGTCATGTTTGTATCTAATATAATATAGTATTGTATATGTAGCCTATCATAATAGTCCGGGCTAGATTCTGGTACTTTTAATAGGAATAGATAATCTGTGACAATGTCCAAGATATTTATTTATTTATATTCCAATTATTGACTTTTGACATCCTTTTTGTGACTTTGCCATCACTTCTTAAGGGTCAGTGCATAATTAATTACCTACATGTAACGTCGTTTGCTCGCTTACTCTATTTGTATTACATACAAGATTTATTTTGCCTCCCAATACACGGTTTTCCGACTTTGGGAGTCAGGGACTCAATTAATTATTTGTATTCCACTAAATTGTAATCAAATAAAGAATTTTAATTTATCTGTGGGTAGATATAGCCTGCACTGACCCTATAGTAGAAATGTAAAGTCAAATTCATAATTCGACGACCAATTTTGACGCAATCTTACAGACCCATTCATAATAGAAGAATATCATTTACTGTCTCAATTTTCATACAGTAAGTCTTTATTATTATATGTAGAAAATATTAAAACAAAAGGTCGAGGCTTCTTGTGATGGCACGGGGTTAAACCCGCATCGCTACTCCTGTCGTAACTTATGAATTACGAAGTTACGATGAGTCCCTTCCCTTCGGAAGGGACAGGAGGGTCAAAATTGGTCGCCGAATCCTAGTTTAAAAATGGGGCCATAAACTCTACAACCCATAGTCAAACAATAGAAGTGTTTAACAGTTTGTTGTTAGAAATTGGTATTCCTTAGTAGTTGTTGGTTTCAGGAGGCACAATTCAAATCTCAGATGGATATAATGTCGCACCTACAAGCCGCTCAGCAGCAGGAGCTGAACTACAAACAGCTTGAAGTTAGTATTATGCTATTAAGTCTTTGGGATATCGTTGCAATATCGCCGTGAGTCGGAACATCGCAGCGACATCACCGGGTTTTCATACATACATACATGAGCTCACGCCATTGTCCCAGGTAGGCAGAGACCACGGACCGCCACACGCTACGACTCTGACACACCTCATTGACATTCATACATCTTTTCATGCACTTCCGCCGATTGAGGGTGCTACGCACTTGTCCTTTTCAGAAAAGATCATTGATTTGATCATGGTATGTGGTATGTTTGACCGCGTTATCACTGTGATATTTTTGAGATCAATCAGTATCCCGGCGATAACATTCAGTTAATATCGTGAAGATTCAGTTGCGACGTCATTGCGGTGCAGTTGCTACATCGCCTACGCTTAATAATCGCTTTTCGGTGATGGAAAACTTAGTGGGGAAATCTAATCTACATGCATTTTAAGGCGTATATCGTTCCGGCCTGCTAATGAATGGATAAAAAAGTGAAAATTGTTGTATGGAGGCTGGCATAGTCCCAATTGATATTAAACCTAAATATTTGTTTTGGGGAGTTTAACGAGTAGAATGCATGGTCAAAGTATTTGCGCTGACTAAAAATTTATCCTGCATTTAAAGTCTGCTTCACCACTTCTTAATAAGTTCTTGATAGCTTATTTGACAGATTGTTTATCATATTTTTCATAAATAAATATATACGATCGAATTGAGAAACCTCCTCCTTTTTGAAGTCGGTTAAAAACGTATAAAACGACCTGTTAGTTAGGCCAACAAGAACTTATCTAAAAGTGGTGAAACAGGCCCTAAGTATCTGCTGTTCCCAGGAGCAGCAGCGTAAGCACCAGCTGCAGCAGCAACTGCAGCAGTTGAGAGGCGCCGGCGCGGCTGGCCTCCCGCCCCGCATCATGCGACCCATGATGCCCTCTAACCCCGGTCTCAGGCATTTATTGCAACAGGTACTTATTACCCATACGTACTGACATCTAATTAGAAATATCTTATAATTATTTTACTATTTGTAGAAGTATATTAAAATTCTGCTCAAGTCATTGATCTTAAAAAACAGTAGATGTGCCTAAATATATTACAAACTAATAGCCTTAGTAATATGAGTCTCGGCTTAGAACTAAACTGCTTCTGCCACTAGCAGCTATGTGTTAATTTTAGAGTTAACTAAATTGTAATTGAAAAAAATTCAATACAAGTAATAATTTAATTCTGTTTTCAAATATTCATGTTTTTAGTTTATTTTGAAAACGGATTAAACACTATACTATGCATGACTCTGGCTTCGGCTTGTGGCTTCATGGCTATTAGAAATAAAACACATGAGCGGATCGACTCTTTTTTAGATCGGTGGTATATAAGTTTACCTTGAGTATAATTTTTAAAATTGGCGACTTAAAAACTAAGTTTATTCGAAATCGTATTTGACTTTTTGACTAGCTATATCAACATCTAAATTCAGAATTTAGTTATATTTGGTATCCATAGTGCGCCTGCTTGGTCTACACTGCCATTGCATTCCAATAACAAACTTTTAGTCTAAACTAATAAGACAGTCACTGGTTCACTGATTTCTAAGATTAGTTTCTGAATTAATATTGTCATTTTGTAACGTTACGTCATCGAATAGCATGAAATCGTTTTTGACTCAAAAAATTACTCCACACGCGCGCGACGTGACTTCACTACTGAAAACGTCTTCCTGCACTTTTCGGAGAGCGAAAGTCGCGCTTCTCGCGACCCGTGGTATTGAAAAAAGCCGAATTGTGCTCTAGCAGACAATCATACTAGAGGGACTGGTGTAATAGGATTGAAAATATCCTTTAGAGTTAAAAGGAATGTAAATACTAAAAAAATACAATGATTTCTACTACAGGGTGAAATTGTTATCATTAGCATCCTTTTTAACAAAGAGTCTACCCATCAAACTGAACAACTTTTACTATGGCAGCAAACCGATCGGAGCACACAAAAAGTCAGCTGTTGCATACATTTGAGTCGCGAACTCGCGCGTCGACATTGCAGTTTAGTATGGAACAGCAGATTTTTTATTTGCTCCGATCGGTTTGCTCCCATAGTAAGAAAAGATGTTCAGTTTGATGGGTAGACTCTTAGTTTAAAAGGATGCTAATGATATCAATTTCACGATGTATATCTGGCATCTTAAACTTAAAAATGCGTTACTTACTTAAAACGGTGCTTCAGACATTCAAACCGAATAACTTACACAATAAGACCAATATAGAAATCTGAAATAAAATCAGTTGTTCCATACATTTGGGTGGTATAATGATGATGAGAATGATGAAAAAAGATAGCATGAAGCATCCCCTCAAGTAACGGTGTAAACACCCTGTATAACATCATTTTTCATGCTTAATACTTGATGACGTAGCGTTATCGACTATGTATCCTGGTCTAAAACGAAGCTTTGCTATCCATCTTGGCATTTTATTATTATTAATAACTAATTAAATACTCCTTCATTGTAAATGATTCATGATTTTATGGTCGTCCTCGTCAAAAATTATCTAATTGCCTAAAATCACGTAAGCAGGGTGGAAAAAACAAATAATTTATTTTATTGCATTCTGTTGGTTCAAGGTTTTTAGTAAGTAACAAATATAAAATAAATACGCGTCGCCTGTAACATCGTGTTAAATCGCCGGACGCGCGACAATACATCCGATAATACCTGATTGTTGTCACGCGTATTTTTTTATTCAAAAGACATGTCGCGCGTAATACAATTTTTCACGAAGATGGCCACTAGATATAGAATAGAGTAGATATAATATATTAGGTCTAACAAAATTAGGTGAAACTATACTATAAGGGGATGATCAGACCATCAAACCGAACAATTTTCTCTATGGGACCAATATCGAAATCGCGAAAAAAAAATCTGCTGTTCCATACAAACGTATTCCATACAAATGTCCCGCGATTTCAATATTGGTCCCATAGAGAAAGTTGTTCAGTTTGATGGTCTGATCATTCCCTTAAAATAGTTTCAGCTAATTTTGTTAGACCTTGTATAATGTTCCACTTCTATGTTCAGTCAGAAATAAAGAACTTGTTCCTAACTTATACAGATACTTTAACGTACATACGTGGGATCCTAAGGTGGCATACCTTAGGATCCCACTGTTGCATTATTGGCATAACGCTTTCTTTTATTTCTGATTGTACAAACAAAGGTTAACATCTGTCGGTAAATAGACTAAAGAAGTTAAGGTGGTTTCAGTCTATATAAAAGTTTGACGCACAATACGCGAAGACGGAATTAATAAAAGTAATATTTTATATATGGAAAAATAGTTTAGAAAATCTAGTTGCCGCGTCACAAATAACATTTGCAATCTAAACTATTATAAAACTGTAACAGGAAGTTTGTCTGTACATTGAAGATATGAACAAAAAAAAAGTTACGATATGGTTTTTAGGTGTCCCTGATTCCATTTCACCAATTTTTGGATTTTTTGTCTGTCTGTTTGTTTGTGTGTTTGTTTGTTTGTTTGAACGAGTATCACGCAAAAACTACTGAACCGATTTTGATGAAACTTTTTTTGTTTGATAGCTTATGATCTGACTTAAAATCTGGTATATAATTTGTGCGGACGAAGTCGCGGGTTGACGCTCGTTTATAATATAATTACGAAGATATAAAGTTCTGAAATTTGTCATACAATATTTTTAAAGCTTTATATCTTCGTTACAGGGTCCCTGTAAATCGACGTCAACCCGGTGGATGCTGATAGGTTAGTTCATGCCTAACCAGAATATACTAAAATAAAAAAAATAATAAAAAAAATCTGTCAGTCAATCAATCAATCTGTCAACATTTTTCTTTAGGAAAAGGATCTTAGTTTTCGAGATAAGGACAGTTTTATGAAATTCGTGAAACTCTTTACCTTAGTCACTATTTTGAGTGCCACGGCTACAAATGTTCTATGCAGTATCTGTGTTAAAACTGTCAATATGTCGAAAACTAAGACACCTTAACAAAAGTAAAATTTTGATATTCTGCTTAATCATGACCTAACCTATCAGCATCCGCCGGGTTGACGTCGGTTTACGGGACATCCTGTGTACAAAGTTACTTATATTAATACCATCTACGCGTATTGTACGTCAAATTTTTGTATAAAATTGACCCCTCTGCAACCACCTTAAGATGTTCTTACTTTTGTCTAGTTATCTCATCATAAAAATAAATACTAATTTTCTTTTTTTCTTAGCAGCTTATCACGGCCTGTCTCTTTAGCGTTGAGCCTCATCTGGCAGCACGGAATCGCATTTTATAACGCTCCATCCTTTTCTGTCGCTACGGAATGTCATTTTCTAGAGAAAGACAGCTGAAATGCGTCAGCACGCGGCCGCACCGGCAGTGCTGCGACCTCTCTCTAGCCAATGAAATTCCTGAGCGACAGAAAAGGATAGAGCGTGTAAAAATTCGATTCCGTGCTGCCAGATTTCCAGAGGCGCCTTATTGTGTTAATGCGGGGGTCGTTCATTAAACGCTTTTGTATTTGTATGTAACTCATTTCTCACATAGCTATAATAGAATGTGAACCATTTTGAAATGAAAATAGAAAACGTATTTCGTCTTATCTAATCACATATAATAAGGCCGACGTGATTTACTAGTTAACAAAATGCCGCAATTTCTTTTTGTATCCATTTAAGTATGAATGACATAGATTTAGTCAAAACATATAAAGTTGATCCTGATGTTGTTGTTGTTGATTCCGTGCTTCGGATGGCACGTTAAGCCGTTGGTCCCGGCTACTATCTCCGATAGTAGTATTCGTTACATAAAAACCACGTCAGAGGCCGTAAGACGGTTTGAAAAAACTCTGACACCAGGGCTCTGCCCACACCATAAGAAGAAGAAGTTGTTCCTATGTTACTCAACAATTGGACAGATTTAATATAAAGTTTAACATGCTACATAATACTTCATAAATAAATCTCATAAAAACATATTGAATGTTGTTCAATTATCGATTATATACCAACGTATATTACGTACGTTTTATAACGTACGTTCGCCACTCGGCTTTTTAGCTTAGTAAGGGCCTGTTTCACCGCTTTTGGATAAGTTCTTGTTAGCTTAACCGACAGCTAATTTGACATATTTTGTATGAAGAATATGTCAAATAAGCTGTCGGATAAGCTAACAAGAACTTATTCGGAAGTGGTGAAACAGGCCCTAAATGTCGCGGCTTTGGAAAGCGCGGGAAGAGGTCCTTTTGTACGCAACGAAGACGCGTCGCGCGCGAATTGAGAAATCATACTAGAGCTGCGTTTCTCATTCCCCATTCTTTAACCTCGCGGGGCCCGATAGCAATAACATTAATGAACAATCCCTGCATCAGACGATGCAATGTAACGACATCGCTTAATGGCCGTGCGTGTGTTTTAGCAACAGCAAGCGCCGCGCGGCGGTCGTCCTCACATGTGAAGCACCCTCTCGCACCTAGCACAAGTAATGCTTGCTACGCTACTAACTATACCACCCCACCCCACCCCTAGTACAAGATACCACCCTAACATTATAAATTAAATATATATAGAAGAACCGCTACATTAATTTAGTTTTTGCTCTAAATTGTTCATGAGCGTACATATCTTACGGTGGGATCTTATACTATAAATATTGCTGGCATAATGAGTAATATAATAGTTACTACTTTGTAATAATGTAGTATACAGGGTGTGAGAGTAGACAGTTGCATTAATTTAAGGGGTGATTATACTCAATAAACTAAACAACTTTCCCAAAGGAACAAGTAAAATTTACATAAAATAATTTCGACTTTTCATACAAACTTTCGATTAGTCATTTTACTGAGTTTTGGTAGGCGGGGTAGGGAGTAATTACTAATTGGACTTTTAAACTGTAACCGACACCATTTAGTTGCTAAAAGAACTATCTTATAGTTTATTAAAAAAAATCGCTGCGCAACATAGAAATCAAAATTATGTGTCCCAGAAGGATTTTTATAATTATTAATATTAATACCAATGCACTCATTTGACTTAGATTTAACAATATAAATTATTTTTGAACAATAAAATAGGCAATGAAATTTAAAAAATGAGGTATTTATTAGAAAATACGAATGCATTTTTTAAAACCTTCTAAGTAGACAAAAATATTCACACCATGTTTGAAGTATGTATAATAGTAAAGCCTTAAAAGCTTGCAAAAAAAATGACCATTCGTTTTTTTAGAACGAGATAATAGCTAAATTTTAAAATTGGAACTGTTGCTGACGTGTTTGTTTTTTAATTTTGGTACATTTCTAGGCTCAAATTGGCTCTTCAATATTATACCTGAAAAAAAATGTCAATTACTAATTAGTCCCGGCTCAAACCATAAAATGACTGGGCTACTATTTATTCAGATAACATTTTATTATTGACTTTAGCTACCCGGCCCAGATTCGTCCGGGTGGAAACTATAATATAAATAAATATATTAAAATGATACACAAACCTTCCGAAAGAAATTCTCTAAAATGACTATGAAAACAGTTACAAAATCCGTTGCGTTTAGAAGAAGTAAGCGGAGAAACTGGAATGATGAGGAAAGACGCGAATAGCTACTTTTGTTTTATACTATTTGGAAATTTCCATTATGCCAGTAATAATGTCATCTATCATTAACAACATTTTTGCATGAAATTCTTCAGCTTTCACCATTCATCTAACTTTTACTTTGTAAATAATTAAATAATGGTTTCAAACAGAACGTAAACATTTTTTAAATTAGGTACCTCCCTTGGAAATAGCTCTATGCGTAGATGAAGCCAAAAGTAAGATGATGACTCTTATTTTGAGCCTGGTCTGAACTGCAATTGCAGTGCTACTCGACCCTTTTCCCATAGATTAGGGAGCTATGGGAGCAAACCGATCAGAGCAACATAAAAATCAGCTGTTCCGTACTAAACTGCACCCGCCCCCGCTGCCTACTCGACTCAAATGTATGCAACAGCAAATTTTTTTTGCTCCGATCGTTTTGCTCCCATAGTAAAAATTGTTCAGTTTGATGGGTAGACTCTTAGTTTAAAAGGATGCTAATGATATCAATTTCACCCTGTATATGCGTCCCACTGCAGGGCACAGGCCCTCAAGGAGAGTGCAAGGATGTTCATCCACCCATTAATATACAGGATCCATCTTAATATGCTGACACTTTTTTAAAGGAATGATCAGACCGTTAAACTGGGCAACTTTCTCTATAGCACCAACATCAAAATCGCGTAAAAGAATCTGCTCTTCCATACAAAACTGCAAACCTACTAGAGCCAACCAGGGACAGCTGATTTTTTTTTTCGCGATTTCGGTTTTGGTCTCATTTAGAAAGTTGTTCATTTTGACGGTCTGATCATCCCCTTAAAAAACATCACCATATTAAGTTGTACCCTGATGAAAATTTCTATCTCTTCTATTTAAATATGGCAAAAATATACCGACCTTTCGCCTTTAGGTGTTATAATTATAAGACTAAAATCAAACATTTAATTTTATAAGTAAAATAATGTATTTTGTTTGTTTGTATGTTCAGCAGCCGCAGTACAGGCCGGGGGGAGGTGCCCCGCGTCCGTCGTCGCAGGCCCAGCAGTTCGAAGACCCCAACTACGATTTCCTATAATACCATCATTTTATCTTCACTTAGTACAGTACGACCAGGAAAATAATTTCGCACGTCAATCTTCGTTTGCGCAGAGCAGGACCGAGTCCCCGACAAAACCCGAAGTAATTTAATCAAAGGGTGCAGTCGGATAGTAGCGAAAAAGGCGCGAAAACAAATAAGCCAATAGCGTAAACGAATTGAAGGTGGCGCATCCTGATTGGGCAATATAATTTCGCGCGGGATTAAAATTTGTCAACTAAGCAGGTACATCGGTGAGACTTATAAACCTGGTACTACTGTACAAGGGTCTCCTTAAATATATCGACGAGGAATCTGTTTAAGTCGGTCAGAAATTCCTTTTTATAAACTGTAAGGGTGTTCATTATCAGCTTATACACGTTCCACCGCTGGTGAGAGAGATTGAAACGTACTGGCCATCATCCATGCAATACGCTGGCCCATTGCTGATTGGTGGTAAACTTGTTTAAATAGTACAGTCAGCATCAGAGAAACCTGAGCTATCTTAATCTTTATAAGCGCAAGGGGGTTAGATTTCTCTGATGCTGACCGTACATTACGATACGCGTGACTTTTGCACGGTGTGAAGTTCGCGCCCGAGCGTAGCAAGGGTGCTAAACGCCGTGCATTAATAGACTTACTTAAGTCACAAGAATCGTATAATATTATGAATACTCGCCTTCACAAGAAAACATGTGTTGGCCATTTGAGCAATAAAAAGTTCCCACGCTTGCCAATATTTGATTTGCTGTGACACCCCGTAAAACTTAAACAGATTTGCTCCGAAATATTCGAGGTGACCCTTAGCATCCTCACTCTTTTCCAGCGCAAACAAGAATCCGGGCCGGATTTTTTAGTCTCGATAAAAGATCTGAATGTTCGAATTCGACGTAGTTTTCCGAATAAACTACAATAAATAAATACATACATATCTGGGACGTGATGAAATATATCCCAGAAAATTCTATGTGATATACTCGTACCTACCACCGAGGTTTTTATGTAAGTAGTATATTTTCACGGATTTAAAAATCTAGTACGGATTTCCCGCCATTTTCGCTGGAAAGCAATGACAAACTGTAGGAATCTATTTATTTGTATGGTTGGCAACGAAAGTTAACTTCTGGACCTTAATCTCATAAAATTCCTGTTCCTGTATAGAATTTTATCCATTAAGAAATTTTATGACTTGAGAAGTTAAGAACTGACTTGTTATGTATACAGTGTGTAAGTATAGGCAGCTGCATTACTTTCAAGGGTGATTTTACTTGTGATACTGAATAACTTGCCCAAAGGAACCTTTAGGAAATAAACAAATTAAATGTATGTTGCCATAGTTGCCATACTAAATGTAATCAGCCGATCGAACGTAAGAAAAGTACAATTTTGTTGTTGCAAATTTCCCTTTGGTTCCTTTGGGAAAGTTGTTCAGTATAATTGTTGAACCTCATCTGGCAGCACCGCATCGCATTTTCCGTCGCTTCGTTCTTTTCTGTCACTCAGGAACGTCATTTGCTAGAGCAAATAAGATAAACGGAACGCGATCGCAAGCGGCGGTGCTGCGGCGAGTGACGGAAAAGGATGAAGCGACGGTGCAGTGCTGCCAGATGATGTTCAACCCTAATGAGTACAATCACCCTTTAGGCGCGGTTTATATAGAAGTGACGTGGTGCAGGCGGGGTGCGGCAATATAAACCTTATAGTACGTAGCATAGCGTCGTTTGGAGAATTACGCCCGCGCCTCCAGGCGACGTCACGTGGTGACGCGAGCGCGATTTTCCTTTACGACAAAAACGACGCTATACCACGTACTATAAGGTTTATATTGGTGTTACTTTGACAATCCGCCACCGCCACTCGTCTCTTCTGTATAAACAGCACCTTAGAGTAATGTAACTGTCAACACTAAGACCCTGTGTAGTAATCAATTGTTTTATGTTATGTGTTATCCACATACTTGTAAATATTGTGTAAATTAAGTATACCTATATAAAACAAAAATGTGATTTAAGGAATAAGTAATAAACGTTTATAAGTTTCAACACAGTTTTCATTTTGTAAAACTATTCATAAGGATCCCATTTCTTTAGGCCCAGACTTTGACTACTTATATAGGGACTAGTTACGCGTGTAATTCTACTAATAAACATTTCTGTCACACTTTTTACGGTGGGCGAGGTAACATGAAATCCGCAACTTTGGATTTTATTCCCAAAAATCTAAAGTAGATTCTAATTGAATGTTAAAAATCATGAAAGTAGTCTCGTTTAGTAATCAGGTATAAATTTGAATGTAAATGCACATGATTAATTGATCTTATACCGTGGCAGAGGGGAAATGCTACTAAGGCTAGTCCTTATGATAAATAGTCAAAGGGCCCAGAAGAGTCCCATTTCTTTGTATTTAAATTTCTCTGTCTAAGGGTCAATTCAGATTACGCAGAAAAATGCATGAGTATGTTCGAGATTGCCATTTACAACGCAAAACAACGGTGCTGTCCGCTGGATTACTAATTTTTAGCTATTTAATCACCACTTAAGAATACCATATGCCGCGTAATCTGAATTTACCCTTATTCGGATATTTTTCTTTTCAAAACTTTCTGGCGGTGACTTGGACTACAGCATACAGCCTCCAGCTTAATCTTATAATTTTCACGAAAAGCTTCTTTGCTATGGCTTCAAGTGAGAATAATGGAAAATAAAAGAAGGAAGGTTTGGAAAATATTTCCTTATAATTTAAGTATCCGTTTGCAAATTAAGTAATATACACATCGTTACAAACTCACTAATTATATAGATTTAATTTTGGTATAAAACTCTGGCACATCACTATTAATGAATCAAATTAAGAGTACATTCAACACTATTAATTAATGAAGAATTAAAAGGCGTTGACACATCGACGTAATTTTAACGTGTTGTTTATACACAGACAAACACACGAAAGTCCGTAAAACGCGCATATGGGCACGAATGTCTTAAATACGCCTAGTTACGATATTGCATTTCATTCTCATCTAATATTATTTATTACTCATTAAGTTGTCAGTAATATGTCTCGAAGAAACCTGACTAAAATATCATCTGATCATAATTTATCATTAATTAAGACAAATATACATTATTACGACATTTTTGTTATTATTTATGATCAGAAGACATTCTGGTCATAATTTATGGTCAGAAGACATTTTGGTCATAATTTATGATCAGATGAAATTTTGGTCAGGTCTGTTTATTGGTCAAAATTTCTAGAAACCTGACCAAATCATCAGTGATCAGGAGTGCGATTTTTGAATCTCATACGTTGACCTCAGCAGTTGAAAATGTCAAAATTACTATGAAGATATGCATCTTTCTACTGCTGATTTGACTTTCAAAAATCATACGTCAGGAGTGTGATTTTTGAAAGTCAAATCAGTAGTAGAAAGATGCGTATCTCCATAGTAATTTTGAGATTTTCAACTGCTGAGCTCAGCGAATGAGATTCAAAAATCGCACTCCAGGTTTCCAGAAATTTTCTCACACTGCATACTGCATTTAATAAATCTCTTAAAAGTTTTTAGAGCTGACTTGATATTGAAAAAGGCTAACACGTGTAAAATTAAATTCCTACAAATATTCAGAGGCTACAAATATACAATACAGATAAATAAATGCTATAAATATTTTCACAAACTGTTCTACATACAGTGCGACATAAAAGAGTAGAAAATAAATGAGGGCGCCACTACTACGTCAGAACATCAAAATCACGCATAACCTGGCAAGACCGACCTGCAGTTTATACTAGAATATTTAGTTCCTACTGTCACCGTTTTCTACTCTTTTATGTCGCACTGTAATGTAGGTCATTTTGGGGTAGCTTGCACCAAAAACTAAACATACTTTGACGCACAATACGCGTAGATGGTATGAATATAAGTAACTTTGTATATATGAAAAAATTGTTTGGAAAAATCTAGATGCCTTTGGTTCTTAGTTTTCGAGATTTTAACACAGATACTGCATAGAACATTTGTAGCCGTGGCACTCAAAATAGTGACTATGGTAAAGAATTCACGAATTTCATAAAACTCCTTATCTCGAAAACTAAGAACCTTTTCTTAAAGAAAAATGTTGACAGATTGATTGACTGATTTTTTTTATAATTTTTTTTTATTTTAGTATATGCTGGTTTGGCATGAACTAACCTATCAGCATCCACCGGGTTACGGGTACGAAGATATAAAGCTTTTAAAATTTTGTGTGAAAAATTTCAAAGCTTTATATCTTCGTAATTATATTATAAATTGCAAATGTTATTTGTGACGCGGCAACTAGATTAACTTAACTATTTTTCCATATATAAAATATTACTTTTATTAATTCTGTCTACGCGTATTGTGCGTCAGACTTTTGTATGGACTGAAACCACCTTAAATACTTTGGAGCAATGTTTTTCTGGAATATCGCCAATTAGTTTCATGCTAATGTAAGCTTTGATTTGACTATCTGAGACCAAACTCCGGGTGTATGTCGCGGAACAAATGCGTTAAGCCTTGGCGTAAAATTATGTACATAGTTGAATTAGGTAATTTATGTTTTATTTGCAATATGAATGTCATTTTTTGTGTATCTACCATTCTAGTATGATTTTTTGGAGATGACCATTACAGCTCTGCTCAGGGAGCATGCATGCATGCATATGCTCACGACTATATTCCCCGAGGGGGTAGTCAGAGATATTCTGAAACTTCAGAACATCCACGTTTCACTAGTAGTACCGAAACTCTGTCCAGACGGGGAGTGAGCCCGTCGCCACTTGTAACCTTGTCGCCGTTCCTCCGGGAGCAACTACTGCTTTTTACTGCGGACTATTGGAGGGACCACGAAGGGTCTACCGAGCCAAATGAATGAACTTAAGCAACCGACCTAGGGGCACGAAGACGGGTACGGACCTCGGTATAGGACGTTGCTGGGGCTACGCGGCGGATTGGGTAGCGGGGATCGGTGAGATCTTGCCCTTGCCGCGACAAGTACTATGGAAATATGCCGAGTCGCGCGTAAATAGAGAAATCAACTAGAGTGGCTGATTAGTCTTTAAATTACACCAATGAATAGTCACATGATTTTATCAAGTTTACAAAAAACGTGGGTTTGAACTTTTAATATTTTCTAAATGCTTCTTTGTATTTGAAATGTTCAATAACACAGATTTGCGGAATATTTGTTATTTTCTAAAATACATTACTTATAATTTTAGCATTCATCCTCAAACATAATATTTCAGTAATTATTAAAATTACCGACCTACTTTGATCTGATCACCATTGCACTAAATCCGAAATAGATATAAAACTAAGCAATCACTTTTTTGTGACAGTACCGTACAGTACCACAATAACACTGGTCGGCCATCTTAGTTTTTCAGGTATTCCAGCATTTATATTAAGAGGGTACCGATCCATTAATGCTGCCCTCAATCGCATTTTTTATTTCTAAACAATCATACAACATGTTGTACAAGAATGTTACATTGCAGTCACTGCTCATTTTACAGCATGACATGACAATGTGACATTCTTGTTTTTTTTTTGGAAATATTGTATAATCATTAAGAAATAAAAAAATACGATTTACGGCAGCACTGGAGACTCGGCGCCCCTTAATATTTATTACACCCTTATTTTATACCACTTAAGATTAAAAGACAAATTCTGAATTAAATAACAAATGAAACTTCAGAAAATGCTATCGGAAGGCTATGATTTTCAAAATTGTGTTTTGCAGTTAATTTTTAAAGCAGTCATATGCCATAAGAAGGCCCACCAGCATTGACTTGTAAATGTAACCTAAAAACATAATTATATGGAATATTTGCTCTAAGCAAATTTAATTCACAATCTAAACATTATTTGTCATTATTAAAATATATCATTTCTTATAATATAAAGTTGTTTGACAACTAAGGCTTTATTTTAGTGGCATATCTGAACATTTTTGAGACAGGATCTTAAATAAAATACAAAAAGGGAAGATGCTCTACTTTTACCGCGAGTCTTGTTAGAAAACAGAGTATGAATTTAAATCGGCTGATCACTGCAATGAATGCCACATCTGCCACTTTTTTATTTTATCTAAGACAAGAAAAAGTTTCACAGAATGTCAAATTGTAAATTATTTAAGTAGCTACATGATATGTCTAATGTTAAAACGAAAAATTCGTACACTAAAATAAAAATAAAAAAATAGTCATAAATTCATAACTCGGACACATTTTCAAAAACAAAATGCTTTGAGTAAAAAAAGCTAAAAGGAATGATTAGGTAATTTCTACGAATATAGGACAACATTACTACATGTGATTAAATATTAAATAAATGATTATAAATATTAATAATTATTAAAAGGAAATACAAAGTTTTAACAAGTGAACACAAAACCTTAAAAAAACATTTTTATTTAATCTAAAATAACTAAATAGCATTTGATATGATATGATAGATTTTTCGAAATGTGTAACTTTATCGACTTCTATAAAAATTAAAACCGACATGGAAAATTCGAAGCATTGTCCTGGAGTGCGATTTTTGAAACTCATTTATTGAACTCAGCAGTTGAAAATGTCAATATTACTATGGAGATATGCATCTTTCTGCTGCTGATCTGACATTCAAAAATCATACTACAGAAGTGCGATTTTTGAAAGTCAAATCAGCAGTAGAAAGATGCGTATCTCCATACATTTTTAACTGCTGAGTTCAACGTACGAAATTAAAAAATCGCACTCCTGATTGCAAAAAATACATTTCAAACGGAATTTCAGCAGAAAAGGTTTTCAAATTCATCTGTTAAAACTTTGTACAACGATTACATTAAATATTTCAATGGTGAACCCTTCGATTACTAAGAACAAACTTTAATGCACATTTTCTGTAGAATCTAAACAATTTTAAATACAAAATTACTGTTACCATCGAGATACTAGTACTCCGATATTTGAGCGCATTTTTGGTTAATTTTGAATAATTTTATAAGTTTAAAATTTGTAGTGGTACCTACTGCGATATTTAAGCGCATTTTTGGTTAATTTTGAAAAAAATTACGTTTAACATTTCTAGAGCGTCGATTGTGTATCTACAGGCTGTAACATTTAAACTCGTTGTACATACACAATCGACGCTCCAAAAATTGTCACAGACAGCTGCATTACTTAAAAGGGTGATTGTACTTATGATACGGAGCGACTTTCCTTAAGGGCTCCACACATAACTGCGAATTCGCATCGCATCGCAAATATCTGCGAGCGAAAATCATACATAAGTCATCGTAATAAAGTCATCGAGCGCTCGCAGATATTTGCGATGCAATGCGAATTCACAGTTATGTGTGGGAGCCCTTAGGAACCTAAAGGAAATTAGCAAAAAAAAAAATTCGGACTTGCCATAGGTACTCATCATCATCATATCAGCCGATGGACGTCCACTGCTGGACATAGGCCTCCCCCCAAGGATCGCCATAACGAGCGGTCCTGCGCTGCCCTCATCCAACGGGTTCCCGCCGCCTTCACCAGGTCGTCGGTCCACCGTATGGGGGGCCTACACACGCTGCGCTTTCCGGTACGCGGTCGCCACTCGAGAACTTTTCGGCCTCATTGGCCATCGGTTCTGCGAGCAATGTGCCCCGCCCACTGCCACTTCAGTTTAGCAATTCTTTGGGCTATGTCAGTTACTCTGGTTCTTCTGCGGATCTCTTCATTTCTGATTCGATCTCGCAGGGAAACTCCGAGCATAGCCCTCTCCATTGCCCTTTGGGTGACTTTCAGCCTTTTTATGAGGCCTTGAGTGAACGACCACGTCTGTGTTCCATATGTCATCACTGGCAACACACACTGATCGAAGACTTTCGTTTTAAGATACTGCGGTATTTGGGACGTGAAGATACTACGTAGGTACGCCATAGGAACTAAAGGCAATCAACTGATCGATGGTTTGTATGAAGTTTTTTTTTGCAATTTCCATTATGTTCATTGGGGAAAGTGGTTCAGAATCATGAGTATAATAACTACTTTAAAGTAATGCTGTACACTAACACCCTGTATATCAAGTTTGTTTATTTTTGTCGAAGGATACACCCTTAACCATACGATCATTCTTTACTCTCTCATATCAGCACTAAAATAATACACGTAACCATAATTGCGAGTATTAAAAACAAATTGTACATTCATTAGTAATAAGGTCAGCAAAACTGACTCATAATTGGTCAGACCGACGTTTTGCTGACGCAACACTGTTTTGCATCTTATAATAAACAACGCGTGTTGATATAAAATGCTTCACCAATTTGAACTTTATATTTCGATTCCCTACTGAATAAGGACGAAAGGTGCTGTTTATACAGAAGAGACGTGTGGCGGTGGCGGATTGTCAAAGTAACACCAATATAAACCTTATAGTACGTAGCATAGCGTCGTTTTTGTCGTAAAGGAAAATCGCGCCCGCGTCACCAGGCGACGTCGCCTGGAGGCGCGGGTGTAATTCTCCAAACGACGCTATGCTACGTACTATAAGGTTTATATTGCCGCACCCCGCCCGCGCCACGTTACTTCTATGCAGGGTGTTACAGAAGTAACAATAAAAATTGAAAACTTTTAAGGGGTGGTTTAGACCAACAAACTGAACAACTTTCATAGAAAATGCGTCATCATCATCATCATCATATCAGCGGATAGACGTCCACTGCTGGACACAAGCCTCCCCCAAAATGAGGAGATTTGTCATAATCGCCATGATGCGATGCGTTTGCGATATCCATACTAAACTACAGATCTACTCGAGCTAAATGTATGGGACGAAAGTTTTTTTTTTCGCGATTTCGATGTTGGTCCCATAGTGAAAGTTGTTAACTTGTTGGTCTAACTAAACCACCCCCTTAAAAGTTTTTAATTTTTATTTTTACTTCTGTAACACCCTGTATACAATTTTAACATATTTAAGGGGGTGCTTCTGATCATCCCATTGGACTATTTTCACTATGAAGCAAACACCAAAAACGATTTTGTTCAAGCAATATAGTAAAAAAACAGCTTCCTCCCCTTTTTGGCTTTATCTAAGCTTATGATGCGATTATTTTTATAACTAAATTTACAAAAATTACGACACACAAATCACTACAATATATTAATGGAATTTTATTGAATTTACAGAGGCTGCATTTTATGAAGTCTTGTGATCTGATTAGGACCTTATGGCTGTCGCTTACGAACGATATTTCTAATACGTTAATCTCAAGGGTGCATGAAACATCTTAAGCGACAAACTCAATTGGGAGCCATTAACTGCGTTACATACTTCAAGGGGGTGCTTCATATTATCAAACTGAACAACTTTCACTATGGAGCCCACATCAAAATCCCGAAAAAAAATCAGCAGTCCCCTACATTTGAGTTGAGTACTGCACTGCAGTTTTGTATAAAACATCTGATTTGTTTTCGCGATTTCGAAGTTGGCTCCATAGTGAAAGTAGTTCAGTTTGATGGTCTGAAGCACCCCCTTAAGTATTACTAGGGTGTTTTGTTACACCCTGTAGTTTTGAAAAAAATGTTAGTCCTTTTACCTCAAATGAACAACTATGTGAAGAGCGAAAGAGAGCGCACGTTTGACAGGTCCACAGATATAAAACAATAAATAAAGTCACCAAAATTATCAAACCAAAGGGACCTTTTACAGTTCAGTTTAGGCTTTTGTAGAAATTGGAGTAACTCTCTTTCATTATTGAGAAATCTTTGATTGTAATATATGATTAGGGATAGAAATATGTGATTAGGACGCCACTGAACTCTAAAAGAACTCTAAAGGTGACATCAAAGTCAAAGTCACGACATTGTCGGCGGGTCGGCGACTTTTGGTTTGTAGACCTTTATTCATAAAATGCAACAACTATAATTTCGTATTTTTTGTAATTCGACAGGTCTTCTGTCAAAAAAAGAAAAATAATGGCTTAATACCACTCCTAAATCTCAAATCATTCTCAAATGCACACCCTCGTTTAATATCAGGTGTTAACACCAAAAAAAAAACCACATTCACCCAGAACAAATGTCATTACGAAACTTTGCTGTGGCAGGTGTCATTCTGTTTGACACCATCGGGCTTGGCAATGCCGTTGTGACACTTTCCGTTGGTGACCGGCTGCGCTTTGCTCTTCTGTTTGGGCATTTCGTATATTCTCTCAGCTAATGCCATTAGAATTGAGCCGGGTACTCTTTGATGCTGTTCTACTAGGTCTTCTATCGCGCTTGCGACCTGCGAACAAATATTGAATTAATAAGCATGGCATTCCTTTGTTTTCAATTTATAATTACGGCATTGCTCAGGGTGGACTAGGAGCAACTAATGCTTATTACGAGGGGCCACGAAGGGTCTACAGAGGCAGTGAATGAACTTCAGCAACCGATCTAGAGGCACCCAGAATGTGTACGAACCTCGGCATAGGACGTTGCAGGGGCTACGCGGATTGGGTAGCGGGGATCAGTGAAATGCATGGCATAGCATATGCTAACGCCCATGCATATTATATTCCTCGAGATATTCTGAAAACTCAGAACATACACGTTTCACTAGAATAGGGCTGCCATAAATGTTAGAGAGCCGACCGGGACATTTAGAAATTTTAGAATAGAAATAGCGAAAAAAGCTACCTATACCCGTGGCGTAGCGTGGGTTTCTGTCGCCTAGGGCACCTGCCCCCTTTTCTCTGTATGGAGAATTCCTACATAAAAAATGACGGAGCGAGCGTAGCGAAAATTTTTAACAAACGTACTCAGATAGTGGTCAGGAAAATTGAAACTTAGAGCGAGCGAAGCCAGCTCATCTTTTCCCCTCTATAGGAATTGGTTATAGCCAGAACTCTATCAGTAAAAAACAATTGCAGCTAAGTAAAAGCGATGGAGTGAGCGAAGCGAGCTCGAAATTTTAACACCACATCATAGCTGTGGTTAGAACTCTTTAGAAGTGCAGTAATTAAACAGTGATTTTTGAGCGTGCAAAACGAGCTCGACTTTTCTCCGCCCTACATATAGTGGTAAAACATAGAGCTTGATTAAAATATATTTTTGTCACCCATTAGTAAAGAGCCGCATGAAAAATCAACAATATCGGTGACTCCTCTCTTCTTCAGCGCCACTTTTCTTTGCCCACTGATATTTTTCTAAAGTTTTAGCCGGGACAAATGACTTGCTGACAGGGACACGGGGACATAATGGTTCAAACCGGGACATGTCCCGGTGTACCGGGACGTATGGCGGCCCTACAATAGAAGTACCTACACCTACAGAATCTTCGTCCAGTGTGACGGGTAGTGAGTCAGTGAGATTATAATGAACAGTAGGTACAATACATATATCGCAATAAATTTCGGGGGACATAGCTCTGAAAATTAGCAAGCGGAATTGACAATGGGTCGGTCATATCTGCCCTGCGTGCAGCCCGTTGGTCCCACAACCTAAAAAAGGTAGCGGGAAGCGACTGGATGAGAAAGGCCGAGGTTAGAGTTTTGGGGAGCGCCTATGTTCAGCAGTGGACGATGATAGGCTGATGATGATGTTGAGGCACTTTAAAACTATTGGCTTTATCTTACCTTCTTCTGCAGTTGTTCCGGCGTCAGCGAGGGGTCGTGCAAGATCGGCTTGCCGAGGTGTGTGATGAGTTTGACCGGGAAGCCCCCGTAGACGGGCGCGAGCGGCACTCTCGTCGCGGCGTATATCCTGAGGCAGACGCCGCGAAGCCAGCCCACTGTGCGGAACGCCTCCCTCACGTTCTGCGTGAACATCGGGATTATTGGCTGTGGAGGGCAAATAATATACATTTTAGATATCAAGAAATTTGTGAATCATGTTCTGAACTTTATTAAGTCTGTAGCACATCTTGAACACTTCATACAAACAGAATCGCACTCGTTATTAATTACAACGGGGCACATTGCTCGCAAAACCGATGACCGATAGGGCCGAAAAGTTCTCGAGTGGCGACCGCCTACCGGAAAGCGCAGCGTGGCTAGGCCACACGGTGGACCGACGACCTGGTGACGGCGGGACCCCGTTGGATGAGAGCAGCGCAGGACCGGTCGTTACGGCGATCCTTGGGGGACGCCTATGTCCAGCAGTGGACGTCCATCGGCTGAGATGACGATGATTAATTACAAAGCCCACTTTATTTATTACGCTGCCTACTTTATTTATTACGCTCTAATTCCGCTGCGTACTTTATTTATTAAGCTGCCCATTTTATTTATTAAACTGCCCATTTTATTTATTTATGCTTCCCATTTAATATATTACGCTACCTAATTTATTTACAACGCTGCTCACTTTGTTTAGTTCGCTGCTTAATTTGGTTATTACGCTGCTCACTATTCCATTTTTTGATAATGCTGCCGATTTTATTTATTACACTGACTGCCCACATTATTTATTAAGATACGCTACGCTGCTCACTCTATTTATTACACTGCCCACTTTTTTTATTACACTGCTCACTTTATTTATTACACCGCCCATTTTATTGATTACGCTGCCCACTTAATAAATTATACTGACCACTTTAGCCTCCTGGGCGACCTTCGCGAAACCTATCCTAGATTTCCAATTAAGCCTATAGTAGTGGTCACCGAACTGAGCCTCGTATACACCGCCCGGTGATATGGCGAGCGAGTTTCCTTCCCGCAGCACTCCCGCGCACGTCTGCACCGTGCCGGGTATCACGCAGAGTCCTTCCAGGAGGGATTTCCATCCTGAAAATTTGAATTAAGTTTTAATTTACATTTGAAACGAAAAAGAAAACCATAAGAACAAAATAAATTTTGTGTCTTCAAGCAACTTCTACTAATTTTCACCAGGCCCACGTGGTGGAGTATGGGCCACTCCCTCTTACCCTTTTCATTCCTGAGAGGAGGCTTTGCCCTTTCCTAATTAAAGACAGGGGTGGAAACTGATTCCATGGCTGAAAATACTGATTTTACTGACTAAAACCCTCTAAAATACTGACCATTTACTGACCAAATCTATATTTAATCTTATAAAATTTTACCTGTGACTACAAAATTGGACAATGTTTTGCTTCCACTGCTTTAAATTTTTTTGTCATGATTTGATGAATTAATCACCGAAACAATAAAAAGAACTGTGATATTATACAAATTCTTAATTAAAGGTAAGTTTAGGGATCTACCAAAAAGAAAAAGATATGTTAAGAGAATTTTTTTTTTTACCTTTATTTACTGGAACTAGACCACTTTTGTGGGAACGTATCCTCAAAATACTGACTTTACTGATTTTTTTTCGAAAAAACTGACTTTTACTGACCATTTTCCACCCCTGTAAATATGTAATGTTAATACGGGTAGCTTCATGGTAAGGGTTTTTGGTGGTTTATCAAATTATTTCTAATAGGTCAACGATTGTATCGAGACCTCCGCTTCTAAATACCAAGTAAATAATTTCTACTCTACACGTGTTTTGCTCCACCAAGGAGCATCCTCAGGAATTAGACCGACGAACATTCGAAACAGAGTTGTTACTTAGCCGAGCGTCCGACAGAGTGAACACGTAATGACAAAAGGTGTTAATACTACGTATCCACTTAGATGGCGACTCCTGCTGTGAATGCGCACTTTGCAATCGCAGAAGAGTTGTATGGGCGTTTCCTCTGCTTCACAGCAGAATCTGCAAGTGGGTGAATCTAGCCTTTTGGTGGTTTATCAAAGGGCGGTACTCACCGGGTATCTTAAACATGAACCTGTCGGCGACAGTGTGTATGTGCCTTCGCTTGAACAGAAGCATGCGAGCAATGAAGTAGTACATGTCTATGGGCAGGGCGCCGTGGTAGTATATCGCGAGGAACGGTCCGTCTGGCACGTTCTCGAGCCCGCGGATTTCGTAACCTGGGGAGAAATTGGGTTTAGGATTAGTTGCATAGCTGTATCACCTACTTATTATAACCTCTTATAGGCATAAATGATGAACCTCTAAGACTAAGATTTTCTTCATTTTGTTAAAGTATCGATTGCCTTCAATAAATACGTGAAGCTAAACTTAAAAATAGCGATTATAAAAAAGAAAATTTATTTTCAGTAATTATTTTATTTTACTTTAATGCTCTACTCACATTACGACGGGCGGGCGCAGATGGTGCATAGTAAAATAATATTATAAGAGATAAGTGTACTTTTTGCAACCATCATCAGCAAGGCTGATTCAGTGTTTATGGTGTGTAAAGCATCCCTGTGATGGGGATGGACCAGGTCTGCCTGCATAACTTCAGTCGGTTTAGAACTTACTGATGTTTAAAGGTCAGCAAGGCAAGGCTGATCGTATGATATTATTGTAGTATGCACTGTAGCTATGTGAACATTACAAAAACTGACATGGTTCATCAGTCGGAGTTTAGGAGATACAGCCATTCAAAGGTCGGACCTTTGAACGGCTGTAACTCCTAAACTCCGACTAGCCGTTCAAAGGTCCGACCTTTGAATGGCTGTATCTCCTAAATCTGTATCCGTCCTGTATCAGCCTTGATGCTGATGGTTGCAAAAAGTACACTTATCTCTTAGTGTATAATACTTATTTCAATACATTATAGAGTTCACAGAGAAAGCTCCGTCTTCCGCTCGTAGGGCCCGTATGGGTGTTCTCTGTCAACTGTATCGGTATCGAAATAGGTATTATCTTACATTGCACCCTCCGTGCCCGTCCGCGCCCGGACGTCGTAACGTGAATAGAGCTGTAGTTAGTTTTAAAGATTCTCTACTTACACCATCGTCAATATTCCGGCCCTGTCTTATAATTTATTCAAAAATATATGTTATATGATCGGTATGCGGGGGACGACGGAAAGAGCGCGTCCCGGCCCTCGCTGTTTGCGCGCGAACCCTAACATCAAATTCAGTTAGGGTACCCATCCCCGTATACCGCGCTCGGTTGACCTGCCATGACGTTCCACTACATTGTTTTTACGCTATGGTGGGTGGTCACTGATAGTTTCGGGATCCAAAGACCTTAATTTGCCTCTATTTGGCACTGAAAATGTGAGATAAAAGCGCGTAATCTTTCATCAATTAGAACCTCAAGCTTCTAACGTACAAAAAAAATGGGCCAACTTTCTTAGGTTGGTGTGCGTGAGGCGTCGTACAACTTATCTCTGCGTGCGTGTATATGGATAGGGTTTAGCGGCCTTACCTGGTTGCAATTTTTTCGACACGTTCGTAGCTTCGACTATTTAAGGTCCAACAAAATTAGGTGAAACTATTTTAAGGGGATGATCAGTCCATCAAACTGAACAACTTTCTCTATGGGACCAATATTGAAATCGCGAAAAAAAAATCTGCTGTCCCATACATTTAGGTCGACTAGGTTTGTATGGAACAGCTGATTTATTTTCGCGATTTCGATATTGGTCCCATAGAAGAAAGTTGTTCAGTTTGATGGTCTGATCATACCCTTAAAATAGTTTCACCTAATTTTGTTAGACCTTATATAATGTTCCACTTCTATGTTCAGTCAGAAATAAAGAACTTGTTCCTAACTTATACAGATACTTTAACGTACAATTACGTACCATAGACCTTATTTATCTTGACATATAACTTATCAAAGCACGTAATCATAATAATCAACATACCGTGATATAACCAGCCGTGTGCGTCCCAAAGTGCGCAGACCGCTAACCGCGCCGCTTGTTTCCAATCGTTCTGGACGCCATCTACAACCCGTAACCTGCAACATTTACACGGTTAACTTCAAAAGTTTTACAATATATGCACTGCCTACCTTCTGCGCCGCCGCACCCTACAAAACCTAAGACGGGGTGGTTTTTTATTTGTTTTTAACTTCTTGTTTTTTATTTGAATTTTAACTTCTTGTTTTTTATTTGTTTGTTTAGCAAATCCAACATGACAGAATTCAGAAAGACACATAATTTGGTGAAAATTTCATCCGACTACGTATTACGGTTCAAAAAATACAGACCTTTAAAGATAGGACGGACGGACGGACGGACAGCGTAGGCTTAGTAATAGAGTCCCATTGGCACCGTTTGAGTACAGTACCATATACAGGGTGTTACAGAAGCAAGAATAAAAATTGAAAACTTTTAAGGGGGTGGTTTAGACCAACAAACTGAACAACTATGATTCACAATAAAGAATATTTCTATTTCTAACTTTCACTATGGGACCAATATCGAAATCGCGAAAAAAAAAATCTTTTGTCCCATACATTTAGCTCGAGTAGATCTGTAGTTTAGTATGGAACATGCAAACGCATCGCATCATGGCGATTATGGCAAATCTCCTCATTTTGGGGGAGGCCTATGCCCAGCAGTGGACGTCTAATGGCTGATATGATGATGATGATGGAACATCCGATGTTTTTTCTCGATTTCGTTATTGGTCCCATAGTGAAAGTTGTTCAGTTTGACGGTCTTAACCACCCCCTAAATGTTTATTTGTATTTTTGTAACACCTTGTATAATATGAGTCCTAGACGCGAAACGGAACTAAAGATGATCTTGTTTTGTCTACAATTAAGTAAACTTTGGACATGTTGACATCATGCACTTGAGGTTAATTATTTTTAAACTGATTTCTTAATAGGAATAATGAGTAGTTTCAAAGGTAAGAGTTATCGTTTGAGCCAATTAATTTTTATCACCTACATTTTAGGTCAATTAAAAAAATCTTTCCAAAACATCCGCGTGTCTACATTATCTTTAATATATATTAATATATATTCGTTGGTGCATTAGCAATCGTGTAACTTCTGAAGGACTTTTAATTAAGGTGGTTGCAGAGGGGTCAATTTTATATAAAACTTTGACGCACAATACGCGTAGACGGTATTAATACAAGTAACTTCGTATATATGGAAAAATAGTTTAGAAAATCTAGATGCCGCGTCACAAACAACATATGCAATTTATAAAATAATTACGAAGATATAAAACTTTGAAATTTTTCATACAAAATTTCAAAAGCTTTATATCTTTATATTTTGTATGAAAAATTTCAAAGTTTTATATCTTCGTAATTATATTATAAATTGCAAATGTTATTTGTGCATATATAAAATTAACTTTCTTCCATATATAAAATATTACTTTTATTAATTCCGTCTACGCGTATAGTGCGTCAAACTATTGTATGGACTGAAACCACCTTAAGTATATTATTGTTAACACAAATCCAAATTTTTTGCTAATTTAATAAAACTGATTTTATTATACAGGGTCCACCTTAATATGCTGACCATTTTTAAAAGGGACGATAAGACCATCAAACTGATCAACGTTCTCTAAGGGACCAACATCGAAATCTCGAAGAAAAAGTCTGAAATTAATTAAAAGAATATTAAGACGCAAAATCGCTAAGAACTGCAATAAAAACACCATGTGGAAGTCCCAGAACCGATTGTATCGGGTAGTAACGTAAAGGGTGTAAGGGTCAGCCCTCCGCAGACTGAAACGGTGAACTCAGACCATCAAACTGAACAACTTTCACTATGGAACCCTACCTCAGGAAATGCGAAAAAACATCAGCTGTCCCATACATGTTAGTCAAGTCGGTACTGCAGTTTTATATGAAACAGCATATCTTTTTTCGTCATTCAATGTTGGCTTCATAGTAAAAGTTGTTCAGTTTGATGGGCTGAAGCACCCTCTTGGTATTACTAGGGTGTTTTGTTACACCATGTCTGTATATAAGACAATATAAACTGAAATGCTAATAAATAAAAAATTAAATAATAAGTAGACAACAAACCTGTAAAGCCTGTACAAATGGAATATGATGCTGCTGAGGTAGATGAGGAGTATGATGACGGCAGGCAGCAGGAAGGTCACGATCACCGGCATCAGGAACCACGTGAGCCACAAGCTGTACTCCGTGTCCACGTACTCCACTGTAGAAACGACAAAACGTAGCATTTAGCTAAAAAAAGTAAGTTATAACCTGAAAAAATTTAGGATAGGATACCACTGTATACTGGGCACTCTCACGAATAGGTGAGGGAGACTAGGACATATTCCAGCACACGCCGCTGCCCCACCCCAGAATCCTGGCTCACTCCAGAATCAAAGGAATCACTTAATCGACAATATTATTGAACAGTGAATGTGATCAGGAAAAACAGAAATAGAGTCAAAATGTATTCAGCGAGCTCACTTCGCTCGCTCACTTTTTTTATTTTGCTTTTCCGCTCTGAAACTAAGAGTTGAGGAATATAGAGCACTCTTCGCTTGCTCCAGGTTTGAAATCATATTTATTTATTAAACACAAAAAAAGAACAATATTATTACACCTTTTACTTGGAACCGAGCATGCGTTAAGACTTATCTAGGTGTTGTCTGGAGGAAGCCCAGAGTGACCGAGGTCATTGCTTGGACTATTCCGTTTTGTTGACTATCGTAATGAATTTTGACGATCATTAACAGTTCCCTATTTCGGTTTTTGGCCAATGTTGTAACTAATTCCAATAATATATTCCAAGGACCTATTCATATTGTAGTAAAATCTTTACCTCGCTCCAGGTTTTAGATTTTATATTCATCCTCATCATAGGGCCTTCATTTGTTTATGCCACCTTACTCTATCCTGATCATCTCGCAACCACGTAGCTCCCGCGACGATCTTTTTATCATATTTTCGACCCATCGTTCGGCAGGACGACCGACACTTCGCTTCCCTTTCCTTGGCCAAAGAGAATGTAACTCACTACGTTACACTACGGCATTGGGGGAAAGAGCCAATGGTCCAATGATGAGACACTGGACCAGAACTCATGTACGTGCTCTGGAGTGCGATTTGGGAATCTCATACTTTGAGCTCAGCAGTTGAAAATCCATACATTTTCAACTGCTGAGCTCAAAGTATGAGATTCCCAAATCGCACTCCAGAGCACGTACATGAGTTCAGGTCTGGTACAGACAAACTTCCTGTTACAGTTTTATAATAGTATAGATTCAAAATTAACCAAAAATGCGCTCAAATATCGGAGTACTAGCTACGTTTTTAGTATCGCGCCATCTCGATGGTAATAGTAATTTTGTATTAAAAATTGTTTAGATTCTACAGAAAATGTGCATTAAAGTTTGTTCTTAGTAATCGAAGGGTTCACCATTGAAATATTTAATGTAATCGTTGTACAAAGTTTTAACAGATGAATTTGAAAACCTTTTCTGCTGAAATTCCGTTTGAAATGTATTTTTTGCAATCAGGAGTGCGATTTTTTAATTTCGTACGTTGAACTCAGCAGTTGAAAATGTATGGAGATAAGCATCTTTCTACTGCTGATTTGACTTTCAAAAATCGCACTCCTGGAGTATGATTTTTGAAAGTCAAATCAGCAGTAGAAAAATGCATATCTCCAAAGTAATTTTGACATATTCAACTGCATCTTATGTATTTTATATTTGGTGTAAATAAAATATATTTCATTCATTCATTCATTCAACTGCTGAGCTCAGAGAATGAGATTCACTTCCAAATCGCACTCCTGGTCTAAGTTTTATGATTAATTATTATGTTTAATGTGTAAAATAAAAGATAGTTAATTGTGATTCGATTTAATTAAATTTAATTTACTAACTTAGTTCTAAGGCAAATTGTTAATAAACTTTTGTTCTATGGACTACGGTCTGAAATAAATATATTATTCTATTCTATTCTATAAGAGTCGGGACTTCCATACTACAATTGGTCGTGACCGATATCCAGAATTTATGAAACGTGTGCTACCGTTCAAAGGAATTTAATGGCGTCAATGCACGTTTCATAACACATTTTTTTTTTAGAGAATTGCGCGAGCCTGCTCTTGGCCACCACTCCGACAATGCTTCTCTGTCTCCTTCCTATTTCCATTTGCGCTCCATGACTGTCCATTACCGACACCTTGGACCTCAATACAGCGTCGGACTTCCGTATTCGGAACTTTGTCTAGGAGCTTGATGCCAAGCCATACTCTTAGTTTTTTCCGATGACCTAATTCGAACCACCCTTCAGAAAAAAATTACTACGCCCATGTGTATGGGAGCCTGCCTTTTGGGACCAATTTTGAGCTGTACGTAGGTATTAGTACTATTTCTTAAAATGATAGGCGACATTTCGAAAAAAAAAACTGAATTATAAAGTTCGCAAGAAAGAAGTAGATAAAATTCGATTCGAAAATTTAAATGCACCGTTGCATTTCCATACGAGCATAAATTAAAATAACAAATCAAAAACAAATACAAACAATGTTATCAGCGGATGCAATACAAAGCGAAGGCGTATCACCAAACAGCCTATGGAAAAAAAGTAAATTTTATTTTTTAATTGGGTATTTTATCGTAGGCATCCGGGAGTGGGGTCACGCCGTCTATTGAACGTCTGGCGAGCGGTGATGCACGTATGACCTCGTGCTCTCGTGGCGGGCGTCACGCGCGCACCACGAGTCATGTTGTGACATAGACCGAGGATTTTTGCTTACGCTTGTGGACTAACCTCAGCCACAGATTAATAACAAGTTACGACGTACTCACCGTAACCACGTAGCGTATGAGATAGCGATATGGAGTTGGAGACATAAAACATACAATTTGAGTTTCTTGTTCTGACACATGTGTCGGATCTTGTATACTGTATCTCTCAATTGCTATTGAAGCAGCAATTAACAGCGGCTGGCATGCCTCCCTAGGACCAGGGCCTTCTTAACCATATTGGAGGCCAGGGAGCGAAAAATAGCTTACGGCTCCCATCTCTAACAAAAAATAAATGTTTTTATTCTATATAGCGCCCCATGCTCTTTGAATTTGTCGCACATGTTTGTTAGAACATCAATTTAATTCTTGATATCATCATCATCATCAGCCTCTAAACGTCCCACTGCAGGGCACAGCCTACCCTTAGGGAGGGTGTATGGGCATTATTCCACCACGCGTGCCCAATGCGGATTGGTAGACTTCACATACCTATGCATCAGAATTTCTTCTTCAGTGTATGCAGGTTTCCTCACGATGTTTTCTTTCACCGTTTGAGAGCAGTCGGTATTACGTACATAAGTTAGAAAAACTCATTGGTACACACGGCGACACATCAAGCTATACAAAACCAACGTAAGCTGGCCGCGCGCAGGTCGAATAACTTATAACGTCGCGCGGCCAGCTTATGTTGGTTTTGTATAGCTTGATGTGTCGCCGTGTGTACATAGCATGTTGTCCGTGCGGATTCGAACTCGGACCCCCATAATTGGGTGTCCATACCTCTCCGCAACGCGCCACCGACGCTTCATTCATAAGTCTCATTCGTGATGTAATAAGCTCTAAATTGACTGGGACATCGCTAGTCGCAAGTCGCAACTGACCAAGCCAAAGGTGCTGTTTGCAAGAGCCGTAATTTTGTAAATAATATTGGTGCATACATTTTTATACCTAGATACTTAGGTATAATGAATATTTTTAAGTAATTTTCAAAACTAGCAGATTACGCAGCTGGAAAGAATGGTTTAGTGACTAAATTGCACTTGGACAGAATGCAAGTTTATATGTTTTTCACGTTTGGACGAAATAAGACTTGGACTATTTGGTAACGTGAGCATACCATGGCACCTATGCCTATGTCCTATGTCCCTACGCCCGGGTGCCGTAACACGCACCCCTTGCACCCTCGGGTAATGAAGGCCCTGCTTAGGATTTTGGAAGTATCCACAAATAAAATTGTTTCATATTTATAATAATTACTGTGAATTAATTAATTATTTATACTCAGTTACACAAATTTTTTAAAAATTTTAGGTTTTTATCTGGTCTTAGGAAGGGTCAGTGCGATTTTTGAAAGTCATACGTTGAGCTCAGCAGTTGAAAATTTCAAAATTTTTCAAAATCTCCATAGTAATTTTGACATTTTCAACTGCTGAGTTCAACGACTGAGTTTCAAAAATCGCACTCCAAGAGTGGAATCCTCTACGGTAACATCCTTCTTGCATCCTTTAGATCGTCATATTAAGTTTGACACAACCCATACCGAATTGACAGCTCGCCGATGTTTCAACCGACGTTTGCGCTTGCACTCCAGTCGGCCACCCCGACAGCTTTTTTAATTTAACTTTACTATTGAAATGTTTTACATACCATATCGAGTGAGGCGTCATTGGATAATGCTATATACAGGGTGTTACAAAAATACAAATAAACATTTAAGGGGGTGGTTTAGACCATCAAACTGAACAACTTTCACTATGGGACCAATATCGAAATCGCAAAAAAAAAATCTGGTTTTTCATCATCATCATCATGTCAGCCGATAGACGTCCACTGCAGGACAAAGGCCTCCCCCAAAATGGAAAGATTTGCCATAATCGCCATGATTTGATGCTTTTGCGATGTTCCATACTAAACTACAGATCTACTCGAGCTAAAGGTATGGGACAAAAGAATTTTTTTTCGCGATTTCGATGTTGGCCCCATAGTGAAAGTTGTTCAGTTTGATGGTCTCAACAACCCCCTTAAAAGTTTTAAATGTTTATTTTTACTTTTGTGACATCCTGTATAATGGAACAAAAAATTGTTTGGAACCAATCGTGAGATATTTGCGCTTTAAAGTTTTTTTTTAATTCTTTTGTTTTTTTTTGGAGCTTTTAACCCTGAGGTTACGTCAGCCTCATAAAAAATAACTTAACCTAATTTAAAAAAAATCTAATCTAAATAGGGTATGAGTACATAACATTATGTAATGTACCTATTTATATTGTGGCTAATTAGCTGGCTGGTTCTGGTTCAGGTCAAATGGTCATCTGACAGTCGGCTGTTATCCCACTCTGTCATATTATAATTTTATGTAATAGTTTATACGAGCGTTAACCCGCGACTTTTTCCGCACAAATTATATACCAGATTTTAAGTCAGATCATAAGCTATCAAACAAAAAAAGTTTCATCAAAATCTGTTCAGTAGTTTTTGCGTGATGCTCGTTCAAACAAACAAACACACAAACAAAGACAGACAAAAAATCCAAAAATCCATATCAGGGATATCTAAAAACCATATCGTAACTTTTTTTTGTTAATATCTAATATATTTAGGTTAACGCTAATATTACATAACATTTTAATTTATTGCTCATAACTTCGTCTGCATCTGCACCCGTAATTATAGCGAAATAAAAGACACCACATTTTTGAAAATTAAGTATTTGATTGAATAATTAAAACCTTCTTAATATGCTGTCACTTTTTTAAGGGGATGATCAGACCAACAAACTGAACAAGAAAGTTGTTCAGTTTGTTGGTCTGATCTATGGGACCAACATCGGAATCGCGACAAAAAAGTTGTCCGTATGGGATGGGATTTGACTCCAGTAGGTTTGCAGTTTTGTATGGAAGAGCTGATTTTTTTCGCGATTTTGATGTTGGTGCCATAGAGAAAGTTGTTCAGTTTGACGGTCTGATCATCCACTTAAAAAGTTTTAGCATATTAAGAAGTACAGGGTGTAAGGAAAAGTCTCATTAACTGTATGTATGTTGTAACAGCCTGTAAGGGAAGTAACACTTAATTATTGTAGTGTATTGTTGTTGGGTATACTTTGTTGGCAGTCCTTAATAAATTAATATATAACCTTTCAACCACATTCTTTACCCATCAAACTGAACAAGTTTTAGGGGAGCAAACCTGTCAGAACAAAAAAAAATCAGCTATTCCATACTAAACTGAAATTACCTACTCGACTCAAACGTATGGAGCAGCAGATTTTTTTTGAACTGACAGGTTTGCTCCAATTGTAAAAGTTGTTCAGTTTGATCGGTAGAGTATGTGGTGTAAAGGTTAATGATACTTTTCCTTACACCCAGTATATTATTATTTTTTTTTAATTTATGGACCCAGAGGAAGCAATAGAGGTGTGTCAGAACCGCCCAAAATTGAGATACATAGTCTGGCATAGACTCAACTCAATCCTTTTTCCCAGAGGGGTAGGCATTACCCCTCTGGGAAAAAGGATTGAGTTTACTTATGTGGGTACATATATTAGATTTTTTTAAGGATGTATTCAGATAATGAAACTAAACAAACCCTAAGGAACATGGGTTGAAAAACGATAACAATTTTTGAATCTCCCAATCGATCAGCTGATCCCTGATCCGCACTTTTGTATGGAAGGTCCAAAAATTGTTTTCGAGTTTTGAACTCAATGGACAGAGATTTAGCTTGAAGCCCTCACGCATCGAGCACGCAGGAGACAACATTTGCACTTAGTTACTGATATCGGACCAGACAGGATATAAGTTGTACCATAAATGATCTCAGAGGAGGAAGAAGCGGTCTCGTTTGAAACTGCCTGTGAAAACTTGAACAAATTGAATGAAATATACTTTCATTTACACCAAACATACAGTACAGTTTAAAAAGAAAATAAATATGATAGCAGTACAAATAAGGCAGGCTATTTCATCCATACAACCTTAGGCTTGAGGAAACTTAGCACAAAGAAAACGGGTCGGTGCTACAAAATATTATAATATTAAAAATAAGGGAGTTGAGTGAGATTTAAAATTCATACATATGCTGACACCTTTGTTCCACGGGGGAATAAACAAACAAGTAACTCGTACCCCGAGGCCCGAGAGGAGTGGCCTTACGCATAATTTCCCCTACTTTCCCCTTTGTCAAAGTCTCACCCCTGCAAAAAAGGTTTTTTTTTTCTAAAATCAACCCCCAACGAGACGTAACGGTGTGCAATATTGAATAAATTATTTTGACTTTGAGTTTGTTGAAGACCGAAATCCACACGGACGAAGTCGTGGGCAACAGCTAGTAATATTATAAACTTCTCGTATGCCACAACTCTGGGTCATTTAATTACCACTATAGTCATTACCTAATCCGGAACTGAATAGCTCTCGAATGAACCCTTAATTATTCCATAGTTACATAATATTTTGGCGAATGTTCAGAATCTTCCTCATTTTGGTTTAATCTCAGCATAAAGTACGCTTGCACTCATCTTAGTCACGGGTCAGATAATCAGTTGGTTTATTTTAATTGCACCTTAACTTATCTAAACTTAGTGCAAATAATTATAATTAGGAATAGACTGACTGGAAATTAATTAACGTTAGGCAAGGTTCGGATTGAGTAGGTATATCCGATCGCCTCATTATATCAACCCCGTTGTCAAGCACGTATCCAGACATTTGTTTCGTGTTCTTCCGAATTGCAAATCGAGGTTATCTAGTCGCGTTGTGATGATTAGGTTTATCATGATAATCAACTTGTTATTTCGTTTTCGTTATATTTAAGAGCCAATTAGAGCCTAGAAATACTTATACCAAATAAAAATAAAAATCACACCAGCACCAGCCCCAAATTTAAAATTTAGAATTTACCTCGTTCTCAAAAACCTGATGGTACATTGTTTTTTCTCATTTTGAAGGCTTTACCATACACTAGACAAATATTTTTGTCCACTTAGAAAGCTTTGAAAAATACCTAAGCATTTTCTAAGGAATAACTAATTTTTTAGATGGCTATTTTATTGCTCAAAAGTAATTTATATTGTATAATCTAATTAAAATGAGTGCATTGGTAATATTAAGCCGTGGTGGTCCAGTGGCGAGTAACCTTGCCTGCCGTGCAGGAGGCGATGGTCCGATCCCCGTCTAGGCCGACTCGTACCAATGAGTTTTTCGGAATTTATGTACGATTTGTAACACCACTGGCTTTTCGGTGAAGGAAAACATCGTGAGGAAACCTGCATGCTTCAATTTCGAGGCATATATTGTACCTACTGTCCATTACAAGATATTAATATTATTAAGTTAAAAGCCCTTTGGGAGATACAATTTTGATTTCTATGTTACGTACCGATTTTTTAAAATATGTTTTCAGATAGTCTTTTTGTCACTAAATGGTGCCGGTTGCAGTTTAAAAGTCCCATTCATAATTACTTCCCAGGTCCCACCCCTCCTAACAAAACTCTGTAAAATGACTGGACTATTGGATAAGTTAGGTAAGGTCAGTCGGGGCAAGCGCGTCATACTTTTTGCAAAGTCGACTTTCATAGCACTTTCATAGTAAATATTTTTATTTTCTTTATCTTTTGGCCATCAAATTGAGTATTTTAAGATAGCATATTTAACTGGCAATATAAAAAACTGAATATTGTAGAAATCAGATAACTTTTGTTGGATATATGTCGTCTTTAAGTAAACTTTACCGTGGTAGACGCACTTCCCAAAATGGGGCAGGTGCGGCACACGTTTAAAAATCACATAAAATATGGTTATTTTGAGTTTTGATACAATATAGATAAAAGCCGTTCGTGAACTACATAAGACAATACATTAAAAACTTTATTTCCATCAACATTAAGTCTCCATTAATCCATTGACAAAGAAAAATGGGGAAAGTGCGTCATACTTTTACGGGTTAGTGGCAATCAACTTTTTTTTCTTATAGCTCAATGCAGTAAGCGATTTATCAACCTTCTTACGTTGACAATAGGTTGACAATTAATGAATAATTCAAATCACAACTACAAAAAAGCTTAAAATCTCTGAGTTGGGGTAAGCGCGTCATAGTAACGCACTTATCTCATCAAAGGTAGACGCACTTCCCTCTTTGCAAAATCTATAGAACAATAAATTATAATCGCTAAATCACACGAGTATTTAGCTAAATAACAGCAAAAGAAATATCGATATATAGAGCATAACATTCGTAGAGTAATGTTACCTTGTTTTCATCACGTAAAACAACAATTAAATAATATTTTTTGACGATTTGATTTTACTGGATCTCGGTCAACTTGAAATCCAAGTATAAATGACACCAAAAATAAAAAGGTATCTTAAACTACGGCCCAATAAGTTTCGCCATAAACAATTTGTATTTTATACTAAGATTAGTTTCGGCTTTGACGTTTGAAGGCGATATGTCTAGTTTTCGAAATTTTTAAGCTAGAGGCACTTACCCCGTATAGGCACTTGCCCCGACTGACCTTATTACCAATTGTAAATAAATAAGTAGTCGCTGTAGTTGAAATCATTATCAATGAACCGCTCGACTCACACCAGTTTTTATTATACTTAATATAAGGTTTAAGTTTAGAGTTTGCACTATAATCAAATCAAGTTTGACGCTTGCATTGATTACATTTTTTAATATAAAGCAAAAACAACAAAAATCCTAAATTTTTACTTTTCTTTTAATTATTTGTAAGCAATATAAGCAAACTTTCAACCGACTACTTATTACGGTTCAAAAGATAGAGACCTTTTTTTAGGATTCCTTAGTCAAACAAGGAACCCTTATACTTTTGTCCATTCTGTTTCGAAATTCGGCATGAAGACACGAAGGATAGGGCTTGTCCAATGTGACAAAACTCCCATAGAAACTAAATCGCTATTTCGGTTCTGTCTCGAGATATCTGCGCTCAAAGTCAAAAATAGGGCGTACCCCTTTCCCTTTACTTCTAAAATACAGGAGTAAAAAAATTTTAAATGTTATAATATTTCAATTATTATTGATTTTTAAACATGTTGTGGTATTTTGAATCAAATTAAGGATTGAAAAATTAAGTCTCGGGTTGGGACTTGAACCCGCACTCTTCCAAACCGGGGAATTGCTTTATCCAAATTTCGCCACCAAGCCCACTAACCAGAGAATGACATTTTCATTCTTAATGTTATTGCATCTTAAAGGGGGACCTGAGCGCCATCTACTGGTAGTTATTACAAACTAACCAACCCGCAAGGTTCCCCGGTTTGGAAGAGTGCGGGTTCAAGTCCCACCGGAGACATGATTTTTCAATCTTTAATTTGATGTTATAAAATATAGCATAATAGCTTTCGGTCATAAAGTCATAATAGCTTTCATATGTTTTAAAATTTTCTTTTAGGTAAGATACTCTATCATACTGTTTTCCTTCTTATTCCACTTATACAATGGCTACGGAACCCTGTCATGGGCGAAGCTATTTAGCGTGGATTTAACCCTCAGTCTCTCTAATTTACCACTTCAGGGACTCGAATCTGCGACTGTCGAGTTGTCAACCTCGCATGCAGGTTCACTGCCAATAAGGCTATCTGTCCGTCCGTCGCGTCGTAAATAATCAAATCAACAATATTTAGAATAACATTTCATAATAACAGATAAACTATGACTCTGATCACTGCATTACATTTAGTATTGCATAGTTGATCAACGTGAGAAATAATTAGGGTCAGCTCATACGATGTTGTTGGTTATGCTTATGCCTACAATACGTCTAGCAAAGTACCTTACCGTAGCCGTAGGTAGGTTGTACTAATTATTTTGTAGTAAATTCCTATTATGTAAAATATATATTATCAATATATCAATATCAATATTGTAAAATTGCCACACCCAAAATGTGTAAAATTACATTGATTACGTCGCACTGCTTTACGGTCAAAAAAGGCTGAAAAAGTTCACTTCCGGATGCCAGCACCAAATTACCATTGCCAAATTGATGCCATTACCAAATATAGTTTTTGACATGGTGTTATTTAATTGTAATAATAGGAATGTGGCTTGTTTTTAAATATTATGGTGAATTGTTTAAATTTTAAAAATATAATTTTATATGTACTTGTATATAATTGCTACACCTTTGGGCAAAATTGCATTGATTCCATTGTAACATTCTATCTTATGTATACATGCATTTTAAGGCAATAAAGAACTGAACTGAACTGAACTGAACATAATTATACGATACATCAGGCTAGGTCTATTCAAAGGTATGATTTACAAGATCACAGGTGATTCAATTACCATGATCTTTAGACATTGACGTTGTGTTAATTGTGAAAAATTATTCTTTAAAAACATTAAAATTGTTATTCTTTATTTGCGCAACAGAAACTTTAAAAAAATACAGTTGAATTGCTCTTTTATTTGAAGTCGTTACAAAGGTGACCGAGAACGGTATAAAAGTGACTTTTAAATATACTTTTAAGATTGAAAATATTAAAACAATGAACCAAATTTTTTTTTTAATATCGTTACAAAAACCTAAAGTTTAATTCAAAATCTCCACTCCACATTAAAAATTACGGTAGACTCTTCTAAGACAACCTGGCTACTGAACCGAGGGTCGTGGGTTCGAATCCCGCAAGTAAAGGGGCAATTGGGTCAATCAACTATTTTTTGTCCTGTTGGTACTTTTAAAAAAAAGTTTTTAGTTCTTTTTTCTTGACATTCATTAATTTTGCTTCTTAGCGATAAGACCGCCTTATTTTGTGCCTCTTGTATTTTACTGTTTATGTTTTGGTGTAAAATAAAGTATATTTGAATTGAATTAATATTGAAAGATAGATAATTTATCAAATATTATGATTCTGCTTACACCATCTGTGTTGAACTACTAGTAGTTTTTAGCGGTAGTCTGATAGACCAACAAGCTTGGGGACAACGAAATAATTCAGAAATTATCCAAAAGGTAAAATAAAGACATTTTTGGACGCTTTTGAGAACTAAACAATAAGATGAAATATTATAGTAAAATTAGTTTTTGGGCGGCAATAGTAATTTTTTTCACTTTATAAGTCTTGTTAACTAGTATTGCTTGGGGACCGATAGTTGTACTATGAAAAGATACTTTGCGTCCATCGGACAACCACCAAAATTCAAGTAATTTTGCAAAACCGTGTGTGTAGGTATTTAATAAATGGAATCCTTAGTTATTCAACAAACATTAATTATTGGGGCAAGGAAAACCTGAGCTTGAGCCTGAGCCTGATCATTGAGAAAATTTTATGCAAATGACTGGGACAAGGTATGGACAAAAAATAGTTAATTGACCCAATTACTACTGGTATAAGCAAACATATGTTATGGGGAGCGTCAGACTATCGTCTGAAACACCACGTTTAATATTTCACGCATTTTATTTTACACCCTGTATACAGGGTGTCCCGTAAATCGACGTCAACCCGGCGGATGCTGATAGGTTAGGTCATGACTAAGCAGAATATCACAATTATGACTTTTGTAAAAGTGTCTTAGTTTTCGAGATATTGACAGTTTTAATACAGAAACTGCAAAGAACATTTGTAGCCGTGGCACTCAAAATAGTGACTAAGGTAAAGAGTTTCACGAATTTCATAAAACTGTCCTTATCTCGAAAACTAAGAACCTTTTCCTAAAGTAAAATGTTGACAGATTGATTGATTGATTGACAGATTATTTTTTATTTTCGTATATGGAGGTTGACGTCGGTTTACAGGACACCCTGTATAATACTTCTTTATATGGCAATGCGTGATACTGTCACAGACAATTTTTGTTTAAACAAGTATTTATTTTTAACTTTGGTATTTGGTATAAATTTCATTTATTTATTGAAGATATTATCACCTATCTATACTATTATAAAACTGTAACAGGAAGTTTGTCTGTACATTGAAGATATTAACAAAAAAAAAGTTACGATATGGTTTTTAGGTGTCCTTGATTCCATTTCACCAATTTTTGGATTTTTTGTCTGTCTGTTTGTTTGTGTGTTTGTTTGAACGAGTATCACGCAAAAACTACTGAACCGATTTTGATGAAACTTTTTTGTTTGATAGCTTATGATCTGACTTAAAATCTGGTATATAATTTCTGCGGACGAAGTCGCGGGTTAACGCTAGTATTTTATAAGTACAATGATGAGTTTAATGACTATTTAGATTATCGTGTCATTCATAATCATTAAATGAGTAAATATTATTGGAAATTGGATCTCGAATGATCTAAGTCTAGTATCTCTTTATTCAGAGTTCAATGCGTGATTCGATATTCAATACAAAACCTTCTAGAATTAGTACCTACATACATAAATGCCTATATCGGGTTCTGGGGTAGGCATAGACAATAGATCGCCATCCGCCTCATGCTACATTTTCACGCCGCATTTTCTCTACAACGGATGTACGGAACACCTTCCGACGCAGTGGTAGAGTCAAAAAAATTAAGCCAGAAAGCAATCTATGTGACTCTCATAGATCAGATTTTCTTTGTTTGAGAGTCAGAGTTCCCCTAATTAGTGTAACAGCATTCTTCATTCTTCTAAAAATACCTAACATTTTGAGCATCATAAAATGTATCGTAAGGCTAAGTGAGTAAAATAAACATTTTTTATTTTTTTATTATGCGTATCCACAAAGAAAATAACTCAGATCCACAACTCGTTTCGTCAATAAATACATCCTGAATATCTGCAAAAAGCTTCATCAACTTCTATATAAAAAAGGGGGGACCTACAACCTATACATCTCCTCCAAAGCCTCTCCCTGAGGGACGGTTCCAAGAACGCTGGCAGCATTCCCCCTCTGTATCGCCAAGCTTATGCGCTGACGAAGGTAACTGCCAGCCCTCTTATCACCAGTGGTCTTTATAAGGCGCGCTGAAATCTCTTTAACAAGCTGTTTTGCATCGAGTCCCCATGGTCCCAGGGTCTCCACTCACAATGGAACAAACATATACCCCTCTCCAATATTAACATATTTCGGAAATATAATTTCCGGCGCTTCGATGACTCTGCCGATGCCGCAGCAGCACCCGCGCCCAACGATGTCCGACCAATATGCGACGCCGCCTTTTTTAAAATTTGAACAGACGACATAATTTTTATTGTTAGTAAAATAATTTACTTCCCACACAATCAATAGGAAATGTGAGAAAGAATTCATTTAAATAATCATAAAATATGAATACAGTCACCAAGTCAACATTATTTGTGATGGTGCCCGTTTCAATAAAATCAGTGACAAATAAGAAATGTCCTTCAACTTAATTAAGTACAGATAGCACATTAAGCGATAACGCATCTCTTCTTTATACAGCGGGCTTGCAAAATAATTTCAACAAATAATAAACTGTTTCTTGTACTAATAAAAAGTATGGGTCCATAGTGCTTTGGCCTTTCCTCTGTCGGATCTGGCAAAAGCACTATACAAACTGGTAAAAAGGGGTGTTAGTCGTAGATAGTAGATGTACAACAGTTGTATTACTTAAAGCTCTTTAAATAAAGATTTAAAAAAAACAATCTAATAGCTAAAAAAAATTTTGATTGTTACATATTTAAAGGGGTAGATTAGAACTGAACAACATTTACTATAGAGCCAAAATAAAAAATCTGCTGTTTCGTACAAATCTGCAATACCGACACGACTCAAATGACAGCAGGATTTTTTGTTTTTGTATATTACATTTTTTTGATTTATTTCCTTTTTTTATTCACGCCACGGCTACACCTTGTATAAGTAGTTAGATACAGCCCGTAGGCTATTTAAAGATAACAAACAGCCGTTTCGACACGTTCATCTCAAATGACATTGAATTTGACCAGAATGTTTTCAAGAAGCGAAGTTCAAGAACACTACAGTTTATTTTGTGAAAGAGATAAAGTAAATGATAATATAAAAGATAGTTATTGTAATTCTTTATCTGGACTTTTTATCGGACGTTGAATGAAATTGTAATATTGCTTGGTCGGTTATTGTTTACCTATTTGCGTATTTATTTCAATTAAAACTTATTTAAAGAAAACTAGGTTTAATTAAATAGGATTATCAAATTGTGATATTGCTTGGTCGGTTATTGTTTACCTATTTGCGTATTTATTTTAATTAAAACTTATTTCAAGAAAACTAGGTTTAATTAAATAGGATTATCAATCACTTATGTTACGACTGTGGAAGAGGTAAGAGGTATGTCAGGATCGTAGCCGATGTCGATCAATTGTCTCTGCCTACCCCCATGGGACACAGGCGTGAGTATATGTATGTATGTATGATTATACAGCGTTTCCCGTAAACCGACGTCAACCCAGTGGATGCTGATAGTTTAATTCATGCCTAACCAGAATATACTAAAATAAAATAAAAAATCAGTCAGTCAATCAATCAATCTGTCAACATTTTTCTTTAGGAAAAGGTTCTTAGTTTTCGAGATAAGGACAGTTTTATGAAATTCGTGAAACTCTTTACCTTAGTCACTATTTTGAGTGCTACGGCTACAAATGTTCTATGCAGTATCTGTGTTAAAACTGTCAATATCTCGAAAACTAAGACACTTTTACTAAAGTCAAATTTTGATATTCTGCATAGTCATGACCTAACGTCGGTTTACGGGACATCCTGTATGTTATACACTATACAGGGTGTAAACTTAAATAGTACCTAACAGGTAGGCCTATCATGAGTTTACACTGTAGCATACTACAGTAGTTTTACTGTAGTTTACTACAGCTTTTGTATTGAATTTCGTACAGCGCTCCTAGTAGTTAGGTTAAAACCACGTCAGAGGCCGTAACGCGGTCTGAAAAAACTCTGACAACAGGGCTTTGCCCACACGATAAGAAGAAGAAGTGGTTACGTTGAGAACTAATTAAGTCATACAAAATTGGCGCCGCAAATACAGTAGTAAACTCATGGTCATGGAAGGCCTACATGGACACAAAACAGACCCATGTCTCATAGCCTACAGACCTCTTATCTGCGAAATAAAGATTTTATTTATTTAATTCATATTTTAGGAGGTGTTTCAGACCATCAAATCGTTCTTCCTTCATCCTTTTTAATTATGTTGACGGTTTTTTAAGGAAATGATCAGACCATCAAACCGAACAACTTTCGCTATGGAGACAACGTCGAAACAAAATCTGCTATAAACAGTACGATAGCAGATGTTTTTTTCTCGATGTTGGCTCCATATTGAAAGTTATCCATATTCAGTTTGATGACCTAAACCTGTTTTGTTACACCCTGTATGTATAGGTTGATAGGTATAGGTTGATAATGATAATTCGTTTGACATAATTCTAATACAAAATATGTCAAACGTTCTGTCAGATCAGAAGGGATGAAACAGGCCACCTCGCCACAAACATTCTTTCCCGGGATTATCAAAAACTTTTCTACAACAATCGACCACCTTTTTAATTCTACGTATTATGCAATAATAATTTGATATCATCTTATTTTAACTAGTGACTTAAAATATTGTTAATAAGTACATAATAATGTTAAGTGTGTCAGTGGATCGAATCATAGTCAGCAAAATAGTTGGGTGACATTGGTACGAAACCACGCGGTACGTTTATCGTGATGTTACTTATACAGGTGAAATTGATATCACTAGCATCCTTTTAAACTAAAAGTGTACCCATCAAACTGATCAACTTTTACTATGGAGGCAAACCGATCGGAGTAAAAAAAAACAGCTGTTCCGTACAGTGCCTAGTCGACTCAAATGTATGCAACAGCAGATATTATTTTTGCTCCGATTTATTTGCTCCCATAGTAAAAGTTGTTCAGTTTGATGGGTAGACTCTTAACTTAAAAGGATGTTAATGATATCAATTTTACCCTGTATACGTATTTGAGTTTCGGTCAGTCGCGTACATATTGGGCCACGTGCATATTCGAGTTTTGGACAAATAACGTATTGGGCCATATGCGTGTTTTAGTTTTGGTCAATGACATATTTGGCCATGTATGTATTTTGCATTTTTAGCACTACGCGTACATATGAGCGTCTATTGGCTTTTTGCGTGCCTGACCTTTTGCGAGAATATCTCTTTAGAACTTAAGTATCTACTACTTACCTCTAGTCGCAAAACATATAATAGGTTATAAAGTACTACTTAACTCGAGTCAAATAAATTTGTGGTTGGTATTATATTTGATAACGTTGTTTGTGACGAAAGTGACCGCAGATACCAAAGATTTGCGGTTTACTTTAGTAATATTCGTAATATGCTTCTTTTAGTAGAAAACAATGGAAATACATAAACAGGACTCATAGATATACTGAACATACTGTATAATGGGGTGGGCAGAAACATTGGTACAACTTTTAAAGAATGGAATAAAGAAAATTAAACGAAATGCTCTGTATAAGATGGAAGCACACCGCGAGAAGAAAATACCATAAAAATGGACACCTATTCAAAGACATGCTTCTGCTGAGTATAACTTCTTCGCCGACCGTTTCAAACACTGAAGCATCATCGACAAAGAGATCTTTGGAACTGTCTAATAATCCGCACAAATAGGTTCGCATCCGCTTTTATACTGAGAACCGCCAAGGTTTGGAACTTTCTCCCTTCGTCTGTTATTCTAAGCAAATCAGGATATTTTTAAATGGCTTTTTCTGGGTGAGAGCGCGTTACACCCTCGGCTTCATCTCTACACTTTCCATCAAGTGAGCTGAGGTAGAGAGCAAGCCAATTTTGAATAGAAAAAAAAAAGAACTGTATTTTAAAATGAATTACGGGCGAATTGTAGATAACAGTAGGCCTACCATGAGTTTACACTGTACTTTACTACTAAAGTTGCGGCGCTAATTTTATATGTCAGAATTAGTTCTCAACGTAACCACTAGGTGCGCCGTACGAAATTCAGTACAAAAACTGTAGTTTACTACAGTGTAAACTCATGGTAGGCCTACAGAACAGAATACGTAATAGATGTGCAAAATTCCCTTATGTGACGCTGACATCAACCGAACCAAAGTTTAATATAATAAAATACGGGACCGGATTGGGTGTGTTTTTTTGGGACAAAAACGTGAATATTACCCAAATAAATGGCTTGGCAGACCATAATGCAGCCTTTGCCAAAAAAAGCAAATATTCGAGCACATGCTAAAGACGGCGTTATAATTTAATCAGAGCGATTGTATTCATTGTTGAGTGTTTATTCAATTTTATTAAGCTTAAAAATCTAGGCCACGCTTCAAAAAGTAATATTTTCTTGCAAAAAAATACCATTATTCGGTCCAAATAACTCGACAGACGGCACTAATAGTTGGTGTCGAGTGTGCCAAAACTTATGTAAAAGCCAGAGTCGCAAGACCATATAATCCCATTATAAAAAAATATATATATATATATATTTTTTTTTCTGTTTTATAAGTGTATTTTTTTGTACTGACATTCGTTCTCTGGTCTTAATTTTGGTTTTTTGTGTTTACAAAAATCAGCTAAAGCTAAATCAAAAAATCAAATCAACATTTTTTTTGTGCCTACCTTTCGTTAAATTACTATAGATGTATTTGTTATTACACTATAGAAACGGTTAGTGGCATTTCAAGTATTTCTAGACTAGCAATAAAAATGGTCCGTTGCAAAAAACTGCAACAAGCACCTGTCTTATCAAGGGGATCATTATTTAAGTCAACGGCCCGTCCACTTTATTTATAGAATGGATCAACCTGAAATGAAAGGATGTGATCAACATTCCAAGGATCTACGTTAAAACCCCCATTAGAGAAAAAAATAAAGTCTAAAAACGTTTTACTTTTTAAAACTTTCCCGCGTCAAGTTTACTACGCAGCCAGGACGCAGTTTCGTTTTTCCAAAAGATTAAAAAAATTTATTAAAAGATTTTTTTGAAAATATTATTATTATTACTTTTATTACTCAACTTGCAGGTAATATAGATTTATCTCTTTTTTTTCACAATTTTTAAAATTCACTCGATTGAGTTATAAATCGCAATAAAATCTAACCTTTAACGATTGTGTAATGTAAATAAATGATGTTACGAATGTGCAACTTTTTTTTTAAATCGATACAACTAGGCAAAGAAAACTATAGGTATACATACGATAGAAAATGCCGACGTAGAATCCCGCGACGGCTATGGCAATTTTCATGAAGTCATTTGTCGTGTCGAAATCAAACTTCTTCAGCAGGTCACTCATGATGTAAGCTTTCACTGGACCAGCGTCACACTGAGTCTTAACCATCACGGCAGCGTTATCAATTTTTTTGTTTTATAATAAATCCCCCGAATGCACTGATAACCCGACGACCGGAGATAGAAAATATTTGCATCCAGTAAACGCATGCACCAAAGAATAATTATGAAAAATACATGATAATAATTACGGACGCGTATGATTGACGCGATGTCTCGGACAAGAATGATGTTGTTAAAGGAAAGTGTTATAGCACCGGTAAACGACACTTGTTGACCCTAACACAACTTTTATCTATCTAACAAAGTACATAAGATAAAACATATTAACATAATTTTTCGTGTCCGGCTGTCTATCTACATGTGCCCGGTTTTTTTATCGGAACTATTCTTTAAGAAATTTTCATTATTCAGTTATTGATTGTAGAGCGTCGATGACGCGTTGCGGCGGTATGGATGGACACACAATCATGGGGGTTCGAAACCTACGACATGCCATGTACCTACCAATGAGTTTTTCTAACTTATGTACTTAATACCGACTGCTCTCAAACGGTGAAGGAAAACATCGTGAGGAGATACGTACCTATGCAGGTTGCATACGCTGAAGAAATTCTGATGCATATCTATGTGAAGTCTACCATCCGCATTGAGTACGCGTAGCCTGTGGGTAGTAATGTGCCCTGCAGTGGGAAGGATACAGGCTGGTGATGATGATGATAATAGGGCTATTGTGTAAGGTTCAGATTATATCGATACAAGTTCAGTGATGTATTTTATGACTTTAATAGGAAATTTTTAAGTAATATTGTTATTCTCCGGTCATTACCCAATCTAAACTATTATGGAACTGGAAAAGAAATATGTCTGTACATTGAAGATATTTAAAAAAAAATTACGATATGGTTTTTAGGCGTCCCTAATTCCAAATCACCAATTTTTTTTGTCTGTCTGTTTGTTTGTTCCCGCATCACATAAAAACTATTGAACCGATTTAAATTAAACTTTTTTGTTTGAAAGCTTATGATTTGACTTTAAATACTTTGATTTGTGCGGACGAAGTCGCGGGTAAAATCTCGTACATAGTATAACTAAATATTAACATCGCAAAGAACTGAGAAAAAACACAATGTCGATTTGATATAAAATAATAAGGCCACACCACACGTATATTAATTAGGTCTAACAAAATTAGTTGAAACTATTTTAAGAGTATGCTGAGACCATCAAACTGAACAACTTTCTCTACGGGACCAATATCAAAATCTCGAAAAAAGACCAGCCCCATACATTTGATTCAAGTTGTGTTTGCAGTTTTATATGGGACATCAATTTTTTTTTCGCAATTTCGATATTGGTCCCATAGAGAAAGTTGTTCAGTTTGATGGTCTGAGCATACCCTTAAGATAGTTGTAGCTAATTTTGTTAGACCTTATATTTATTTAACTAATTGACGAGATATATTTCGAATTTTAAATTAAATTTGAGCCCAAACGAGCATGCATGCATATGTTTACGACTATATTTCCCAAGAGGGTAGTCAGGGAACCCGAACGTCTGTTGTTTATTTTTAACCCCCGACGCAAAAAGAGGGGTGTATAAGTTTCACGCCTATGCCGTCTGTCTGTCTGTCTGTGGCATCGTAGCGCCCAAACGGCTAGACCGATTTCGATGCGGTTTTTTTAATAGAAAGCTAATTTTTGCGGGAGCGTTCTTAGCTTTGTTTCATGAAAATCGGTTCAGCAGCTTTCTAGTAACTATAAAATTACGAAATAAAATTAAATTACAAATTAAAAAAAAACCGCTAAAAATTACCATTTAAAAAGTGAAAAATAATTCTGTCCCGGTTATTTTTGATGTAAGCAAAAGTATGTTTTACTTCTTATCTCTCTTTAAGATATTTTAGGTCAACTAATGTGTCGTGGACTGCAAGGGATTGTAAAAAAATCAATGGTCCTTTCATAGCGGTCCCCTTACGCATGAATTGACCTAAAATATCTTAAAGAGAGTTAAGAAGTAAAACATACATTTGCTTACAAAAAAATAACCGAGACCGAATTATTTTTCAATTTTTAAATGTTTGTTTTTAGTGCAGGGGTTTTTTTTTTAATTTGTAAGTTTTGTTTTGTGTTTTGATTAGCATAGGTTTTGATATAACCTAAACTTTTCACTTGGGATGACCGGAAGTTCAAAATCTATTTAGAAATCAATTAGGTGCGACAGATCTCCGGATTCTCTATCGGTAACTAGGTATTTAATGATTTGTTTTAAATTAAGTTTTTGTAAACATTACGTTAGCTACTAGATTGTAGTAATTAATAAAATATTCCATCTATTATAGCAAGATAAGACAGTTATATGTCATTTTGATTACTTTGTCGATTATAAGTAGCTTGTTGACCGAATCTGCATCCCTGAGGTACACCATGAAGGGTACACTCAAAGAGTAATATAAGTATATTAGAAAAGAGAACCCACTCGTGGCAACATTATGCATCCACCTTATGTCAAATTGAAGGCTAGCTAGCGCCATCTATGTTTCACCGACAATAATTCAACCTATACTATACATACCTACTATCTATTATTGTTTTGATTGCTAGTTTTCGTTCAATCACGCACCGATCGAGTGAAAATCCAGTATCCTTACCAGGCGGAGGACAGTCGCCTTTTGGTGGCTTTTTCCGATTCAGTTTGCATAGAATGTGCTGCCATCTATTAAATATTTCGCAGAACTATGAAAAAAAAGATTTTATTGTCTATGTCAATGTCAAATTGACAAAATCATAAAATGGCTACCTATCTTGCGTAATGTACGGGTTGTTTGTAGTTTTCGTTCAATTTCGTGCCGATTTAGTGATGTTCTGGAGTTTCTGTTGTTCTCTTACCAGTGTTTAGATTACAGGAATAGTAAGGATACTGGAATTTCACTCGATCGGTACGGGATTGAACGAAAACTAGCATTAAAAACAATAATATCCATTGGTATGAGTAGATATAAGTAGGTATGTATAGTATAGGTTGAATTATTGTCGGTGAAACATAGATGGCGCTAGCTAGCCTTCAATTTGACATAAGGTGGATGCATAATGTTGCCACGAGTGGGTTCTCTTTTCTAATATACCTACTTATATTACTCTTTGATCCTTACTATTCCTGTAATCTAAACATTTTGTGATTTTGTCAATTTGACATTGACATAGACAATAAAATCTTTTTTTTCATAGTTCTGCGAAATATTTAATAGATGGCAGCACATTCTATGTAAACTGAATCGGAAAAAGCCACCAAAAGGCGACTGTCCTCCGCCTGGGTACACTCATCTAAATGTTAAATATACTCCCCGGAGATCTGGATCAGCAGCATTCCTCAAGGAAATTAGCTGTAATTCTTAAGTGCTAATAATAATGAGGTTCTAAGAAGGTTTAATGGGAACATCGCATGCTGAGTGCAGTCAAAGGCCTCCGTCGAGTCTATTTACTGGTTTTAACTATCACATAGATATATGTATTCCTATAGTGCGGAAAACAAGACTTATTTCCCGCAGTATTAATGCGAATTATTCCGAAATGGAACTCAAAAACTGCTATCATATTTTATTAGTTATATAATCGCTCTCTCTGTATGTTGGCTATCATGTGTGGGAAATCTGCCTGTTATGGAAGGGTATAATAGCTTTAGAACGACTTTAAAAAACAATCAAAATGACGGGGTTGTATTGTACATAAGGAGTCAGCTGAACTGTCAGGTTAAGGAACCACATATGTTAGAAACACATTGCATCCTTGTGAAGTTTAATAAAGAAACTGCTGTAGATGTAATATATCGGCCCTACTATAAAATATAAAAACCTGGAAATTTTGTAACCTACGAATATTTTGAATGACTTTTCTCAGCTTAGGATAGAACCTGTGGACTTCGCTTTCTTTTGCAGTGTTTTTTTGAAAGCCTAGGTATATGTTAATAGTGATCCTAGCACAAGTTAAAATATAGCTGTTGATTGTAGTAAAGTTTCTAACCACCACGCGTGGTCGTGATGTGAGCTTATGAAGCGCTACCCCTGTTTCAGGGTCCTTCTTAGTATGCTGACGGATTTTTAAGGGGATGATAAGACCATCAACATCAACCTAAACAACATTATCTATGGCTATGCCACTATACAAAGCTGCAAACTAACACCTACTCGACCCAAATGTATGGGACAGCAGATTTTTATATGATCCCCTCAAAAAATCGTCGGCAAACAAAGAATGTATAATAACATGGAACATAAAAGAAGTTTCCACTTCGCCCGTGTAGTGATATCTATTGTTTTTGTCGGTGGTCGATATGTAAACCGGACAATAGCCAATAATAATACATTGAAGACATAAATGGTCCAAAATGATGGCGATGCAAATTTTTTCTAGGTTTTATAATGGCATGGTGACGTGTTATGACACGTTTTAACCGACTTCAATTAAAGGAGGTGGTTTTCAGTTCGTCTGTTTTTTTTATGGATGTTCTTCGATACTGTTTCGGCATTTTTTCACCGATTTAGATAATTTTTTTCGTTCTAAAGGAGCTACCGCCTTGTTGGTCTCATTTTAGTTTGGTGAAGATCTGATGAAGCGCTTCGGAGATATACAATGGTACAGTAGTACCACCAGGCTTATAAGTCTTACCGATGTACAGTTAACAAATTTGAATAGCGAGCGAAATGATATTGACGAGCGGAATTATTTTCCTGGTCGTACTGTACTCGTTTTACCGGTGAAATTGATATCATTAGCATCCTTGTAAACTAAGAGTCTACCCATCAAACTGAACAAAATTTACTACCTATGGGAGCAAACTAATTGTAGTAAAAAAGAATCTGCTGTTTCATACAGTTGAGACGAGTAAAATTGCAGTTCCAGTTTTGCTCCCATTGTAAAAGTTGTTCAGTTTGATGGGTAGACTTACTAGTTTAACCCGAAGTCGTTTAGTAATCAAAGGGTACTAAGCTCCCGCCTAGGGAGTATTATATTCTTCTGTGCAAAGTCGGATAGCAGCGAAAAGGGCGCGAAAACAATTAGACAATCGTTGCAAGGGATTGAAGGTCATCCTGATTGGTCAATATAATATCACGCGCTATTAAAATTTGTTAACTGCGAAGGTACATCGGGGACATATAAATCTGGTACTACTGTTATTATAAGAGATAAGTGTACTTTTTGCAACCATCAGCAGTAAGGCTGATTCTGTGTTTATGGGGTGTAGAGCATCTCTATGATGGGGATGGACTAGGTTTGCCTGCATAACTTCAGTCGGTTTAGGAGTAACAGACGTTTAAAAGTCAGTAAAAAATGATCGTATGATATTATTGTAGTGTACACTGTGGCTATGCATGAAAACAGTACAAAAACTGACACGAGCTGCCATTCGGTTTAGGAGATACAGCCGTTCAGAGGTCGGACCTTTGAACGGCTGTAACTCCTAAACCGACTAACGAACCATGTCAGTTTTTGTACTGTTCACATAGCTACAGTGCATAGGTACAATAATATCAAACGAACGATTTTTTACTGACCTTTAAACATCAGTAACATCTAAACCGACTGGAGTTATACAGGCAGACCTGGTCCATCCCCATCACAGAGATGCTCTACACCCCATAAACACTGATTCAGCCTTGCTGCTGATGGTTGCAAAAAGTACACCTATCTCTTAGTCTATGTACAATTTATTGCTGTACGCGGGTTGAGCGAAGCATAAGGATAGTATAATAATGGTATACTATAATAAAAACGACTTGCACATTACTGAGGTAACGATTAAGTCAATGGTTCACAATTACACGGTACACGCAGTCGGAACAAAATAAAAAATATGACTCGTTTATATGTACCTACGAGAGTAAAAAAAATATATCTGCAGCATAGTGATGTGAATTCAACGAAACGTAACGAAAAGTCAAGAAAGGTTACCTATAACTACCGAACTTTACCATGACTGTGTAACTACGGTCCTAAACTAAAGTCCTTTTCGGAGTCGCGTTGTAGGTCTGTTATTGGGTGGTCACGTCTCGTTTCGGTCGTCGGTTGCCCCCTCCCCGGCTTACAGCTAAGCAAAAACAACCCTTGAAGTCTCCAAAATACCTATGTAACCGTACAACGTAAAGCACTTGCTACATAAACTAGACATTGGCACTACAGGGGGAAATTGATATCATTAGCATCCTTTTAAACTAAGAGTCTGCCCATCAAACTGAACAAATTTCAGTATGGGAGCAAACCGATCGGAGTAACAAAAAAATCAGCTGTTCCATACTAAACTGCAATGCCTACGCGACACAAATGTATGCAACAGCCGATTTTTTTTGTGCTCCGATTGGTTTGCTCCCATAGTAAAGGTTGTTCAGTTTGATGGGTAGACTCTTAGTTTACAAGGATGCTAATGATATCAATTTCACCGGTAAAACGAGTACAGTACGACCAGGAAAATAATTCCGCTCGTCAATATCATTTCGCTCGCTATTAAAATTTGTTACTACTACCTATTCTGTGACTTTGGCAAAATCATCTAAAACCAAGATGGACGCCATAAATTTAGAATTTGAATATAATAGAAAGTGGAAACTCTTTTTCGGTTCTTCCTTCTATTCCATTCAACTTTTAAAATTTTAGCGTCCATCTTAGTCTTGCCAACGTCTAGTTTATACAGCAATAAATGCTTGAAGAGACTAGCGGAAAAGAGACAGGATTGGCGAATACTCCACCGACAAGAGCGTAGCTCTTAAATAAGATGATGATGATGGGTGCGTGCAGGGCAGGACCGTGAGGAGTGGCGCAATAATAAAGGAGGCCTATGCTCAGCAGTGGGGCGATGTGGGCTGATTTGACCGATTGATTGATGGGTACGTATATAAGAGTTCTGCCCAAACCAAGTTCCCGACTTGAAGAATTACAAAAATTTTAACTTTTTACCAATTTTCGGCAATTCCGCAAGTATTGCCAAAAATGCAGCAATAGCACATTGTATCATTTTCTAAGCCTTGCACAGCGCAGCTCTGGTGGAAAAGGGCTTAGCAGAGCGAGTTTTTTATACATAAAATGCAAGCTAGAGATGTGTGCAAGGGATGCGAACTACTAATGATGCTTGCGAAATATGCGTATCTCAAATTCAAAATAATTTATTCAATATAGGAACTTGAATGTCGGATGCATCCTGAGAGATGGGCAAAAATCATCATGCGATGGATCCCCGAAAACGGTCGACGGCTTCCAAGTCAACCTAGGAAGAGGTGGCGGGATGACCTGGATAAATGGCCAGAGGTTGCCCAAAACAGGAACGAGTGGAAGAGCAAGGGAGAGGCCCTTGCCAGGCAGTGGGATGAAACAGTGTAATAAAAAAATTAAAGGTACTCGAAGTCCACATTTAATAAAATGTCAAATATTTTTAAAGCTACCACTTATCCTCATCCCCGCACAGAAGATCAGCTTCCTTGCACAGCTCTGATAGAAAAGCACCTCAAATAGGCTCCTGACTTGGCTTAGCAATGCCAGCACCTGTGTTCATAAGAGAACCGATTTCGTGCCGGTTTTTTTGTACAAATTCTAACGAACGATTGTTTTGTGGTTAATCTGAGGTTCCTTGACCTTAAATACTTAATAAAAAATTTGCTAGTAAAAACGTCAGATTATTACGATATACTATCATTATCTAGATAAGTATGTATTGCATAGTATCTAAACCTGATTTATCACTATCTCTACCTATTACCTGTACCCATCTAGCATACAATTACTATTGAAAAGTATAATTTTCTGTTTGTTGCTCTTTTAATGTAAAATTAAAGCTTGTAGGATCCCACAGCAGGGCAACGGCGGGCGTCTTCTCACGAATAAGGGTAAAAGGGAGTGAGATACCACCACGCGGGCCCGGTGCGGATTGGTAGAGTGGAGGCCACTTAGGGTTGAGCCTTGTCTGGCCGAACGGAATCGCATTTTTTCACGCTCCATCCTTTTCTGTCACTCAGGAACGTCATTTGCTAGAGCGAGAAAGATAGCGGGAATGCGATCGCACACGGCAACACCGGGAGTCAATTCTCGTTCTAGTCTAGCCCATGACGTTCCTGAGCGACAAAAAAGGGTAGAACGTGAAAAAATGAGAGGCCAGATGAGACTCAACCCTAAGTGGTCAAATTGCCATCAGTCAAAGAAATTTGAAGCTACCTTAGGGTCAGCACACATCTAGCGGAGTACTGTTTCAGCATTTCTCTTCATAGTGCTCAATGAAATGTCATCCTTATGCAATTCAAATAGATTTGTAAATAGCGTGCACCAGGAAACGCCGACGTCCGCCAGGTAAAATTATAACTTGACACTTACTTACAACTGTATTTCAAGGACGACATTTCATTGGGCACTGGAACATGCTCCAGCAGTTCTCGGCCAGATGTGCGCTGACCTTTAATAGGCGTCTGACCTGGCTTAACGAAGATCGTCACCGCCATCTGACGGAACTATCTGGAAACAATTGCTTAACGTGCCTTCTTTTTGCTTGATGTAGCTTGTATGTAGGATATAATATAAAGAAAAAAAGACTGCATCCTGTAACGTTTTTTAAGTTCAGCGGGGCTAGTACGCCAACCCGCGATAGCGTGATATATAGCGCTATCACGCTTCCGCTCTCTTTCTATTTGCGCGCAAACGAACAAGATAAAAGACGTGATATAGCCGTATCACTTTCAACGTGCTAGCTAGGCTGGAGTATTTGTGAGGTTCTTATTACACGCTATAGATGGCATTACGAGTATCATATTATTTTTTAAATTAAATCAGGACATGCTTTATGAGTTTTCTTTCCAGAAACGTAATATTTAAAAAAAATTCCGATGATTTCACTCTTTCACTCGAAGGCAACGATAAAGAGAATGACTAGAAAAGGCATTAACATAATAATAGTCGCGAAAATGAGACAGGCTTATATGCTAATCGCATTGAGTGAGCAAGAGAAAAATCCATGTTGTTTGTCCCTTACTGCATATGCGGTATTTTTGGTGACTATGTTGAAATTAGAAATTACTTACAAAATCTTGCAACTTAGTCAGACAAAGGGAAATTTTTCATACATTTTTGTCATATCAATATCACGACCCCTTTCTAGTATAAGCGCTTAGAGCGAATCTATGAAATGCCCAATCAACGGTACGGGAGTAATCTATGGAACTACTACACAGACAAATATTTTTTTTCACACTTTTTTATTATATTTTGTTCCTTCGGCTACAGTGTAGTCTTTCAATACCTATTTTAAGAAGTTAGAACTTTAAAATTTATCAATTTGAATATAATAAACAACATATATTTTTTACGACAGTGCTTTTGCAAACATCTTGTTGCATGCACTTTGAATTTCTGTGTCAAGGTTTATTAATATTGGTCCAGCTGTTTTGGTAAGATTGTGTAACCAAGACATCATTCTAGATAGGTATCATCCTTGTCAATTTGTGAGATGTGAGATTTGTTTTTAAATTTAAATTCGAAATATTTATTGTATTGCCACATCATAATGGTTTTATGTTTGTTAATAATCCGTTTCACTAGATCAGGGCCCTGTTTAATAAAGATTATTAGTTAATTACGAGCGTTAACCCGCAACTTCATCCACACAAATTATATACCCGATTTTAAGTCAGATCATTAGCTATCAAACAAAAAAAGTTTCATCAAAATCGGTTCAGTAGTTTTTGCGTGATACTCGTTCAAACAAACAAACAAACAAACACACAAACAAACAGACAGACAAAAAATCCAAAAATTGGTGAAATGGAATCAGGGACACCTAAAAACCATATCGTAACTTTTTTTTTGTTAATATCTTCAATGTACAGACAAACTTCCTGTTACAGTTTTATAATAGTATAGATTAATAGCGGCGTGGTGCGAGCGAGAGGGCATGAGTAGTTGTAGCACCGTGAGCGGGAAGAAAAGTGGCAACAGCCGTCTCCGAAGCAAAACCGCTACTTTGCATTTCAAACCCCTTTTAAAATGTTCTGTGGTCCTAACAAACTGGGGAAAAAGCACAAAGAGACATATCACTAGGTGTACCCCGTGGGAATCGAGCCCACAACCTCTGCATCAAGAGCCCAATGCTCTTAACCATTTGACCACGGAGGCAGCTACATTACGCTCACTAAAGCCTATTTAACTAGAGGTCTAGAGGAGAGGATGTCCAAAGAAATGATGAATGAATTATATGAAAGACAACATTTATAACAAATGGCCTTGATTGCTGTTTGTGGCACCTACCGAACATGAATTAAAAGCAATACATGATTAAATATCTTGAGAATATAATATTTAAGTTTTTTAAAAAGTTACATTTGAAAAAATATTTTTCAAATATGTAACCCAGTGCCGCGACACACAGAAAAAAATCGTGAAATGAAAGCATATGAAATACCCTAGAATGTATCAAAGAGAATGTAACTCACTACGTTATAAGAGTCGGGACTTCCATACTAAAACTGGTTGTGACCGATGATCCAGAATGTATGAAACATGTGCAACCGTTCAAAGAAATTGAATGGCGGCGGTGCACGTTTCATATAACGTTTTTTTGTTAGAGAGTTGCGCGAGCCTGAAATGTATGGGTTTCAAGGGTAGAATCGCCTAACTTCATACTAATTTGGATTTCGAAGCTAGTTAGACACTGCAGTCTTTTAAAACGTAGTGATTCCATTCTCTTTGATGTAACCATAGCATTTTGTACATCAAACTTTGGGATAACATTCATAAAAAATTGGTCAACTTATCAAACTTTTTTTATTTAGTTTTTTTGTAGTCAATGGCCTTGCTTCTTATATAGATAGAAGACTTATGTTACAAAGGTTAAAGGTGCATTCAAGAGAATGTTTTAATATATTCCGTGCGTATTCTTCCTTATTGTAACGGAATACAAGTGACTAATACAAATGTCTAAGCATTAGAAAAGTAGGTTATAAAATTTTAACTGTTACACAAAATTAGATTATGAATAAAGGTCAACAACAAAACAGTACTCACCTATAATATCATACAGGCTAGCTGTATAATTATCCATGAAATAAGAAATAACACCCATTGTTTCTAACGCGAACGAACAGCTGATCGCGAGATTATTTTAAAATACTTGTAAACAAGTACTAGTTTCAGAAATAATACTGAGATGCAGTATGAGACACTGAGGAGGCGTGCGAGATATCAAATTACGCTTTGTTTTGATAAAATTGTCAGCAAAATCACTCACAACATCGATCACATCAACACAAAATCAACAATATTTGATGAATCGTGTTCTACTGGCACTAGTTTTGCAATGTAAACGTCATTATGTCAATTTATTTTCTGTCTTCCTTGTCCTCGCTTTTGTGGATATAGTGTCATTTCATGATGTGATAGAAAAAATGTTAGTGGAACAACAGTAAATTTTATTTTTAATCTATTTTTGCCCGGCACCTACAGTGGCAACACTGATCACCACTTCTTCCGGGCTTTTTGGCGGGAATTTCGAAGAGATAGAACAAAGAGTAATATAAGTATAGATAGAAGTTTACAATAAGTTCATCTCTAATTTTTTTAATTTTTCTCTTCAGTCTTTTCTTATTTATTTACTCACTAGAGTTTACCCGCGACTCTTTTTCTTGCAAATATCTTCAACGTCTTCAATGTACTAGAAGACCATAAGTACAGACACACTTCTTTTCTTCAAAATGATATAATATTAATTTCTTACTTACCTATTTTCTTTTCTTAGACTTATATAACGCTAGTCTATACTATTATAAAACTGTAACAGAAGATTGTCTGTTGAAGACATTAACAAAAAAAAATTACGATGTTTTTAGGTGTCCCCGATTCCATATCACCAATTTTTGGGGGTTTTTTTTTGTCTGTGTTTGTTTGAACGAACATCACGCAAAAACTACTGAACCGATTTTGATGAAACTTTTTTGTTTGATAGCTATCTCTATCTGACTTACAATCTGGTATATAATTTGTGCGGACAAAGTCGCGGGTTAACGCTCGTAATATATGTCTTTGCTTCTTTTAGATTTTTATAATAGTTAAAGTGTAGTTAAAGGATCATTTCCATCCACTGCACGGCTGGCTAGCATGCCACCTACCACTAAACTTCATGCGCGCTCTTTCTGGCATACGTACCATAACAAAGCACGCATGAGGCTCATCTCGATTTTTATCGTTTTCTCGGGGGTGACATATGAGGGCTACAGTGCTTAATGGGTATAATATCCAGTTCTCCCTTCGACTACTTATATAGGGGCTAGTTACGCGTGTAATTCTACGAACAACATAAAAAACCACGTCAGAGGCCGTATGGCGGTCTGAAAAAACACTTGACACCAGGGCTCTGCCCACACGATAAGAAGATTCTACGAACATACATTTCTGCCACTTTTTGCGGGGGTTGACGAAATCCGCAACTTTGGATTTTATTCCCCTTAACTTTAGATTCTAATTTTGATCGTTAAAAATCATGAAAAGAAGTCTCGTGTAAACCCCAAACGTTCTAAGTTCGAAATTATTGTTTCGCAATCAAAGAGAATGAAACTCACTACGTTACAAGACTTATAAGAGTCGGGACTTCCATACTAAAAACTGGTCGTGACCGATGATCCAGAATGTATGAAACGTGTGCAACCGTTCAAAGAAATTTAATGGCGGCGGCGGTGCACGTTTCATATAACGTTTTTTTTTTGTTAGAGTTGCGCGAGCCTGTTCGCACTTATAGGCAGTCTCGTTTAGTGATAAGGTATAAAATTGAATCTTATACCGTGGCAGAGGGGAAATGCTACCGCAAGGCTAGTCCTTATAATATATAGTCAAAGAGTTCTACAAGAAAAAAAAGGAACATTTTAGGTAAATTATTATTATATTGAAGTTGAACACATTTTTAGTACTAACTTAAAACAATGCATGGATCTTGTTGCAGTTTTTGTATTAAAATTTACAATTTTATAGTGCCAGCGGGGCTAGTACGCCAACCCGCGATAGCGGAAGCGTGATAGCGCTATGTCACGCTATCGCGGGTTGGCGTACTAGCCCCGCAGCGGTGTGCGTGCATTTTAACAATCATATGTCATTTGTGTGCGCCTCGTCATACTTAGAACACACCTGCCGATCTGAAATTACGATACGCGTGCAATGCTTTTTCATAAACAGGCAACACAGTCTATAAGATTATAGTACTGTGCTATAAGCAACCACCAGTCTAGCTAGAACGTTGCACGTGATACGGATATATCCATCTATATCTTATCAACGTCTTTTATCTCGTTCGTTCGCGCGCAAATAGAAAGATAGCGGAAACGTGATAGCGCTATATCACGCTATCGCGGGTTGGCGTACTAGCCCCGCAGGAAACTGGAAAAGGTATTGTCTAGTAACCATCGTAATTATGTAGCGTAATTTCCGGCTCCTACACTTCTAACCCTCTTAAACAATTCAAATACTTCATAAAAAAATATAAATATTGTTCTAAAAAAATCAATAAACTGAGATTACATTAAAAAAAAAGTAAACCTATTTTTTCCATAAATATTTTCCACTTTCATTATGCATTGGGTAGGGTCATAGACGAATAGTTTTTAGCTTACGCTGGTAGACGTAATGTCAGTGTAACCGGGTATGAGATAGCGATAGCCATAAAATCCTATACAATTTATATGAAGTGACATGTCGGAGTCAGGTGGAGTCAGTACAAAAAATACGCCGATATGGACAGCAATAAGGTGGCGATCTCCTTTTTTAACTAAAGCGTATTTGCTATGTGCATCTCTTATTGAGTGAATATAACAGAACACGTGCTTCCATCTAGTACCTTCTCTTTCTAAGATTGGGGTTCTCCCACACAATTGCAATGCGAAGCATAAGCAACCAGCCATTTTTGTAAAAAGAAGATACATAATAAAAAGTTATAAATCTTCCAACTGTTTGTCTCATGCGGGCATTCTTTTACATTACAGGCAAAGGGCATGTGGATGCCCTTCATTGTTCTCGTGGCGTCATAAGCCGAAGTTCTCGCAAGAGTGAAGTGCCTGCTTTACACATAACGAGAAACAATCCTCCATATAATTCTAAATCACAAATCAAAGCGTTTTATGTACTCCGTACCCGCTCACATGTTCCTCACGAATCAAACCGTCAATATATTTCTGTAACGTTATAACAGCTTTAAATCTATCGTCTCCATTCAAACACTCATTCAAATGTAATGTCAAAGTTTCCTTATGTAAAATGTATTCGTCTGGTATAGGTAATAAAAATTTATTATCTCTTTCGGCCAATATGTAACAAGCTGCCCATATGTTATAATCACTCAGATGGTGTTTACAAAAGTCTGGTATCGAAAATGAGTAATCTGGTGAAGAATTATCTTTAGTGTAACGTTTGTACCAATTCGGAAGGTCTGTTCTGGGTGAAATCTGTTTGTCTAATACAATGATGTCTTCTAGGTCCACGAAGGAGACACCGTCTTTTGCATTGACGACAATATTGTCCATTGACCAGTCCATTAGATAGAAACGGTACCTGGAATGATAAATTGTTTTATTATTTTAATGCATAGGCAGTCAATTCCATCTCCTGTTTGAAGGGAAATTAAATATGTTTTGCTACAAAGGCAAGGCTCACATTTAGAACATTGAAGGTTTTGCCACAAAAACACTGCATATGAAGTCTTTGAAGTCCTCAGTTATTATCTTATAATATAAGTTTTTGATGGTCTCAGTTATAATATAAGTTTTTGATGTCCTCAGTTATAATATAAGTTTTTGATGGTCTCAGTTATAATATAAGTTTTTGATGTTCTCAGTTACAATATAAGTTTTTGATGGTCTCAGTTATAATTATAGATCGGATATTCGGATGCATATTTACCTATAAAATTATAGAAGCGGCTTCTTAAAATTATATTTTTTATATCTTTTTCGGGATACCATGAAATCCAGGCATGCGTAACTAATATGGAAGCAAGTTCTTAAAACAATTTCATTTAAAAATGAAAAAAATGTGAATTTTTCTGTCAGGAAGTCCGCGAATACATAACCAATCGGAAAAGCGACTTCTGAAAATTATAAAATGACACAAAAAAAATTTTTTTTTATTACAAAAGTGCACTCCATAATAGCCAACACCTCAACTTTCGGTAAATCTGCATCCAATTAAAATAAATTTTTGATGTCCTTAGTTATAATAGAAGTTTTTGAAGTCCTAACTTATAATAGAAGTCTTTGAAGTCCTCAGTTAAAATAAATATTTAATATACTTGGTTATTTTTAATATAAAGCTTTGAAGTCCTCTGTTATAAATTATGATATAAGTTTTTTTGGCATCTATGAAGACTATTAAGCTCATAGAACATTATAAGAGGGGTAAGAAGTGCAAAGTTGGCGTGGAACGTGTCGCCGCAGGTTATGTAATCATTTGCATAACACCATAAGGCGCTTGGCCTGGTGCAAGCGAGAGGGCATGAGTAATTGTAGCAGCGTGAGCGGGAAAACAAGTGGCGACAGCCGTCTCCGAAGCAAAAGCGCTACTTTGCATTTGTAACTGGTCTTATTATGTTCTGTGATTAAGCATCACGTGAAGGACAATAATTATGTGAAATTACATAACGTTCTATATCGAATATATGATTATGATTCTGTAGCATAGCATATCTCGTATGATAGTTAGCTTACCTTTCATGTTTGAACGTAAAATCCAGGGCAGCTTCCAATATCTTAGTAGCAAAGAGTAACTTTCGATGCCAAGCAACATTAGTGAGAGATGAGAGGGGCTCTCCCTCATGTGACAGCAGTTCCAGACGACCGCAGACTCCTCCGTAAGCTGGGATGGGCCATCCTTTCGTTTTCGGTATCACCTGGAATTTTTTATCCATCATTTTATATCTCTAATCATGTAAATTATATTATGCTATTCGTATAACCAGGGTATTTGAATGAGAGGGTATCTAAATGCTTTTTCGTGAGAGGAACCAAATCTAGTTTTCATAAAAAACTCAATCACTAATACACTGAGCAGAGGCAACTGTGAATTGTACGTAGTCACTATTCCCTCTGGGAATGTAGTTGTGATTATGCTATATTTATCAAAAGTGAAGTACAGATCGACAAGGAAAATAATTCTGCTCGTTAATCTTCGTTGGCGCAGAGCAGGCCCGAGTCCCCGACAAAACCCGAAGTCATTTAATAATCAAAGGGTGCAACATCGGATAGCAGCAAAAAGGGCGCGAAAACAAATAAGCCAATAGCGTAAACGGATTGAAGGTGGCGCATCTGGTTAGTGAACATAATTTCACGTGCTATTAAAATTTTTCAACTGCGCAGGTACATCAGTAAGACTTATATAACCCTGGTACTATTGTAAATGTCTGTTCAAGACATTTGGCACTTATCTCAAAGAATGAAACTCAACAGTGTTGACCACTGCCCGTATGCCATATGGAACCAAAACGCCTAGTGGGTTCTTGCACACGGTAGTTCATGTTCCTGCAGACCTATTAGGTATATTGTCAGCAGCTTATATGTTAAGTGGGCACTACATTCTTGCCAAGAACGGACGAGAATGAGAGTGTGGATGTCCTTCATTGTTCTCGTGGCGTTGTAGGGCCTATTATTTGGTTATAAGGGCTTGGTCAATGACCAAATAGCTACTGCGACCTAGATAAATCTATTGTAGCTACTAGTTGTAGGGCCTAGTAAAAAGTTCTCTCCGAGAACGGATGAGAGGCCGAGAACGAGTGTGGATGGATGTGGATGTGGAAAATTGTTCTGTCTTTCCAGTAGGACAAACATTTTTATTAACTAGCAAAAAAAAAACAAACTAAATTACCTGAAAAATGATAGGTTCTGGATTTATACTGAGCATCGTCCAAATATTGATCATATCTGACTTATAGTGTTTATTAGTTTTCAACTTATTCATAACTGGCTTTAGAAAATCAAATATACTGTACGAATACGGGCACATCATTAAACCTTTCCTGGGCAATAATTCAGGATGAGTAAAATTATAATGTACTAATTTTTCTATTTTTTTCTCTATATTCGTTGCGTTGAGCAAATCAGTCGGTTTACAATCACGTTTCAACTCCCAGCTCTTACACAGTTTAGAGTCGAAGTCTCTGAATTCAGAATCGTGAGCTAACTTCTTTAAAACCACCTTCCTATTTGATTTAGTGTACCCATAATAAATGTTTTTCGCGTTAAAAAACATATCCTGCCAACGACTTGTTTCCACTAAAACTTGGTCAGAGTAAAGTTCAGGACATACAGAAACACCGTAGCAGGCTGGACAGCGGCCTAAATCAGTCAAATGCATCACTCTTGGTATTTTAAAATCACCAAACAGTAAAATGGAAATGTAAAAAGAAATGCCGAAGGCGGCACCCATAAAAAACACTCTTTTGCAGAATCTTCGTCGCATCAACATCTTTGAATATACAGGATCTAATCTGGTGTACATTCTGTATCAACTATTATTTCATTTAAATCCATTGGAAAAGTTTTTTACTTCAAAAGGCATGGAAATTGTTCAGTCATTTTCGTTATTCGATTGCACAGATCAATTAGAATTCGATTGATTTGATTTTTTTTGTTCGAATTGACATTGACCACAGACTAATAGAGACATTGACTATTGACCAGGCGGAGGACAGTCGCCTTTTGGTGGCTTTTTCCGATTCAGTTTGCATAGAATGTGCTGCCATCTATTAAATATTTCGCAGAACTATGAAAAAAAAGATTTTATTGTCTATGTCAATGTCAAATTGACAAAATCACAAAATGGCTACCTATCTTGCGTAATGTACGGGTTGTTTGTATTTTTCGTTTAATTTCGTGCCGATTTAGTGATGTTCTGGAGTTTCTGTTGTTCTCTTACCAATGTTTAGATTACAGGAATAGTAAGGATACTGGAATTTCACTCGATCGGTGCGGGATTGAACAAAAACTAGCATTAAAAACAATATCCATTGGTATGAGTAGATATAAGTAGGTATGTATAGTATAGGTTGAGTTATTGTCGATGAAACATAGATGGCGCTAGCTAGCCTTCAATTTGACATAAGGTGGATGCATAATGTTGCCACGAGTGGGTTCTCTTTTCTAATATACTTATATTACTCTTTACTATTGACCATATTACTTTACTCTTTGCTATTGACTTTTCCTTAGTACTTACTATCTCTATGCTTTTCCTCGACTTTTCTTTTTTTTTGACGCATTCATATAGGCTGTGTTGCAAGCTCTGAAAATAGGACCTATAAGAAATAAGACGTTTTCCCATTTGGCATGTAGCCTGCATGTGAAAATATCACTTTTGCATGACAAATACGCGTTTCCCTGGGGTCCGACGGATTTGGAAGCCCGTAAAAGAAATGAAATAGGCAAAAAATGCTACCAAAACATATAATATCCACATTTTTATAGTTGTATATTGCCTATTTTTACGTAGAAACGCGTATTTGTCATGCACAAGTTGCTCCGTAAAATTAGGGAATCGGGAAAACCTCGGAACACTTTCGATCTCTAAGCTAAGCTAAGTGTAATCGCACCTTTAGCACGCCTATAGTTAAAAACTTATACGTCTAAACGCTAGCCTTGTTGATGCAAATCTTTAAAATGGCAACACAATTAGAAAAAAGCTGAATTGTCACGGGCCAGCTATCACTGTCACCGGTCATGTCAATGTCAAAATTGTCAAATCAAATTGTCAATTTTAGGTATATCAACAGTGTCGCCTCTTAGCAGTAATTTCTTAGTTTACTTTCATGAAGCCTACCTAATAAAGCAGAGTCTATATCTTCAACACTTGATACTGGCGAAATCATCAAGGAAACGCCATCACACAAAAATGAGGGATTTTCCAAAAGCAAAAAAATTAAAAAGTTAGTTCCTAATTTCTCGATAGATGGCGGTGACCAGAGAGGGGTCCAATAGGTATGAGCAAATATATCAACATCCGGTATATATCTGGTCAACGCCATCTATTGAGAAATTAGGAACTAACTTTTTTTTTCTTCTGGAAAATCCCTCATAGAATAGAATTGTCAATTATTTTTGTAACTGCAAGACGTTGACGAAAATTATGAAAATTTGTTTAAAAAATGGATAACTCGGATTCTGACGAAGAAAACGTTATTCGTTATGGAACTCCGCTCGAACCTTACGAAGAGGGTAAGTGAAAGTTCTCATTCAAAAGCCAAGCAAAAGATGCTGGCACCGAGATGACCGCTACAGATTTTGGTTTCAATTTTGGCCAATAAATACATGTGGTGGGCATTAGCCAAACATTTTATTTTCCAAGCTATTAGCCAGTTAATAAATAGAAGACTTACATGTTCATAGGATACTTAGAGTGCAAAAAAACTGGTGAAGTCACGAAGGTAAAGAAATTGCTAGCTTCATCTGAACTATAGGCGCAGTATAAGAAAGAATATCTAGCACGACATCAAACAAATCGCGGGAACAACATGGGGTAGAGTGGCCATAGAAAAGCCGGAATGGAGAAGATTGGAGAAGGCCTTTGCCACCTGGCAAACGGACATACAGAAATGGAACAAAAGACAAACACTATATGAGTAAAAAAGAAAATAGTCATGTCCAACTGAAGGCTAATAAATAAAATAATCTAGCACTACATACAGTTAGCACCGAAAAGTTCTCGAGTGGCGACCGCGTACCGGGAAGCGTAGCGTGGGTAGGCCCCGCACACGGTGGACCGACGACCTTGTGAAGGCGGCGGGATCCCGTTGGATGAGGGCAGCGCAGGACCGGTCGTTATGGCGATCCTTGGGGGAGGCCTATGTCCAGCAGTGGACGTCCATCGGCTGAGATGATGATGATGACATACAGTACGAACCTTTGACTATTTATTATAAGGACTAGCCTTACGGTAGCATTTCCCCTCTGCCACGGTATAAGATCAATTAATCATGTGCATTTACATTCAATTTTATACCTTGTCACTAAACGAGACATCCTATAATTGCGAAACAATAACTTCGAATATCTCTGACTACCCCCTCGGGGTATATAGTCGTGAGCATGTGCAATGTGCTAATAATTTTGAACTTCGACACATTTGCTTAAGCAAATTTGTATTCCTGTGTCACTCGCACCCAACAGTATCCCATATGCTGGTCAGAATGTCATCTCTTTCATCAATTGTAGCTTTCACCCTAGACCTAAAGGTCATTTCCTAGGCCCACGGACTTCATGAACTGTGTTCTTCGGAATTTATATACAGTTGTATTTATCATTGACCAGTGAAGGAAAACATTGTGAGGAAATCTGCATTCCCGAGAATCAAAAGAAAATACCATAAGTTTGTAGGTATGCGTAAAATATGGGTGAGTTTGAGGCGAACACAAAAGACCAGCGATGGTTGCAGTGTTACATAACGACCCTTGCTTGCAATAGCCCAACCACAAAAAATACTAACTCTTCTTTTAAGTTTTTACCATTTGTATGAAATGACAGCTATCAGGTGACAGTGTCCAATGTGAGCTATGGGGCCTCACTAAAACTTTGTGAAAAGCAGATCATCATCATCATCTTCATGATCATCATCATCATCATCTTTATTAAGAGTTACAATCTTGTCGGTGGAGTATTCCGCACCTGCATCTAAATTATTTAACTTCAGTTCCTTCATGACACATTCCAATAAAACATGATCCTATACTATCCTACCCTTGTAAGCCCGCTGGTCCCTTTAAAAGAACCAAATTTTTGTAGACTTAAAGGCGGAGACATTAACTTGAATTAACACCGAGGGTTCTTTCAAAAGTAAAATCCATACTTGAAGTGCTCGGTCAGCCTAATGACTACAAAAATTTGGTTCTTTTTAGAATACATTCGGTCTTAATTATCTCCCTCCTAATTATGGCTCGGTTTTACGAGGCTATCATGATCGTGATCAATTTATCCTAAATTACATTGCACAAATTTGGAGAAGCAGCCTTTTTCATAGGAAATGTGAACTTTTACAATAGTATGTTTTCATCATGAAAATGATGAAATTATGTGTGATCAACCACTATGTAAAAATCTATTTTTTTAGATGAAGTACCTTCAAAGAAGAAATTCCAGCAGCAATCGGATCAGTATGCGGTGGACGACCACGGGCGGAGGAGGTTTCATGGTGCCTTCACAGGAGGTTTCTCAGCGGGGTTTGGGAACACTGTGGGCACTCCAGAGGGCTGGACACCATCTACATTCAAGAGTTCACGCTTGGAAAAGGCACAGAGTTCTGTAAGTTTGGTCAGAGTATCTTCTTAGTTTATTAAGAACTAGAGTTTACCTACGACTTCATCTGCTAAAATTATATATCACATTTTCAGTCAAATATAAGCTATCAATCAAAAAAGGTTCATCTAAATCGGTTCAGTACTTTTTGAGTGATGCTCAAATAAATAAACAAATGGACAAAGATTCTAAAAAAGGTTGTTTTGGAGACAGGGACTCCTAAAAACTATATCGTAATCTCTTTCTTGTAAATATCTTCAATGTACAGACACAATTCAGCCCAGTCATTTTATGCTTTGAGCCGGGACTAATTAATAATCCATTTTTTTTTCGGTTTAGTATTTAAGAGCACATTTGAAGAAATGTAATATTTAAAAAATATCACGTCAGCAACAGCCCCAAATTTTAAATATAGCATTTATCTCGTTCTAAAAAAACTAATGGTAATTTTGTTTTGCACGTTTTTAAGGCTATACCAGTATACATACTTCAAACACGGTGTTAATATTTTTGTCTACTTAGAAGGCTTTGTAAAATACTTTTGTATTTTCTGTTAATTACCTCATTATTTAAATTTCAATGCCTATTTTATGGCTCAAAAATAATGCATATTGTTAAATCTAATTAAAATGAGTGCATTAGTAATTGCTTTAATTTGCAATAATATTATTAATTTAAAATTAAAAGCCTTTTGGTAGTTACAATTTTGATTTCTATGTTGCGTAGTGAATTTTTTAAAAATATTTTTTCAGTTTGTCTTTTGTCACTAAAAGGTGCCAGTTACAGTTTAAAAGTCAAATTCATAATTACTCTCCACCCTTCCTAACAAAACTCCGTAAAATGACTGGGCTAATTCTGTTAGTTCTATCATAGTTGACATTAGCTAATGATTTGACTTGTGCAGATGAAGTCGCGGAACTCTTGTATTAGTATAAAATTGTAAGAGTCTTTATTTAACATTTTATTGTTTATACCAGAGTCAAAGACCAGAGGACTTCATGGATGAGGAAGACCGTGGAGAGTTTGGGATAGCGCCACGCGTCATGCAGACCCACAGCGAGTTTTCCGGTCAGAAACGACCCAGGCCGAAGCAGTTCCATGATGGACCCATACCTGGTGAGTCCGATACACAAACTTAATATGTAGACTTAAAAGATAAAAGAAAATGCTGCTATCTTCGTATATTGGCATGAAAATAAACATGCTACACATTGACGTCATCGACAGCCTTTATTTACCTCACTATTCCCCCCCTACCCTCAGGGTGAGGTGTGGGTGTGGTGGTTATTAAGAGGCTATGTGAAAAAAATAGGATTCTTCAAAGCGTCATATACCATGAAGTACTAACAGTAAGAGTATGATTAGCGGATATGTGTAAATTGAACATATAATTGAAGTTTTGATTAGAGCCAAAACACGATTAAGACACATTTTCTCCATAGAAAAACAAGCCAAACTAGCCTCCGTCTTTATCGATAAACTCTTGGAACTGCTAAACTGTGTATAATAGAAACACTAGACTTGATTTAAAAAAAGGAGATTGATATTTCACAAATTTTGATTAGAGCAGAATTGAACTTACATAAATAGTACAATCACAATTAAATAAAGTTTGTTTTACGCTTGCGTCGTTTCAGGCGCGCTCGCCGCCCCATCTCTTTCTCTCGCATCAGGCAGTAATATAAGCTATCACACGCCCATTTCGTTTCAATTATTTTTCGACATAGGCCCTTAATCCACCACGCATCTAAATCCGAATTGGTGGACGTCATACACGCTTTGGTGTTTCCTCATCAGCATAAAATTCAGATTTCTCACAATGTTTTCCTTCTCCATTTGAGAGCAGTTTGCATTACTGACAAGTTTTTTAAAAATTAAATGCAGTGGTACTAACTCTGTATGTCAGACATTTGACTAAATGTGTAGATCTATTTGGAAATTACCAACTACAGCAGGGTCTCGATAGTCCGTACCACAGCTAGTCCGAACGCCTCTATAATCCGAACGACCCCACACACACACACTTTCTATGTCCCTAAATACTACTCGTCAAAGCACTATATTGGAATTCTTTAAAAAAGTGTGATTAATAGCATTGTATCTTACATACTTAAATAAATACATTATAATGTAAAATATTTTTGTTTTATTTCGAGAAATGCCTTTCAAAATGTCTACATACTATTATCCGAACGCTTCGTACATCCGAACAGGGTATACATTTCCGGTGTTCGGATTATCGAGGCCCGAGGCTGTACTTACCAATATGTACCATCACATTTATCGCAATAAATATCATTTCATAAATAAAGGATAACATTTTTTTTTTCAATAAACTGTTTTTATTAAATTAAATAAAAGTATATAAAATAAAGAATACATTTTTTTTTATTTGTCCTTAATATTTTTAATGAAGTATAATTTTCAAAAAAGTGTAATAAAATTCTTCAAAAAGAAAATGTATTAAGAAAATTTCTGAGAAATGTCAAAGTCTAAGGGAATGGATATTTTTAATAGTTATAAAAATCTGATCATTTTTATGTAGGCTTTCTTCTTGTAGTGCCATCTCCTATCGACATAATTTTCATTTCCGGCTATGTATGACATAATCTCCAAATGGTTTGGAATTTTATTTTGGCTTTGCATAGTCTCTTCCTAACCCCATGGGACGATGGCGTGAGCTTATTATGTATAGTATGTATGTTCCTAAAATGAAATATGTTCCATTATCATTGTATTATACAAGGGACTAGTGAAACGTGGATGTTCTGAAGTTTCAGAATACCTCTGACTACCCCCTCGGGGAATATAGTCGTGAGCATATGCTATGCTTATACAAGGGATGCCAGAAACGCAGAACGCCTGCACCTAACCCTATTTCGTGTGCAGGCGAGCCAGTACTAGAGCAGTTATTGGTGGCGGTGCACGAGAGCGCGGCTGTTCGCATGCTGCGGGGCATGGGGTGGCGCGCGGGGCAGGGCGCGGGGGGCAGGGTGTCGCGCGGGGAGCGCCGCCGCGCGCGCGAGGAGCGCAGGGTCTACGGGTGCTACGTGCCCAAGGAGATGCGGCAGGTCAGTTTCTATACGCCGCGCCGCGCTGTGTGCACTGTGCACGAATCACTAGCGCCATCTAGCGTCATTCCGTATTCACAGGTCCTGTGAATAGGATATATCCCTGAGATTGGGATAGATACTCCTGACGCTATTGTTTCGTACCGCTCACTCATCATCAGTCATCGGCAGCGCGCACATTCAATTTCGCCGCGCCGGTATCACAAATTAAATTATCAAAAAAAATTATGTACAGTCAGTCACAAATTAAATCAGCTACAATAAATAATTTCGATATTTTAAAATCTCGGATGTTATTTAATTTGGACTAAATCTATTTTTAAAACTAGCCTTGTCTCGAGTATAACACTATCTTAAATTTTGTCGATTGATTTCTATTTCATCCTGTATTTACAATGGTCAGTAAAGGTAGTAAGAGTCAGTTTTTTTGGTTAGGGTCAGTAAAAGTCAGTTTTTTCGAAAAATGGTCTGCAAAGTCAGTATTTTGAGGATCAGGAGCTACGTTCCCACAAAAGTGGTCTGGTTTCAGTAGATTGAGGTGAAAAAAAAAGCCGTTTTGGACTGGGAGTCCCTTAAAAATCTCTTAACATATTTTTTTGTTAGGTAAACTTACGTTTAATTAAGAATTTGTATAATATCACAGTTCTTTTTATTGTTTCTGTGATTAATTCATCATACATACATACATAAGCTCACGCCATTGTCCCATGGCGGTAGGCAGAGACCACGGAACGCCACACGCTACGACTCTGACGCACCTCTTTAGCCTCATTGACGTTCATACATCTTTTCATGCACTTCCGTCGATTGAGGGTGCTACGCACTTGTCCTTTTTGGAAAAGATCATTGATTTGATCATGGTATGTTTTCCTCGGACGGCCTCTCCCAACACTTCCGCTCACCTTTGCTTGATAAATTTCATTCGTAAGTCTTCTTTCATTCATTCTCTCTACTCACATTACTCTCATTCTTTAATTCATCAAATAATAACAAAACATTTAAAGCAGCGGAAGCAAAACATTGTCCAGTTTTGTAGTCACAGGTAAAATTTTATAAGATTATAAAGAGATTTGGTCAGTAAATGGTCAGTATTTTTAGCCATGGAATCAGTTTCCACCCCTGTCTTTAGTTTCTTTAACCATTTAAATTAATTCAAGCATTTTTAACATACTTTTAGAATAATAGTCATAGTGATTGATTCAATATAGGTGCTTGAAGCCCACTTATTAAACGTCAAATCTTTTCCGAAGCTACCATCTACTAACCTCTAGAACCTACATCATCATCATCACTACAACATAGTATAAAACAAAGTCGCTTCCCGCTGTCTGTCCCTATGTATGTATGCTTAGATCTTTAAAACTACGCAACGGATTTAGTGATTCAAGAGGAAGGTTTATATGTATACAGGCTGTTACAAATAAACATTTAAGGGGGTGGTTAAGACCTTCCAACTGAACAACTTTCACTATGGGACCAATATCGAAATCGCGAAAAAAGATCAGATGTTCCATCATCATCATCATCATATCAGCCGATAGACGTCAACTGCTGGACATAGGCCTCCCCCACAATGGGGAGATTTGCCATAATCGCCATGTTGCGATGCGTTTGCGATGTTCCATACTAAACTAGAAATCTACTCAAGCTAAATGTATGTACAAAAGATTTTTTTTTCTTTATATGTACGTACAAAAGATTTTTTTTTCGCGATATCGATGTTGGTCCCCTTGTGAAAGTTGTTCAGTTTGATGGTCTAAGCAACCCCCTTAAAGGCCAGGCAACACAGAGGCGGTTTTGCGGGAAGCGGGCCGGAGGCGGACCTGCGGGAAGCGAATATCTCCGGACCCGCTCGGTTTTCTGTAATGTTCGAGTTTGTATGTACCCTACCACACAGAAATACGCGCGGGTTCGGAGATATTCGCTTCGCGCAGGTCCGCCTCCGGCCCGCTTTCCCGTAAAACCGCCTCTGTGTGGCCTGGCCTTAAAAGTTTTAAATGTTTATTTTTACTTTTGAAACACCCTGTATAATACAACAGCATTGCACCCGTGCGAAGCCGGGCGGGTCGCTAGTAAATATATATATATATATATATATATGCATCTATTCAGTAACTAAGCTTTTTTATAATAAATTAAAATTATCTATTACAGGAAGCTGAAAACCAATCAGACGAAGACAGTTCAGACTCAGAATTCGACTATGACACGCTCTTCGCGCCAGAAGATTATGAGCCTTACCTGCTAGCAAATAAGAGCGATCACTTCGGTATCGGCTACTCCGGCTTGAGTCGACATTCTGTGCTCGGTAATTTAACTGGAGAATACGGCAGTCAGTCGTCGAAAAGTCATCTCGTTTTGAAAGAGAAGGGGAAAAAGGTAAATTAAATTCCTTTTTTAGGGTTCTCGCCTAAAACGGAACGTAGAGGTATCAAATTGAAGTTAATATGAAATACTAAGGTATAAGGTATCTTTTGTTTCAAAAATGCAAGCTTAGATAAAGTATATTTCTAGATTGAGCTTCACGCTTATTTATTTATTTATTAGGGTTACCAACAGATGAATCACGTTACAAACTCAAGAGACTACATAAATTTAGGCAAACATTGTGTTCATCTACTTACCTACCTACACTACCACGGCTACCACAGCTAACACCACCGCATCGACCGAACTAAAATAAACGGGAAAACTTTTTTATGTTAGTGTGCGTGACAGCATACAACTTATCTCTAACACTAATCGCGGGAAAAGATTTATGTATATTATTTCAATGCTTTCGCATCTTCGGCTGTCCATCTAGACATAGACTTTTTATACAAACGTTCGATCAGCTGATTGCATTTACATTTAGTATGGGAAGTCCAAAAATTTTTTTGCTAATTTCCTATAGGTTTCCTTGGGAATGTTGTTCAGTATCATGGTTACAATCAACCCTTAAATTAATGCAACTGTTTACCCTAACACCTTGTTTATGTAAATAACTTGCAGGTATCGATCCGCGGTCAAGCATTCGGCGTGGGTGCGTTCGAGGCGGACGATGAAGACATATACGCCAAGGAGGACATGTCCCACTACGACTTTACGCTAGGTGGCGCCTCCAGCGACAACAAGACAAAGAAGATCAGAGAAAAGAGTGCCGGTGTAAGTAATGATAGTATCATCATCATCATATCAGGCGATAGACACACCCCGGACACTGCTAACAAAAAATTGAAATTGACAAGATGAGTTACAATAAAACAAACAAAGCACAAGAGCTACGTGAGCTCATCCCACCTTCCCCTTTCTACTATCGGACTTCCAGACGCACCGCGGGATATCACCCCTTCTTGGTTGACATCCCACATATTCGCACTAAGCGCCTTTTTTAAATCTTTTATAATGCGCACAGCCAAGGAGTGGAACGCCCTGCCTGCTTCAGTATTTCCGAGCGCTTACAACCCGAATTCCTTTAAAGTACGAGTGAATAGGCTTACCAAAGAAGTTGAACTTTAAGTCTTCTTCTTAGGTAACTGCCGGGAAACTGGAGGGCGATAGAGTGGGTGAGGTAAGAAGTTGGTGGGCGGCAGGGAGTGTCCGTACTGTATGCAGTAATAGATAATCTTTCTTATACTGTGACATAGGCCTCCCCCAAGGATCGACACCTGCGCGTCCTGCGCTGCCTTCACCAGGGTGGCAATTGCGGTAAATAAATCTTAACTGAACGGTGATTGGACCACTTACGAAGCTTAACTTTTGACACATTTGGTATCGCGCTAATCGTGGTACTGCTCATGACAGCCGTTAGAGCCCAGGTCGTTGGTCCACCTTGTCGTTGGCCTACACACGCTGCGCTTTCCGGTACGCGGTCGCCACTCGACAACTCTTCATTCTTATTAGCCATCGGATCTGCGAGCAATGTGCCCCGCCCATTACCACTTTAGTTTAGCAATTCTTCGAATCTCTTCATTTCTGATTCGACCTCTCAGGGAAACTCCGAGCATAGCCCTCTCCATTGCCCTTTTCAACCTATGATATGATAATATAATTTATAGTTATTATCGTTATTTTGTAGTTATAAATTAACTGTGCACTTGGACCTGTCAAGAGACCTCTTCCGAGGGTACCGAGACACATTTTTTGTTAATGTTGTTTAATTGTTTAGAAATAAAAACATACGATTGAGGGCAGCACAATAGTCTCGGTGCCCCGTTAAGGTTAGCCATAGATCGCTTAAACTCTAAGTAGATGGATAAAGCAATTAATGCCCCCACTTTTTTGGGTTTTCCAGTTGGAAGACTAATAAGCATATAATTGTTGTATATTTTTCTTAATTAACTGCAATTTTCGAAATACTAAAAGAAAACTGACATATATAATATATAAGGTCTAACAAAATTAGGTGAAACTATTTTAAGGGGATGATCGGACCATCATAATGATCAACTTTCTCCATGGGACCAATATCGAAATCGCGAAAAAAAATCAGCTGTTCCATACAAACCTACTTGACCTAAATGTGTGGGACAGCAGAATTTTTTTTCGCGATTTCTATACTGGTCCCATAGAGAAAGTTGTTCAGTTTGATGGTCTGATCATCCCCTTAAAATAGTTTTCACCTAATTTTGTTAGACCTTATATTATAAATTCTGTTTTTTCGACTTTGCACAGGTTCTAGATGGCTTCGTAAAGTCATCGTCGTGTATACCGCCGGTACCGTCGTACCCTCCCCCCGCGCTGCCCCGCCACTACACCCCCCTGGCAGCCGGCACCAGAAGGTCAAGGTTCGAACCCTCCGATGCACCCCAAAGAGATCAGGGTATGTATCACATTAACTTCAGGGCCCGTATCACACGAGCGATTTTTAAACGTAGGCGTTGGCGGAACGATATCGCCGCGACATTTTGTTATTAAAAATATCGCAGCGAGGTCGTAGTGGAATAGCGATCAATTCGTGGTGATATTTTTTCATCAGAACCTATGTTTTTGATCTTACTGTCCTAAACGGAGGCACAGTTTCGGCATCACATACGCTCTAAAAAAATATTTTTTATGACCTATCTATACAGGGTGAATTTGATATCAACATCCTTTTAAACTAAGAGTCTACCCATCAGACTGAACAACTTTTACTATGGGAGCAATCCGATCCGATCAGCTTTTGCATAAATTTGAGTCGAGTAGGCATTGCAGTTAAGTATGGAACAGCTGATTATTTTTCTGCTCCGATCGGTTTGCTCCCATAGTAAAAGTTTAAAATTGAGCAACTTTAGTCAATTTAGAAGGTTCCTAGTTCTTGTAATAATCAATTTATCGAAAGAATCAAAACTTAGGGACATGGCAGAGGTGATATCAGATTAAATTAAAGATTGAAAAATTTGTCTCGGGCGGGACTTGAACCCGCATTTTTCCAAACCGGGGAACTGCGTTATCCAATTTCGCCACCGAGCCCACTACCCAGAGTACGAAATTTTCAATCTGTTGCGTCTTAAGGGGATTTAATTTGATTCGAAATAGCACAACATGGCTGTAACATGTTAAAAATCAATAATATTTGATATCAGATTGTTTGATAAAAATGTGTTTAGTGCCATTATCCAGGGAGGAAACATGGGAATACGTTTCGTATGGACTAAACAGCACCCGCATTTCCTAAGCACTTGCCAAATCAGGGGTCCGTTGAGTCGAGTAGGCATTGCAGTTTAGTATGGAACAGCAGATTTTTTCCAATTTCTGGTTTGTATCCATAGTAATAGTTGTTCAGTTTAATCACCCGAACCACACCTGAAAATTTTGTAATATTTAATTAGAAAATTGCCCAGTCTACACTAATAATTACAAAGAGGAAAATTGTATTGTTTGTTTGTATTGAATAGCCTCCGAAACTACTGGACCGATCTGAATAAGTCTTTCACTATTAGGATGCTACATTATCCGTGATGATCCATGATCCATGGCCGAACCGGGATTCGAACCCAGATCCTTGTTTAGCAGTCAGGGATGATAACCATTACATCAACCGGTCATACATTTCTTTTTTGTGTTTTGGTGTGCAAATAAATTAGTTTTTATCTTAACTTATTGCAGGTCTAGGACGGCACGAATTAACGGCAGACGCCCGCGGCGCCCTTCTAGGCGAAACCCCACTACCAAAACTACCACAACCACCACCACAACAAGAACCCCCACCTGAAACCACGACCAAAGATCCTATAGCAGCTTTACTAGGAAGAAATGTAAACTTTGTCTCAACAAACGAACAAACTCCAGATTTCATATCCATAAAAGATTCTGGCAAAGAACTGACTAAAGTGTTCAAACCTTTTGCAACGAATCCTCAAAAACAAGCGAGATATGAAAAGTTTTTGAGAGGAGAAGAGTTGGTAAGGGACGGGGCTATTGATAAGTTGAAGGAGTGGGAGAGGGACAGGGAGATGGTGGAGTTTGAGCAGGCTGCGAAGTTGTATAGGCCTTTGACTGGCGACATGGGCGATAGGTGAGTTTTAACTCTAAATATATTTATATATTTTATGCGGGTATATATTCAGACCGTGTGATCGCCCTCATTAATCTGGCCGAACATTTTCATCTTGTTTATATGAAAAGGCATACAATTATAAAGCTTCTGGAATAACAGCGCTATAAAATTGTATACCTTTTCTTCTAAACAAGATAAAAATTATCGGCCACTTTAACATTTTCAGTGTTACAGTTCTTGAGAGTTACGCGGTTATTATTTAATCTAGAAATAAAAATTTTAACGGGTTTTTACCGCGTTTTGGTATATTTGAGTTCGTCCCGATATTTCGGCAGTGTTACAACTGCCATGATCACGGGATGACTAATTTTCAGTGTTGTTGCGTATTTATTAGTAATGAGCAGTTTATCTACTGGCAACACCAAAAAAAAATTTCATTCAATAAACAAACCATAGACAACCAACCTCTTTAACATTAAAATTGAGAGGGGTTTTTATCTTTAGTAACGCCATCTGCAGATTTTTATTTTAACTGCATTATTTTATCTGCAATACGCCTCATTTATTTTTAATTTATTTGAAAATCGAACACAAAAAGCAGCTGAAACATGGCATAGCTTAACTTATTTATGGGTGGCAGTTCTGAGGAGCAAAAGGGGCTAAAAGCTATTTACAAACTTCAAATAACCCAACAGATTCACGCACGCCTCCCAGCCAGACGACGCGATCAACCCCCTCACAGCGGTAGCTAAGAGCGCCACAAACTACGGCCTCGCCACACCGGAGCAGATCGAGGCGGCGAACAGCGGCGTGTACGGGCTCATGACGCGACTCTCGAGCACGTGGCGGCCGGAACCGCTCGTCTGTAAGCGCTTTAACGTGCCGGAGGTCGGCGGCAGCGGCAGGTAATGTAACAGAATCTTAACTATTATAAAACTGTAACAAAAGTGTCTGTACATTGAAGATATTAACAAAAAAAAGTTACGATATGGTTTTTAGGTATCCCTGATTCCATATCACCAATTTTTGGATTTTATGTCTATCTGTTTGTTTGATCTAGCATCACGCAAAAACTACTGAACCGATTTTGTCGAAACTTTTTTGTTTGATAGCTTATGATCTGATTTAAAATCTGGTATATAATTTGTGTGCCGTGTGGTGTCGGCTAAGAATAGCACCATCCCATTTCCTCCCGTGGGTGTAATAAAAGGCGACTAAGGGATCTACCGGTGGATGGGCAGCAGCATCCCCTGAGTACACACAATCAATCCAACTGCGATCGCCAACCCGCCTGCCAAGCATGGCGATTATGGCAAATCCCCCCCCAAATTGGACGTCTATCGGCTGATATGATGATGATGATATAATTTGTGCGGACGAAGTGGCGGGTTAACTCTAGTAGGTACTTAATAAGGCTTGGGAATAGAAAGGCATTAACTGGTGCACTAAAATGTTCAATGTACTAAATGAACTAGTTCCCCAAAGTACGAAGTAGAAGTACAATGTATGAATATAGGGTTCGTCCGTTCGACAGTTTTTTAAGAGGGTGAACAGACCATGTATGGGATAGCTGATTTTTTTCACGTTTTCGATGTTGGTCCCATAGGGAAAGTTGTTAAGTTTGATGGTCTGATCATCCGCTTAAAAACGGTTACCGTAAATATCCTGTATATTCTTGTGAAACTATTTTTTTGTCCACAGGCCAGAACAAAGGAAAGAAGATAAACCAAAAGTATCATACTCCATCTTCTCGTATTTAGAGTCTTCAGTCCACAACAAAGAGAGCTTCGCGAAGGAACAAACAAAATTCAGCGGCTCAAAGTCGACCGCCGACATAACAACCAAAAATAGTGATGCCAAAATCAAGAAAACCGAAGCGAGCACTTCAAATACCACAACAATAACAAACAACAATGAAATTGCCTCAACGAGTGATGAAACTGGTTTTAAGAAAAGAATGACAGTAGCAGAAATGTTTTTAAAAGAATCCGAAAAAGCGTTGAAAAAAGACCAAAACGAAGTTGTTAATACAATTAATAAGTTCGACAAAATGGACCTGTATAAATCAATTTTCCTCAGCGATAGCGAAGATGAAGAAGAAATAGTCGAGGAAGAAGTAGAAACTAGAATTAACTTCGACTATTTCGACACACCGAAAAATGTCGAAAGAAATACTTCGCCGCCAAAAGGCATTTTCGCGAACATTGATTTCGATGAAATCAATTCATGGAAAAGAAACGCTGAAGCGAAAAAACCAGATACTAATTCCATAAACAAAGACAACAATACTGAAAAAGCTCAAGATGAAAAGAGTGTAATAGAAGAAGACATTTACGGCCCGAAAATTCCCGAGAATTTATTGAAAAGGTTAGAAGTTCCAAATCCCAGTGATAACTTCAAACCAGTTTTTAGAAGTAGGAAAGATATTGAAGAGGACATTCAAGTTATATCTTCAAGCTCCGATTCTTGGGTAGACGCTAAAGAAGCGAAATCGAAAAAACCTAAAAAAGTTAAAAAGAATAAAAAACATAAGTCGAAGAAGAAATCTAAACATAAGAAAAAAGATAGATAAGATAATGTGTTATTCTATTTACTTATGTACCTATGTTAAAAAAAATAAACATTCAATTCTAAAACGCATTTTCTTTTATAAACACGATTAGTCGATTGTTGTTATTCAGAAAAATAATTCGTTAAAATAGGTACAATTCTCACCACAAGTTACTCTACAGTTCTACACCTATCAAAGTTGGCTGTGCAATACGAAACTTTATCGACAGTTAAACCTTTGACAGTAAAAACGATAATGGCTTGTATACTATTCAAAAGAAACATCCGCGTCCGTACGTCACAGACGAAAACAACGCCAAACTACGTTTTTATTTCGACTATGACGCTTTCACGCGCCAAAATGCGTAAACATTACGCATTCTATTTTGATGCAAACAGATAAACATTCTTACACAATTCGGAGATATTACAAAAAAGCGTAGGAGTCGAGTTCATTTCAAGGTTGTTGCCAAAGGCGGGAAATAGTGCAAAGCATAGAACGTTAGATAAGTAGGTACATTTATCGTACAATGTTTAGAAACAGTCGACTTGGCATACAATTATTTAGCAAATTATTCATCAATTCAGTTCTAGAATAGTTATTTTAAGTCCTAGACTAGCTGTCTATTGAGTTCTGTGATTCAGGGACATCTCATTACGAAACAAATTATTTTTCTTGAAAGTGTTTATTTGAAAATTTTGCAATACATTTCTGTCTTTGCTGTGGCAGTTTGTAAAGAACAGCAGTGAAAACCCTTATAGCACAGAACACAAAAATACGACAAGGTTTGAGGCAAACGTCCCAGTTTATCAATAAACAAGTTCAAAAGAAAGGGATGAGTAGATGTAATATAAGTTAGCTAGACTGAGATGAAACATAAACTATTGATAGAAATGAGATAAAGCATAACTTTTGAAACTAGTGTGAAAGAGACGTCTATAAAACAGTTGTTCCATCCCATTTTTTATCTTTCACGGTTGGTACGCATGCGTCATTAGGCTAAGCCAGGGTTGGCTTTAGGTTTATGATCAATTTTTCGTAAAATAAATTCTAATGTTAAGTATTAAATAAAAATAAGAGAGATAAGATACTTTTAAGAGGATGTCGGCTAAGCCGTAAAACTTTATTTGACCGAGATTAACACATACTCAAGCTTAAAAAAAGATCTCATAACTTTAAGAGTAAAAGAGTTGTGAGTCTTGGCTACTTTTTACAGAAAATGTTTTTGATGGTACTGTATACTGTACTAAAATTATTATTAACATTTGTTAATTTTTAAATACATAAAATACTTAGGAAATTCACAATCAATTTTTGTTTTGTTTTAAAATCTAAATAATTATTATTTTCGTAAATTTAAGATTAAACTAGATAAATATAGAGTGCAAATTATTATCTTCATCATGAATATCATGATTCATGAATTTATGATTATGAAAAAATGCTACAAAAACAATAACCCAACGCCGACCCTGGCAAAACACAATCAGCTGTTTGTAATGACAGTTCCTCTGACAAATACAAAATGGTTGAAAACTAAAGTTGGCAAACAAAGAAAGGCAGCGTAATATCGCATTTTAACGTTAAAAAACTGTTTTTTAAAGTGAAAGTTACATAGATTCGTGAGTGTTTAGTGTTTCAGACACGATGTTGGATTTGGAAATCATTCCCGAGCGATCCCTGGGATGCGATACTTGGGAATTTGTGCTAGGTAAGTCCCGTATGTTTGTATCATCACCTAACGTCAATAATTTGCGTTGTATTTCTACGGGATATGCTTACGCAATTGTTAATTTCCTCCCGTAAACAATTAGAGACGATTTAGAGCGTTTTTTGCAAGTTTATATTGTCTGGTAGATGGTATGCAACATCGATTTTTTTGGTATCAAAGTGTCACTGGTTGAATGGGCTGATGCCTTTGTTTCGCTCATAGATGTTTATTTTTTTAATGCTATCTTGACCGTGAAATAGTTTGTGGCGTTGTTTTCGTGTTTATAAATAATATTTCGTAAGATTTTTTTTGTTTGGATGATTCTTAAAATGCAATAGGGTTTTTATAGATCGTTTTTACTCTAGGGTGAAAAAAAAAGTAAACAATATTTTTTTTTTAAATAACATTGGTGTGTAAAGGTCATATAACAGCTGTATAAGTAATTATTTAGTATAAAAAAGTAGGTATTTAGCACAATACCTAACGAAACAGGATATTGTGATCTCATGATCTGTGTTGCTCAAAATAATATAAAGTTGTGAAACTTTTATTATAATAAAAATTCGTTAAATTTTTTTTATGTGCATAATTTTTTTTAAACATTCTATTAATATCTACATAAACTCATGACAATATTCCCTTTTGGGGCAGACAGAATCTTAGCTAAAAACCAACCAGGTTTATTTTTAGGGGGGTAGCATGTGGCTAGATCCATATACAGGGTGTCCCGTAAACCAGCGTCAACCCGGTGGATGCTGATAGGTTAGTTCATGCCTAACCAGAATACACTAAAATAAAAAAAAAATTGTCAATCAATCAATCAATCAATCTGTCGGAAAGGTTTCTTAGTTTTCGGAAGTTTTAGGAAAAGGTTCTTAGTTTTCGAGATAAGGACAGTTTTATAAAATTTGTGAAACTACCTTACCACTAGTCACTATTTTGAGTGCTACGGCTACAAATGTTCTATGCAGTATCTGTGTTAAAACTGTCAATATCTCGAAAACTAAGACACTTTTACTAAAGTCAAATTTTGATATTCTGCTTAGTGAGCAAACCTATCAGCATCCGCCGGGTTGACGTCGGTTTACGGGACACCTTGTATATAAGGTCTAACAAAATTAGGTGAAACTATTTTAAGGGGATGATCAGACCATCAAACTGAACAACTTTCTCTATGGGACCAATATCGAAATCACGAAAAAAAATCTGCTATCCCATACATTTAGGTCGAGTAGGTTTGTATGGAACAGCTGATTTTTTTTCGCGTTTTCGATGTTGGTCCCATAGAGAAAGTTGTTCAGTTTGATGGTCTGATCATCCCCTTAAAATAGTTTCACCTAATTTTGTTAGACCTTATATAATATAATTAAAGGTATATACTTATACAGGGTCGTTCATAATAAATACAACCATCAGACCATCAAACTAAATAAGTTTCTCTATGGGATGAATCTTACAAAACCAATCTGCCATGGTTAAACCAACACAAGAATGTAGGCATATTGGTAGGCGCCATCTTCACTTGTTTCGTTTCTATAGTATAGATAGTATATAATTATGTATTCATTTGGTATAGGTCAGCAGTTTCGTTATTCTATGTATTATTTTTCATGATTGGGGGTTGCAAATGCACCCTCTGGCACCCCCAGTAGGCCTCGCATGCCACCCCCGAGAAAACGATAAAAATCGAGATGCACCTCCATCCTTATTATTTTACGTGTGCCGGAAAGAGCGCGCATGACATTTTTCACCTTTGAACGCTTTGTCGTGGGTGGCATGCTGGCCGTGCAGGCCACAGTATAAGAAAAAGTATCTACTACTAGATACTGTACGAACATTCCCTTCCTCCCACCAACTTTTTACCTCACCCCCTCTATCGCCCTGTTGTTACCCGGCAGTTACCTAAGAAGAGCTTAAGGTTCAATTTCTTTGGTTTCGAATTTGCTGACGTCATCTTGCCAATTTCAATTTTTTGTATGCAGTGTCCAGGCTGTGTCCAGGCCAAGCCAGAGACAGAACCTATTATCCATTCTTCGACGGCCCGGTAGCACAGTCTGTAGTGAACCTACCTGCTGTGCCAAGGGTCGCGGGTTCGAATCCCATAAGGGACAAATATTTATATGATGAATATGAATATTTGTACCCGAGTTATGGATGTTTGTATCTATACAACGTGTTAATGAATTAGCGCAAAACCTCATGCACCCAAACTGATTTATAACAAAATAATGAGATTGAAACAATAATTTCATTATTTTTATTGTTAAAATTGAAAGTTATTCGCATTTTAAGTTTTGAGGTAAAAATGATTTGTTATTATTTCTGCAATGAATGAAAGCGCTAACCTACTCATGGATACATTTTAAGAATCTTGTTTTGGTAGTAAATAGGGTGAGTGTGCCCGTGCGCTGGGTTGACATCGGGTTCAGTAAATTTTAAATTTTACAAACAAATTATTTAATATTTTGAAAAAAATTACCTTATGTTGAAACCATGATAATTCGATTCTGCTCTCGATTCTAAACAAACTACCTTCTAGTTTTGCGTTAATTCATTAACACATTGTATATGTATTCTATATCGTTGTCTAGTCATCATAATACAAGTCCAGGTACTTTAAATGTGACTAGATAATTTGTGTGACAATGTCCAAATATTTATTTATTTATTCTCAATTGTAATGCTGTAGGCCTCCTTCATTCTATACCGCCTCTCTTGATGTTGTGCCCTCTATCCATTTCACTCCAGCTGTTCTTTTGATTTTTTTTTTCATTTGATGTCTTTCTATTGCTCCACTTGACAGTTTTACTTTTTCCTTCTCCTTCCAACTTAGCTTTCTTCCAGTTAACTTTTTCTTCTTCTCTCCAACAGAACATTATCTTTTATTCAAGTCTCAGAGGTGAGCGCCCTTTGCAAATCATAATTTCCTGTACAATAAGAACAAAGAAACAGTTGTTCAACCCATTTAAAAAGCAAAGGTACATTTTCACACATATCCGTGTGAAGTAAAAAGAGTTTGTATGTAATAAAAAATTTACAGCATGCACGGATAACTTTGCAGAGTTGCTTATCAGTAGTCGGATGATTTATTTAAATATGTTACAATGTTATTTAATTGTAATCAAATAGGTAATTAGAGGATTTAACAAAGAAATCTTTTGTCTAATTCTACATATTTTAACAATTTTATTTTAGCTTACTAATATTATACAGGACGAGCATTAACCCGCGACTTTGTCCGCACAAATTATGTAAGGTCTAACAAAATCTAACAATAGATGAAACTATTTTAAGGGGATGATCAGACCATCAAACTGAACAACTTTCTCTATGGGACCAATATCGAAATCGCAAAAAAAAAAATCTGCTGTCCCATACATTTAGGTCAAGTATGTTTGTATGGAACAGCTGATTTTTTTTTCGCGATTTCGATATTGGTCCCATAGAGAAAGTTGTTCAGGTTGATGGTCTGATCATCCCCTTAAAATAGTTTCAGCTAGTTTTGTTAGACCTTATATACCAGATTTTAAGTCAGATAATAAGCTATCAAACAAAAAAAGTTTCATCAAAATCGGTTCAGTAGTTTTTGAGTGATGCTCGTTCAAACAAACAAACACACAAACAAACACAGACAAAAAATCCAAAAATTGATGATATGGAATCAGGGATACCTAAAAACCATGTCGTAACTGTTTTTTTGTTAATATCTTCAATGTACAGACAAACTTCCTGTTACAGTTTTATAATAGTACTAGCTTTTGCCCGCGACTTCGTCTGCGTGGACATGTAATTTTGTCTAATGTCTCGTCTAAGGTCATGAAAGTCATGGTCCGAACCAAGTCTAGGAATCCTGGCATGTAACATTAGGGAATGGGCTGATAAAAGACACAGGCTAGAATGCTCTGGCCTCTCGGGTCTGCAACACTGCAGGAAATTCATCAGCAATCTTCTTATTATCGTGTGGGCAAAGCCCTGGTGTCAGAGTATAACAAATATAACAACACGAATCCCACAGTTCATACTGAACAACAGCAGGAGCAAAGCTCGTGCCATCGTCGGAGCCCTCACTGGGCACTACGCAACAGGCACGATAAAGCTCACTCTTAGATCCCGGTTGCCGAGCGTGTGGAGAGGAGGAGGAAACCATGGAACATTTGTACTGTGTGACTGCGATGTCTTGGTGGGTAAACGTATGTGACTCCTGAGAGATGGTTATTCATTACAGGTTTCTTACCCTGAACGCTATTGCCTCCCTCATTTTCCAAGTTTTTCAAGGATGAAGAAAATAATATGTAGGGGTCAATACAAAAGATACCATTGGGTCGAAGTGTTGCTGGCTTGCCATTTCCCATAATAAGATAAGAAAATCATGAACTTAAGATAAATCAAAATCAGAAAGTACCCCAAGTAAGTCTGTAGGTATCAGATAAAAGTCATGGATCCATCACTTTAATTTTTCTACTGTTCGTCGTTTATTAGTTTTTTATTTATGTCGATATCAGGGTCCTGGGTTCGAAACCTGGTTCGGTCATGGATGTTATAAATGTTTGTGCCGTTGTTGTATGGTTTCTATAATAAAAAGCCTATAGTGCTTGCTTGGAATCATAACAATGTTCCTGTAAGCGTTATCTATTTATTTAATTATTCAGCCGGTAAGTAACTTTACAATCAAATCTGTAAGTATGGTACTTGCTTCAAAAAAACACCCAACGCCATCTATTAAGATGAAAACAATACTACGATAAAATTATGAACACTAACTTTAGAAAAGGTTAAAAGAAAGAGGATTTTTAGTATTTGCCGACCCGGTTGGTGTAATGGTTACCACGCCGGACTGCGAAACCAGAGTCCTGGGTTCGAGTCCCGGTTCGGTCTTGGATGTTATATGTATATGCCGTTGTTGTATGGTTTCCACAATAAAAAGCCTATAATGCTTGCTTCGGATAATTAAAATAATGTTTGTGCCTGTGAGCGTTATTTATTTATTTGTTTAATTATTTTTCTCGCGTTCTCCGCTGGAGAATACGCGTGCCCGGTGTGGGGCCGATCTGCCCACGCCAAGCTGGTGGATACCGGCACTGAACGAAACGTTTCGGATTATAACTGGTTGCTTGAAACCGGTACAGTTGCTTTACCCACTGGCTGGCATAGCGCCCCCAGATGTAAGTAGGGCTGTGGCAGGTTCCTCAGAGAGAGCCCAAATGGCGGACTACACACGACATCCCATGCATGGCTTTATTCCTGCGCCGCAAAGGCTGCCAAGCCGACGCAGCTTTATGAAGTGTGTCGACCCCCTGAACACTGGCCCAGCGCAAGCAAGGTGTACTCTATGGCGACAAAAAGTGTCCCTCCCAACTCCATTTGTGTCGCCGTCTGAGAGCCTAGACATGACTTGCCTTGGGCGAACTGGAAGTCTTTAAACCGACTTCGAACCCAGGTCGGTCGCAGTAAGGACAACATGGTCAGGTGGGGATACTCGGATGCGCAAAATGTGACTTGCTTGTGTGGAACACCACAAACGATGGCCCATCTCACATCGTGCCCTGCGTGTCCTAACATCTGCACGCAGGAGGAGCTCATGACCGCTAGCAACGATGCAGTATCGGTTGCCCGATTCTGGCAAGCTACTATTTAGAGACTTTGTTCAGAATTTGAAGTCGACACGATAAAAAAAAATATTTTTCCAATTCGCCCAGTACCTATACAATCAAATCTGTAAGACCGAATTTCTGAGCCGTGTTGATGATTGAACCACAAACATACAATTAATATTAGTGAGATACCTAGTAGGATGGTAGGATTAAAATTTGAAAAAAGCCAAAAGAAAACATCCTGCGCTAATATTAGATCTGATATGATCTCAGGATATTATTACGATTAAGGTCAGGCCCTTAACATATCAAGCCTAACTGCCTCTGTCTAACCCGGAGAAAAATGGATATAGTTGTTGAATGTATTTAAAAAAAATAAAAAAAAAATATTCTCGACCAAGAATCGAACCTCCACCTCATGCACGAAAATCTAACCATATACCAAATATACTACACAGCTGTTGTCAAAACTGTTGAAAAAAGCAAATACTATTTTTATCACTGAAATGGGCTGACGTAACCTCAGGGTTAAAAGCTCAAAAAAAAACAAAAGAATTAAAAAAAAATCACTGAAATCTACACAAATGCATCTTTCAGCGTCAAATTAGCGCTAGTGAGCATAGAATAAAAACGTGGTACATGTTTCAGCATGATAAAACATTGTAATTTATCCCACAGGAACCCATAACTGGGATAAAAAGTATCCTATATGTTAATCCAGAACACATTCTATCTGCGTGCCAAATTTCATCAAAATCCATTCAGCTGTTTATGCGTGCCACAAACATACAACATTACAACCTTACACACATCGTCACAAACTTTCACGTTTATAATATTAGTGAGATTATTAGTTCTTCTCCGTGATGGCATTTTTCATTACTGAAAACAATCAAGTGTACTGGCAGATACAAAATTATTTTTTAAGTATGATTATCACTGAACGGAACGCGTCGGGGCGCATTACATATATATTACTTTATTTTTTATATATTTAACTTAATATGCTGACACTTTTTAAGAGGATGATCAGACCATCAAACAGCTTTCTCTATGGGACTAACATCGAAATCGCGAAAAAAAATCTTCTGCCCCATACATTTTTGTAGAGTAGGATTGCAGTTTTGTATGGAACAGTTGATTTTTTTTCGTGATTTCGCCTTTGGTCCCATAAAGAAAGTTGTTCAGTATGATGGTCTGATCACCCCCTTAAAAAACTGTCTGCATATAAGAAGGACCCTATACATCTTGCAATCCGGTCAGATGCGCGCGAAATCGGTGACGGCCGCATTCCACTGCAACGTCACCGTTTGACGTTTGACAGCAGGGGTCTACCCGGACGAATACTATATACAATGTTCTTTGTTCTTGACCCGGACATTCGAACGTCGAAATTGCATGAAAGTTATCGTTCCAATGTCAACTCTATTACAATGAAGTTCGGACCGGAACCGAAACGGTCGCGTTATATCGAAAATCTAAAGTCCGGATACATGGCCTGGTCAGCACTCGCTGTCAATTTGCGTGCATTTTCTTCTATCGACTCGATGGCATGTCATGTTATATTTTTCCAGCCCAGTATTTTGCCACGCGGATAGCACTACCAGCAGCTCCATTCGCGTGCAAGTTTGCGTTCTCCTTACTCCGGCCGACTTGAGTTCGGAGCCTGTTTAAAGACCTCCAAATCGGCCTGGGTAGTTCATGTCCTGGGGGAAGGATGTCCGAGGGGGGGACAAACGGGTCGGGTAGCGTGCTCTTTCTTCGCCAGAGGTCATATCTAGCTCGAGGACCATTACCAATACCTTGTATAGGGTGGACACACTTCAGAAAGTTTTTGCGGCTCTTGAGCCTTTGAGGTACTGTGGAGTATCTGAACATAGGATGCCATAGATCAACCTCGAGTTTTGCTCTTTCAATGCGTGCATTTGAAACAACGGCTGAGGCGCACGTATGCGCCTGGATTCCAGCGAATAATTTCGTACGGAAGGACGCAGTCGGCTATTGCCGAATGTTACATTAATTAATGTAAAGCTCATATCAAGCGACAGTCCGTAGGGCTGTGGAAGGTTCCTCAGAGAGAGCCCAAATGGTGGACGACACACGACACGGACTACAAACTTTGAGTTAAGATAACTTTAGAACTAAACATTTAAAAGGAAATCACAGATATTGGCTTCTAGATTGTTTTAAAACCATTCATTTTTTACTTTAATTACTATATGTTTAAACTAAGCTTCGTTTTGTATCGAGCGCCGTAGAAAAATATATTATCCCCTTAATCGAATCGGGCGCAAAATGCACGGCGGCACATCGCATCGGCGGCATAAAAAACCGACCCTTATTAATTTGTTAGAGTTCGTTCGTTTGTATTTTAGTAATAATTTACGGTATTTCAAAATAGTTTCTTACTTGTCTTATAATTGCTTTAAAATATTAGCTATTATCCAGTCTTGCGTAAAATGTGTATTACATCACACTGTGTGATTACACCGTAAATAAAAACATTCCGAATTAAAAATCGAGTTTTAGACATCTTTCGGCTGCTGATTTGAAATCATGATTATATTCTCTTTGTTTGAAATTGGCGTGCAGTTTTTTTTTTAATAATTACTCCTGCTCCTGTACGTGTACGTAGTACTTACTATCTCTATTACACTCTAGTGCAACTAAAGCAGGAGCTGCTTTGGTTGCACTGTAATTCTACAAAATGTCAAGAAATTTGTAGTTCGAATCTTTTTTTCTTGTGGCCAGTACTAAGGTTTTTTTTGTTATGCAAAGGTTTTCTCCATGGAGTTTGAAAGATTTTATAGCCAAAAAGAAAAACAATGTTATACTAACAATGCACTGGACAATGATAAAATTTATAATTATTGGTATTTATTTTGTAATTTGTTGTTATTTTCGTTATTTATAAATGAAACAGTCTTCAGAATTAGCTTACTTTATTACAAGTCTTTTAATTTTAATTAGTGTTACTTACTTGAAATTGAAATGGCACCGTACATTGGTTGCACTTGCGGTTATATGTTTATATCTCCGGCTCCCGTCAATGTAGCGAGATAAATTATATACCAGATTTTAAGTCAGATCATAAGCAATCAAACAAAAAAAGTTTCATCAAAATCGGTTCAGTAGTTTTTGCGTGATACTCGTTCAAACAAACAAACAAACAAATAAACAAACAAACAAACAAACACACAAACAAACAGACAGACAAAAAATCCAAAAATTGGTGAAATGGAATCAGGGACACCTAAAAACCATATCGTAACTTTTTTTTTGTTAATATCTTCAATGTACAGACAAACTTCCCGCTACAGTTTTATAATAGTTTAGATAGATTATGAAGATATAAAGCTTTTAAAATTTTGTATGAAAAATTTCAAAGCATATCTTCGTAATTATTTTATAAATTGCAAATGTTATTTGTGACGCGGCAACTATATTTTCTAAACTATTTTTCCATGTATACAAAGTTACTTATATTAATACCGTCTACGCGTATTGTGCGTCAAAGTTTTGTATAAAATTGACCCCTCTGCAACCACCTTAAATATACTCCAGGATTACGTTGTTAAAATTTTAATATTAACAAGCCCACCTTTCAAAATCAAGTATTGTTATATTTAGCATTTCATAGAACCTATTGTCCCATTTATGTGATATAATGCAGTTAGCAACAGAATAGACACATGCTTGATTCAACAGCTCGTTGCTGATTATTTTAAGTGTTCCATTCCATACCCAAAGCACAGTATAAGAAAGAGTATCTATTACTGCATACAGTACGGACACTCCCTGCCTCCCACCAACTTATTACCTCACCCCCTCTATCGCCCTCCAGTTACCCGGCAGTTACCTAAGAAGACTTAAGGTTCAATTTCTTTGGTTTCGCATGTGCTGACGTCATCTTGTCAATTTCAATTTTTTGTATGCAGTGTCCAGGCTGTCCCCAAAGGGTGCCCTATTCTAAGCTTACGCACGCTGTCCGTCCGTTCGTCTGTCCAACCTATAAAGGGCTGTATATTTTGAACTGTAGTAGCTAGACGTTTGAAATTTTCACAGAATATGCGTTACTATGGCGGATTTGCTAATAATAAAAGAAGTAAAATATTAAGGTGGGTGGGTAGCTACAATAGATCTATCTAGGTCGCAGTAGCTATTTGGTCATTGACCAAGCCCTTATAACCAAGGTGGGTGGGTGTTTCCCCATACAAGAAAGATTTTTCTAAGATTTTTGTTTTTGAACGATAAAGCATACAAGCGTCAAACTTAGTGCAAACAACAAATAATAAAAAACAGTCAAGTGTGTGTCGGGCTTGAGCTAAGCTAAGGATCCCGAAGAAAACATGTTTACATCCCTTCTAAGGGGTGGACATTTAAATGGGGACGCATTATCAAAACTACGAAAAATATTCTTAGTCGCACAATGTCAGTAAACGAGATACTACAGAACATTATAAGAGGGGTTAGAAGTGCAAATTAGGCGTGGAACGTGTCGTCACAGGTTATGCAATGATTTGCATAACACCATAAGGCGCGCAGCTTGGTGCGAGCGAGAGGGCATGAGTAATTGCAGCTGCGAGAGCGGGAAGACAAGTGGCGACAGCCGTTTCCGAAGCAAAAGCGCTACTTTGCATTTCTAACCCCACTTATAATGTTCTGTGCGAGATACTGAGTGTGATTGACGAATTCGTAAATTTTTTGTAGGGAATGGAGAATTTTGTTTGAGTGAGAAAATAAATATTTTCGTATTGTATAACGTAATCGAGATAGGAAGCTTGTTTTGTTTTCAATAATACCATTATCTAACCACCTCGATCCAGTTATTTGTTTTTTGACCTTGATCGTAATCTTGTAAAAGTTGAATCACCTCGTGCAAATATTTTGGCAAAAACGTTTCCTAGGATTACGCATTACGCGATAGTCAAATACACTTGTGATCGATTATGAAACAGTAAACAATGTATTTAAACGAATACGCAAGGCAGGCGTGACTGGCTTCCTTATACTTGATAGACTACCCAATAAAATCCCAAAAAACTTGTAGTACCCAATCACTAAAAACCTCGATATAATATACTTAATAATATATATATTTTTTTTATTAAAAATGGGTTTGCTCTTGACCTCAATCTAGTCCTTAGCAAAGAGAATGTAACTCACTACGTTATAAGAGTCGGGACTTACGTACTAAAAACTGGTAGTGACCGATGATCCAGAATCTATGAAACGTGTTCAACCGTTCAAAGAAATTTAATGGCGGCGGCGTACGTTTCATATAACGTTTTTTTGTTAGAGAGTTGCGCGAGCCTGGTCCTTAGGACAATGATGGGGTCGAAGATGTAGCGAGCTAACACAGAAGAAGCCTATTCACTCGTACTTAAAATGATTCGTTTTAAGCGCTCGGAAATACTGACGAAGACAGGGCATTCCACTCCTTGGCTGTGCGCATTATAAAAGAATCAGAAAGGCGCTTATTTTATAATTATATTATACAAGGTCCTTTTTAATATGCTGACGGTTTTTAAGGGGATGATCAGACCATCAAATGATCAAACTGAACAACTTTCTCTATGGGACCAACATCGAAATCGCAAAAAAAAAAACACCTGGAGTGCGGTTTTTGAAACTCTTCGCTGAGCTCAGCAGTTGAAAATGTCAAAATTACTATGGAGATATGCATCTTTTTACTGCTGATTTGACTTTCAAAAATCATACTTCTCATGATTAGGAGTGCGATTTTTGAAAGTCAAATCAGCAGTAGAAAGATGCATATCTCCATAGTAATTTTGACATTTTCAACTGCTGAGCTTGAAACTCATTTGTTTCAAAAATCGCACTTCTGTTACATACAAAATTTTAATTTCGCGAATGATTCAATTTATTCGTACTCGACCCAAATGTAGGTATGGGACAGATGATTTTTTTTCGCGATGTCGATGTTGGTCCCATATAGAAAGTTGTTCAGTTTGATGGTCTGATCATCCCCTTAAAAAAGTATCTGCATATTAAGTTGGACCGTGTATAATCCATATTTATGACTTTGACGAGAGATGGTTGCACAAAATCACATGACATTGCATATAAAAAGAATAAAAAAAAGTACTTAGTAATATTAGGATGGATACGTGGCTGTTCTGAGTTTTCAGAATATCTCTGACTACCCCTTCGGGAAATATAGTCGTGAGAATATGCTATGCTATGCTACTTAGTAATAAAATGATTTAAGGTTATTTTATAAAAAGCTGCATAAATGAAAAAAAAAAAGATACTTCGTCAACGGATGTGTCGGACTTCTTTGAATATTGTTAGTATTTTTGCGAATTTCGTTACTGAAACAAAATAAATAAATTGAATTGAATTGAGTTGTTACTATTTTAGGGTTGAGATTGAGACACATTTAACCACGGCGACTGGCCGGCCCATACAAAAATATCATTTACGGTCAGTTGCAGAAACGCTCATTAGAGTTAATCCTCCATTAAATCTCTTGCTAGCTTTTTTCTACGTCAAAAAGACAAAAAGTAACAGGAAGAGATTTAATGGAGGATTCACTTTAATGAGCGTACGTGCGACTGACACTCAGTTGCAGAAACGTTCATTAGAGTTAATCCTCCAATAAATCACTTGCTAGTTTTAACTATGTCAACGAGACAAAAAGTGACAGCAAAAGATTTAATAGAGGATTAACTTTAATGAGCGTTTCTGCAACTGACCGTGAGTGGTAGTATGGGAAGCCGTCCGCCGTCGAAGCGGCGACGATGGCGGACAGCTACCCATACTAAATGTCATTTTTGTATGGGACCGCCCGCCGTCGGCAAATTTGTTTCAACCCTTAGCCCTTATCTCAAGCTCTTATCACCATCTCCAGAGCCATGTTATATCAACCAAAGGCGTAACCAGCATTATACAGGGTGTCCCGTAAACCGACGTCAACCCGGGGCGGATGCTGATAGGTTAGGTCATGACTAAGCAGAATATCAAAATTTGGCTTTAGTAAAAGTGTCTTAGTTTTCGAGATATTGACAGTTTTAACACAGATACTGCATAGAACATTTGTAGCCGTAGCACTCAAAATAGTGACTAAGGTAAAGAGTTTCACGAATTTCATAAAACTGTCCTTATCTCGAAAACTAAGAACCTTTTCCTCAAGAAAAATGTTGACAGATTGATTGATTGACTGACAGATTTTTTTTATTTTTTATTTTTGTTTTAGTATATTCTGGTTTGGCATGAATTAACCTATCAGCATACACCGGATTGACGTCGGTTTACGGAACACCCTGTATATATGGGGGGGGGGGGGGGGGGGGGCGCAGACAAAGAAAAATTTATACAAGCCAGCCTTTAAGCCCCTAAATACAGCAGCCTAAATACCTACTGTCAGAAAGTACCTCATTGTACTAAATTGAAAAACAACTGGTGTGAATGCAGCCGCTTTGCTTACACGTGCATGTGGCTGGCTCGTGTATATGACTCATATCCTCTCTCTCGCACGACTCTCCAAAGTTTCCAAACTATCTACGTCCTAACATAAATTTCCATTACTCTAAATTTTCTAGCAAATAAAGAATCTGGCTGTAGTGACGTATAAGGTGACTACGGGATAACATTCATTTTTCTGTGTTTTTGGAGGGCACCTATTGCCAATCGACGTTTGATACATCCTGAAACCCCTCTTTCTTTGAGTTCTTTGGTAGATGTAGCAATGTTTTTGGTTATCCCATAATAAGAAAGATTATTTATTTGGTTCTCCGACACCAGTCCGACACACATATAATCTAATAGGACTATATACGTTCATATTCTTTTTCTTTTCGTCTTAATAGGCTTCTGACCAGATGGCCTAGCACGCCACCCCCGACAAAAAGAGTGACGGTTTTCTCGTTTTGTCGCTTTGTATGGCATGACGTGCTAGCCCTACAGACCGACGGAATCATCCAGGAACAACTGCTTCACGTGGCTTCCGAAGCACGGAAACCGGACCTAACGTTGTTACCTCGATTCTCGATTCGCCCACCCCTTCACCCTTGTTCGTGAGAGGCATTTGCCCTGTAGTGGGATCCTAAAGGCTATAACTTCAGCCATCAATCACAGCCCTTGAGCAGTCCGTTTGTTTCTCCTTGACGTTCTGTCCCTCTCGCCCTCTGCAACCAGATGGGACCCGCGTGTCTCCTAATATCATTGACCCATCTTTCTGGTGAGCGGGCTCTACCCCGCGTGGTTTCTCTGGGTCTCCACTCCTGTGTTTTTCTGGTCCAACGCTTGTATCCATACGTGCAACGTAGCCTGCCCACTTCCGGCATTCTATAGTGGCTACCACATCCACGACCTTTGTATTTGGCCGAATCCACTCAAATTACACTTGGCTATAACTTACTTAATGTAAAACCTACGTATCTATATGTACATAATAATGCTTCGAGACACGTGTTGTTTTTAATATCCATTAAAAGTGGAGACACTACCTGTCACACAGTGGCCCTGTCCGCTTTCTTGTATGCCTCAAGAAGGTTAACCCATCCGCAGGTTGTGCACGTGAGGCGGTCTTTGTGCTATCGCATAATACTGAAGCGTCGGTGTCGCGGAGAGATATGGAGTTATGGACTCAATCATGACGCTCCGGGATCTAATACGCACGCACGACATGCCATGTACCAATGAGTTTTTCTAACTTATGTACGTAATACCGACTACTCTCAAACTTTGAAGGAAAACATATCGTGTGGAAACCTGCATATGCCGAATAAGAAATTCTGATGCGTTTGTTAAGTCTGCCAATCCGCATTGGGGGGCACCGTGGTGGAATAATGCCCAAACACGCTCCCTGAGGATAGGCCTGTGCCTTGCAGTGGGACGTATGTAGGCTGATAATGATTGACGTAAAATCGACCTAAAAAAGCAGCGGGGAGCGATAGGTCAGAGTCTTGTGGCGCGTCTTGGGAGAGGCCCATGTTCGTGTTCAGCAGTGGATGATGATATGACGTAAAATCGACTGCTCTCAAACGGTGAAGGGAAATATCATGAGGAACCCTCACGTTAAAGAAGAAATGCTGATGTTAAGTCCACCAATCCGCATGGTGGACTAATAGTATACACTCTCCTTGAGGGTAAACTAGTGTCCCAGCCAGTGGTGCGGCCTATAAAGGTCAAAGATGGGGGCAATAAAGGGAAGGGAGATATTGTTTATTAATTTGTTCGCCGTTTTCGTAGCATATCAAATAGTAGGCGGCTAGGTGCAAGTATTTACCATAGCACGATAACTAATACAATTACTTGGTCGGTATTGTGTTTGCGTCGCACGCACGCGTTGCTTTCTGCATAATCCGTTTGAAGTGCCATTTAGATACAGGCGAGATTATTTATTATTTTAGACGCATTATAATCTGAATCGCAGCATGTGGCGAGCGATAGTCTCTGGTTACCCCCGTGGGTTGATAGCGTGAGCATATTGTATGTATAGCTGTAACATTGGTGCCACTCATAATTTACATCTATTATTTGCTAAGGGGCTGAAGGTCAACCATATTATTATTATTTGGTTATATGGGCTTGGTCAATGACCAATAGCTACTGCGACCTGAACAGATCTATTGTAGCTGTCACCCTAGACCTAAAGATCATTTCCTGGGCCCACGGACTTCATGAACCGTGTTATGCTTTTGGAGGGGAGGTTCCTAATGTCAGTATGTAATGTTGTTATGTATCCACCTAGATGGCGACTCCTGCTGTAAATGAGCACTTCGCATTCGCAGAGGAGGTGTATGGGCGTTTCCTCTGCTTCACAGCAGAATCTGCAAGTGGGTTAATCTACAAGCCCCATTCTGTGTAGGTGTTTGTTTAACTTGCAGTGTCCTGTTAAGGCTCGTACTAAGAGCCTTAAGTCGTTGCGGTTTGAATTGATGGCATCTGAGGTATGTCTGTTTGAGAAGCCGGTGACAAGTTCTTTCGCATGCCTCAGTCCTGGTGTATCCGACCAGTGCTTACAGCTTTGGTTCACGGCTCATTCCTTTAGCACACGTCTAGAGGTGTTGCGAGAGATGCCGCAGTAAGGCTCGGGGCCTATGGCGTTCTCTTCCGCCCCTCTTCGTGCCAGCTCGTCAGCAGCCTCATATCCATCAATAAGCTCAACCATAAGTGACAGAACAATACAATCTGCGGCCTTAGTATGGCAGCGTGATATAACGCTAAATAAAATAAATAAACGCTATCACGCCTTAGCTCTCTTTCTATTTGCGCGCGAACGAACGAGATATAAGGTGTGATTATAGCCTTATCGAGCACATCACACTACGGCCGCTGGTACCTATTTTGTCTGATTTACTGAAATAACTATGTTTTCTATCTTCTTCTTCTTATCGTGTGGGCAGAGCCGTGGTGTCAGAGTTTTGTCAGACCGCCTTACGGCCTCTGACGTGGTTTTTATGTAACGACTACTACCACCAGAGATAGTAGCCGGGACCAACGGCTTAACGTGCCATCCGAAGCACGGAACCATTTTTCTTTTCAGACAATCAGGTGATTCAGCCTGCAATGTCCTAACCAACTGGGGAAAAACGCACAAAGTGACATTTCACTAGGTATCGAACACACGACCTCCGTGTCGAGAGCCAATGCTCTTAACCATTAGACCACGGTGGCAGGGGTACTATTGTAGTACTATTTATTAATATCTATTCACCTATGCAAACATTCTTACAGCAAATAAAGTTTCTATTCTATTCTATTCTATTCTGTGTTATTAATCAAAGTTGTTTTGTTTCCAGGGATGCATTTCTCTCAGTCTGTCGCCATCATACAGAGTCAAGTCGGCACAATTAGAGGGGTACAAGTACTTTATAGTGATCAGGTAAATATATACATTATCTATCTATATTTATAAATATAGATAGTGTCTTAAAACGAAAGTCTTCGATCAGTGTGTGTTGCCAGTGATGACATATGAAACAGAGACATGTTCGTTCACTTAAGGCCTCGTAAAAAGGCTGAAAGTCACCCAAAGGGCAATGGAGAGGGCTATGCTCGGAGTTTCCCTGCGAGATCGAATCAGAAATGAAGAGATCCGCAGAAGAACCAGAGTAACTGACATATCCCAAAGAATTGCTAGACTAATGTGGCAGTGGGCGGGGCATATTGCTCGCAGAACCGATGGCCGATGGGGCCGAAAAATTCTCGAGTGGCGACCGCGTACCGGAAAGCGCAGCGTGGGTAGGCTCCCACACGGTAGACCGATGACCTCGTGAAGGCGGCGGGAACCCGTTGGATGAGGGCAGCGCAGGACCGGTCGTTATGGCGATCCTTGGGGGAGGCCTATGTCCAGCAGTGGACGTCCTTCGGCTGAGATGATGATGATTTATAAATAAAACAGTTCCCTGACTGACTGACTGACAGATCGCTGAAAATAGAAACATGAAATTTTGAATAAAGGGTGCACTTAGAAAGGATTTTACGATATTCTAATTTCGTGGGGACCAAGTTGGGGGCAAAAGCTAGTTTTATATGTATCCATACTTACATTTCGTCTGTTAAGAGATGGTGGAAACTCTTTGGTTGAGGGCAGCGCAGGACCGTTCGATTTGGCGAGGAGTGGAATGTTTGAAAATTTTCAAAGTATGCAATTTCTCTGAAAATACTGTGCACGAGGCGGGCTCCTATCTGAAACTTCTCAGATAGTTTTTCGGTAATATCCTATTACCCCCTATGCCCTCAGCTATTCAATTTACGCCCTGTATGAGTTCAAACCTTTTCAGCTCCCAGCCATAATATCCAACTGAGCAAAAATATGTACAGTCTGTCTATAAAGTCGTGACCAAAAATGAGGGCGCTGCCTCCACGCAAGAACGTCAAAATCAAGCATAACCTGGCAACTCCACCATACTAAAATGATTAGTTCCTCAAACATTCTGGACACGACTTTTTAGACAGACTATATAAGGTCTAACAAAATTAGGTGAAACTATTTTAAGGGGATGATCAGACCATCGAACTGAACCACTTTCTCTGTGGGACCAATATCGAATTCGCGAATTAAAAACAGCTGTCCCATACATATAGCTGATTTTTTTTCGCGATTTCGATATTGGTCCCCTAGAGAAAGTTGTTCAGTTTGATAGTCTGATCATCCCCTTAAAATAGTTTCAGCTGATTTTGTTAGACCTTATATGGTCATTGTCATTACTTACAGTCGCACGATACATAGTCATAAGAGTGACAAAGCTAAATAGTTGTTAATCTGTTACGTCAGTTAAACAAATGTGGCGACATTTATAAGGTAGATTCGTACACTTTCTTCTACTGTGACTACGTACTCTTTCTTCTACTGTGACTATACCTAGCTGCAAGTAATAATGAACCCAATTGCATTATGTTTCAGAACCCGTTATCGGTTGACCTAGTAATAAATATGCCGCAGGACGGTGTCCGGTTAATATTCGACCCGGTCGCGCAGCGGCTGAAGATTATAGAGATCTACAATATGAAACTAGTTAAGCTTAGGTATAGGTGAGTATCTTTCTACACTTCTTTACCTCATTTTTAATGGTTCAGTACCCGAAGGGTGCCAACGAGGCCTTATTACTAAGCCTATGCTGTCCGTCCGTCCTAACTCTAAAGAGCTGTATCCTTTGAACCTTTGAGATGGAGAGTTGAAATACTTGTGTTACAATTTTGAATTTGCTAAAAAATAATAAAAAAGCAAAGGTACAAAATTAAAGGGAATTTTTGTATTTTGCTGTTTATTTTTATACAAGAAATGTGTTTTTTGTAGGATTTTCGTTTTTTAATATGGTTATACAGGGTGTAAATTTAAATGCATATTTTAGGGAGCGCTTCAGACTATGAAACAACTCTCACTATAAATTAATATCTAAATAGCGAAAAAAAAAATGTTCCATAGATAAAAATTTCTTTCTTTTTGGTAATTCAGAATATTATGATAATATGCAATGGGAAAGTTCTATAAGAACGTCAAAACTAATGACAAGAAACTCTATCTATATTATTATAAAACTGTAACAGAGGATTGTCTGTACATTAAAGATATTAACAAAAAAAAATAATTACGATATGGTTTTTAGGTGTCCCTGATTCCATATCACCAATTTTTGAATTTTTGTCTGTCTGTTTGTTTGTTTGTTTGAATGAGAATTACGCAAAAACTACTGAACCGATTTTGATGAAACTTTTTTTGTTTGATAGCTAATGATCTGATTTAAAATCTGGTATATAATTTGTGCGGGCAAAGTCGCGGGTTAACGCTCGTTATTAATAAAACAAAGGTCATAACTGACTCAGTCACCTTCTACGCGAGTTGACGACACGGGCAATTAACATTAAAATGTCATTAGGTCATAGTACATAAACATATAATGATTATACTCTATTGTTGCTACGCTACACGAGATTTTTATCTCTAACCTAATGGTTCTTCGCTTCGAAATTATCTTACAATTTTCACCTAATTGCCAGTGATGACATATTGAACAGAGACGTGGTCGCTCACTCAAGGCCTCATAAAAAGGCTGAAAGTCACCCAAAGGGCAATGGAGTGGGCTATGCTCGAAGTTTCCCTGCGAGATCGAATCAGAAATGAAGAGATCCGCAGAAGAACCAGAGTAGCTAACATAGCCCAAAGAATTGCTAAACTAAAGTGGCAATGGGCGGGGCACATTGCTCGCAGAACGGATAGCCGATCAGGCCGAAAAGTTCTCGAGTGGCGACCGCTACCGGAAAGCGCAGTGTGGGTAGGCCCCCCACACGGTGGACTACCGACCTGGTGAAGGCGGCGGGAACCCGTTGGAGGAGGGCAGCGCGGGACCGGTCGTTATGGCGATTATTGGGGGAGGCCTATGTCCAGCAGTGGATGTCCATCTGCTGTGATGATGATGATGAGGATTTCACCGAAATTTCCACTCTGGGTTTTTATGTGCAAACACCACCGCGCTTAAGTACTTTAGTATTACTTTAGTAATAGTAAATTATACCTAGAACTTAGCTTAGCAGATACAAATGGAATAAATGCATATTAATATCTCTCCATATTTCCTAATACGGTGATAGTTTTTAAGGAGAGGATCAGATCAGACCATACAACTTAATAACTTTTTCTATGGGACTAACATCGAAATAACGAAAAAATGACAGCTGTTCCATACCTGTATGAGACAGCTGTTTTTTTTTATGTTAGTCCCATTGAGAAAATTGTTCAGTTTGATGGTCTGATCATCCCCTTAAAAATCCGTCAGCATATTAAGAACGAACTGTATACTCAGCGAATGTGAAAACTTCGATAGCGCGATTCAGGTTTACGTGATTTCTTTTGGAAACGTGAGTGCGTTTCGTGTAGATGTCACCACAGTATATTTATATTGTATAGCCTTTAGTATTGTTGGTGATTTAATCATATAAAAGGAGAACAATGTAACTACATTTGTATTTGTCAGTTCTCATAATTTTACCCTTCTAACATTTCAGTGGCATGTGCTTCAACTCGCCCGAGATAACTCCATCTATCGAGCAAGTGGAGCACTGCTTCGGCGCGACGCACCCCGGCCTGTACGACTCGCAGCGCCATCTGTTCGCGCTCAACTTCAGGGGCCTCTCGTTTTATTTCCCTGTCGATAGTAAATTTGAGGTTTGTACCATTGAAATAATAAGCGAGAAGTGGTAGACTAGATAACTGACAGCCGGAGTTCTGGATTGGAGACCACGAACATGCAGGTGTAGTGTGGGATGCCCTAAGCAGGCCTTCGCAACTCGGCCGTAGGCAGGTACCGAGATAATCACCTACATTTTGGCGCATCGTAAGCGATGCGCTTGTTAGATTTCTGCCAGTCGAGCCAGACGGCAACGTCGCATACTTCGCGCGCTGTACGAAGGAATAACAACGCTGATTCAAACTTTATTAGATACCTTTTTCGCACAACTTCTGGTAATAGATAATTATACCGTGGGAATTTATAAGGTTTTCTAAGGTAGTGAGAGCATCGGTAGCGCGATGCGGAAAGTTTTAAACACTGAATCGTGGGTCCGGGCATATAAATCTAAACTATTATAAAACTGTAACAGAAGTGTGTCTGTACATTGAAGATATTAACAAAAAAAAAGTTACGATATGGTTTCTAGGTGTCCCTGATTCCATATCACCAATTTTTTGGATTTTTTGTCTGTCTGTTTGTTTGTTTGTTTGATCGAGCTTTTGATGAAACTTTTTTTGTTTGATACCTTATGATCTGACTCGAAATCTGGTATATAATTTGTGCGGACAAAGTCGCGGGTTAAGGCCAGTAGATAATAATACTAGTACCTACAGAAGCGAAACTATGGTTAAACCAACATGAGATTGGTAGGCGTATCTTGGCATTTTGTAGGCGAATCTTGACATTTAACGCGGTAGTTTCGTTTCTATAGGGTACTATTATTATCTATTCACATGGTCCGGGTTCTAATCCGCACGAACGAAATACCATGTATCAATGAGTTTTTCTAACTTATGTATGTAATACCGACTGCTTTCAAACGTTGAAGGAAAACATCGCTTTGAAACCTGGGCCTCTACCCGGCATTCGAACTTCGCAATTGCAAAACAAACAAACAGACAGACAAAAAATCCAAAAATTGGTGATATGGAATCAGGGACACTTAAAAACCATACCGTAACTTTTTTTTGTTAATATCTTCAATGTACAGATATACTTCTGTTACAGTTTTATAATAGTATAGATAGATAGATTTCTGAAACAAATTGTTGTATTAAGCTTTTATACCTTATTCCAGGTCTATTATTATATTTGAGAGCGGCTTACTTGACTTCCGTTTCCGAGCGAACATTACCCTAGTAAAGCGCCATCTGGTGGACACAATCAGCAGCCAGGCAGTGGGGGGCACGGCCAATGAAGCCGGTGCCCGCCATTTTATTTTCATTGGCGTTTTGAATTCCTACTGAGCGGACATGTAACGGAAAGCGCTGCCTTCCCGTTACCGCCATTTTTAAATATAAATTTTAAATTTTCTTTTTCTTAATATCGATTTGTTTTTCGATGGTTAAATGATTAATTTGCATAGTTATTGCATTAACAAGTGCCCGTAAATAGTAAAGTGCGTATTTTCGTCGTCGTGTCGTCGGGTCGCAGGAGTGATGGAGTCTTCGAGGGTGGACAAAGACGCGTTTGTTGCAGAAATCTGATAAGTAGACGTCGAGCATATTACTTATAGATTACAATTTCCATTGGTCGTATGGTGCAGTATGCTGAACATTTCCAAACAATTCTGAATGTATGGCGGTTGCATATTTCTGTGCATGAACCGTTAAATGTTACACTGCAGAGAAAAACATTTCTAAATCGTTTTCGTCTGGTTTAATGAATGTGATTGAGTGGCAATCTATATGTGTGTCGTTAAAGCTAACTAAGATGTTCGTATGTGTTTCTACCCCCGTCCAGGGAGGTATTTGTAATGTGTCTATAGGAACAGGTCTGCTGCGGATGAAGCGCAGAAGCGAAGACATTCAAGACTTAATATCCAGGCTTGCGCTGTCCGTGCGTAACGACAGTTCACCAAGCAGGTATCAGGTTAAGGTACGGTAACATAAGTGGCCTGGGGTCGACACTCGACGATTATCCCACCGTTTGGTTACTGTAGTATATAAAGAAGATTAGTAATGTCGTCACATTGCTATTTTTCTGCCTGTGTAAAGCCGATACTGGACAAGCTACCGACCCGGTACGGCACTCCCTGCCGGTGTTCGCTTAGCTCACTGGTACCATGCGGCGGGCGGTCTCCCCACGCACTACCATTACCACGATGATCTGCCGTCCACGCTCCTGCTGGCTGCATGATACCGTGATGATCTGCCGCCCACGCTCCTGCTTGCGGCATAATACCGTGACCTGCCGCCTACATTCCTGCTGGCGGCATATTACCGTGATGATCTACTGCACACGCCGTGCTGGCGGCGTAATACCGTGATGACCTGCCACACACGCTCCTGCTGGCGGTGTAATACCGTGAAGACCTGCCGCCTACATTCCTGCTGGCGGCATAATACCGTGATGACCTGCCGCACACGCTCCTGCTGGCGGCGTAATACCGTGATGACCTGCTGCCTACATTCCTGCTGGCGGCATATTACCGTGATGACTTGCCGCCCACGTGCCTATACTGGGGGCTCAACACCACGACGACCAGCCGACCACGTGCCTACTGCCTGGTGGGTCGGTATCCCGCGTGGCATCTAGCATCGGGAACCAAACACAAGGTAAAAGAATGGAGGGAATTAAGTGTCCCGGTACCTATCGGACATTAATTGCCCCCATGACATACGCAGAAAGCCATTTCCATAAACTTTTTCTTTTCATGTTCTGTAATGGTCATCAAATTTTATGTCTGAAACTTTCCAGCGTACCGAATGCTACCTGGTCATCGTTTCTAGATGCGCCCGTATCCACGGAGGACTACGTAAATTTGAAATTCCTAATAAGGTTAAAGACATTCATGATTTCGCGCAGGAATCGGAAAGCATTATCACGCTGTAATCACCGTTCGTGGTTTTTATTTGGATTCTGTCGTCTAAACGAGTCCCTTTTTTGTTTTAACAAGCTTTTATTTAACTTGCCCTGTTAAATGGGATGATTCTTTGTTAAATGGGAGGATTCTTTGTTAAATGTGGGGTACCTACCTGCAATACCCACATACTAATCTAAATAAGACGATCCTAATTCGAACCTGTTGGGTGGTCCTCTTTGGTAAATATTACATTCAGTGAAAACAAGATTATGCAGAACTTATAAATCAGGATGATGTTCCGGTGCTCGAAATAATATATAAACTATACATAAGTGCTTAAGGGATCCAGGCTGTCCGTTTAACGAATTTTCACTTATAAAGTTGCAGTACAAAGATCGAAATAAAAATGTTTACAGAAGGTCACGTAACTCTGTTCTTTCTGGCAATCCAATCCAGAATTTAGTAACCCTACGTTTGGTAAAGTTCAGTTAATTATTGGTGCCTTCTCCAAACACCAACATTTTCTATTTTTGCAAAGGATTCTAATCATTTCAATCGGAGCAGGAGTATCTGATGGTTACACAATACACGTTGGACGAATACCCAAGGTTGTTAATCAATAATTCTATATTTTGGTTTGTAATATCATGCAAGCAGTTTCAGAAAGTCACACATTTTCTGAAGTGCATTCTTTCAAAAATGCATTACTTTATAAATAATATATAATTATATCTACCTACTTTATGTAATAAAATAACTGATAGCTAAGCTATCTTTGTATGTGGCTTGATGCGTCGGTCTGCTATTCTCCCACACAATTTTGTCCCATTAATTTGTTGCAGTATTAGCACCACGTAATAAATAATGTATGCACGTCACACAAAAACTGCAAAGAAGGAAGCTGAAAGATAGCTGCCTATAAGGTGTGTTCTCGGCATATCAATTATACCGCCGAAGGGTTCTATTCTATCCGATATTTCGTCATGCTTCGTATTGTGACTGTCGCTTTCCATATATTTAAATACTTGAAACCTGAACTGAAAAACATATGTGATGAAATCACACATAAATAAAATCCCTTTTACGAGGGTAGTTCATCATTTTTGTGATGTCGTGCCTGCGCGATATGCCTAGGCTTTTGTGAAATGCATTCTTATGACCGTGGCCATGCCGTGACTATGTTTTCCTGGAGGATGTTCCGAATCCAGTCTATACGCTGTACGCTCATAATGTTTCTTATCTGTCATGTGCGTGTTGCGTAAGGTTACAATATTTGAAAAGCCGTTATTGAAAGACAATAGGTTAAAATCTTATAGGTACTTGAAAAGTTAGTCGTTTTCGTTTTTAATACTAATTCAGTATAAATTAAATAGTACGAAAGAATCTTTTATGTGGAGTGAGCTACCAAAACATGCTATTCAGCTTGGGTTGACAATTTTTTTTTTTTATGACATCATTTTATCATCTATCTTAATTTATGCTAACCGAGTGTTATCGGTTGACTGGGCATCTTTCAAACATTCTAATCGCTCGTTACATACCTACCTGACCTATATGCATAACTTAGGTAATATCCTTATTTTATCAGTTGGTGTTTTTATTATGCTGAATGAAGTCTATTATATTAATTGCTGATCAATCATCAAAACTTGTTCACGGTGACCGGTGGCTTGAGACCTGTTCATACCAGAGGGAATTGATTCCTGCCGAATAATGACTTGCAAGAATTTTTGCCTCACCTTTAGGCCTTAAATGTAACCCAGAGCCAAATAAATAAAGCTTCGGTATAACTGCTAAGCTATTTGTAATATCTAGGTGTTATGAATGTCCTCTGCAAGGAGACTACGGATATGTGCATGTATGCGAGCAGAATTCTTAGATGAAATACTAACGTTGTTATATTGTCGCTATCGACATTCATACAAATAACAGTGACAGTTTGTGTATTTTACATTTGAAGTTTCTTTCTCAGTCAGCTTGTCACCCATTAATTTTTTATGACGTCCTACGGTACAAATCTACCTAGGTTTGATGATGAATTATTATTGTCACGCGTCGTATTCCTGGATTCATCAGAAGTCTGCAAAGCGAGTCGGATATTTGCACCTGACGGCTGACGAACCATCTTGTTGTAAAATTCAGTTGAACCTCATGAAACCACCACTCTCAGCTGAATGAACCCATTCACTCACTGCTATTCTATACGGTGTTGTACGGTGAAGATGAAGTCCGTTGAGATCAAGTCACGGCTTTGACTGTCGTTGCCCCCTACATTTATCTTTTTATCGATGTCAATATTGCATTGTGCGTTCCTATGCCATTGTCAATGGTATTCTAATATCTTGTGATTGCAGTTTTTATTGGTATCAGTTTGAAATAATGTTGGTTCTCACACGAAACCACTCAAATTCAAAAACAAATTTGGGTCACGCACCATGCCAACCATATTCATAAAGAATGTTATATAAACATTTTTGGTTTTCGCGCAAAGCAAACCAATTTGAAATAATCAATGAACTTCGTATAAATCACATTGGCGTCAATCCAGAAGCAATCCAGCAGCCGATACCAAACACTTCTCAAATATAATAATAGACCTGGAATAAGGTATAAAAGCTTAATATAACAATTTTACCTGTAAATAAAATTATTATTAAGCATACTTACCTTATTCCAGGTCTATTTTGTACACCTGTCTGCTGTAATATCGTCCTTCCAGATCTTAAAGAACGAAATCATAAACTATTTTTTAAGGCATAGCAGGATATGATCGTGCTGGCGTAGTGGGATAGTCGTGCTCGCTCTCTGACACGGTCACACCTACACTAGTCGTGTTGTTTGCTCGCATTCTGCAGCACGATCACGCTGAACGCTAGCTGAATTCAAATCTTCAATGAAAATAAAATGGCGGGCACCGGCTTCATTGGCCGTGCCCCCCACTGCCTGGCTGCTGATTGTGTCCACCAGATGGCGCTTTACTAGGGTAATGTTCGCTCGGAAACGGAAGTCAAGTAAGCCGCTCTCAAATATAATAATAGACCTGGAATAAGGTAAGTATGCTTAATAATAATTTTATTTACAGGTAAAATTGTTATATTTGTGTTTGCAGCCCGGCTACGCTCACGGGCTGGGCTCCCTTCAATTTCCCAACGGCGGTTCGCCCGTCGTCTCGCGCACCACTATCTACTATGGATCTCAACATCAGGTAAAGAAAATGTATATGTAACATTTATTATATTATCTATTTATTTAAATTTTGCGTTACGTTTTTCTCATGGAGTGGTATTTTTGGGGGTCACACGTTCAAATCATCAGTGAAAATGTCATAATTTATGCATCATTCGATCACATCTTTGGGGGTGTGAGTTTCAGAACTTCACTTCTGGGGTGCGACTGAATCAGCGCTGAGCTCGTTTAGCCCAGCATAATGCTGAGTCGGAACCCTGTTTGCTGCTGCGGCACACACTGCTCTTAACACGTTCCGGGGCAGTGAACGAGACACAATAGAACTTTTATTGTTATCACGGCTATAGCCGGTCACTGTCCCGGAACGTGTTAATTATGTAATTTTTAAATTGTGTGTTTAAGTTTAGTTTTTATGAATAATAATGTCAGTGTGTTTTGTGGTGTTTGCAAATAAAAGTATTTTCTTTCTTTCATAAACTTTGAGTTTGTATCTCGTAATGTGTTATTTGATGGGGGATAGTCATAAAAAATCAGAATTTACCCATACCACATTTACTAGCAGTTCAGTTCCTAAACGCGGTCTAGTGTGATATGTAGTTAGCCCGGCGCCACTTTTAATGCACAGTGGACACAATAATAGAACAATTGACACGAAAAGAAAAAGAAGGACACAATTATATGACTGTTTAGTTGAAACATGGTTTTCTCACGATGCATCCTATACTAAGTTAATTTTTTGTATGGACTAACCGTTGATCGCCGTTGATGTCTGCTGAGTGTACTTATTCAGCCATGCTCCATATTAAGTACAGTAATACTAGGTTTATAGCTCTTATCGAGTTTTTGGCGGGAATTCGTCAGTTACGTTTGGTGTCCACATATTTTATCGAATTTTTATTGTTTATAATGAGTTTTGGTTCGTAAAATTGGTGTTGTTTTGCGTAACAAAGTGTCGTGAAAGTGAACAATATACAGTTCAGTGAAATATGATGGTGTATGAGTCGTAAACAGGAAAAGTGTTCCGTCATTTGTAGCGCGGCAAAGCGGTCGATTCACCTCTTTCCTGTGGACTTCTCTGCGTTTCCTACGTCTTTCGATTGTCTCCAAAAACTCCAGAGAAGCGTCAAAACGTCGAACACTAACGTTTTAATTGCTATAAATGAGAGAACGGCATTGAAGACATCTGTTGGTGGTAAATGCATAACCATGCGAGGTCAAAAAGAAGAAGAAGAAGAACTCTTATCAATGTTCCTGCGCTCCTGCGCAATGTAACTTTGCGCGCCTGAAATCCCTTGCCGCTGTTTTCGCGCTGAAGCGTTGATTAGTCTGCTATTCGAGTTGGATTGCGCTAGAAATATTTTGCACCTTTTGACAACCGCGCGTGATTGATTTTTAATTACTAAATGACTTCGGGCTTAAACTCGGGTCTGCTCTGCGCAAACAAAGGTTGACGAATGGAATTATTTTCCTGGTCGTACTGTATTTACAATTTCTTGTCTTATGTAGGTGAGCAACTCTAGCAGCGGCAGCGTGTGTGCGGCCCCGCTGCCCGAGCTGCCGCTCTCCTGCTACCGCCACCAGCTGCACCTGCGGCGCTGCGACGTGCTGCGGGGTCCCGCCGCCACCGCGGGCCTGCGCCTGCGCATGTACACGGAGGGTAACTATCATCATCGCCACGCCACCAGCTGTACCTGCGGCGCTACGACGTGCTGCGGGGCCCCGCCGCCACCGCGGGCCTGCGCCTGCGCATGTACACGGAGGGTAACTATCATCATCGCCACGCCACCAGCTGCACCTGCTGCGGCGCTGTGACGTGCTGCGGGGCCCCGCCGCCACCGCGGGCCTGCGCCTGTGCATGTACACGGAGGGTAACTATCATCATCGCCACGCCACCAGCTGCACCTGCGGCGCTGCGACGTGCTGCGGGGCCCCGCCGCCACCGCGGGCCTGCGCCTGCGCATGTACACGGAGGTTAACTATCATCATCGTCACGCCACCAGCTGCACCTACTGCGGCGCTGCGACGACGTGCTGTTTAAGTGTAGAATTTTCAGAAATTACAGTGTTTTATTTTCTTCTATTCGAGAAACTTAATTTAGATTGAATATAGATTTTTTAATTTTCAGAATTTTATCTAACTAATTCATAATAGGTATAGCCAAAATAGTTCTTGTAACATCAACAAAATTTCAATGTACGGAGTTCCGGCAATGTTCTTTGAGTTACTTTATCTGTAATTTATTTACTTATTACAATAATAAAAATAATACAATCCTATATTTCCAGGCACAAGCCGATCACTAGAACCAGTCCAAGTATCAGTATGCAGAGTGATTCGTTTCGGGGACAGCTGTCAATCAGTAGCGAGAGCCCTGGGGGCCCCGCAGCGACTGTACTACAAGGCGGACGACAAAATGCGTATACACCGCGCCACGGCCCGTCGCCGCCCCCCGCCTGCCTCCGACTACTTCTTCAACTACTTCACGCTGGGGCTGGTGAGTGTACCTACTGTACATACACACAGTTATTATTATTCGTATGGCTTTCCATTCCTGCGGAAATTACAAGTTTAAGTTTTTTTTTATTTTTTTTTTTAATTTATTTATCAAATACATGAACAAACATCTTATGAACTAAAAGCATTGATAAACCTGATATTAGGTTTGTCCCAATGCAGAAACATCAGTCATAATAACATCGATAGCAAAAGTAGGTAAGTCAATAGCTTTAAGCCATAGTTTGGCTCTCGGGGTCAATTCGTTTGGTTCCCGGGTTCCACCGTCAAATCTTCTGCCAGGGCACTCATTCACTATGTGCTCGATAGTATGCTCCGGAGCACCACAGTCGCACTCGGGTGAGCTTTTGATGCCCGACTTGTGAAGATGGTAGTTACACCGAGCGACTCCTTTTCTAATTCTATTCAGGCAAGCCCACGGTTTTCAGTCCAGTTGGAAACCAGGAACCTGTTTTGTAGGGTCGGAGACCAGATCTGTGATTGCCTGCATTTCCGCTTGCCACGCGGAGTACCATTTTGGATACACACAGTGTATTACATAAACCGCGCCACGTTTCGTCCCACTACTGGGCAAAGGTCTCCAATACTTTTCCTCTCTATTTAGTGCGATACTCCTCAATTCATTGCATTATAGATCCAAATCAACGCGCTATCCTCCATAACTGCCTCCGTGGTCTAATGGTTAAGAGCATTGGCTCTCGACACGAAGGTCGTGGGTCGATTACCACGGAGGACACATAGTGAAAATTCACTTTGTGCGTTTTTCCCCAGTTGGTTAGGACATTGCAGGCTGAATCACCTGATTGTCTGAAAAGAGAAATGATTCCGTGCTTCGGATGGCACGTTAAGCCGTTGGTCCCGGCTACTATCTCTGGTGGTAGTAATCGTTACATAAAAGCCACATCAGAAGCCGTGAGGCGGTCTGAAAAAAGTCTTGACACCAGGGCTCTGCCGACGCGATAAGAAAGAACGAAATCGCGCCACCTTTTCCGGGGTCTGCCTCGAAGATTTCTCGCCTAAATTAGCTGTTTGAGTTTTGGAACGCAGTTCTGGATCTGATCCGTCCTTCTCACGTCAACTTAACTACTCCATAGCTCTTTGATACTCCTGCAGATTGGACTTTTGAACCTTCGTTTATGACCAGGTTTGAGCACCATAAGTAAGGATGGGCAGAATACACACACATGTCAATGAGTTTGCTCTTGAGTGATATTGGAAGGTCGCCCTTCATCAGTTTCTTCATGGACCAGACCTTTTCCAGGCGGTGTCGACACGGCGTGCGACTTCTTTGTCGTGCCTGTTTTTGTAGTAGACTACTTGGTCCAATCATTTTACCTACCTTTAGTAAAACATGGAGCCACCAAGATTTAGTTCCTTCTGTTCTGTATCATGTTATAATCAAGCGCAGTAACTATACAGGGTGTTAGGGTAAACAGTTGCATTCCTTTAAAGGGTGATTCAACCCATGATACTGAACAACTTTCCCTAAGAAATCTTTAGGAAATTAGCCAAAAAAAAATTTTACTTTCGATACTAAATGTGACCTGGTGAAGGCAGCGGGAACCTGTTGGATGAGGGCAGCGCAGGACCGGTCGTTATGGCGATCCTTGGGGGAGGCCTATGTCCAGCAGTGGACGTCCATCGGCTGAGATGATGATGCTGATTACATTTAGTATGATACTAAATGTAATCAGCTGATCGAAAGATTGTATTTGTAGTTAAAGCAGATTTTTTTTTTCATATTTCTCTTTGTTGCTTTGGGAGAGTTGTTCAGTATCATGGGTACAATCACCCCTTAAAGTAATGCAACTGTTTACCCTAACACTATAGATCTGCTGCATTACTCTATCTTATCTTTGAGAGAACATTTATTATTCTACTATGTTGTGAAAATTTTTGAAAATAAAACTGATAAAATGTTTGTTTCCAGGACGTCCTGTTCGATGCGCGCACGCACCAGGTGAAGAAGTTTGTTCTGCACACCAATTACCCGGGACATTACAACTTCAATATGTACCATCGCTGCGAGTTTGAGCTCACTGTCCAGCCTGACAAGTAAGTAATGACATTACCATCATCAGGTGACAACAACTACAGTCGCATAAGGGTTGACCCTCATCTGCCAGCACGGAATCGCATTTTTCACGCTCCAACTTTTACTGTCGCTCAGTAACGTCATTTTAGACTAAGAGATAAGTGTACTTTTTGCAACCATCAGCAGCAAGGCTGATTCAGCGTTTATGGGGTGTAGGGCATCATTGTGATGGGGATGAACTAGGTCTGCCTGCATAACTTCAGTCGGTTTAGGAGTTACTGACATTTAAAGGTCAGTAAAAAATTCAGTTTTAGTACTGTTCACCTAGCTACAGTGCATACTACAATAATATGATACGATCAGCCTTGCAGCTGATCGTTAATTTTTTACTGACCTTCAAACGTCTGTAACTCCTTAATCGACTGAAGTTATGCAGGCAGACCTTGTTCATCCCCATCACAGAGATGCTCTACACCCCATAAACACTGAATCAGTCTTGCTGCTGATGGTTGCAAAAAGTACACTTATCTCTTAATCTATTTGCTAGAGCAGGAATGCGATAGCACGCGGCAGCATCGGCAGTGCTGCGACCTTTCTTGTTTTCCTTTCCGTGACAACTAATTCACCAATTTTTGGATTCTTTGTCTGTCTGTTTGTTTGTTTGTCGAGCATCACGCAAAAACCACTAAACCGATTTTGATTTAACTTTTTTTGTTTGAAAGCTTATGATTTGACTTAAAATCTGGTATACAAAAATACAAATAAATATTTAAGGGGTTGGTTAAGACCATCAAACTGAACAACTTTCACTATGGGACCAATATCGTAATCGCGAAAAAAAAATCGAATGTTCCAGCATCATCATCATTTTATCAGCCGATAGACGTCCAATGCTGGACATAGACCAGAGGAGATTTGCCGTAATCGCCATGATGCGATGCGTTTGCGATGTTCCATACTAAACTACAGATCTACTCGAGCTAAATGTATGGGACAAAAGATTTTTTTTCGCGATTTCGATATTGGTCCCATTGTGAAAGTTGTTCAGTTTTTTGGTCTGAACCACCCCCTTAAAAGTTTTCAATTTTTATTTTTACTTCTGTAACACCCAGTATAATGTGTGCGGACGAAGTCGCGGGTAAAAACTCGTTATGAATACATATATCCGTCAAAAGTTTGTCTTCGAATTATGAATGTGAGTTGAGTAACTAATAACAGTTTGTATTGTACAGATGTGACCCGAACTCGTTGGTGGACAGCCGCGGCGCGGTCACGATAACAGCATACAGCAAGTGGGAGGTGGTGTCTCGCGCGCTGCGCGTGTGCGAGCGCCCCGTGGTCCTCAACAGAGCCTCCTCCACTAACACCACCAACCCCTTCGGCTCCACCTTCTGCTACGGCTATCAGGACATGATATTTGAGGTAATAATAGGTTGTTCTCATCTTTTTTTCTTTTAGGCACATCAACAATCAGCAGAAATGGCGGCGTATCATTCTTCTTATCGTGTGGGCAGAGCCCTGGTGTCAAAGTTTTTTCAGACTGCCTTACGGCCTCTAACGTAGTTTTTATGTAACGACTACTACCACCAGAGATAGTAGCCGGGACCAACGGCCTAACGTACCATCCGAAGCTCGGAATCATTTCTCTTTTCAGACAATCAGGTGATTCAGCCTGCAATGTCCTAACGAACTGGGGTAAAACGCACATAGTGACATTTCACTAGGCGTCGCCCGTGGGAATCGAACCCACGACCTCGGTGTCGAGAGCCAATGCTCTTAACCATTAGACCAAGGAGGCAGTTGCGTAGGCGTTGCGGAGGCGTATCATGAAATGCCCAGGTAGATCATGACCGGCCTAAATCTACGATCGGACTACGACAGTTATTCTGATTTTATGATTAGTAATACATTTAAAACGATGTTAAAAACAGATTTTGAAGTATGGTTGCTCCGTTGTTTTGTGAACCTAACCTAGAAGTTGAATCTGCATTAAAAACAATGTTTTTTATTTTATTTTATTCGGAAAACTTACAGCTTACAATCACAATAATAGTTGTTAATACTACTGTTTTATAAGATACTAGAGTTAACCCGCGACTTCGTCCGCACAAATTATATACCTACCAGATTTTAAGTCAGATCATAAGCTATCAAACAAAAAAATTTCATCAAAATCGGTTCAGTAGTTTTTGCGTGATGCTCGTTCAAACAAACAAACACACAAACAAACAGACAGACAAAAAATCAAAAAATTTGTGAAATGGAATCAGGGACACCTAAAAACCATATCGTAACTTTTTTTTTGTAAATATAATGTACAGACAAACTTCCTGTTACAGTTTTATAATAGTATAGATAAACAAACGTCAAAACTTATTGCTATTTGTAACCAAATGTTTCATTATTTACTTCAAAACAGTTTGAAAGTCACAGAAGTTTGGTTATACTTAAAAAAACTTTTTTCTGTGTGGAGACTTCTTTAGTCTCCACTCAGCTCTGTTAGTCTCCCCTAAACTTATTTAGTCCTCCTCTCTCCTCACTCCTTTTAACTCCTTCTACTTTCTTTTCCCTCAGTTAGTCTCTATAAACGGAAGTACAATTGAAACTTACAGTATTTTTCTTTCTAGCCTTAACAAATGCGCGATATACAGGGTCCAACTTAAGGTGGTTTCAGTCCATACAAAAGTTTGACGCACAATACGCGTAGACGGAATTAATAAAAGTAATATTTTATATATGAAAAAACAGTTTAGAAAATCTAGTTGCCGCGTCACAAATAACATTTGCAATTTATAATATAATTAGTAAGATATAAAGCTTTTAAAATTTTGTATGAAAAATTTCAAAGCTCTATATCTTTGTAATTACTCCATAAATTGCAAATGTTATTTGTGACGCGGCATCTAGATTTTCTAAACTATTTTTCCATATATACAAAGTTACTTATATTAATACCGTCTACGCGTATTGGGCGTCAAAATTTTGTATAAAATTGACCCCTCTGCAACCACCTTAATATGCTGACGGTTTTTAAAAAGACCATCAATATCATAAAAAACTTTTCATCCCTCCAGGCGGAAAGCGTGAACTTTCGTCCCGCTGCGCTAAACGAAGTTCCCGCTTTCCGCCTCCATCGAGGAGAAAAATAGTATACCAACCTCGGGCAGTAAATAAAAAAAGCCTCAGATAGCATGTTTGTTGACTGAGATCTGAGATCTTTCTTACTGTACTGCCCTCGGTGTGTAATCTTCTATTCTCTATGAGAATCGGACCGACATGGAAATCGCGAAAAAAAAACTGCTTGAACAGTTGTTCAGTTTGATCATACCCTTAAAAAACTGTCGGCATATTAAGACAGACCCTATATAGTAGGCTCATTTTTCACGGTAATATGTAATTGGTCAACAGGTGATGTCGAACAACTACATCGCATCTATAACTTTGTACCAGCCGGAGGGAACCCGGCCTCACTACAACGTCAGCTCCATCGCGTGACAGAGCCAGGTAATAAAATAAAAATCATTTATTTTAGGAAACCAGTTCCCATACACAAAGCATTACATAGGTAATCTAGAAATAAACATTTTAACGGGTTCTTACCGCGTTTTGGTATATCTTATCGTTTTTTGTCATCCCGTGATCATGGCAGTTGTAACACTGTCGAAATATCGGGAACTCAAATATACCAAAACGCGGTAAGAACCCGTTAAAATGTTTATTTCTAGATTAAATAGTAACCGCGTAACTCTCAAAAACTGTATTACACAGGTAGTTTGTCAGTTTTAATAAAACCACCATTTAACTTTACACGTACACACGGCGACACATCAAGCTATACAAAACCAACATAAGTTGAACGCGCCTAGGTCGAGTAACGTATAGCATCGCGCAGCCAGCTTATGTTGGTTTTATATAGCTTGACGTGTCGCCGTGTGTACTATACATCCACATCATGACATTTTAGTCTTTTTATTACTCAAATAGTATTATCGATAAAAAACAGGTTATTCAAAAAAAAATTAAAAAGTAAAAAATAATATTGCAGCCGATGACTTTTTCGTTCGCATCATAAGAACATTAATTTTTTTTATCGAAGTCGCTGTCAAGCCGGTACGATTCGCGACAGAGCTTGCATTAGTTTTTTTGCTTGGCTTGACACCGACTTCGATAAAACAAATTAATGTTCTTATAGATGCGAACGAAAAAGTCCATCGGCTGCAATATTATTTTTTACTTTTTTTGAAGGCGGTATTAATTTTTGTTAAAATTTTGTTTATTTCACAATTTTTAGCGACTCAGATATCAGTTATACACGCAAAGGGTACATCGATACGAAGCAAATGTTTTAATCGCCGATGATTTGCTTTCAACTTTTGAGGAGTTCTATTGTGTAACTCCGAAGCGCGTCATCAGATCTTCACCAAATTAAAATGGGACCTCACGGGAAGCACCGGCTTTCAATTAAAAAAAGATTCTTCAAAATCGGTTCACCCATTCGAAAGTTCTGACCACAGAACGTTGTTGTTTGTTACCTAACAAACATAAAAAAAATAAAAATTCACTCGAATTGAGAACCTCCTCCTTTTTAAGTCGGTTAAAAATTGAGTATCTTTGACGATGAATTGAATATGACGAAAATTTTACATATCGAATTATGTAACAATTCCAGCATTGTGCATTGCAAGTGCATTTCGAGTCACGTTGCAGGTTCTAACCCGAGCACTCGTCTCGCGTGGATTTCGCGCGTCGCGTTTTTGCCTGCCACGTGGCTCCGCAATCCTCAATCTCTTCCAATCCCTGAGATTGGGATAGATTCTCCCATAAAATACTTGACACTGGCGGAAATGCAGTGCTAACGCACAAGCAAGAGTCCATTAATTATAAATAAAAAAAGTGTATTTCGGCACGTAGGTAGGAAATTAATCTCACTTTGATCTCACGTCTCGAATATACAGGGTGTAAACATAAATGCGTTAATACATAGAACCAACTTGGAAATTGATGATTTCGATGTTAGCTCCATAGTGAAAGTTGTTCAGTTGGATCGGTATTAATTATATTATAATACTATGTTGTTTGACGGTCTGGACCACCCCGTTCGGTATGTTACGCATTTAATTTGAAAAATGTTTATCGCCAATTTTATATCGATTTTATTTTTGCAGGTTTCTCCAAGCAAAGGTAAATACACGTCCTGAACTAATTCAGCTGTCTCCATACAAATCTCCACTAGTGTGGCAACTCCACTACAGATACAGGTAAATATGTTGTTACACAATTTAAAAAAAAACTAAAACCTCGTTCGAAGTGACCACTACATATCCCCAACATGAAGCACCTAAGAGGAACAGTATTTAAAAAAATGTGATAAAAAAACTGTGAAAAAAATACTTAAAAAAATGTAAGTGAGTGACAGATCTCAGACGGTGTGTACTAAGTTTTATTTAATTTCTTAGCTACTATGGACGAAAAATAGTAAAAAAAAAAATATTTAAAAAAAACCAATTCATGTATGTAATAGTTTTAAGTGAACAGTTTTTAAATAATGATAATTAGTCAAATGTGTTCTTTAATTTTATCGCGGACTCTGAATTTATAATGTTATCAAATGGAATAAAAATTCATTGAATAGGAAAAGAAAAAAAAGTTGTAAATATTTTTGAAAATTTGACGAAAAATTAATAATAATAAAAGAAAAATGAAAAATTGATGTATTTTTTCTAAAAATTGATTGAGACGTTTGCTAGGGCGTGAGTGAGAAAATTAGAAAAAAAAAGTGAAAAAAAAATATTTTTTCTCTAATGTCAGCACCACAATGCCATGAATGTTTTTTTTTTAAATGTATCGATAGTGTATATGTCGTTTGTATTAGTAAATATTTAGCTGTGCCTCAATATGACGTTATTATTTTTATTTAGACGTTCATATTTATTAATTATTTATTCTGAATTACTGGTATTATAAATGTAACTGAAAAATAAAAAATAAAACCGTGTAATTTAATCTTTTATTTGCAATAGACAATATTTTGTGCTGTCAAAATTTTAAACTGGCAAAATTAAACTGCAAATTAAATAAATTTGACGTATAAACTGTAATAATAACAATATGTTTAATCTGTCAAAATAAGGATACCATTGTGGACCATCAGTAATCATTAAAAACTATAAAGTTACTATACGTTATGTTACGTTACGGTATAGAGGAACTGACATGAGTTGTCAAATGAAACCGTTTTTTGGGAATTTATCGGCACTTATCGGCACGGTAAAAATTCGAATTTTGTGTATAATTGTGAATCTAACGTGAAATCGTAGATAATAATGATAGTATATTTCACAAAATAATCTACGATTTCACTTTATATTCACAAATTATTCACAGGCCTCGAATAATTACACTGTCGATTGTGCCGATAAGTTTCAAAAAACAGTTCTATTGCCTCGCGTCACGTCCCTGCAAACAATTTGGTCGTATAAGGCCCACATTTATAGGACTATTTTGACTTATAAAAGTTATATAACGGTAATTTCGCCATATACTGGTGCCTTATGCGTCTGATGTTCGACTATACGACACCTATACGACCAAATTGTTTGTTGTGCTGCCGCTAGGTACATCTACTGTCAGTTCCTCTATTCCTGGTATAATACATTTATGTTAAAAACATATTGCCATTTTAAGCAAAACAAAAGTCTCTGAAACTTTTTATATATTATTATTTTAGTTACATTTATATGCCAGTTAAGACCTAGCTTTTCGATTTAGACATTTTTTATAAGAGCTAAGAATCGAAGAGTAACATTTTAAGATGAGTTTTTATTTCGAAAATCATGCTTTTTTTAATTAAATAAATTATTTTTTACTTATCGTTTTTATTCGTTTGAAATACGTAGGATTATTGAAAAAATTATTAGGATTATATAAAAATGCTTGACAAAAATTATTTTGGATATTCGTTAAATGTAGATATAGTGTGATAGAGTTGATGTATGTTAGTGTGTTTTATGCAATTTTGACTCTCATGTATGTTTCTGTAAAAAAAAATAGACTTGATTTGAGTATTGTGGGATGGTTTTTATGACAGCTGTCAAAGTTTCAAACTATCTGTAGATCTGTAGTATTATTACAACATTTTTTTTAAACTTATGTATCCGGCATTGAAATCAACATTTTTTTCTTGTAATTTAAAGTTATATTGTTGTGAAGATCCATCTGACGGCTACAGAAATATATGTTATTGACCTTAGATTTCACCCCCCATAAGCATTAGCACGTTGTTTATGGTATTTAAGAGGTTAAAAAAAATAAAAAGTTAACTTGATTTTGAACAGGAAGTTGTTATAGGTATTGTCTATACCTCTTGTTACCGCTTGTTACGCAGTGTGCCCTCCAAGGTATAGGCAATACCTATGCCAGCTTCCTGGTCATGACCAATTTTCGTGTATCCCTGCTTGTAAGGAAGATTGGTATCCATCTTTAATATCCATGATTTTGAAATTGATTTATTTTGATTTTGACAGTTGTCATAAATGTATATCTACAATGAACAGACTATGGTTATAAAAATCAACCGGCAAACCTCTGATTTTTTGTTAACAATTTTAGCTTACACTACTTTCAATATAGTGCCAACGTGTAAGCGAATTAGAACTCAATTTCTAAGCTGAAGAGTCATAATTTTGAATAATAAATGAGCTTAAAATGTAGGCTACTCTTTAACAGGAGGTTGGTTGTGATGTTCAGTTAAGGCAATGTGTACCTTTTGGTTTGGTATTAAAGTCTAGTGTCGCTTAAGCTTATAAACTGCTTTAATGGTTTTTTGACGTTTCTTTAAAAATCTGTCGAAATTATTCGTAAAAATCTGAAAACCACTGTTATTCCCGCGGACCCTGAAAAAAAGACGGATGTCACACTAAAAAGAGGTGAAGCATGCAAGGTCCTACAATTTCGTTTGTTCTACAAGGGACCTACACTCACACAGACTCACCAGTTCTAGGCATAGGTCCGACAACCCGCCGCCATTATGTACCGCGCGACAGGGCGACAGCACGCACACTCATATATAAGGTCTAACAAAATTTGGTGAAATTATTTTAAGGGGATGATCAGACCATCAAACTAAACAACTTTCTCTATGGAATACGTATTTGTCCGATCCGCCCCACCCTTACACCCCGCCGACTAGACTGCGAAAGAGACAACTGCAGCTCGAACCGATTTTGTATAAAAAAAATCGAATTTCGTATTCCCCTGTTTCCTCCTCCAAAACTAAACCGATTTTAGATTCTTAGATTCTTTATTGTACACAAAAACATAATAATGAAAAAAAATTACAACAAACCGACCGATTTTAATAATTCTTTCAAAAATAATATGAGAAAGACTATAGCTATGTCTGTATGTTTTGCTTTTTTTTGTTAATATTCGTCAAATTTGTTTACTGGATGTCTGAAAACGGGCGGTAAAATTGGAAATTTTTCGATGGTCTCTAGTTCTTACAGTAATTAATTAATGCAAAAAAGCAAAAAATAGGGACATGGCAGAGGTAACATAGATTGTATGGTAAAAAAATATTTGCTCTAGTGTCATTATCCAGGGAGAAAACAGGGGAATACGTTTGTATGGACTAAACCGTACTGGTCTATCCTCTTAATTCACCGTTGCAGTATTTGCTGGGGTGTCACTTACATCCTGTATATTTAAATATCTTGGACATTTGCCACATAGATTACAGAGTCCCATTAAAACTAGCAGAATCTAGCCCGGACTTGTACATTGATGACTAGATAGAGATAAAAATATGTATGACTTGGGAACAAAATACAAATCATTATTCATCATAGAAAAATTTGCCTTTTACGGTATTCGATCCCGCGACCCTCGGATCAGCAGGCTGGTTCAACACCAACTGAGCTATCGGGCCGTCAAAGAATTCAGATTCGAGAAAAGTAAAAGATCCCTTTAAAGCAGTTTTGAAGTGAGATATCTATTATTTTTGCACAATGTATACCGTGTGAATGTAGACAAATTATTAGTGGCAGTGGTGCCATAACAAAAAAAGTTAAAAATTTGACAAATAATACAATAAAAAAAGTATTAAATGTAAGGTAGCGTTCGCTACACGCTCGTTGTTTCGTATGCGAATGTTTTTAAGTGGCTTCATAATTAAAAATCGGATTCAAACGTTATTTTAAGACTTAGTTTTTGTTTTTACCAGAGGCATGATGCGCGTGAGGATATATCACGCTATCATGCCTCTGGTATTATCTTATTATCTCTTTCGTTCGCTCGCAAATAGTAAGAGAGCGAAAGCGGAATAGCGTTATATCACGCTGTCATATTACGGCCACTGAGCCTGTAGTATGATGCGCGTAATAAAGCTATATCATGCCTTTTATCTCGTTCGTTCGCGCGCAAATAGAATGAAAGCTATGTCGCGATAGTGCTATATCACACTGCCATGCTACAGCCGCTGGATACATTTTTAACAGTGCGTAAACTTTATCCGTGCGTTCTACTTGTTAAACTGAACAACTTTCACTATGATGCCAATTTCGAAATAGCGAAAAAATCTGCTGTTCCATACATTTGGGACTAGTAAGTTGCTGCAGTTTTGAATGGAAGTGCAGATTTTTGGGAAATTTACTTATATAATAGTGATAGCGTCATATTTAAACATTTTTAAGAGCTATCACATAAGCTATTTTTGAGCGTAGGCGCAAGTGCACTGCCGCAATTTTTACTCAAGGTTATTGCCGTGGCATGGCCGCGATTCCGCCGTGACACTGGTTGATAACGAGGCTATATCGCGGCGATGTCGTTCTTTCAACGTCTACTTTAAGAAATAACTTGTATGATATTACTTTTAGAGCCCCCTAAATAGTGCAAGCCACGTTAAACATTCGCATAGGAAACAAACGAGCAATTTTTATAAAGATAATTAATTAGCTTATGTTCGTCTCGCCGCGCGTGCGCATGCCGCGGTGACGTCACTTAATTCATAACGTTTGTATGTATAGTTATGTCAGCCTTAATACGGAGACCGGAACGTGACTCATGTTTAATTGTAGACCTATTTGGAGACTTGTTTTGTATGAAACTCAGGTATCAAGGCTTTGGTTTGATGAAGGCAAAGATTCTGTAGATCATGTCGATATCTACACGTACCTTCTAAATGTATGAAACAAAAATTTTTTCCGCGTTATCAATGTTGCTCCCATATTAATCTACAAGAAAATGGATTAGTGCATGGCCATGGTCCTTCGAAACCATCTTGAATTTTCACAAAAGTGGTGCCGCTCTCTATAACCTATTTATTACTTAGGTGATCAAAATATAATAGGTAATTTTGTCGTTACATAACTTGTTATAAAGATATAAATCAATTGTTTTTTGTGTATAAATTTTGATAAATAAATCTTTGATATGAAACAACATACATAGATACAACATAGAACATAGTCGCTTTGCGACAAAGCTCAACAAAACAACTCTGAAACTAGTGGGTTATATAAACACAAAATTACTTATTACTTATATTTTATTTTCTGATTATCTGAGTGTCCTGAAGCTATTTAAAAAGGTATCAAGGCAAGCAAATTCGAAAAAAAATCTAATTGGTTGCTGGACATAGGCCACCTTCCATACTAAAATGTTCAAACCCCTTTGTAAGTTCTTAAAAAAATCCCTATACTTAAATAAAAATGTTTACTAAAAGTCCGCTACTTGTGGCTGTCTCATGTGGCCAGTGTGAGTTGCCCGCAATCTTCTTAGTGACAGAATTTACGCACGAGATTATGTCACGATATTGTAATTATAATTGCCTTGTTTAGGTCATTACTCGTAATTTTTTGTTGTACGCTCGATTTATATCGATATTGTTATCGATAATGGCATGAAGTATTAAAAAAACAAACCCATTTCATTCCAAAGCACGTATCAATACATGATGAGCGTACAAAACTACATAACACGACCGTATTCCTTTCCGGGGTGTACAGTAACTTTGATATTGACTCGCTACAATATAAGGCTGACATATAAAATCGTATAATATTACTTATAGCCTGTATACTATACGACTAGTAGTGTTATATTACGCATTTAGCGATACATAAAAACCTTTATGATTAGTGAATGGAGACCTAATAGCGGTTACGCACTGCGTCCGATCCGAATCCGAGAAATCACGGACCGTCAAGAAATGTATGGACATTTATCACATGGATATGTTTATTTTCAACTCATTTTCTCGTAAATTGGCTCTTATCGCACCGCTTTTAGGTTCATACTGCACTTTACATAATGCGGTAATACAAAGTGAAAAAAATATTTTTGGGTGCCATTTTTCACAAATCTTTGTCTAAACCTATTTGTGAAGTTTTATTTCTTTTTTCCTTGCAAATGTGTTGAAAAACGTCATATGAAACGCTTGAGCGTCGGTCATTCATTGCAGTCTCGGCTCGTTTACGCTTCGCCTGTGGCTCGTGCTGCAATCTAGCCTCGATTGTCATGATCAACTTAGCTCACTTGTATCATAATGTACAATGTAATGACAAAGATTTGGACTTTGGATGTGATTGTCAAAATCCATACTTTTTTCAACGATCCGTGTTTTCTCTGATTCGGATCAGACGCAGTGCGGAACCTCCCTAAAGGTCTATTACAATTTATTTTTATAAGTAGCAACAATTCATGAGGCATAATAATGACGAAAATATAAATATTTCCTTTTTAAATGTACATAAAAAAAAACTTACATTTTAATGGGACAATTTCGACATTTAAAATTGGCAAGCAATATAACTTTTTCAAAATCTTTTACAAATCAGGGAGATAAAAAGGCTTGCTTCTGTCAAACTATAACAAAGAGAGGAAAATGAAAAGGCACGTTGAAATAAAAAGCAAAGCATTTATCCGAACACTTTAATTTCTATTGTTTTCAGATATATGATCTGCACTATAATTAAAATTATCAACTTATGCCTCCTTAGGGATACCAGAAAAATAAAACGCTTCGCCATGTTGTAGAAAGTTAGAACTAATTTGTATGTTTGCAATTCTAACGCACACAAAGCAGGGTTTTAATTTTTCTGTTTACTTTATATAAATTCATCTATACTCTATCTATTCCATAGCATATTACTATACTGGTTTATTTTGCTTGTTAATTTTGTATGCCAAAATTGGCCTATTAAAATGTCAGAACTATAGTTTATCAATATGCCAGTTTTAAGTAGTTGAAACAGGAAATTCCTAAGCAATGAAATAGCCAATGTGTTTTATTTTATTTATTCATTAAAAGTGTTGTAAAAATTGTTAAACTCCCTTGTTGAATGTTATTGTGTTTTAAAAGCAGTCTTAATGTATTTTGCAATCATATTTTCCTGTACACGTACGTACGTAAAATAAATTTACTTTCAATTTATTATCTAATATTTTCCTATACGGGTAATTATTTGATGCAAAATACAAAAAAAAATACTGGCGCAGTTACAAGAATGAGTTCGATTGAACCCAAGAATATAAAGTAGCGAGTTACATTCTCTTTGCCAAGAAATTATTATTTTCTCAAATGAAGTCTCTCATGAACTTATTAGAAAGACCGGTAACACTCGTGATTCGAATCACTTCATAGCGGGACAAACCTTAGAATTGTATCTCTTTCTAGCTGAGGTTCGCAACTGAATACCGGCGATTTTTAAGGACAGGCGTTGACTGAGCGTTTTCGCCGCGATTCAGCCGCAACACTGATTGATCTCAGAAATATCGTGGTGATGTCACGGCAATATCGCGACGATATCGCTCCGTCAACGTTTACGCTTAAAAATGTGTGATATGGCCCTCAGGCACACAAACACTTCCTAAAGGGGGTGGGGTCAAAATTGCTGAGCGGTAGGAGCTGTAATGTACGTAAATATACAAAAATAGGGGGTGGGTAAGACCATCAAACTGAACAACTTTCACTATGGGACCAATATCGAAAACGCGAAAAAAAAAATCGGATGTTCCATCATCGTCATCATCATATCAGCCGATAGACGTCCACTGCTGGACATGGGCCTCTCCCAAAATGAGGAGATTTGCCATAATCGCCATGATGTGATGCGTTTGCGGTGTTCCATACTAAACTACAGATCTACTCCAGCTAAATGTATGGGACAAACATTTTTTTTTTGTTATTTCGATGTTGGTCCCTGTTGTTCAGTTTGTTGGTAACCACCCCCTTAAAAGTTTTCAATTTTTATTTTTACTTCTGTAACACCCTGTAGGTATAGACTCTTTATAATGTTTTGCTTTAGGTTTTATCGTAAAGCAATACGGTATATTTTTCTTTGACAACATTCTGTCAGTACCTCCGGTCTTTCTATTAGCTTCATTCCGGTTTTATAAAGTGTAAGCAAGACTTCTATTTTTCTCGGATTCAGTCGATCTTTTTTTTTATCTTCTTATGTGGATTTTAAATTCAAAATATAACATCATAATATCTTGAAGTTACGAAATTGTGGAAAAAGAAACATACTTTTATAAAGCAAAAATTTTGTTCTCAGAAATAAACTTGTGTATGTTTTTCGTTTCCTCTGTTATGCTATCAAACAATCGTAAAATACATTTTATAACCGTTTATACTAAGTACTAGTGTACGAAATGCAATAAAAATTTATGACATTTATTATTTATTACGCTATAAAAAAAGCAATTGTGGCTTATCACTGATTTGATACCATTCACTGTAGATACCTACATTTTAATATTTTTTTAAATGTAACTCACGGTATTTTGGGCTTGGCATGCGACACTATTATTTAAAAAAAAAAATATATATATATTGTTACAGTCCGGGTACCTAAGATAGACAATCCCGTTTTCAAAAAAACACTTTCCTCTCAACTCTTTATTTTGAAAAAAAAGGAAGTTTTCAGGAAATGGTGATTTGAGTCATATGGACCCCATTTTCAGAATCATAATTTATACATTAGCATCCTTTTATACTAAGAGTCTACCCATCAAACTGAACAACCAAGGAGCAAACCGCTCGCAATTAAGAAATCAGCTGTTCCATACTAAACTGCAATGTCGACGCGCGAGTTCTCGACTCAAATGTATGCAACAGCTGATAATTTTTTTGCTCCGATCGGTTTGCTGCCATAGTAAAAGTTGCTCAGTTCGATGGGTTAGACTCTTAGTTTAAAAGGATGCTAATGATATAATTTTCACCCTGTAGAGGCCGTAGGTAACGCAAGCTAGTTAAAGCTAAACGTGAATATACCTAAGGCCAAAGAATTAAATCGATAGATAGGTCCTATGATAAGTATCAAAAATAATATGCACTTTGAAGTGATTATATTCAAAATTTGATTCCACGTTTTATGCAAAGGGCCTATAATGATTTTTTTATCTTTGCGTAGGACTACCTACTAAATATGAAACACTAACAGTTTTGGATGAATTTGTACGGTAATGTTCATTTTACGTGTATTTAGTGTCCTATACTGAACTGGTCGAATTTTATCTTGGGTCGATCAGTGCGATTTTTGAATCTCATACGTTGAACTCAGCATACTCCTGCTGGAGTCAAAATCAAAAAAGTCAAATCAGCAGTAGAAAGATGCATATCTCCATAGTAATTTTGACATTTTCAACTGCTGAGCTGAGCTCATCGAATGAGATTCAAAAATCGCACTCCAGAACTTATTATCATTTGAATTTATTTCTTGTTTACGTCATATCGGTCATAAGTTTCAAGTACAATGTTTTGGTAACTGTTTGGGGAGATTGGGTTATCTTGGGTTAGGGTTTTACTAAAAACACGAGATTGTAAAAACTTATTAACTTATTATTCACGGCCAGCTTGCGTCATCTAGAGGTTTATTCTCTGTGTATGTACTACTTCTTTTCGAAATAGCAAAAAGGGTCAAAAAGACATTTATTTTGGTCCAAATGTAAAAGTGGCCCTACAGCTTTGGTGGCACAGAATATAATATCATTATTTTTCTTTTGCTGGCATTTTCACATTTGTACCAAAATGTATGAAACCAGGAGTGCGATTTTTGAATCTCATTCGCTGAGCTCAGCAGTTGAAAATGTCAAAATTACTATTGAGATATGCTAATTTGACATTTAAAAATCATACTCCAGGAGTGCGATTTTTGAAAGTCAAATCAGCAGTAAAAAGATGCGTATCTCCATACATTTTCAACTGCTCAGTTCAACGTATGAGATTCAAAAATCGCACTCCTGGAACCTTTGAAAAGGGGATGGATGTCTTCTGATACCTACATTATGTCTTCGACAAATTGATGCATTGCTTATGTTATTTTAATTCATGTTTAGCACGGCATATGCATTTTATTAATAAAAAATCTTTTCAATTTATAATTTTTTGTAAATGGAAATGGTAGCATGACATCGTTATTGATTAGTAATCGAACGGCTCCAGATGGTTTGCTGATTGTCCCTTTTATTGTTTTAATGGTGAATTATAATTATATTCCTTGCCTTTCCTTCCCTTTTGCTTGTATATGCCGTGCTTATTTATGTTTACGATTCTGAAAATTGTTTTGATTTAAAATGTACTGTAAAATTGTATAAATTAACATAGTACACAGTAAAGTTGTTATAGATAGTTATACTTAACGCAAAATCATGGCTAAATTGTGATCACTCAAATGTTTTTTTTATATTATTCAATTTTAAGTGGGTACAAAGAGGAAAGTGTCTCAAAAAATACCAAAAAATGAATAAAAGGATTTCATACCTAATCTTTTTGTTGTTTTAATTATTTACATACAATTTTCGATATTATTTAAATTATCAAACGAAAAATACGATTTTTTTTATGGAAATTCCGAAACTACACAGAAAAGAATCCGCAACGCAGTATCACAGTAACACATCACATCACATATGAAAAATGCTGAAAATTAGGTAAACACGGCGACACATCAAGCTATACAAAACCAACATAAGCTGGCCGCGCGTAGGTCGAGTAACTTATAACGTCTCGCGGCCAGCTTATGTTGGTTTTGTATAGCTTGATGTGTCGCCGTGCGTACATACAGTTTAAGTTACTTTTGAATATGAATTAGGATGTGCAGAAATCTAAAATGCTCCAAATGGAAGTATGAATTACAATTTGTGGTATTCATAAATAGCACTCTAAAAACTGCAAACGATACCACAAAAACTGCACCAGTTTCTGTTTTTGAGTAAAAATGTGGGTGTGAACTATGAACGTAGGTTTAGGACACAATGCGCATTATTCTGGTTTGTTCCCTACTCTGAAAACAGTCCAGATCTTGTATCATCATCACGGGTTTGCTGGAAGAAATCTCTTTAGAGATAAGCTCGCCCTTTGTAATTGTCTATTATGCTGTTTTCATTTATTATTTCCGTGAGTACACAATAAAGTGTTAAAATAAAAATAAATAAATCAGCCTATATGCCTCTGTAACTGCCTCCGTGGTCTACAATAAAATCAGCTGTTCCATACTAAACTGCAGTGCCAACTCGACTCAAATGTACGCAACATCCGTTTTTTTTTTTGCTCCGATCGGTTCGCTCCCATAGTCAAAGTTGTTCAGTTTGATGGGTAGACTTTTAGTTTAAAAGGATGCTAATGATATCAATTTCACCCTGTATATGCTGATGATGATGATGACTAGGGAGTATTATATTCCTTGATGATGACTGAAACAATAACATCATTCACAAATTCACAATCTTGATCCATCCAAGACCTTGTGCTCGTACACATTGTTACACAAGATTGTTATCTACGAAAAACCCGTCTGCATCTGATTGCACAACGTATACAGGGTCTAAAATAAAATGGGACAGTTACTTAAAGGGGTGCTTCAGACCATCAAACTGAACAACTTTCTCTATGGGACCAATTTCGAAAACGCGAAAAAAAATCTACTGTCCCATAAATTTCAGTCGAGTTATGTTTGCAGTTTTGTATGGGAGTGCGGAATCTTTTTCGAGATTTCAGTGTTGGTCCTATAGTAAAAGTTGTTCAGTTTAATGGTCTGAAACACCCCTTTAAGTAACTGTCCTATTTTATTTTACATCCTGTATTTCTATATAAGGATTCTTCCTTCTTACTATGCTGACATTTTTTACAAACGTAGTGATTATATTCTCTTTGATTTTTTAAGGGGATGATCGGACCGTCAAACTGAACCATATTCTCTATGGCACCAACATCGAAATTGCGAAAAAAATCTGCTCTTCCATACGAAACTGCAAATCTATTCGAGCCAAATGTAAGGGACAGCTGATTTTTTTTCGCGATTTCGATGTTGGTCCCATAGAGAAAGTTGTTCAGTTTGATGGTCTGATCATCCCCTTAAAAAAGTGACAGAATATTAAGGGCCTATGTCGAAAAATAATTGAAGCAAAACGGGCGTGTGATAGCGTATATTACTGCCTGATGCGAGAGAAAGAGATGGGCGCGCCTGAAACAAGCGTAAAACAAACTTTAATTGTGATTGTCCTATTTATGTAAGTTCAATTCTGCTCTTATCAAAATTTGTAAAATATCAATCTCTTTTTTTTAAATCAAGTCTCGTGTTTCTATTATTCACCGTTTAGCAGTTCCAAGCGTTTATAAATAAAGACGGAGGCTACTTTGGTTTGCTTTTCTATCGAGAAAATGTGTCTTAATCGTGTTTTGCTTGTCAAAACTTCAATTATATGTTCAATCTACACATATCCGCTAATCATACTCCTACTGTTAGTACTTCATGATATATGACGCTTTGAAGAATCCTATTTTTTCACATAAGAAGGACCCTGTATAGTGTAGAATATATGTAATAAATATGTAACACATTCCAGCTGAGTTAGCTAACTCCGTTATAATTGTAAGATCAACTGGTTAGGTCAATTGTTAAGAGTTATCGTCACCTCAACTGTGTGAGTCAAGGCGAAAATATTTGGAGTTGAATTTGGTAATAACGTTTATCATTGGCGTGGCGTAGGATTAGATATCTTCCTGAAAACCGATGGCCGATGAATTGGAAAACATTTCATATTTTAAATCACATAAAAAATTAAAAAATAAGTGAAACGTATTTTTTAGCACTACTATTAAATTGAACTAATGGATTCACTACTGAAAATTGTGAAATAAACAAAATTTTAACAAAAAATTCAAACCGCATTCAAAAAAAGGAAAATGTTAAAAAATAATATTGCAGCCGCTGACTTTTTCGTTCGCATCATAATTCCTGCAGAAAAAAACAACAATATAAAAAAACCGGCCATGTGCGAGTCGAACTCGCGCTCTCAGGGTTCCGTACAAACCTGGTACAAACTTAATAATTTTGAAGAACAAATGTAACAAAATAAAAAAAACAACGTAACGTGCATGTATGAAACGATTCGTCATCACTAATGACTGTGGAAAAGGCAAAAGAGGTGTATCAGGATCGTAGCCGATGGCGATAAATTGTCTCTGCGTACCCCAATAGGACACAGGCACATGCATGTCCCGTTCCTATGTATGCACAACACAAACGTAAGTAAGCAGTGGAAAAATGTTCTCCCCACAGAGATCTAGAGAGATGCCAACTAACGCGCTGAGTACGAAACGTAGTGTCGCACCACCACCAATACCAAGCGATAGAAAGTATTTTGTTAGCTTGAATGTGCTCATTATCCATTGCGGTATCAGAACTCAACGTTCGAATAATCTTTAGTACTACGCAAGCATTGTAAACTATTTACACATAATATCTCGACTGGCTTTCAGCCTCATAATATATTAAATCATTACTGTCGCGAGCAATGTGTTCCGTTTTTGCGCATATTGCTGCGACACTGGCCCCGCGCCCTTTTCACATCTCTCTTTAGTTTTTGTGATCTGTGGTTCTCCCATATTCATATTTTAATTTATTGCTATCATACTAGTACCTACATAATTACACTGTTAGATACAAAAACATGCACTCGTATAATACCCTGTAAGGGCACCACAATAGAAATTATATTAAATTACATTTCATTTCACTAAATTACATACATACATCGTTTCAAATCACGGTCGGCGATTCTCCGTGTGTGAACCTTGGTTCTTGCCAAATTTCATGATTCTAGGTCAACGGGAAGAGATTTTGAAGAGTCAATGATTTCAAGGCGAGCTTGTGTGGATCAAATAGTATGACATTTAAATGACCGTATCTTTGATTGCGTTGACTTAGGAGCTTGAACTTTTACGCCTCCGAGAAACCGTAGACCTTAGTATTTCATATCGGCAAACGGACCGATGACGGATGGACAACAATGCATACATAATATGCTCAGACTATATTCCCCAAGGGCGTCACAGATATTCTGAAAATTCAGAACATCCACCAAACAAAAAAGGAATCCTGTAAGGGTTCCGTTTTTTCCTTTTAAGGCGATTGCAGATGGGTCAATTTTATACAAAACTTTGACGCACAATACGCGTAGACGGTATTAATATAAGTAACTTTGTATATATGGAAAAATAGTTTAGAAAGTCTAGATGCCGCGTAACAAATTACATTTGCAATTTATAAAATTTCAAATCCAAACCACAGAGTAATATAATTACTACTCCATACGAAACTCTGATTCCGTCCGGAATAATTCCGCATGTATGTGTATGTGGCGGTCCTAAGGTTCGCCACACACATACGGAATTGCAATCCGGAATTCCGAATCAGGATTGTGATTTTGTTTTGGATTTGACAGCTTCGCAATTCCGAGTGCAATTATTGTGGAGGGGGAAAATCCATACGAAATCGTAATCCTGATTCAAGATTCCGGATTGCAATTCCGTATGTGTGTGGCGGACCTAATACTTTATATTTGTGCCTGTAGGGTTAGCATGCCATGCGCGACAAAGGGACAAAACGAGAAAACAAAGGGACAAAGGTCGTGCGCACTCGTTTTGGGATGCGCAAACTACCGAACAAAGACAGAGGCAAAGCTCGATTTTTCTCGGTGATGGACATGCTAGGCCTGCCATGGAAACTATCAACCCTCTTCACTATCCCTCTAAGAAAAGACCCCTCTTCAAAAAGAAATCCTGGATCCACGTTTAGCCCACGATAGGCGGGTAGGCACGATATACATTTCAAATCGTTTTTAAGTCGTTCAGTTAAAAATAATTTGGGCAGACTATGGATTTTCACACCTTTTGTCATACGTGTAGAATTGACAACCTCCTCCTTTTTTTGAAGTCGGTTTAAAATGCTTTGCGTCAACAACTGCTTTATCTTGCAGTTTTCGGTAGTGAAGTGATACATAAAATCACACTTTATCAATTTTTTTATGTATAAACCATAAACTATTTAAACATTTGATTGTGGTAGCCGTAATAGCTGGCTTCCGCAACACGTAAGGGGGCGTGATTTCCCCACTGAAATTTTTTAGTCTTTTATCTCGTTCGTTCGCGCGCAAATAGAGAGCGGAAGCGTGATAGTGCTATAATCACGCTATCGCGGGTTGGCGTACTAGCCCCGCTGGTCGCCCATTTATTAGTTTTACACAGAAATAAATACCTATACGTCACATTTTATTTCTGCTCTCTTTTTAACGCTCATTTATTGATAGACTAACTACAACCGTACAACAAATTCCGTACCTACCTAAAAACACCCGTACCTATTCTTATGGTCCGCCACACAGACGGAATTGCGACCCAGAATCCTGATTCAGGATTCAGTTTTGTCAACTATGGTTACAAAAAATACTAGTGCTGTAAAAAAATGCCTAAAATTAAAATGTATGAAACGCCAAATGAATGACAATAATTGAATTTTTAGGTATTTATTAAAACAAAACAAACAATTTCTATACATGATAATTACTATCATGTGATGAGGTCATGACGTTACGAATGTTACGATGATGGTTTGTAAATTGTATTCCAATATTCATGCAACTATATCAAAAGACTATCAATAGTTTTAACATTAGAAATAATCTGCATACAAAATGGCATGAACGGCATGAACCATTATCACACAAGCGGTTTTTGAGCGCAGGCGATTTCGCAACTATGCCGCAACGACGTCGCAACTGCACCGCCACGATACGGTGTCGTTCCATGAACGCCTACGCTCAAAAATCACTTTAAAATATGCCACCTAAGACATCAAAAAATCACTAGATCTAGTGAAAAAGTCTCCGAAAGCGGCAATACTCCGTACGGAATCTAATTCCGAATCAGGTTTATTCCGAATGTATGTGGCGGACCTTAGATTTGCTTCCACGAGATTTCCTCCTATCGAGACTTCCAAATCCTGTTAAATTGTATATCAAAAACATAGCCCTCCTTCTGGCGCAGTCGGGTAAAATATGACTCGACTCGATGGAGGAAATATCGAGGAAAAGCAACTAATAAATGCATACACGGATACGGGTGTCAATTTTGAATCTTAACTATTCTTAAAGTCAACCCCTCTAGTATGATTTCTCTACTAGCGCCCGACTCTGTATTTTTTCATACTACTTACGTTACTTACGTTTGCTCTCGGAAAAGCGCGGGAAGTGGTCATTTCCTATTCTATGCAGCGAAGGCGCGTCGCGCGTTTAGAAAAGAATCATACTAGCTTGCTAGAGAATGTGAGGGAGACACAGAACATTATAAAAGGGGTGACAAGTGGCGACAGCCGTCTCCGAAGCAAAAGCGCTACTTTGCATTTCTAACCGCTCTTATAATGTTCTGTGGAGGGAGACCTGACAGGGCAGCACGTCTAGCATGATTTCTCTTCTTGCGCGCGACTTGGCTTATTCAATACTACCTGTCGCAACAAACGCGGCAAGCGCGGCTTTCGCTCTCCGAAAAGCGCGGTTAGCAGGTAGAGCAGGTTATGTGGAGGAAAGGCGCGTCGCGCGCGTGTTAGAGGTTTATTAAGACGGCTTGAAAATACTTTGATAGCAAGTGGCCATAACTTGCCTCCACCAATCCGTTTCTTACTGGTCTGTGTTGGCACTGGAGGTCTTTGGCCTTTTTATAGTCCCGGCTGGTGGAAACGATGATAAAAAGCATCTACGACAAAGCGCTCGCGCGTCGCTCTAAGTAGAAACACCATACTAGAGGAGAATTCCTTGTTTATTGTGGCTAAAGAATAACTAGGTAAAATAGATGAGAGAGATACTCTATGTAAGGCCTACCACACACATTCGGAATTGCAATCCGAAACTCCCGCGGCAGATGTATCCAAGTTCAAGGTCAAGATACGTCTACCGATAAGTAACTTTCTGTCTAGTTAAATTAAATTAAATTAAATATCGTTTATTTGTCGTTTATTTAGTTTTGGTATAGTCGACGGCCGAATTGCCACTTCTATGAATTAAGGGCCTATGTCGAAAAATAATTAAAGCAAAATAGGCGTGTGATAGCTTATATTACTGCCTGATGCGCGAGAAAGAAATAGGGCGGCGCGCGCGCCTGAAACGACGCAAGCGTAAAACAAACTTTATTTAATTGTGATTGTACTATTTATGTAAGTTCAATTCTGCTTTAATCAAAATTTGTAAAATATTAATCTCTTTTTTTTAAAATCAAGTCTCGTATTTCTATTATTCACCGTTTAGCAGTTTCGAGCGTTTATCGATAAAGGCAGAGGCTACTTAGGCTTGTTTTTCTATCGAGAAAATGTGTCTTAATCGTGTTTTGGCTCTAAACAAAACTTCAATTATATGTTCAATTTACACATATCCGCTAATCATACTCCTACTGTTAGTACTTCATGATATATGACGCTTTGAAGAATCCTATTTTTTTCATATAGCCTTTTAAATGTTTCTACAATCTACAGAGTAGTGTAACAAACTCTAGTGATACTTAAAGGGGAGGTTTACACCTTCAAATTGGACAACTTTCACTATGTTATGGGGTCAACATCGAGATAAAATAAAAACAATCAACAGTTTCATAAAACAACTGCAGTATTTGACTCGAATGTATGGGACAGCAGATTTTTTAGGGTTCCGAAGTCAACAAGGAAGTTCGCCAAGTCCGTCTGTCCATCCGTCCGTCCGCGGCTTAGCTTCTAGAAAGCTTTAATGGGCATACATTTACATGTTCATCACACCGACAAAGTGGTAAAATAAAATATTGAAAAAAAAATTTTAAGGTACCTCCCCTACACGCGAAGTGGGAATATGTTTTTTTTCTCGTCTACCCCATGGTGTGGGGTATCGTTGGATAGGTGGTTTAAAAATATTATAGGCGTGGGAAAACCATTTTTCGTTTTAGGGATCCGTTAGCGAAATATTAAGCTTTAAAGTGAAAATTTTTGTTAGAGTCAAGTCCCCCCCCCCCCCCCCCTGACAGCTAAACCGTTGTTTCTGGATATGTGAAAAAATGCATGGCAGTAGTATATGTAACGAAATTAAAAGGAAAACTATCACCGCTAAGAAGGCTTTACAAGTTTACGAGTAACAGTCGACCAACTTATAAAAATGTACTTTTTAGACTTTAATAGGTCTAAACCACCCCTTTAAAATATTACTAGGGTGTTTTGTTACATTTTGTATACTGTATTCGTTAGACATTCTTATGTCTAGCTTTAATTCGATATCGGCATACTAGACGTGCAATCGGAATTACTCTTCAATTCTATTATTAACTTTGTTGTTACGCAGGAATACTATGACATCATTTGTCTTGTGTCATTTAAAATCTAAATCGAACTACCGGATCGAGTTAGTTCAGTGTGTTACTCGGGCGATGACGTCATTTGCAGTTGTCAAACTGGATTGGCACGATCTCTAACTATTATAAAACTGTAACAGAAGTGTGTTTGTACATTGAAGATACGAGTATTAACAAATAAAAGTTACGATATGGTTTTTAGGTGTCACTGATTCCAAATCACAAATTTTTGGTTTTTTTGTCTGTCGGTTTGTTTGTTTGATCGAGCATCACGCAAAAACTACTGAACCGATTTTGATGAAACGTTTTTTTTTATAGCTTATGATCCGACTTAAAATCTGGTATATAATTTGTGCGGACGAAGTCGCGGGTTAACTCTAGTTGTTTATAAAACGAATAAAAGCAATAATTTTGCCCGCAACGGCTCCCGTCATCGTAGCGAGATAAAATACAGGATGGTCGAGACCATCATGGATTATATATTTTTTTAGATACTAATAAGTATCTAAAAAAATAAGAAAAATAAAAAAATATCTTGTGAGAGATTTCTTGATTTTGTAGTCTGGTAGGTGGGGACCGTGGGGACCTACCAGACTACAAAATCAATTCTCACAAGTGTCTCAGAAGAAAAGATTCTTGAAATTTTGAGATATCACTAAGTATGCTATGTACCTTTGAGGGAACATATTAAATTAAAAAATTGTCAGTGACAGTTTCAGAATTTGTTTTATGGCGGGTAATTACTGATCGGTGATTAGTATTCTCTCCCAGAAAAAAACTAGCCTGATTGGTTGATTTGAAGTGCATTAAATTTTTTGTTAGGTAGGGCTGCGTTCACGACCTTTGGGTGCGGTTGTTTTTTCAACTCGCTATGAGGTAGGTACGGAACGATCACGGTTGTTTTATAACCTCAAATTTTGACATTGACAGTAATATGGTCTTCCAGGACTTCCATCATTTCCAAATACAATCAAAAATCTCATCTTCCATGGTAGCGAATCAAAAAGTGAATAAAAATAATTTGAAAAACAAACGAGCGAAAAGTCAAGAAACCACAGATAATCAAAACGTCAGAGTGTTTTTGTTGCAACCCGTCAGAGGTTTGGAACGGTTGTGATTGTGACAACCGAGTTGCAATAGAACGTTTTTCACCGTGGCTCGGAACGGCGGCGCGGCGGCGGGCGCCGGCGGGCGCTAGTGCGAAAAGTTGCACTCGGGGTGCACCCGGGGCGTAGGTTCGGAACGCAGCCCAGGTAATTCAAGAAAAAAGATTTGCTGCAAACTCCACAGAAAATGTTATATGTAAAATAAAAAAAGAGGTTTACAGCACTCGTGATTTTATTAAAACTGTAGTAACTTGCGTTCTTGCAATGAGGAGTTTTCTGACAGCTAGTCAAACATAGTTCAACAAACCGGCTATAGATTGCGTTAACCAGAGAGGGGTCCGAAGACGAAAATTTTAGGCTAAAAAGTGAACAAAAATGCATGTCACTGTGTAAGACGCATCCGTTGACGAAATATATTTTCATATTTTGCTGTTTACTCAAAAACACAAATTCTTAAGATTTTATTTGAATGAATGAATGAATGAAATATACTTTATTTACACCAAAAGAAAATACAATGCACAATAGGAAACATAAACTGAATATGGTACAAATAAGGCGGTCTTATCGCTAAAAAGCGATTTCTTCCAGACAACCTTAGGGTAGATGAAATATAACAAAGAACGGGTCGGTGTTATAAAAAACAAAATTATAGGTGAAAAAGAAGTGAATACAACAAATACATAAATACATACATATTACATATAATTAAAGGTACATAGATAAATAACATATAAATAATAATATATATCATACATGCTACAACAAAACATAAACATACCTACACGTACCGGATTAATTTAGATAGAAAAATAGAAGGGGGGAAAGGAAAAATCAGGAACAGAGGTCCAGGAAGTGTGCTTTGACTATTAATATTATTTGCAATATTATTATTTATAATATTTTTATTTTTATTTTATTATCTGCAAGGTCGCCGACCCCTGTCTCGTCAGCGCCATCTATCGCGCCATTAGGAACTACTTTTTATTTTTTAATTGCTTTCGGAAAATCCCTCATTATGTCAATGTGCCAAAAAAAAAATCTTTCTCTTTATAATTTTACAATGGTAGGTACTCGTAGGTTCTAGCAACCTACGAGTACCTACCATTGTAAATAACTATATGACTACCTACCTACCATTGTAATACTAAATGATAGAAAACGCATTTATTGAATTTAAACGCAATCAACAATTACATTACAATCATTGTTTACGTCGTCCACAATTTGACTACAGTTTCTAACCACCTGTTTATACACTTGCCGACGTGGTTTGTGTATTTTAGCGTACAAGACACTTAACAAGGTTAACATCGTTTAGATAATTTAATTATCATTCTTTGCATGTTTTTCGGAACTTTAGTTAGATTTTTACATTTTACCAGTGCATAGACCATCTTATCTTTATCCGTTTGTGTTTTACGAGGCGACTGAGGGATACGAGTGTTTTTGTGGGCGACAAGGTAGCCAACTGTCACCATTAGGATATATCTGCTACCTACCGGAGATGTACGAAACATAGCAAATTTTACATTTTTTTATAACCTATTTCGTCCCATTGTTGGGCAATTTTTACATATCCTAGGAAATGTATAGAATGCCGAGCCAGTTTATGAAATATGTAATATAATTTGTCCATGGTTCTTTAATACATACAATCCTTAGGAAATGGATAAAACTAGTGTCTCAGGGAAATCTGAAAAAAACGAACTCTATGGGGCGGGCGCGGCGGCCGGGCCCTAACCTTTCTTTACCTTTCTTTAGAGGCTCCGCCTCAATACATTTACCTGAAATTACCTTAAAGATGTATGAGACTTATATACATGTATGTCCTACGTACGTACTACGTAGTACTTCTCATTCATATATTAAAGGTACCTGCTACTATGCGCCGTGTGCGTCGCACGTACGAATAAAAGTACTAAGTAGAGGTCGGTACATATCTGCCGAAAGGAAAAAAGATGTCATTTATGTTCTTAAATCAAACACTCTAGAGAGCGGGATAATTGTTGCGCGCCTCTTGCTAGGTCGTCTGGTAGGTACACCTTCGGGGCTAGTACGCCAACCCGCGATAGCGTGATATACCGCTATCACGCTTCCGCTCTCTTTCTATTTGCGCGCGAACGAACGAGATAAAAGACTAAATTTTTCAGATGGATGTGTTAAATGTCGCTATCGCGGGTTGGCGTACTAGCCCCGCTGCACGGCTAGCATGTCACCCACGACAAAGCGTTTAAACGAGAAAAACGTCATGCGCGCTCTTTCTGGCATACATAAAATAATAAAGATGGAGGCACATCTCGCTTTTTATCCTTTTCTAAGAATACCGGCCTACTGCACTTCTAGTATGATTTCTCTACAGAAAATAACACATTCCCGCGCTTTTCGGAGAGCGAAGAATGTACAACTTTCTCTATGGCATCAACATCGAAATCGCAAAAAAAAATCTGCTCTTCCATACAAAACTGCAACTCAAGCCAAATGTATGGGATAGCAGATATTTTTTTCGCGATTTAGATGTTGGTCCCATAGATAAATTTGTCCAGTTTGATAGTCTAATCATCCCCTTAAAAAAATGTCAGCATATTAAGAAGGATCCTGTATTGTCGTCAGATTAGATAAGTATTAATACGTAGACGCTTTGTGAAGAATATTTCCTCACTTAGATAACAAATAAGTGGTCGTTGTGATTTTCCAGAAATATAGATAATAGACAACACGCCGACAAGTAGGTATCATTAAATTAAAACTATCATAGTTATGTCCATAGCATAGCATAGTACCTACAACTATATTGACTAACTAGCTGTTGCCCGCGACTGCGTATGCGTTACCCGGATAAAAAGTATGCCAAATTTCATCGAAATCCGTTCAGTAGTTTTTACGTGAAAGAGTAACAAACATCCATCCACATTCACAAACTTTCGCATTTATAATATTAGTAGGATATTCCCCGAGGGAGTAGTCAGAGATATACTGAAACCTCAGGAGGGCGATCGCGGTAATTTAAAACATCCAAGTTCAACCCTAATTCAATTTCAGTTCTAATCCCATTGCAATCCAATTACTATAATTACTATGTGACTCTAACCTCTAACGTTTGAGCCACCTCTGTCAAAACTGCTCTTACGGTCATGAGCTGTATCGCGATTAGCGCAATACCAAATGTGTAAAAAGCTAAGCTTCGCACGTGGTCCAATCATGGTTTAGTTGCGATTTATTTACCGCAATTGCCCTCCAAAACATGTTTCAAAACCAAATGAGGGTCGTATTTTTTTGTAACGACGACCAAAAATGGCTCTAACTTTTACCTTACTGCTATAATTCTCGTAAGGTGGAGTCTTGTAATTGTAATTGCAACTATCTGGTCATTGCAACTACGGAGCAATTGCACTTATAAGAATCACGATTCAGATCTTCTCTCAATAGACTTATGTCTAGTCATCTAGAAGGCAGGTGTTGGTATACAGAGAAGGACTGAATTGTGATTCTTATAAGTGCAATTGCTCCATAGTTGCAATTACCAGATAGTTGCAATTACAAGACTCCACCTTGTAATAAGAGACTTTTGCCCTAGGAATCAGATCGGATCATGTTTGACATGTTTCTCTTGGCAAATGAATGCATTCCAAACAACGCGGTCAAGTGCAATAATTAAACTGTGCGTTTGCGCAGTCCGGCAGAGTGTGGCCGTGGCCATGGCCATAGATTATACACATGGCCGGCCGGTCTTAATATACGCGTACCCTTATTTGTAGGAGTAACATTCCTTGCTAAAGCTAGAAATAAGTAGGTATACCTAAACCTACCGTTCAGAGTAGTCCAGACATAATAAGCAGGTAGGTATATAAGGTCTAACAAAATTAGGTGAAACTATTTTAAGGGGATGATCAGACCATCAAACTGAACAACTTTCTCTATGGGACTAATATCGAAATCGCGAAAAAAAATCAGCTGTTCCATACAAACCTACTCGACCTAAATGTATGGGACAGCAGATTTTTTTTTCGATTTCGATATTGGTCCCATAGAGAAAGTTGTTCGGTTTGATGGTCTGATCATCCCCTTAAAATAGTTTCATCTAATTTTGTTACACCTTATATATTAAGGTTTTAAGGTTTTAGAAATTTATTTCCCATAAGAATATATTTACATATTCACTTAAAATGAGACAATATTAATTAAACTTAAGTAATTCTAAGTATACGTCCGATGACGTTCCGATAAACTTAAAATTGTTGTTACGCTAATAGTAGAGGAGGGTGGAGAGGGAAGACAAGAGATGGTCTGACTACTCATGACGAGGCCTGGTTCGCACACCTGGCAGAGAAACGTGACAAAAGGCATAATGCTGTCACAATCCCACCTCTGTCCACCGGCGGCGTACGGTTCTATTGTGGAGGCTGTGGACGTGTATGCGGCTCTCTTATAGGACTTTACAGCCATGAGAAAAATTGTCTCTCCAAAAACACTGCTTAAACCATCTGCAACAGATGTAAAGGATGTAAAGGAGGTAAAATGATGACCAATCAATCACTAAAACTGAAAAATTTATTAGGACCATACAGTATATATATTCTTTGACCATACCATACCATAGCATAAGAAAGATTATCGTATCTATTAATACATACCACGATACCATTAGTGCACTTTACATAGGATGGGTTCTGACACGATTTTTATGCCAACACAGTAAGTGCGAAAAGTTATGTTAAAGTTGCTTGTTTCACGTACCTACCTTCCCATGTGAAATGGATAATAGTGGGTACACTTACAAAGATTTAGTTCAATACAATGTGCGACCAACAAAAAAGGTGTCAACAGTATCATTGACACCAACTAAGAAAAAAAAATCAATATTACAGATGTCTAACATTATTCATTACATACCTTTTTAAACGTTTTTTGTAGATATTTAAAGTGTCCGATTTATTAAATAAGATTAAACTTGTAACTGGTTTTTATCAGACTATGCCACAAAAATATGATACAATGCCAATGTTATAAGCAAGAGAAAGAAAGCTAAAACCATAGGTACCGTAAGGTCTCAAACTTCTGCTTATCGTGTGGGCAGAGCCCTGGTGTCACAGTTTTTTCAGATCGCCTTACGGCCTCTGACGTGGTTTTTATGTAACGACTACTACCACAAGAGATAGTAGCCGGGACCAACGGCTTAACGTGCCACCTGAAGCACGAAATCATTTTTCTTTTCAGACAATTAGGTGATTCAGCCTGCGATGTCTTAACCAACTGAGGAAAAACGCACAGAGAGACATATCACCAGGTGTCTCCCGTGGGAATCGAACCCACGACCTCCGTGTCGAGAGCCAATACTCTTAACCATTAGACCACGGAGGCAGTTTTATAAAATTAGCTGAAACCACAGATAATATAATACTATACTAGTCTGGAACTAAGGAGGCTTCAGGTAATTTTATGGGACCTACAGGACCTACAGGGATCATAGGTACTTTATAGGGGATGCTTCAGATTCAGACCCAGTACTTATTATTTGGTTATAAGGGCTTGGTCAATGACCAAATAGCTACTGCGACCTAGATAGATTATGCTGCGACCTATTGTAGCTAACCCAGTACTTAAAAGTGAAACTAAAAAAATTTTTTTCTATGGGGCCAAGGTCAATGTTGAAATCCTGAAAAAAAGAAAATTCTTGTTTCCTAGAGAATGTAGATGGCTGCCAGGCAAGTATCCAGGGTTAGAGATTATAGATGGGATCACAGTGTGCTCGTGGCCCCTCCCCATGAGGGGGCAAAAATATTACTAGGTATTAGCTCGCTAGTAACTGTTAGATAATCTGTGGTACTAGGTACTTTACCTTAACCTTCTCGTGACTTTCCATGTCCACAAAGCACCCGCCCGGCAAAAAACTATGGTTTTTTAATGTTAGATGATTATTGTTTATTTGAAGCTGAACAAACATGTCTGCGGTCGATATGTATGTGAAAGTCGTATGATAATTGTCACCTTGACGCCAACTCTTACGTTTGACAATCGAAATAATGTATTGTAAAGGCGTTTCCATAGAGGCTTTGTGTGGCTGCGTTTCCACCAGAGATGTGCGAGTTAGCGAGGCGGTGCGTGAGCGAAGAAAAAATCGACCAATGAAAGTGCTTCAATCTCCCAATGATGTGATCGAGCGAGCATAGCTGATTGTTCCCTCGCTCACCGCCTCGCTACCTCGCACATCTCTGGTGGAAAAGCACCACTGTGCTGAAGGTAGCCTACTTTACTTATCTCAGTAGTAGCACCAGCAGCAGCACCATATGAATAGATAATAATAGTACACTAATAGAAACGAAACTCCCGCGTTAAATGTTAAGATTCGCCTACAAAATGTCAAGATTCGCCTAGCAATCTCATGTTGGTTTAACCATAAATTCACTTCTATAGGGTTCTATTATTATTTATTCATATGGCAGTACCTAACCCGTCCCTACCGACACTGGGCTCAAAGAAGGTGGTGTACTTCGCAATCATCAGTCCTTGAAGCGGGCATGTATTTGGGCGTAAAATGATAATAGATACCGATCTGTAAGGTATGTTCGCTTCTGCTAATAAGAATTGCACAGGCCCAGATGGGATTACCGTTTCACCAATCGGCACGGGTGCCGCGTCGAAGAATATGACCCATTCCATCTCCAATCTTATTCCTAACTTTCTAAGTCCATCAGAGTGGCACTGATCTTCTTCTATCGAGTCGATTGCGTGTAATTTTATATTTTTCCAGCCCAAAATTTTGCCACCAGAATAGCACTACCGACCGGCTGCATCCATATGCTTCAACCTGGAGTCTCCAGGAACTTCCTGTCTGGATAAGGAATGGCAACTGATGGGGCATTAGAGCAACTTATCGAGTTGTGAAATGGTGCAAAAGGCAGGTTTAAACGCAAACATCTAGACTAGACCACCGCTTTAAAATAAAAACGAAAGGTAGTTAGGTAGTATGAAATCCCCATAAGGTGATAAAAAATAAACATTAATTATAAACCAACTGTGACTATCACAGGTAAAGTCATTTGACTGAATGAAATAAACGAACATATAATAACTTACGAAACAAAAATTACACTCGGTAAGTACCTACCTACAGTAGTACCAGGTCTTACCGATAAAGGTAGGTAGTACCTGCGCTCGGTAAACTCGGGGGACGGAAGGGACGCGCAAGTCAAGATTGAAAAGGGGAATTATTTTCCTGGTCGTACAGTACTACCTACGTACCTAGAAATAAACATTTTAACGGGTTCTTACCGCGTTTTGGTATATTTGAGTTCCCGATATTTCAGCAGTGTTACAACTGCCATGATCACGGGATGACTGAGGAACTGCAGGTAGATTTTTAAGAGCAGACAAATCTGTCTACCCTCACTCTTCGTCGTTTGCTCTGCCCACCACTATCGGAACTCACTCGATTGTCATTGTCACTTTTGTCACTTGGTCCAGCCCGACAAAATACACTGACTGTTTCACTCCGACGTTCGTTCGAACCCGAGTATGACGGTGAAGCACTAAGTCATATAACCACTGGATTCCACGTACTTGATAATTTGAAGCCATCCTCTCTGTTGAAATTTCGATGTTTCTTAATTTCAATCGCTTCTCTCACCATTCTTGGTTAGTAATGGCGGTCAGTTGAAAGTAGTCATCCTGTGATCATGGCAGTTGTAACACTGCCGAAATATCGGGAACTCAAATATACCAAAACGCGGTAAGAACCCGTTAAAATGTTTATTTCGAGATTAAATAATAACCGCGTTACTCTCAAAAACTGTATTACCTACGTACCTGTTTGGCTGCAATCGCGGTAAATATTTGGTGATTGAACAGTTATGGGACTACGCACGAACCATAACTTTTGACACATTTGGTATTGCGCTAATCGCGGTACAGCCGTTAGAGCCGTTTTGACAGATCGATCGCTCAGACGTTATTGACTGTCAGTTACATAGAGTTCAGCGCGATGCGGAATTCAGCACAGTTGAAAAGTAATTAGATTGCAATGTGATTAGAACTGAAATTAGATAAGAATAGAACTTCGATGTTTTAACATAGCGCAATCGGGCACCAGTGGACTATCATTGGTATACATCAAACAACAAAACACCGTTAGGTACTATAGTACCTATAGAATAAAGCAGAGTCTCGCGCAAGCAGTGAAATCACACTAGAGGGGCTGCATGTTGCAGAGTTTCTGGCCGCATCTTCTCTACAATAACAACACCGACGCGATGGTAGAATCACAAAAAAAATCATCAGATGAAAGAATGAAAAAAATATGAAGAAAATGATTTAAATTTGAAGGCTTGCTGATTAGGGCCAGCATGAATTCGTCCAAGTCAGCATGCCACGCGCGACAAAGAGACAAAACGAGAAAACCGATATACACGCTCGCTTTCTCGTACGTACGCAAAGTAACCAAGACACAGGCACATCTCGATTTTTGTCGATTTCTCTTGGGCGGCATGCTAGGCCAACAGGGTGTGCTAGACTTATCGAGAATTCCAGAGAGAGGGAGAATTGTAGGTCTGCTATTGGGTAGTCACGTCACTCGTCGATTGTTGGTTGCGCCCTCCCGGGCCTACAACGAAGCTCCAGTGGTGGCTCAAGATAGTCTTCTTTTCGAAAAACAATCCTTGAAGTCACCAAAATACATAAACTACCGTACAATGACAAGCACTCTTGCTAAATAAACTAGACATTGGCAAAATCATCACAACCAAGATGGCAGCCATTTATAAAAAAGGATATAATAGAGAATTCGAGAGTTCCGTAGCGTAACGTAGGTAAGACGTCATTCGGAGAGCGAGAAATTTGAATGGTTTAAAATAAATGAACGAAATAAAGATGTAAAACCCACTCACTCGTAATGTATACTGAAACATGTAAATTGATTGATCATAAACAATTTCCCGGTATGCGTCTAGACTAGCACACTGCATTCATTACCTATTCAGTGTTTCTTTCCGTCAAATCAAGGTCATTGTGTTTTACAACATAAGATAAAAGATGTTACACAAGATAATTAAATTACCTTCATAGAGGCGCGTAGAATAGTGTCGCGCCAAGTTGTGGGATTTTCCAAAAGCAAAAAAAATAAAAAAGTTAGTTCCTAATTTCTCGATAGATGGCGTTGACCAGAGAGGGATCCAATAGGTAATAATAATAATAAATATCTTGAACATTGTCACACAATTTATCTAGTCACATTTAAAGTACCTGGACTTGCATAATGATGACTAGACAACGATATAGAATAAATATATAGATACAAACATCCATGACTCGGGTACAAATATTCATATTCATCATATAAATATTTGTCCCTTACGGGATTCGAACCCGCGACCCTCGGCACAGCAGGCAGGTTCACTACAGACTGTGCTACCGGGCCGTCGGTATGAGCAAATATATAAATATATAGTATATTGTAAAAATACACAGTAAACACCCTTTCTTATTGTTGTTGGTTTATTATTTAGCAATCTCGGTGTTATTTTCCGTCAACAACGGATCGAGTATCGGACGTGGCTGTATGGGCTACGTATCCGTTTTGAATATAAGAACAATAAACGAGAAACAAACTACAAAAACCTAACAGAAACTGAGAATTTCAATAAAAATAAACCGGAAATATTTAAATCGTACGTCAGATTCCGTGAATGAAAAACAAAGCCATAGACGAAAAATTTCGCTCATTATTAGCAAAGCAATTTCAATATTCTTTACATTGAAAAGTGAAGTGACCAATTTAAATATTGTGCGTATATTCAAAATGGATACGAAGCCCATACAGCCAAGCCTGACAGGCAGTTTTTGACAGACAATAAATATATAATAAATAACGCTCACAGGCACATACTTTGTAATGATCCCAAGTAAGCCTTAGGCTTTTTGTTATGGGAACCATTCAACAACGGCACAAACATATTACATCCATGACCGAACCGGGACTCGAACCCAGTACCCTGGTTTGACAGTCCGGCGTGGCAATCATTACACCAACCGGGTCGTCAATAACACCGAGATTGTTAATAACTTTATTGGATAACAATATAAATTAATATTAATAGAACAAGAAAAAACAAAACAAAAAGAAAAAAGAAAAACACCTCGGCTACTTAAAGGTAAAAAATGTTAATAACTTGTACTGTTTATTTTTATTATTAATATTAATTAATATATTTGCTCATACCTATTGGACCCCTCTCTGGTCAACGCCATCTATTGAGAAATTAGGAACTAACTTTTTTTTTCTTCTGGAAAATCCCTCATTGCTAAACGCGGATTATGGATACGCGAACTATTCGTTTCTAAGCGCGCCGCGTTCTATTGGTTCTTTTTCGAATCTTCACTTTGCGTGCGCTAGTAAACATATTATCCACCTGCTTCTTTTTGGTACAATATCATTAGGTATATGGTATAAGATAATAAAATATAAAATCTGTACTATCTTCAATATCTTTAGAGGTGGACACAAAGTCGTGCGAGGCGTTTACTAGCATTGAGCGCGTTGCAAAACTAATTAGATCAAAGTAAAATAAATGGATAGGTCTAAAGCGCAAGAAGAATAAGAATAATATTTATTAATCCACAAAAAGCCATTTTACAGACAGATTTCTAATCTATACTATTATAAAACTGTAACAGGAAGTTTGTCTGTACATTGAAGATATTAACAAAAAAAAAGTTACGATATGGTTTTTAGGTGTCCCTGATTCCATTTCACTAATTTTTTGTCTGTTTGTGTGTTTGTTTGTTTGTTTGAACGAGTATCACGCAAAAACTACTGAACCGATTTTGATGAAACTTTTTTTGTTTGATAGCTTATGATCTGACTTAAAATCTGGTATATAATTTGTGCGGACAAAGTCGCGGGTTAACGCTCGTAAAATAATAAAGCACTAAATGTTAAAAATAGTAGGCTAGGAATATTGGTAGGTACAACTGATGCCATGAAAGGTAGGAATTACCTGCCTGAGCTATTGACATCAGTTACAAGTGTAAAACTTATTGATGAAAGTGTAGTAAGATGTGTGGTTTGTATGTGTGTGTGAATAAGTAGGGGTGTGTTTATGTGGAGGTGTGTGTGTGTGTGTGCGTGTGTGAAAGAGTGTGTGTGTGTGTGCGTGTGTGAAAGAGTGTGTGCGTGTGAGAGAGAGAGAGAGAGAGAGAGGGAGAGAGAGATTATTAGATGAAGCACACAAAATAGCTCAGTCATTTTACTGTGTTTTGTTTTTTTTTTTTTTTTTTTTTTTTATTTATTTATCAAATACATGAACAAACATCTTATGAACTAAAAGCATTGCACTTGTTAGTAGGGGTGGGGGGAGTAATTAGGGATTGGACTTTGAAACTGTAACCGGCACTATTTAGTGACAAAAAGACTAACTATCACTGTACGTATTTGAAGTACCTATACCTTTCTTACTGGTCTGTGAGTAGTTGTTCTAATGTTTTTATTTTCGATAAAAATGTTCGCGTAAGGCCATTCATTTTAGTGGATGTAATTATTAATGGGACTTTTAAACTGTAACCGGCGCCATTTAGTGACAAAAGACTTTTACTGTCAGGTTTTTTATAACGAGACAATAGCAAAATTTTTAATTTGGAACTGTTACTGACGCAATTTTTTTTAACTTTGATAGGTAAACTAAGCTCAAATTGGCTCTTAATATTATACCGAAAAAATATCAATTATTATTGAGTTGTTGTAATCCCAAACAACTCAATTACCACCCGGCGCCCGGTTTGAACCATAAAATGACTGGGCTATGACCCTCAGCTCAACACGCTGAGATTGACTAATCTAATCTACATGACTGTATTATTTATTATTAACACATGGTATTCCCATTGGATCGCTCTTTAGCGATAAGACCGCCTTATTTGTACCTACTTGTAATTCTTTATCTTTATTCAAATGTATGTTCTGTTTTTGTGTGCAATGAAGTTTAATCGGATTGAATTGATCGTCTGTCTGTTGATTTACGTACTAATGACGTCACGACGACGGACGATAGGCACTGCATCAACTGCAGTGCAGCCTAGCATGCCACCGAGAAAACGACAAAAATCGAGACGTGCCTGTCCTTGTTACAATAGTACCAGGTTTATAAGTTTGTTTGTCGTGTTCATTCTATAGGAAGTGTTCACAGAAACAAAAGGAAAGCTATGCCTAGGTATGTGAGTAGTTAGGTATGAGGCAGTATTAGGTACCGTCCAATATCCCTGTAGTTTTTCAACGAATGAAATTGAACTTGTTTATTCAAGGGTTAGGAGACATTATTTACTTATGGTAAACAAAACGATTAATCTTCGCATGGTAAAAAATACCTAGAACATTTTTATCTCCAAGGTTATTTACCTGAAAAACTAACAATAGCCAGACACGGTGCTCTTAAACGAATAAAAAACATGTCTGCAAGTTTTTTACTATTCTTATTTTCTTCCAGCAAACCATTGAGGTCCGTTTAGTACTTGGCTTGTTCTTGCCCCATTCAGTAGAGATCTAAAGACAGAGATGATCAGTTCATGGGAAAATCCGCTGCAAGATGGCGCACGCGACGATACAGAAAACAAATGTGTATTTATAGGAACAATTTTCTACCCGCGGTCCACCATGACCATGGACCAGGGTGTATTATAGGAAACATTTTCTTATTGTAGTCCACTATGGACCAAGATGAACTATAAGTATTTTCTACTCGTGATCCACCACGGACCAAGGTGAACTATAGGAAGTATTTTCTACTCGTGATCCAAAATGGACCAGGGTGAACTATAGGAATTATTTTCTACCCGTGATCTACCATGGACCAAGGTGAACTATAGGAAGGTTTTTTCTACCCGTGATTCACAATGGACCGATGTGAAGTACACCATTAGTTTTAAATTACTAACATAACTTTCAAGGGTGTACTCAGACAATGAAACTAAACAGCTTTCCCTAAGGAACATGAGTCAAAAAACGAAAAATTTGTGTAGCCTTTCCAAAGAAAATCGATCGACTGATCCGCACTATTGTATGGGAGATCCAAAATTTTTAGGAGTTTTTAAAGGTGAATTTAGTTTGCAGGTAGCCTTGTCGTCACACTCGAGAGAGGGCGCCCGCCCGTGAACTTACCACCACGATCAAAATAAATGATCTTCTCCAGAAAAGACAATGCTTAGTGCTTATCGCATGAAGAGATGCATGATTATGAGATAGATGATTAGTTATTTAGCTAGTGCCTAGTACTTTAATGTACTTATAATCTATGTCAGGAAGGCAATGTGAATCCCTCACAGGTTTAAGTGCTAGAGCACCTATGTCTCCCATGTAATGTTTTTATGATAAATAAATTTATTAAAAAAAATCGATGTATGAAGAATTAGCGTGTGACGGGTCTTCCCCGTACTGGCGTGAGCATAATTATGTTGGAACCTAGATCACAGATGCTCTCATAATAAAGCTAACATAATGAATAATGTCTGACCGTGTAGCCCAGTCATATTACGGAATTTTTTTTAGGAGAGGTGGGAAGTAATTATTAATTGGACTGTTAAACTGTAACCGGCACCATTTAGTGACAAAAAGACTACCTGAACACATATTTAAAAAAAAAACGCTACGCAACATAGAAATCAAAATTGTGAGCACCAGAAGGCTTTTAAATTAATAATATTAATACTTATGCACTCATTTGAATTAGATTTAACAATATAAATTATTTTTGAGCAACAAAATAGGCATTTAAATTTAAAAAGTTTTTTATTAGAAAAATCTACTGTATTTTTCAAAACCTTCTAAGTAGACAAAAATATTTACACCATATTTGAAGTATGTATAATGGTAATGCCTTAAATACGTGCAAAAAAAATCAGGTTTTTTATAACGAGACGGTTGCTGACGGTTTTTTTTTTTATTTGGTACATTTCTTAGCTCAAATTGGCTCTTAAATACTATACCGAAAAAAATATATAAATTATTAATTAGTCCCGGCTCAAACCGTAAAATGACTGGGCTAGTGGGTTTACGTGGCTATCCTACCTACCTATGTATATTTTATAAATATCGATCGTTGAACACTTAGACATAATAACGCTCTAAAAGCAACATACCTACACGACGCGACGGACGTTAAACGTTTATAATAATTTTGTACGCACATGGCCCCAAAACAATAACGCATGATTGACTCAACTCTTTGACTACTTATATAGGGACTAGTTACGCGTGTCATTCTACTAACAAACATTTCTGCCACTTTTTGTGGGGGGCGAGGTAACATGAAATCCTCAAATTTGAATTTTATTCCCCACAAATTATATACCAGATTTTAAGTCAGATAATAAGCTATCAAACAAAAAAGTTTCATCAAAATCGGTTCAGTAGTTTTTGCGTGATGCTCGTTCAAACAAACAAACAGGCAGACAAAAAATCAAAAAATTGGTGATATGGAATCAGGGACACCTAAAAACCATATCGTAACTTTTTTTTTGTTAATATCTTCAATGTACAGACACACTTCCTGTTACAGTTTTATAATAGTTTAGATAACTTTAGATTCTAATTATGAATGTTAAAAATCATGAAAAGTAGTCTCATGTGAACCCCGAAACGTTCTAATTTCGAAATTATTGTTTCGCAATTATAGGCAGTCTCGTTTAGTGATAAGGTATAAAATTGAGTGTAAATGCACATGATCAATTGTTCTTATACCGTGGCAGAGGGGAAATGCTACCACAAGGCTAGTCCTTATAATAAATAGTCAAAGACTCAACTCGACATAGGTAGGTACCAAACCAACAGTTTTATTCGATGTAAGAACGAGTTCATTATGGTACGTCGCGTGGATGTTATATTGAAAACACTTATCGATATCAAAGTAGCTATTGTTCTAGCGTTTGCCTTGTTATTCACTAGACAAAGGTTTCTGGAACATGTCGCCTGCAATAAACTACAAACTTACTTTAATTAAGTACCTATCTAATTTTGTTTAGACCCAGGAGTGCGTTTTTTGAAACTCATTCGTTGAACTCAGCAGTTGAAAACGTCAAAATTACTATGGAGATATGCATCTTTCTACTGCTGATTTGACATTAAAAAATCGCACTCCTGAAGTGTCATTTTTGAAAGTCAAATCAGCAGTAGAAAGAAGCCTATTTCCATAGTTATTTTGACGTTTTCAACTGCTGAGTTCAACGAATGAGTTTCAAAAATCGCACTCCTGTAGGCCTCGCATGCCACCCCCGAGAAAACGAAAAATCGAGATGTGCCTCCATGTTTATCATTTTACGTAAGCCAGAAAAAGCACGCATGACGTTTTTCTCGTTTAAACGCTTTGTCGTGGGTGGCATGCTAGCCGTGCTGGACGGAAAGTTCTCGCGTTTTATTATTAGGTATTAAAATAAAATTACATACATAATTAAACACACGACCGTAACCCCTTTCGAAGTGGTCAGAGACATTGCTACAACGTATGTACTCTTACCTATTCCGTGTTACAACAACGCTCGCATTTGATGAGATGGCGTGTCAATATTAGTCAATGGCAATGTTGGCTAGCCTTTCGCCCATAGCGGACACAAAGTGCAAAAAATAATCCAATCTGCAAACAGAAATAGATACCTACCTACTTACAAATTTATTAAGAACGAGCGTTAACCCGCGACTTTGTCCGCACAAATTATATAAGGTCTAACAAAATTAGCTGAAACTATTTTAAGGGTATGCTTAGACCATCAAACTGAACAACTTTCTCTATGGGACCAATATCGAAATCGCGATAAAAAAATGGATGTCCCACACAAAACTACAAACACAAACTGACTCAAATGTATGGGGCAGCAGATTTATTTTTCGAGATTTCGATATTGGTCCCATAGAGAAAGTTGTTCAGGTTGAAGGTCTGAGCATACCCTAAAAATAGTTTCAGCTAATTTTGTTAGACCTCATATACCAGATTTTAAGTCAGATAATAAGCTATCAAACCAAAAAAAGTTTCATCAAAATCGGTTCAGTAGTTTTTGCGTGATGTTCGTTCAAACAAACAGACAGACAAAAAATCCAAAAATTGGTGATATGGAATCAGGGATATCTAAAAACAATATCGTAACTTTTTTTTTGTTAATATCTTCAATGTACAGACACACTTCTGTTACAGTTTTTTACCCGCGACTTCGAATGAACAAATTATATACAGTACGACCAGGAAAATAATTCCGCTCGTCAAACTTCGTTTGCGCAGAGCAGGCCCGAGTCCCCGACAAACCGAAGTCATTTAGTAATCAAAGGGTGCAAAGTCGGATAGCAGCGAAAAGGGCGCGAAACAAATTAGCCAATAGCGTACCTACCTACCAGATTTTAAGTCAGATCTTAAGCGATCAAACAAAAAAGTTTAATCAAAATCGTTTCAGTACCTACCTACCTAGTTTTTGCGTGATGCTCGAGCAAACAGACAGGCATACATTCTAAAAAAGGTTGAGTTGGAGTCAGGGATACCTAAAAAGTCTAAAATCCATATCATAATCTTTTTCTTGTAAATATCTTCAATGTACTACAGACCACCTACAGACGTACTTCCTATCTCTTTGCTACAGACACACTTTTGTTAGTTTTATAATAGTTTAGAATTAGAATTAGACGCGGAAATGTTTTTTTTTCGAATACGATTATTTACCTCATGGCCAGTTGCTAATAAATGGGAAGTGTAATAGTAGATTACACACCGAGGACAGGTAAGTAAGAAAGGTCTCAGATCTCATGTAATCGTTCATCAACAATCATGTGATCTGAGGCTTTCTTATTTACTGCCCGAGGTTAGTACACTATTTTTCACCCCGACGGAGGCGAAAAGCGACAACTTCGTTTAGCGCAGCGGGACGAAAGTTGACGCTTTCCGCCCGGAGTTAGAGTTAAAAGGATACATAATATACAGCATGCATTAGGTGCATTGTACACTTGTAGCAAACTTGTAGATAAAGTGCGGATCAGCCGATCAATTACCTATGGGAAGTTCAACAGATTTTTTTCTCGTTTTTCGACCCATGTTCATGGCAAGGTTTATACAGAAGGGACGTGTGGCGGTGGCGGATAGTCCAAGCAAGACAATATAAACCTTATAGTACGGTACGGAGTTTAGTTTCAGGGGTGTATTTCATGTGTGGTGGTGGTTAATTAATTTAATTATTTATTTCTCGCAAGACACAGTACATTACACAGATACATTTTATGCCAAACTGCATAACAGTTTGTCGGCATACAAACTAACTAGTAGACTAAGAGATAAAGTGTACTTTTTGCAACCATCAGCTACAAGGCTGAATCAGTAGTTATGGGGTGTAGAGCATCTCTGTAATGTGGATGGACCAGGTCTGCCTGCATAACTCCAGTCGGTTTAGAAGTTACCGATGTTTAGAGGTCAGTAAAAAATTTACGATCAGCTGCAAGGCCGATCGTATGATATTAATGTAGTTCGCACTGTAGCTATGTAAACAGTACAAAAATTGACATGGTTCATCAGTCGGTTTAGGAGTTACAGCCGTTCAAAGGTCCGACCTGTAAACGGCTGTATCTCCTAAACCGACTGAAGTAATGCAGGCAGACCTAATCCATCCCCATCACAGAGATGCTCTACACCCCATAAACACTGAATCAGCCTTGCTGCTGATGGTTGCAAAAAGTACAGTTAGCTCTTATAATATGGGGTGTCGTCCACGTGGGTCGCGATAGTCGCGAACAAAAGCTAGTATTATATAGGTACAATATAGGCGAGACTCAAGCGCTCGAATGAGTGTATAGGTGAAAACCTCCTCATTTTTTGAAGTCGGTTAAAAATAGTGCATAGTGTCTTGTACATACGATAGCCCAGTCATTTTAAGGAGTTTTGTTAGGAGAGGTGGGAAGTAATTATTAATTGGAATTTTAAACTGTAACCGCCACCATTTAGTGACAAAAAGACTATCTGAAAAAGTATTTAAAAAAAATTCGCTACGCAACATAGAAATCAAAATTGTGAGTCCCAGAAGGCTTTTAAATTAATAATATTAATACCAATGCACTTGTTTGAATTAGATTTAACAGTGTACATTATTTTTGAGTAATAAAATTGCATTGAAATTTAAAAAATGAAGTTTATATTAGAAAATACGAATGTATTTTTCAAAACCTTCTAATTAGACAAAAATATTTACACCATGTTTGAAGTATGTATAATGGTAATGCCTTAAATACGTGCAAAAAAAAATTACCATCTGGTTTTTTATAACGAGATAATAGCTAAATTTTAAATTTGGAACTGTTGCTAACGGGATTTTTTTTTTATTTTGTTACATTTCTAAGCCCAAATTGGCTCTTAAATGCTATACCGAAAAAAATATCAATTACTAATTAGTCCCGGCTCAAACTGTAAAATGACTGGGCTACGATCAGCGCATTCAAGGTCAGTTTTAGAGATTCGTGCTGCGATTTATTATGCAGATAGCCGAAAAAAAATTCTTCACATAGAATATACTACATATCACAATTCCAAATAATGTTGTAATGTGGTAATAGGCACCTACCTAACCTACTGCATTCTGATTAAAACACAGGCATGTTTGCAATAATCTTCTGATAACTATGTGAAGCATACGATATTAAATTAATAGGGAACTGCATTGCAAATAAGTATTAACGATGCGATGTGGTGTGATGAAATGTGACTCATATTGACTGGCTTATATGACGAGAAGGAAAGGAAGCAAAGTCCATGGGCCTACGAGTGAACGGTAACGAAGTTGAAATGACTCACAAATAATAGCTTGGCAAGTTTCAATTTTTATTCATACAATTTTAGACAGCTGTTGGACATTTTGAATAATTAAATAATAAATTACAGTGCGACAAACCTTTAGGTAGCGGTAACGAAAATTTTAATGTTGATGCTGATGTTTATATCGCGAAACATATGTTACAGATGAAAATAATACAATTAGAATACAATTTCAGGATATATTTCCTAATGCTGCCTGCATTAGGAAATATATCCTGAAATACACTCACTACACTCTCGCGAGAACTTTCAAGGAAAAAAATTACTAGGCCACACGACGCCGCCGCCGCGCCACGAGAATAATGAAGGGCATCCACACTCTCGCGCTAGGCCTTTCTCGTCCGTTCTCGGCGAGAATGTAGTGCCTGCTTTACTTATTATCAATCAATTATACTACAATACCTGTTTTATAATTATATGGCAATCTCAATCTATCGTCTCTCCCGAATTGCTTTGATTTTTATTTTGTTAAGTTTTGAAGAGTAGTAATAGTAAACGGTCTCTTGAAATACCTATAAATATAAATAAACTAACTAACTAAACTACCTACCAATAGTTTGACGTAGGTACCTAACTTATGAATGATCGATACAATAGTTTACTCATAAATAACATCAAAATTAGTCATTTAAACCGCTAGTCAACTAATTGAATCAATAACTCTTTATATAAGGTCTAACAAAATTAGCTGAAACTATTTTAAGGGGAGGATCAGACCATCAAACTGAACAACTTTCTCTATGGAACCAATATCGAAATCGCGAAAAAAAAATCAGCTGTCCCATACAAAACTGGAAACATAACTCTACTCAAATGTATAAGACAGAGGTTTTTTTTCTCGCGATTTCGATATTGGTCCCATAGAGAAAGTTGTTCAGTTTGATGGTCTGATCATCCTCTTAAAATAGTTTCAGCTAATTTTGTTAGACCTTATATACCTACTAAGATCCGTCATGCGACCGTAGAATTATGCACCTATTTGTTTGTTGAACGAAATGTGATTTTAAGGGCTGCCCAGCAAAAACTTGTCGCAAGTACCTTTACCATTATGATTTTTGGTACAATTTGTTTTCCACCCATCTGTTTGGGAAGTAAAAGAGGTGCCATCGGAAAGAGACCGATCTAAAGAACTGGAAAAACTAGGGTTGACAAAATTATATTAAATGCAGTATCATAATTTCCATAGGTGACTGATTATTATAAAAAAGTATGTTTGAATAAAGAGAAATAGTTCAATGATATTTGCGACACATTTATCCCTAAATTGGATCTATTTTAAATTTTACGTTAGTTTCGAATAATAGTTTCCTTCCCCGTGCAAATAAAATAATATGGCAATTTTCTCTGAACCTATGGCCCCTTAATTAAGATTTGTATAGAATTCTTTGAGCCAATGTAACTTTGATACTACAGATTTTAACGAAAATCTGACAAGCCACAGACAGAGATTAGTTTAAGATCGTAAAATTGCATTAACTTTAATTGGTTAATGTCTAACATATAATTAAACTTCGTTTGGAGTGCGCAAGAGCCTGGGCATAATCTCTTAAACTTAATACCTACATTTCACGTAGTCACTTATTAAAATGATAATGTCATCGATTAAAATTCCTCACTCATCTATATTGATGACTTCTTTGTCCTGCAGTGGGAGGCAGGATATGAGAAAGGTATAACTCAATAATTCAAATTCAGAGTGACTATTTTGACACAGGATGTAAATCAAAGATTCAATACATCGATCGTTCGCCTGCCCGTAAATACTTTGGTCAATACTTATTGATCAATCTTCATGGTCAAAGGTATAATGATCATTCGGTGATATTGTGTGAATATGTGATAGCAGATGCCACCACTACAACATAAAAGTTTATCGCACTGTAGTTTATTAAAGTTACAGAATTTGAATTTTTAGATGCCTTTTACAGGTAATAATGTAAGGTGAAACGTCACGGATCGTGCTCCAGACTAACTATTAACATGGTACCGAGCCTATAGTGCTGCCCTCAATAGTATTTATTTTATTCCTAAATAATAAAAACAATAATGTCCACATAACATGTATAATAACGGACTGCAACGTGACATACTTGTTTTTTGGAAATGTTATATTTATTGTATTATTAAGAAATAAATACAATTTATAGCGGCACTGGAGGTTCGGTGTTCACACAATAATTTGTAGCTCAAAATCGTAAAATATGGTGAACAACGAAATGTTACTAAAAACCAGTTGTATAAACTTATGGGTGATTGTTATTTTCACTATTTCACTGCAATATGTACATCACAGAGAAATTCAATACAAAGAAAGAAAAATTTTCACACTCGTAAAGTGATATGCGTCGTAAAGTGATAAAAATGCAAAAAACTGCCATAATATTTTAAAAACATTTTTAGCAACATTCGCTTTAAGTTATGCTGAAGCGCTTATGTTTACTTAACTGGTTCAAAAAATATATATCTGGGTGTAATTTTTTGTTTGTATGGAGCAGAATGCGTGACGTTATACCTTAATGTAAACATTTCAGAAGACGTTAAAAATAATTTAGAAATAATTTCACAATCACAGTACTTAAAAGTGGTAAGTATAAGTTATTTAGAATCCAGAATTTTCTACCTTACTGTAAATTTATAAGCAGTGTTGACAAAAAATTTCAGAAAAATTGTTTTTAGGAAGTCAACAATTTATTATATTCTCACAAAAATAATAGCTTAACAAGAATTTAGATTATAACGCTTTTTTATAAAGATTGGATGCGTGGATATTAGTCCGTCACTTATAATAAATTAATAAAAAGAACTTCGATATAATAAGAAGCGTTGTAAGTGACGAATAATATCGGTTTCATAGACATTACTACATCGTGTAAATGCAAAAAAATTTAACACAACACGTGAAATCAGTTTTTTACAGAATCACATTCGAATACCTATAACTTTATGCAAAGTCAACTCGAAAACATACAAAATGTGACGCAAACCCTTAAAACTGCTTCGTATCGATATGGACGAGATTTGATCTGTAAATTCTTGGACAAAAAAAAAGGTTTTCTGTTAAATAACTTATTGAAGTTCGATTTTTTATTTTGACATCGAACTAACTCTCTTTTAAAAATTATTGTGAAGTCGCCGCCTGTAATCGCCCAGTGGGCATCCCCCGACAAAACGCACGTTCAAATCGAGATGTTTCTTTGTTAGTGTAAGCATGGCAAAACGAGCGGGCATTCTCGTCAGTTTTCTTGTATTGTCGTGCGTGGTATGCTATATTGTTCAATTCTGTTTATTTGTATTGCTATCACTTTCGCACGTGTATTTCTGTCATTACAGCGAGTTTTCTTACTTGCACAGAGTTTATATTACGCTAGTAGTAATGTCAATGATCGGTAGAGAGCGTGGAAATGCGTAATTTAAGTGGCAAGTAATTTTTTTAAGTATAATTAGTTTGAAAGTACCTTTGGACACAAACATTCCAACCGCCAGTCTTTATTCTCAGCAATCTTTGGTACAAGACTACAAGAAATCTAATAAAATTATTTAAAATACGCAAAAGTTACTGAAAATAATTTACACTTTTATTCTAGTAGGTCTTATAAGTGAACGATCTCAAAATTGGTTATTCAATCTCTTGAACCAAGTAAAAATATTAAATAATTCACGAAACAATAGGAAAATACTATCGAAAGATTTGAAAGTCAACAACATTCAAAAACAGTTTCTTTGAAAGTTAATTTTTAGACAGTATCCTAATGGTTTAGGTCATGTCTATTTACTTCGTAAAATTGTTATTTAATGCAATGTAACAACCTCCTACTTTTTGGTTTTACCAAACAAACAAACAAACAGGAAAAATACTAAGTTCAATTCGTTAACTAGCTTTGATAAGAATCCGTTTTATATTCGTATCAATATGAAGTCTACGAAAAAAATATTGTTTCGTACCATCTTGGTCCCATTCCAGACCTACATTTTATTTCCATTAGAAATGACTGAAGTTGTAAACAAAAAAGGCTTTGTAAATAAGAATAAGGTTTAAAAGTATTAATCAACTTTCAGTGCCGATCAGGACATAGTAAAGCTAGAAACAACAAAAACTGGTACTTAAATACGTACCACTTGACTAAAAATCACGAGTAACCGACAAACATGTTTTTATCAGTATGAACATTTTTAAGTATCGCTTTTGAGTACTTATCAAGTTAAATATTTATTTTTTAAGTAAGTACCAAACAGTTTTGTTCACAATCGTATCTTTGTTATTTTGAATAAAACATTCACAAAACACAACAAACCACTTTAAGGTGGTTGCAGAGGGGACAATTTTATACAAAACTTTGACGCAGAACACGCGTAGACGGTATTAATATAACTAACTTTGTACATATGGAAAAATAGTTTAGAAAATTTAGTTGCCGCGTCACAAATAACATTTGCAATTTATAATATAATTACGAAGATATAAAGCTTTGAAATTTTTCATGCAAAATTTTAAAAGCTTTATATCTTCGTAATTATATTATAAATTGCAAATGTTATTTGTGACGCGGCAACTAGATTTTCTAAACTATTTTTCCATATATAATATATTACTTTTATTAATTCCGTCTACGCGTATTGTGCGTCAAACTTTTGTATGGACTGAAACCACCTTAAGTGAACAAAAACGAAATTCCTGAAACAAGTATTAATTTTTTGTATATATCTTAAGACATTTGTAATGGAATATAACATAATACAGAACTTCAAACAATTCAACATCTCAGTCAGTCCAAAGGTACTTAATCAAATGTAGAAAATAGTTTGTTTTAACAAAAGTGTTTCACAATTTTGGAATTATTTAAAGAGTATCAGTATCCCTGTAAGTTTTGTATTTTAGAATAGCGACAGTCATTATTAAATAATATAACGTACAGTCACACACAAAAGAATGCATTACATTGCATCACAAAAAGGTATTAAATGAGATCAAACCAATTTTAAATAAATTCACAAAGGACATGCGCGAAGATGGTCCTGGGGCCTATTTCATAAGCATGACAATTCTATTCTAATCTTTAAATTGTGGATCCATCTTAGGCTGGCTTGCACCAAAAACTATTTAAGGTTAACACTTTCAAGGACACTGAACGAGACACAATAGAACTTTTATTGTTATCACTGCTATAGCCGGTCACTGTCCGCGAACGTGTTAAACATGTTTAATTATAATGCTGTCACTAGTATAAGCAATGTGAGAGATAGCGTTCTCTAAATATGTTTAAAGCTAAATACCGTTTGGTGCAAGATAGCCTTAGTGTGGAGGATTTTGCAAAATGACTAGTTTATATAGCAAAAGTGCTTACCAATAGTAATTTACAATGACAATACAGGGTACATTGCAGGTTCCTTACGGTGTTAAACATGTGTCCTATCATTCAGTAACGTATCTCAAATTGACATTGTAAATTACAATTGTCATGTTCATAAAAAATAGACCCCTGATGTTATAGATGGTGTACAATGTACATTTTTGCTCAAAGAAAAAAAAAAATAGATGCTATAATTTCTGACAATTGAACACAAAGCTAAATATGTATAATAGGGGAGCGGACTGCATAAAATATATTTTACTTTTATTTTATCTTGTTAGTAAAAAAAAACATTTGAAAATAACCCTATACTCACATTTTTAGTTTTATTAGCTAGGATACTATTTTTAATAACAAGATGAACTATAAAAGGTAATGGAATGTTGATGACGTCACTTGTGGGTATTTAGTACAATTTTTCATACATCGCGCGCGTTTTGACGTTCGATTAAAAGTTGCTAATTTGACTAATTGTCCGATCCCCTATTTAACAAATAGTACTGTTTTGGTTATTGTAACATCAACTTAGATTTTCAGGCCCGATTATGTACAAGTTTTGGCACTATCCTTTCATGTTAAAAGTTAAGTCGTAATCACAATTTTGTTAATGACTGTACGTAATTGGAGTAAGAATAATACAAACAATATAGAATATAGCTTGTGGTTTTGCTATTAGAACATATAATATTAGTTCTTATATCTTTGCTAATAAACAGCATAATGTATTACAATATCAAATTCTTGTGGTTGAAATGTATATCACAAGTAAGGATTGGTTTATAAAATTATTTATGCCATCACCTTAACTCTTTATTCATTAATGTTATCATAATTGTATGAGACAATTGGAAACCTATTTCTGATGTAAACAAAAACTTTACTGAACTTTGTTAGATTTATAATTTATACAACAGGTACTTATATTTACCTATCCTTGGTAAAGTAGAACACTTGAAATATAAATGTAATGAGAATGACTCAGAGTTATCTACTTTCTACTTTGTTCTGGTTAAATGAAGTGCTTAACGTTTTTCATATCTGATAGATAACTGAATCACTTTAACTGGTTAAGTACGCCCTTAAACTGTTGTTTATCATATCAGTTATAAATATTACAATGTCCAGTATTATCCTGAATACAATCGTATCACATTTAAGGCTGGGCCACACAGAGTGCAGCTGCAGAACGGGTGCAGACCGGCAGTAGTTGTAAACTATGGAATTATATACGAGGTGTCACACTGAATGCAGTCCGGCGCGGCTGCGGAACAGCTGCGGAACGGTAGCTGCAGTGTGACACCTCGCATATAATTCCATAGTTTACAACTACTGCCGGCCTGCAGCCGGTCTGCACCCCTGCAGCCGGTCTGCACCCGTTCTGCAGCTGCACTCTGTGTGGCCCAGCCTTTAAATCAACTTCAAACAATGCCATACTGTATGACGCACCGCATTTCAAGTGTTTCTGCATTAGCGCATCTTGAAAATACACTTGTACTTATTTTCACACTTCCACAGAATGCAAAGGTAATAACTACCACAAAATGTAACATTCATAGTGAGTAACTTTTAATAAAAAAATAAACATAAAAATTACAATTCTTTCTAAAACAAAAGTATTCGCTTCACATGTGAAATTATAAAATAGCAATTAAATTATCAATAAAAACTTAATACTAAATAATTATAAACGCACACTCTGACGCCGTTCATAGATTTATACAACGTAATTATTTTAAATTACGCTCAAATTAAAGCTTTTCAATTATGGAACGGGATGAGCTCAGAACTTGAGCTTGGGTTTAAGTTCGTGGGCGCGCCCGCCCCAGTCTAGCCGATAGCAGCGAGTCCTCCACGATATCTCTGGATGTAACAGAGCTGCGGCGAGCACGAACGGGGCACAACACTCGCTCCACACCCAACCTAGTAAAAACTGCACTTTAGTGAACGGCGGTGAGCCGTTCTGCACGGAACGTAACATCAACCAGTCTGATAGGAACCACACTAGCACATGCACCAGAAAGAAAGGTAAAGGTTCTACGTTAAATAACTGTCCGGCCGCCCAGGCGGCGCCCGCGCCTAGCGGCATGCACTCGCTGAGGGGCTCCAGCAGGGCCGTGGTGGGCACCATGGCAATCCGCAGCCGCGCCCAGCGCGTCAGCCTCGCCTGCATCGCCCCTACGGACCGCGTCCCCGAATTCTGAAGCGCCGGCAGCGACGCAACCCGCATCCGCCATCCCCGAGACACTATCAACTTCGCCATAAAATAGTCCTCCGCTAAATAATCAGCGAACGCAGCCAGCCCTCCCGTTTCTTCCAGCGCGCATCGCCGCACCAGCGACGACATCCCGACGTGACAATTTATACCTAGGAAGTCTGCACTGAGGTACATACGAGCCTGCGCCGTGCCAAAGAACACTTTTTCGTACACTGCCGCGAAACCCTCAGCGTCGCATGTGAACGGCATCTGGTGCACGATAGCGACGTCCTCCTTCATGTGCTGCACCATGTCTAACAACGTGTCGTCTCTCATACGTATCCCCGAGTCACTCACTAAGATCATGGGGTGTTTCGCGGCCAAATACGCGGGCTGCATGTTGTTGATCTTCGGGTTCACTCCGACGCGCATCCCCCCAATAAACAACCGCGCTTCCACTTGAGGATACTTCGAAAGAAGACTGTTCACTAACATCACTGCCGGATCGTTCTCGTTTTCGACACAAAAAAGTAGTTCGTATATCGGGTAGTCGAGGGTAAAAAACGTCTCAAGGTTAGAGAACAAGTTTGGGTCGACGCCGGTCAGCGGCTTGAGGATGGAGACCCCCGGGTAGGGCATCTCCGGCGGAGACCGGTCCACTGCCTTGTGCAGCTTCCACTTTGAGTACAACAGGGCTATAAGGTGCATCAACCACAGGACCAGCCAAGCGGTCATGAAGAATATGGCAAAACCGTACACCGTATACACCATAGGCATCATAATTGTATAATTGTTTTTCCGTTCCCTCGCTCCGGCCACATAATATTGACTGATTTCAAGTCCCGAGAACCGTGCGCTACGACGCGATCATAACACTGAACTGATAAAGTAGCGGCGAGGTGAATATACAAACATCGCTGGCTGATTCACCATTCTGATAATTTACAGCGTCATTTTTACGCCCGCCCGTACACGTAGTAATCGGTACAATCACTGAGTTTCTTCGAAATCTGCTCTAATCGCGCGACAAGCCTAGGCTCAAGGAATATACTACTCCAAGGAATATACTACTCTCTACCGAGAGAAGAAGTGTAACGTAGTACCAAAAAGATTTGAAATACACTGATTATCCGATACTACTAGTGCGTGTTTATGCACACGGAATTAAAAGGAACTAACAGTGGCAGGATATGCGAATATGGACCTTATGTAACGACTTGTCATTAAAAGGTTGATCGTTATCATGCTGTCCGCCAAATTTAATTCAACATTTTTAAATCTGCAATAAAACATTTATTTATATGGAAGTTTCAAGACTAATTCTAAAAACACAGAATTTAGCGGACAGAACGTAACGATCAACCTTAATTTTAACTTTAGTCATGGATTAACGATGATATTTGGTACCTAGGTATTACCACAGAGTACTATGCTATTATCATCGTCTATTGAAGTAAAAGCCTGCTATGAATTTTAATTAATAATAATCAGAACATTGCGTTATGTAAATGAATATGAATAATCTAAAAATAAAAATAATACTACATCAAAATCTAATCAAAATAAGTTTATTCAAACTCAAACTTAGAGATCGTTTACTCCTTGAAGATGTTTAACTTAACATAATTAGTATTTTACACAAAGATTTTTTTGTCTTCCATTTTCGGAAAGGGTTTGAGGTGATCTATCGGCAGGAACAGGATTATCCATTAATTACCGAACACCCTGTAAAATAAAATAAAAAAAAAGTAATTAAAGCACTTACTTTTTCATTGTTTTTCTATGAATATCCCCCCACCCCCCAAAAATTAAATATCCCTCCCCGAAACAAAAGTCTGGACACGTGCCTGCATTTGGAGTTCCTGTGACTTATAAATAAAAAAGTATCCAGCTGGCTGGAGGTTTTTTCGAACTATTAATTAGTTCGAATCAAATTAAAGATTGAAAAATTTGTCTCGGGTGGGACTTGAACCCGCACTTTTCCAAACCGGGGAACTGCGTTATCCAATTTCGCCACCGAGCCGACTACCCAGAGAACGAAATTTTCAATCTGTTGCGTCTTAAGGGGACGTGAGTGCCATCTACTGGTAGTTATTACAAACTAATCAACCCGCAAGTCCAGCAGTGCGGGTTCAAGTCCCACCCGAGACAAATTTTTCAATCTTTAATTTAATTTGATTCGAAATAGCACAACATGGCTGTAACATGTTTAAAAATCAATAATATTTGAAATTTATTAAGTATTTATTTCTTCAAAATGTTTAACACTGCAATAAAATATAGCAGTGATATACACGCATCAGCTTTGAGCTGCTAGTGTATCATATAATTATAATAATAATAATGCCCTTCTTCCATTTTGACGGAACAAATTTTATTTCTAATTTGGATTCGATAGAACAAATTCAGAACTAAATCCCAGAAATACTTACATCGTTTTAGGACACGGGATCCCGCTGAGTGTAGGCACATTCAACTTACTAAACATCATTTACAGTATGCAGTCGAAGTGACGTAGTTTTACGGTTTTAAAAGATGAAATGACGTGTAAAGTGGTGAAAGGTGGCTAGCCTTGCGCTCAACTTACATAGGTATATGGAGGTGCTACTGGGAATGTTCCTCCATTGAAAAGGGAAGATCTTCCACCAGGCTATGTGTGAAGCCTGGGGACCGGCCGTGGTTCAACAGTTCTTAGTTGGACCTTGTACATGTATCGAATCTCTGTGATTATTTCTCTTGCGCGATGTATGTCTTGCATTTGATTGTGAACCTTATTTGTAGTAGGTTATGAGTTACGTATTCACGGTGAACGTTGTCTATGTATGTATGGAGCAAATTTCCGAGAGCGACGGTATCGCCATCTGTTGGCCATCTTTGCAATGTGGGTGCTGACGTCTGCAGCAAGTCCCCACAGGTAATATTAACTATTTCTTAATATACGCATTTTTCTTTGTAAGGCCTTCGATCTTTCCTCCTCACCAAACTCTCTATTTTTTAATGTAATGTATCTTTTAATACATATATAAAACGTTGAAACCATAATATGACGTTTGTTTTGGAGAAAGTGTTGTTGACAATTTTTCAAAAATCCCATATCAACCTGTGACAGCGCCGACATACATGTTTTTTTTATGCCTTTTCTCCACACTTCTAAGTTTAATGTGGTATTTACTACTAAAGAACATATTTCGACGCAGTGAACAAAAGTTTTACTAACATATTTTAAGCTGTTGTGCATTGTGTCATACTCTTTGAAACTAACAAACAAATTAATGTTGTCGTATGATGAAGTAGTATCACAGGACAAAAATGTGTTTTTACAACTTGTGCATCCACTAGTTTTTAATTTTTTAAACATAAATCCGCACACATAGGCACATGCCTGTGCCTCAGGGGATGCCTGCTCTAAAGCTTCGGTTGCATCAGCGATCAGTGGTTCTAAATCAATGTTCGCTTCGTCATCACAAATATCGTCAGACATATTGTTCATATTTGACAATAAAAACTTTTTTAAGTTATCATTAAGGATAGCCGTGTCATCCTCACAATTTTTCTTAGAGCTACTATGACGTAAATTGTTTATAATGGCAGTTTTTATGCCTGATGTGAACTGTCCAACATTTGGATTATCATTGGATCCGCAGTGGTAACGTATACATCCAAAGCAGTTCTCCAGTGGATCCTGATTCAGGCGACGCGTGGAAAGGGTCTTCAAACCTAAAGTTTGCAAATTTTTCCACAGCCTATCCACAGCGTTCATTGTGCGAATCCAGCCTTCTTGAGATGGTGGAGTTGACTTGGACCCAATGAACTTCATTTCAGACACAAATTTTCTCATTTCCCGAAATAGCTCTGCATGAGGCGATCGCTGAGAAATATTTGTTGAATATTTCTTCCCTCCACGCAAGTCAGGGCTGTCAGCATTTAGAGCGTCGAATAATTGGTCAAATTTATTCAACACCGTGGCTGTAGCGTGCGCCTCGGCAGGAAGTTCATCTGAAATTAAAATGTTTATTAAATTCACAATATTAGGCAGGTATCCCACTGACACTTAAATGAGGGATTTGCCGAAAGCCATTAGAGAAGAAAAAAATAGTTCTAAATATCTCGATAGAATATGATTTTGACGCGAGATAGGATGAGCAACCCTAAGGAAGTTGAAATTAATATCAAATACTGAGATTAAGATTTCATGGAGGTGTAAAAATGAAAGCTTCTAAATCAATGCAATCAAAAGATTATAGAGTAAGGTTGCCTTAGTCGTGCTACAGCGTATGTCGTATCCCAGTGATATTTCGTATCGTATTTATAAGCAATGACATTCTATACACAAGGACTTCGCATCAGTGCGCTTCTTCTTCTTATCGTGTGGGCAGAGCTCTGGTGGTCAGAGTTTTTCAGACCGCCTTACGGCCTCTGACGTGGTTTTTATGTAACGACTACTACCATCAGTACGCTTTTAATAGGACTTCTAAATTACATTACTGTTTTCTGACCGAATATATTTGAAAGATTTGAATGAACTGGAATGTTAGCGGCAATATATTACAGCCAACCATAACTGATGCATACAAAAGTGACATTAGTAGTACTTTTGTATAGTTTTTATACTAGCGTAGCAAGTAATTCTAATTTGATTGATGTGTGATATTGATATTATATATATATTTATATTGTGATATTATTTTGGTGTGCAAATAAAGAATTTTTATGTTATGTTATGTTAATATAGAAGTAAACATATATTATATTTGTACTTACACTTATTTCTCGTAATAATGTGCCATTTTTTGGTTGTTATTGTATGACGTGGTGAATCCATGTGTAAAGAATGTCATTGGTGTTATGGGATAACTTTTTTTTTACCACTGCCGGGTAGCACTAGTATTTATTCTGTGCCACTGCAAGGTTAATTTTATCCTTCATAATTACGCTTATATACAAAACCCTCAGGGCGCGAGAGCCCGACTCGCACTTTGTAGTTTATTAGTTATGTCGGGTAAAAATGAAAGAAACAACTTACTCGAAGCAATTTTAGTAAGTATTCCAGCTGTAACTGAATGACTGAACACCTGGGCAGCCAGTTTCACCCGCATTTTTTGTTTGCTATTTGGTGCTAAATGCTGTTCTGTTAATGCTGGTGCAAAAACAAAATTGGGATTGGTTTTGTCTAGATCATAGAATTGTTGAACATGACTCCATTTCGCCACACCTGTTTAGATAAGCAACATAATAACACAGTTGTAGTGAGGAGTAACAATCTGTACTAGACGATAAAATATGCATACTAAGTTTTACGTACCCTTGACAACTTTGCCATCAACTTGCATGTTTGGTGTTATAAATTGGATGTTATGATTTATAAAAAGGTTCCTCGTGCATTTAAGGAGGTGTGGTGGGTCAAGTATTGTGACTACTTCATGTCCCTCATGTGTGAAATAAGGTTCCGTCTTTGATGAACCAAGGATATCGAGAGCCCTTATGTTCACTCTGGATAAATCACACACAGTTCCTACCACTGTCAATCCAGTCTTCCAACATTCATGTAAAATCTGAAAGACAAGAATATAGTCTAGCCACCTCAAAAGTCACATATTCCTACACGCACGATGATGCACAAGATGAAGCTCACCCTAGACCCCGGCAGCCGATCGTGCGGAGAGGAGGAGGAGGAGGAAACCATGGAACATATCCTGTGTGACTGCGATGTCGGGGCGGCTAAAATAATAAATTCTTCTTTCGTGTGCATGGGCTAAATGGTGTGAAATTTTTTAACACAACTAGAGTTGTGGGCAAATATCTTCTGGTTTATTCATGCAAAAATAGATAATAGAGCTAGTTTACAATTAATTCCCATTCCAAGTGGGTGCCCTTCAGTATGAATGACATCCGATGACTGGACTAGCAGCCAAACAAGCAGCCACACAGGCAAGCGTGTATTCAAGCAATTATGTAAAGCCCGCTTCACATTCGCGCAAGCCCGCATAAGCAGGCAAGCAAGCAAGCGAGCAAATAAAGAATGTTTATGACAGGTTACCTAGGTACCTACCTATGTATGCTTTCAAATCTATAAGCGACATTAAACCATACCTCTTTAATAACAACAGACAGTCTGTCAGCAGTTGCAGACTTTCCAGAAAAGTAAAACGCAATCGGCTGTTTCCATTTTTTTCTGATACCCGTGACCATGAAAACCAAGGCATTGCTAGCGATTGCGTTGGTTCGCGCATGGTTTCCATGGTCTTGAAAACCTTCTACTATGTCCAGCTTTTCATTCAAGTTTAGATGTTTACGAATGGCCATCTCATCAAATGACAATAAACAAAGATTTTCCTCGGGTAATTGTTGGTCTGCCATATTTTTCAAACCTTCGAAAACTTTCGGGTTGACGCCAGTAGTCAGTGGAATTTTGTTCAGCAGCTTTTTTAGTGTACTCTGGCAGGGTAGTGTGAACATCCTCCTAAGAAGTCTGTAGCAGGCGGGTGACTTTTTGTACAATGTTAGGGCCATTATTTTTTGATCAATGTTATAACGCCGGGCTTTTTTTGGTTTTTTACAGTTTTTTAATTGGCTTTGTAGCAATATTATAAACGTATTGCTCAATTTCATGTCGCATAAAGTTTGAACATTTTCATCATCACATAACTTTTCGATTTTGTTCGTTTTTTTCTGGCATCGTAACTGTTTTTTAAGCCTACCTATTTCTTTGAGGCTTTGGGTACAAATTCTATGTAGCTTCGTTTCTCGTGGCGTCAGTTCTGCGAGTTTCTTTACATTTAGCGCCTTCAATATGCTATTTTTTTTCTTCGTTTTTGATGTTAAAATGGGTTGGTGATATTGTGAAGATGACTCCGGTTGAACGTTTAAATGAGAAATGGGTTGGTGATGTTGTGAAGATGACTCCGCTTGAACGTTTAAATGAGAAATGGGTTGGTGATGTTGTGAGGATGACGCCGGTTGAACGTTTAAATGAGAAATGGGTTGGTGATGTTGTGAGGATGGCCCCGGTTGAACGTTGAAATGAGAAATGGGTTGGTGATTTTGTGAGGATGGCCCCGGTTGAACGTTTAAATGAGCAATGGGTTGGTGATGTTGTGAGGATGTTATTTCTGTAGGTACTGAGAACTTTCCTAAGCGCTTCTTCGTACTATCAGTGAAATAAATGTCTTTAAAATGTCTTTTACATAACACTTTGCCACTTTTATGAAGCTGATTCAGTGAATCCACCGATGACCAGTCCTGTTCTGGCCAGCAAAACTTCGCCCAAGCTCTTGTTCTGCAATTAATAGCTATTAATGACAAATGTATCTAGGTATTGTGAAAATAATTATGACCATATTTGTAAGTTAATACCGTTCAACCGCAGTTTTCCCAACTTTGGGAAACCTATGAAACGATAACACGCCATCTTGGATCGGTGTTGATCCACATTGACTACATTTTCTGTAGGAGTCTGTAGACATTATGTTTTTAGGTAGGACTACGCTTAAATATTTATTATTTTTGCGTAGAGGGTAATATAAATAACACAATTTTAAATGTAAAACACGGTTTCCTTTTTTGTGACAAGTGGTGACATGACAATTTTTTTTCTGATTTTTCCGGCTTTGCGGGGCTAGTACGCCAACCCGCGATAGCAATATTTAACACATCCATCTGTCAAATTTAGTCTTTTATTTCGTTCGTTCGCGCGCAAATAGAAAGAGAGCGGAAGCGTGGCGCTAAATCACGTTATCGCGGGTTGGCGTACTAGCCCCGCTGGATTCAGCATCCTTTAGTGACACGTGTTGCTAGAGCAATTATAAAATGTCCAACGTTATAAAACACTTTTTTGCCAGAAAGACTAGACAAATACAACTTTTAGACGGAATATGATCAAAGCAAAACATTTAAATATCGCGAGGACTACTTTTTTAATTCAAGAATGTGCTTTGAAATTTATGTTCAACATTTTAGTCTCCCATCAAATGTTTTTATTTCATTGCGGTGACATCACCATATTCTGCACCACTCACACATAAACCTTTTCTGCATGTGTGCACCGGCAAAAGTGTATGTATACAGGACGGAACCCGTTGTACTACTCTCTACCGAGAGTAGGCTAGGCTTTTTTGCCTTCCGTCCGTCAAATCGATCAATGCAGCCAACATTCAGAATTATTAATTGAATAAAGCTCGGATAAATAAGAAAGCTCCCTATTCAGAGTGAGTAAATTAACGATTCAATGTGTTAAAAAGAGAAAACAGACAAAATTTATTTTGATCGTTTTATAAATCATTAATCAGCGTTTAATTATTGCGCAGGAAAGAAAATAAGCATTTCATTTTGTTTTAATAACAAAAATATCTCATTGCTTTTTAGTAGGTGCCATGTAGGTATCAATAAATGGTTTACATGGTGGGTGCTTAAAATACAGACAAATAACCCATGCAGTAACAGTTTAAGCTTCTTGTGACTGAAATAATTACAGCAATAAACTAAACGCAATTTAATTTTCGAAGTTTGTTTTCTGCGGTTGGCTAGTGTAGTGCTGCGATCATTTCATTCATTAATCGAGATACAGTAGCTAGTATGATATTTGTATTTTTTTACTTCCCGTTACCCAATAAGAGTGCTTATTGGTCCCCAAAATAAAAAATATATTAAAAATATCAATCTGAAATAAAAGTAGATTCTTAACAACTTAATATAGTTTAGTAAGATTTTTCTCGAATTTTATTTAAAATACTAGCTATTTTATATTAGCTACTCCGGGCTACTAAAGGATTGGCACATCACATGCCATTTAACCAAAAAAAGAAGAAAAAGTTCAATTTTTAACGCGGGAAAAAGAATACAAAGGTTGAAGTTGGAGCGTTGGAGCTTTGGTTATTTTCTTTGAAGTTTGAAAAAAATACTTATTGTAAACTTTCGAAAATGGATATAACGAAACTATTGAAAGATGTAAAAACCCTTGATGATTATATATCATTAACTCAAGACTTGGCGCGCAAATATAAAACGTTGAATATCCAGTTCAACATGTCGTCAGTTCTCGCTTTGAAAAAATTTCGATCTCTTGAAATTGAGGTGAGCCTAATTTGTATTCGTCTGATCTTTGGTTGGAATATGTATTTATTAAACTGCTTTGTATTCCAGTTTTTCAACAAATGTCATGAAAGTGGTGCAGCATTTTTGTTATTCCAACGAATGCAAATTTTCCCGCCATCTAAAACATGGAATCTACTGGGGAAAGAGCTCGTTTCTCTTATAAAATTTTGGCTGGATGGTGTAAGGAAGAATCTGATAACCCACCACCCTCACTGGTGGTCATTTTTGAAGCATCTTCTAGATTTTATAAAAGTAAGTTTTTTTGTCGTATTTTGGTAAATCAGCGGGGCCTAACATGCCACCCGCCCTTCGGGAAAACAAGAAAATCGAGATACGCGTCAGTCTTTTGTTATCTAAACTATTATAAAACTGTAACAGCAAGTTTGTCTGTACATTGAAGATATTAACAAAAAAAAGTTACGATATGGTTTTTAGGTATCCCTGATTCCATATCATCAATTTTTTTTATTTTTTGTCTGTTTGTTTGTTTGTTTGTGTGTTTGTTTGTTTGAACGAGCATCACGCAAAAACTACTGAACCGATTTTGATGAAACTTTTTTTTAGTTTGATAGCTTATGATCTGACTTAAAATCTGGTATATAATTTGTGCGTACAAAGTCGCGGGTTAACGCTCGTTTTGAATAAAATGAATGCTCATAATGGTTTTCGCGTTTTGTCGCCATGTCATGCGCGGCATTCTAGGCCTATAGGTATAAAATAGTTTACCCACTCCATTTCATAATGGTTGTCGAGTGAGGTGACTAAGAGATAAAGTTTTTTCTTCGTTATCTAGGAATACCTAACTGTTCATGTACAGGGTGAAATTGATATCATTAGCATCCTCTTAAACTGTGAGTCTACCCATCAAACTGAACAAACTTTTATTATGGGAGCAAAGCGATTTTAGGGAAAAAATCAGCAGTTCCATATTAAACTGCAATGCTGCTCAACTCAGGAGATTTTTTTTTCTCCAATAGCTTTGCTCCCATCCTACTGCATATTTAGCATCATCATAAATGATTACCCTGTAATGTACCCTGAATTGTCATTGTAAATTACAATAAAAATTATAATATTGTCACATTTATTATATAGGTCCCAGATGAACACTCATGTAAGTAATTTTTTCCAGAATATAAAACTGAAAGATATTGCACTGAACAACATCCTAGTATCGGAGATATCGGAAAGCCTGCTTGATCTTGCTACAAGACACAGATTGATTTCTGAACAGAAATTTGAAGTCCTGCACACATTCAACTTGGTCTGCGCTGAGTCCTCCAGGGAGATCCGGCTGTCTTTGAGGCCTCAGTTTGAACATTATTTGTAATTTTTTTTCTTTTATTTCCTTTTTTTCATGAGTTTACTCCTAAAATTTTAGGTTTGTGGAACAAGCTATTTACTTAATTAAAGTTTATTTATTGGGGAAATATGCCAATGGAGGTTTAAAAACAAACACGGTTTTTAAACATGGCTGTAACATGTTTAAAAATCAATAATATTTGAAAATGGAGGTTTAGTGATTTTTAAGGACTTGCATGTGCATCGGTGCCACGTTGCGTAGAGGTATGGATGGTCCGGGTTCAATTCCGCACGGACGACATGCCATGTACATACCACTGAGTTTTTCTAACTTATGTACGATACGGACTGCTCTTAAGCGGTGAAGGAAAATATTGTGACGAAACCTGCATACGCTGATGAAAATTCTAATGCATATGTGATGAAAATTCTAGTGCATATATAAGTCTACCAATCCGTATTGGGCGTGCGTGGTGGACGCCCGTACATACTGAGGGTAGGCCTGTACCATGCAGTGGGCTGATGGTGAAGATGATACTATAGTATAGATGGAAAAAATGAATGAATGAGCGATATCGCCACTATTCCGCCCCCACACTGATTGAACTCAGAAATATCACGGCGATAACGCGGATATATAGTGGAGACCGCGAACTGGTAGATGTAGTGTGGGACGCCCTGCTGCCGGCTGGACAGACGACCGCGGTAGCGGGGAGCGACTGGATGAGGAAGGCCGAGGACAGAGTTTTGTGGCGCGCTTTGGGAGAGGCCTATGTTTAGCAGTGGACGATGATAGGCTGATGATGATGGACGCGGATATGTCGCGCCAATATCGTTCCGTCAACGCCTATGCTCAAGAATAGCTTTATGTGAGACGGTACTTTATCACGCACAAACGGTTGAACGGATTTGGATTAAATGTGGCACACAGATAAAACGTTTTTATAAATAACGCTCACAGGCACATACATTGTAATGATCCTAAGCAAGCACTATAGGCTGTTTATTATGGAAACCATACAACAACGGCACAAACATACATATAATCCTTTTTAAAGTCAACACAGACGAAATCACAGGCAACAGCTAGATATCAATAAGTAAAGTATATAATAGTTTGACTGTCAGCAGGGAATCTAAAATAGAAACTTTCCTCAATGCTGCAGCATCAAGCTATCGTCGATAATGTCGACATGCGGCCACTTTCCCGTGCAGTACGCCGTCACGGAAGCCCTGCTCCGCTGGCTGCTGCCGCGCCACGACCAGGCCGTGCGGAGGGAGGCCGCTGCCAAATGGTTCCCCGAGGGCTTGTTCTGCAGGACCACTGTCCAGTTGTTCCTGGAGAGGCCGTGGCTGAATTTCTCTCAGGTGAGTTCGATTCTATTTGTTGTAGTAGTAAGGTCTGAATTTCAGGGATCGATAGGCGGCGAGAGCCAAGTGGGTAAGTTTGAGGTTTTAGCTTGTGGGGACTTGCTACAGATGTCAGCACCCACAAGTTATAGCAAAAGATGCCAACAGATGGCGATACCGTCGCTCGGAAATATGCTCCATAGATAGACAACGTTCACCGTGAATACGTAACTCGTAACCACTACAAATAAGGTTCACAATCGAATGCAAGACATACATCGCGCAAGAGAAATAATCAGAGATTCGATACATATACAAGGTCCAACTAAGAACTGTTGGACCACGGCCGGTCCCCAGGCTTCACACATAGCCTGGTGGAAGATCTTCCCTTTTCAATCGACGAACATTCCCTGTAGCACCTCATAAGCTTAACGACTGTCACCCCAAGTAACATGTATAAAGAGACTTATGGATGTTGAAAAGGCGAAAGATGTGCGTCAGAATTGTAGCATACAGGGTCCTTCTTAATATGCTGACACTTTTTTAAGGGAATGATCAGACCGTCAAACTGAACAAATTTCTCTATGGGACCAACATCGAAATCGCAAAAAAAAATCAGCTCTTCCATACAAAACTGCATACCTACTCGAGCCAAATGTTTCAGACAGCTAATTTTTTTCGCGATTTCGATGTTGGTTCCATGGCGAAAGTTGTTCAGTGTAATGGTCTGATCAACCCCTTAAAAACGTGCCAGCATTTAAGAAGGACACTGTATTGCTATCTTATTGTCTTTGCCTACCCCAGTGGGAGCCATGAATGAGCATATGTATGTTCAAAAGCTATATTTAACATTTAAAATATTTCTTTCAGGATGCCAGAGATTTCCTGAACTCTCACAATGAAAATGAAGATCAAGTTATTTCCGTGGTCTGCAAGAAGCTTTCCGTCGGGAAAGTTGTTGTCATTTCAGTAAAGTATTTTACTTTTCCGTTTATGAACCTTTGTGTTACCCGGCTTACATAATCGTTTATTCCCGCAGTTCAGTTGTCCAGTGCAGTTGATTGAGACGCGAAAAAAAATCAGCTCTCCCATACATTTAAGTCGGGTAGGTACAGCAGTTTTGTTTGGGACAGCTGTTTTTTTTTTCGCGTCTCCTGAGGTAGGCTCCATAATGAAAGTTGTTCAGTTTGAGTTCACCGTTTCAGTATTTGCTAGGCTGTCACTTACACCCCGTATACATACCAGATTTTAATTAAGTCAAAGGATGATAAGCTATTAAACAAAAACAGTTTCATCTAAATAGGGTCCGTGATGCCAGAACAAACAAACAAACAGACAATTCTAAAAAAGGTTGATTTGGAGTCAGGGACATCTAAATACCTGATCTTAATCTTGTTGTAATCTATACTATTATAAAACTGTAACAGGAAGTTTGTCTGTACATTGAAGATATTAACAAAAAAAAGTTACGATATGGTTTTTAGGTGTCCCTGATTCCATATCACCAATTTTGGATTTTTTGTCTGTCTGTTTGTTTGTGTGTTTGTTTGGGTGTTTGTTTGAACGAGTATCACGCAAAAACTACTGAACCGATTTTGATGATTTATTTTTTGTTTGATAGCTTATGATCTGACTTAAAATCTGGTATATAATTTGTGCGGACGAAGTCGCGGGTTAACGCTCGTCTCCAATAAAAATAAAAATAAAAAAAAAATTATTTCGAGCAACATGGAACTCATAGCGTGTGCAACGAACAGACACATTTCTGTTACAGTTTTATAATAGTCTAGATTCGATGTGTAGGTACGAAGTACGCTTAACTGTTTTTTTTATCTCGGAACTGATATCGAATAGGGGTTTTCCTCGTTTTAATCTCATGATGACTCAATGCGGTCGAAATGTTTGTGATCTGTATTATCCAATCTGATAATTCTTGTAATCATTAAGGGCCTATGTCGAAAAATAATTACCGAAATGGGCGTGTGATAGCTTATATTACTGCCTGATGCGAGAAAAAGAGATGGGGCGGCACGCCTGAAACGACGCAAGTGTAAAACAAACTTTATTTAATTGTGATTGTACTATTTATGTAAGTTCAATTCTGCTCTTATCAAAATTTGTAAAATATCAATCTCTTTTTTTTAAATCGAGTCTCGTGTTTCTATTATTCACCGTTTAGCAGTTCCAAGCGTTTATAAATAAAAACGGAGGCTACGTTGGCTTGTTTTTCTATCGAGAAAATGTGTCTTAATCGTGTTTTGGCTCTTGTGAAAACTTCAATTATATGTTCAATTTACTCATATCCGCTAATCATACTCCTACTGTTAGTACTTCGTGATATATGACGCTTTGAAGAATCCTATTTTTTTCACATAGCCTTAAATTATTATTGCACCCAAACATCATTATAATTGTTGGTATAAGTAAGAAGATATTTGAAGTACCTATAATATAATTAATTATTTGTAATTGAAGTACCTTGTTATATATTATCTCAAATTTTTAACATATGATCACTAGTAGTACGCCAGGAGTGCGATTTTTGAATCTCATTTGCTGAGCTGAGCTGGAAATATGCATCTTTCTACTGCTGATTTGACTTTCAAAAATCGCACTCCCGAAGTATGATTTTTGAAAGTCAAATCAGCAGTAGAAAGATGCATATCTCCATAGTAATTTTGACATTTTCCAATGTTGAGCTCAGCTAATTAGATTCAGAAATCGCACTCCAGATATCTTAATCCAAGAACACAACAGACTGGGTGTTATTGTTATTTAGAAGTTTCCTGCGTTAAAATTTTGATGTCTTCAATACCTACCTATTTACGGTACGATCAATCCTGGGCCCGTTCATTTGACTCACAAAATATAATTGTTCACATCTCAGAGCACGGAGCGACGTCAGACGTGGCTGGATGTCAACTTAACGGACAAATGCTTGACGGTGCTGCTCGAGCCTCGTCTGATGGAGGCTCTGGACGCCGGCCGCAAGTACAGCTCGCCGGCGGTGCTCGTCGTCAGCTGCGACAATACTATCGAGGCACAGCTTTACAGGTCCGTGGCTGAATGTATATATATAGATAGATAAATAAACAATTTATTTGCATAAGTAACACACACATAATATTACAGTTCACAATAAGTTTACAATACAAGAATACAACGAAACACCAATAGAACCACATGTAATTTATTGTATGCTACAGCAGCATATAGGTCCCAGCTCAACATAGACCTTGCCCGAAAGCAGGTTGTTGATTTTCAGATCTTCTTATCGTGTGGGCAGAGCCCTGGTGTTAGAGTTTTTTCAGACCGCCTTACGGCCTCTGACGTGGTTTTTATTTAACGACTACTGCCCCCAGAGAGAGTAGCCGGGACCAACGGCTTAACGTGCCATCCGAAGCACGGAATCATCGGAAAAAAAATCGGCTGTCCCATACATTTTAGTCGGGTAGGTACAGCAGATTTTTTTTCGCGTTTCCTGAGGTAGGCTCCATAGTGAAAATTGTTCAGTTTGATGGTCTGAGTTCACCGTTTCAGTATTTGCTAGGCTGTCACTTACACCCTGTATGTGTGACGGTGCTATGGAGGCTCCGCCGCGACTACAGTTCATCGAGGCACAGCTGTGCTATGTGGTTGAAAGTTTATGCCTAGCGAATGGACTTACGTAGCATGCCTTGTACGACGCGACTAAGGAATATGGATCATTATGCAGTGTTTTTTGGGCGAAGGGCTATCTACATATCAACAGTTGACACGTTATTCCATTTTGATACATCCAATTTGGTAATGGGGAGGCTTGCTACAACTCATCATCATCTCAGCCGATAGACGTCCACTGCTGGACATAGGCCTCCCCAAGGATCGCAAAAACGACCGGTCCCGCGCTGCCCTCCTCCAACGGGTTCCCGCCGCCTTCACCAGGTCGGTAGTCCACCGTGTGGGGGGCCTACCCACACTGCGCTTTCCGGTAGCGGTCGCCACTCGAGAACTTTTCGGCCCGATCGGCTATCCGTTCTGCGAGCAATGTGCCCCGCCCACTGCGATGCCCTCATCCAACCGGTTCCCGCCGCCCTCACTAGGTCGTCAGTCCACCTTGTAGGGAACCTACCCACGCTGCTACAACTGCATGAATACAAAAAACCCACTCGATATTGGTAAAAATGCAAGTGATTTCATACAGCAAAAGGCAATTTTTAAATAACTTGGATTTTGTCCACATCGGCTTTATCCATAGCGACAGCCACTGGTAGCTGTGGCCGGTGGTTCGTTTGCGCCGAGACTAATTCTTTTATTTTAATTACATTGCAGAGAATCAGTAGAAGTAACGATAAGCGTGACCATGCTGGGTCCGCCTCAGTGGCTGCCCCCCGAGCCGAACCTGTTCCCCGACGAGGACACGAAGGTTGACATAGTGGTCAGCTCGAGGAGTAACATGATGAGCCTCGACAACGCTCTGCGTGGCGTCTTCAGCGACAAATATCAGGTAAGATATACGTTTTAAGGTCGGTTTGCTCCCAAAGTGAAAGTTGTTCAGTTCGATGGGTAAACTCTTAGTTTAAAAGGCTAGCTTCACGATCCTATTAACGAAAAATATAATAAACAGGGTCTTTTGGACTTTGACACCGTGATTTCCTCATCGCCACCTTTACCTGACACATTCAGAAGATTGATCAACCCGGTAAGTTATCACCTGATGTAGATTAAATAAGTAAATAAAAATAAATAACGCTCACAGGCACATACATTGTAATGATCCCAAGCAAGCACTATGGATGAAGCCAAACGAGCGTAATTTTGTGAATTGAGTCGTGTATTTTGAGTCCGTTTCATAATAGGTTGGGGGAAAAGTCTTTTCGCATTATAGTATGTATGAAAAATGGATGTCATTTTTGAAAAAGTGGAGCAAGATCGGCATATCAGTAGTTACGACGTAGCTGAAGAACTAGGAATTGACCACAAAACAATTTTGGCGCATTTGAAAAAAACTGGGTACACAAAAAAGCTAGATATTTGGGTACCTCATGTGCTCACTGAAAGAAACCTAATGAACCGTGTACTCATTTGTGATTCTTTATTACGACGAAATGAAACCGAACCATTTTTGAAGAAGCTGATAACTGGTGATGAAAAGTGGATCACGTACGACAAGAACGTGCGAAAAAGGTCGTGGTCAAAGGCCGATCAGGCTTCACAGACTGTGGCGAAACCCGGAGTAAACTCGCAACATGGTGATGCTGTGTGTGTGGTGGGATTGGAAGGGCATTATTCATTATGAGCTGTTACCACCAGGCAGGACCATCGATTCTGAACTCTACTGCGAACAACTGATGAGATAAAAGCAAGAAGTTGAGAGAAAGCGGCCGGAATTAATCAACAGAAGGGGTGTGGTTTTTCATCATGATAACGCTAGACCTTACACATCTTTAGCCACTCAGCAAAAATTTAGAGAGCTTGGCTGGGAGGTGTTAATGCATCCGCCGTATAGTACTGACCTTGCACCTTCAGATTTCCACCTGTTTCGGTCTCTTCAGAATTCTTTAGGCAGTGTCAGGTTAACATCACGAGAGGACTGCCAAAACTACTTGTCGCGGTATTTTGATTAGAAGCAACAAAATTTCTATAGCAATGGGATCATGTCACTACCTACAAGATGGCGAAAAGTTATCGAACAAAATGGTACCTATATACTTTAGTTAAATGTAAATAAACTATATTAAAAAATGTTTAGAATTTTCTTAAAAAATGTGAAGAAACCTAACCCCAACCTAATATAAAATCCGGGAATGCATTGTCTATGGCGTCAGCCTTTATATGAAACGGACTCAAAATACGCGACTCACAACTCACAAAATTACGCTCGTTTGGCTTCACCCTTAGGCTGCCCGCCCACGTCAGACTTTTTGTAGGACCGATAAACGGTCCGACTTTTCCTCCGATACTTATGAACGTTATTGTTGACCGACTTTTTGTAGGACGTGGGCGTTGCACTATTGCGAGCAGTACGTTCTATTTTTCTCCTTCAAAAAGTCGGTCACCGATTGTCTGACGTGGGCGGGGAGCCTTTAAGGCTGATTGAGAGTCCCTTTACCGTCCAGTGGCGCCCTCATCACATTTAAGATTTATCAGTCAAGAAAACCTAAATTAAAAAACCGCCTCTTCTACATTTATTTAGATACTAGTCCGAGATTTCGCCTGCGTGAACCTTAAAATATATCTATACTATTATAAAACTGTAACAGAAGTGTGTCTGTACATTGAAGATATTAACAAAAAAAGTTACGATATGGTTTTTAGGTGTCCCTGATTCCATATCAGCAATTTTTGGATTTTTTTGTCTGTCTGTTTGTTTGTTTGAACAAGCATAACGCAAAAACTACTGAACCGATTATGAAACTTTTTTGTTTGATAGCTAATGATCTGACTTAAAATCTGGTATATAATTAGTGCGGACAAAGTCGCGGTTTAACGCTAGTCCTATATAAGAACATATTCTGTGTGCCAAATTTCAACCAAATCCTTTCAGCCGTTTATGCGTGATTGAACCATAAACGTACGAACATCGTCACAAACTTTCATATTTATAATATTTGTGAGATTTTTAAGTGTAATCTTTAGAACCTATATTAAAAGTATCTTATAGAAATAGCTTAAGGTTTTTGTAGTAATTTGGGAGTAGCATTTTTGAGAAATATATAATACGAGCGTTAACCCGCGACTTCGTCCGCACAAATTATATACCAGATTTTAAGTCAGATCATAAGCTATCAAACAAAAAAAGTTTCATCAAAATCGGTTCAGTAGTTTTTGCGTGATACTCGTTCAAACAAACAAACAAACAAACACCCGAACAAACACACAAACAAACAGACAGACAAAAAATTCAAAAATTGGTGAAATGGAATCAGGGACACCTAAAAACCATATCGTAACTTTTTTTTTGTTAATATCTTCAATGTACAGACAAACTTCCAGTTACAGTTTTATAATAGTATAGATTGTGATAAAATAAGATCTAATCAAATGAGAGCTAGAACGGTAAGAGGACTCTTAAGTAACAATTAGGTACCTGAATATTGATCGTTCTAGAATAAAATAAATTAATAATTGAATAGTAGTTTTAAAGCTACGCGGGCATACATCCACCCACTACAGTAAGCTTATCATGTCACCACTGACAAAACGAGAAAAATTTAAATGTGCCTCTGCCTTTGTTACTTTACGTATGCCAAAATGAGCGCGCTTGACGGTATTTTCGCTTTGTCGTGACATGCTAGGGCATTTTAAAAGCCTTCTTCCTATTTTAGTCTTTTCGGTCCTGCGTCAATCGGAACCAATTAAACTTTTAATATGTGGGTATTTTAATAAGTTTCAGTATACTTGTCAAGGTGAGGATATTTGTAGAAAGTGAGGTAATCCACGTAGTAAAAATGTCAAAAACGTTTCTTTATATTTAGGAACACATTTTTAAATTTCAGTATTAATAAAAAGTATAATATTTTGTATTCAGGACGAAGATGTGAGGTTCTCACATCCCGCCAAAGATCTGAAGCGTAAAAAACCTTCAGGTAAGTTTAATGTCTACAATTTCTAAGCTATTAGATTATATTCATAATAATGTTTTGTCGAATTTTGTGCTGATATACAGAGTGTTAGGGTAAACAGTTGCATTACTTTAAGAGGTGATTGTACCCATTCTCAACAAAAGTTTGCAAATTTCTAATAGGTTTCTTAGGGAAAGCTCATCAGTATCATGGGGACAATCACCCCTTAAAGTAATGCATATGTTTACCTTAACACCCTGTACGAATCACGTACATCAATTATCGGGGTCAATCGGTAGATGTTATTTCGCAGCACAGCATTTGCACACTGAATGCGGACATCACGCGACCTTGATAAAAGTGCATCGTACATAGGGCGCTAACATTACTTTTTAAGAGCATTTATCATAGCAAATCAGTATTCGAATATACGTGGATACGACCATTTTCATTCCTTCGGCCGTAACCTACTTCAGTACTCCGTACCCAGCAAATCATAAGGATATCATTATCCACAGTATACCATACATAGCATATCCATAGCAATTATCATTGTGAGAGCGTACTAACTCTCACACACCCTGTTAGTTTACTGCAAAAATTATCACAATGCAATTCGAACAGTATATTACAGTAGTACCAGGTTTATAAGTCTTACCGATGTTCATTCAGCAGCAGTAAGTTGTATACACTTTTGTTCTACGTCATAGTACTAAAGTGAATACAACTTATTGCTGCTGACTGTACCTGCGCAGTAGACACATTTTAATAGCGCGCGAAATTATAACGCCCAATCAGGATGTTCACCTTGAATCCCTTGGCGCTATTGGCAAATAGTTTTCGCGCCTTTTTCGCCGACTCTGACCCTTTGACTCCGACTTTGCACCCTTTGATTACTAAATGACTTCGGGTTTCGTCGGGGACTCGGGTCTGCTCTGCGCAAACGAAGATTGGCGAGCGGAATTATTTTCCTGGTCGTACTGTACCAAAAATGTTCATAAAATCGGGCTAGCTCACCGATCCGCAGTGTATTTTTGCCGATGATACTTAAAAAGTACACGTACTGCATAGTTAGTTTTTGGCTCGCAGTGTCCAGATTTTCCAGTTTTAACTCTTTGATTTTTTTAGGCTACATCGTCAGGCCTAAAAACTGGAAATCTCCATCGACAGTTTCCACAACATCTTTGGCGCAGGTAATTTTATTCCATTAAAATGTTCATGGTATCTTTAAAATTCATAATCTTTACCAATTCGTATCATAATAATTTCAGCTCGCCGATAAATTAGAAGCCTTACCTCACTATAGGTTTGATAAGGAGCCAGTAAGCGTCTGCGCACAGCCTGAACTGTCCAGCGTATTGGAGGTTACCGAAACTGATGATAAACTCAGCTTCAACTCCACCAGCACACTCAAACTTAGACCTCATGGCGTATTCAGTCAACAATTTAAAAACAAAATATCTAAAAGCGACGACGAAATAAAAGCTTCAGAAGGTCTTTGTGATAATACTCATTCCAAGAAATCGCAAAGTGAAGGCGATAAAAGTAATTTCATTGAAGATGAACGTTCAAACAGCCTTTTATTTGTTGCTACGGTCGGACCAGCTAGTCAATCTGTTATCAATACTATTCTAGAACGTATGCCGAATGGTCTAGATGACAACATAGTAGATTTACTGGTACAAGAGGCTTTACACGCAGAAGAGAATGAAAAGATAGACAGCGGTATAGTTTGTGACAAGGGAAAGAAGTCTCAAGATATTGAATCCAGTGAAGCTATAGAAAACACACCTTATGTGGAAACAGTCAAAAAAAAACCGATTAATCAAAGAAAGAATTGTACAATCGTAAGCAAATCTACTTCCGATGAATCTAATACAGAAGCAATAAATGATACGCAGATTAGCTATGTTAGTGTGAGAAAGAAGAATTTATTACGTAAGAAGACACGTCAAAACAGCGAACGAGTCGAAAAAAAAGATCAACGAAATAACGAAACTTCTCAAACATCTTTTCAAGCCGTCGAAGATTTCTTCTCCCAGCATTACACAGCAAATCAAGGTGGGGAAGTGATAATAAGCCCGACGTTAGCAAAGAAAATAAATGCAACAAGCTCTGATAGCAGTGATGATTTCGATCAGTTTCTAGTTGGAAACAACTTTAATATGAACGAAAAGGAGCTTGTCAACGATGTGGATATTATCGACTGTCTTAACAGCATCGTCGATCAGGTGTGTAATGATATCGATAAATGCAATAAGCTTTTGAATCGAAAAACTGAACAAAAAATACTTGCAATTGCTAAAGGTACGCTTCAAGAAATCGGTAATACTGTAAAAGAGGTTGATAGTCAAGAAGTTAATAAAATAACAACAAAATGTACAAAACCTAAACCTGTTATACTAACTTACAAGACTGGTCCAAAAAAACAAAAAGCTAAACCGAATAATGCTAAAAGGAAACTAATATTAGAACCTGCTAAAATGACAACAATAAAAGAAGCCATCAATGAAGTAACCGACGAGTCTGCCGGTAAAAACACCAGTACCAGTCCTGAAACAAAACCGAATAAAGAAACACCACTTGCGCGCAGAAAGCGTAAATTATATTCTCCCAAAGATGACCAGATAACGGCAAACAAAGCTCATGAAGAAGAAAATGTAATTGAACAACCACTAAAACCTGTTGAAACCTCAGGTGATGAAGACGATAATGTTGCTTTAGCCGAGTTTAAAAGACGTTCGAATCCAGTCACGCCAAAGTCAAATCCAGTTACGTCAAAGTCAAATCCAGTCATGCCAAAGTCAAATCCAGTCACGCCAAAGTCAACAGCAACGTGTTATAAAGAACTAGAAATAGAACGTAAAAAGTACAAAAGAACTCTTATTAGAAAATCGAAAAATAGATCCAAATCTCCCTTGTCACCAAAAACTAAAAAGTTAAACGATGTATTCGATCGATTAAAAGTCACCATTGACAGTAAAGAAAAAATTACTTTAGCGGACAAAAAATATAAGGATAAAGACTTTGCCATTTACAATTTTACGAGTGACAGTGAAGACGAAGATTTTATAAAAAAGAAAATAGAGGTACGCAAGCGCGCTAGCACTACAACAGTTGACAGCGGTAATTCCATCATATCTTTGCGGCGCGGAAGGACTTTAAAAAAAGTCGATAACAGTACGAGCAAAGATATCGAAGATAAACCTTCAAAGCGTAAAAAAACAGTAAAACGTAAAAATACGAAAACAAAACCTAAAGTCGACATTCCTAATGATTTGATAGACGAAAGAATGAGATCGACAGGTCCCGAGATTCTTAACAACTCATTGATCGTAGAACAACCAATTGATGAAGGAAATAATGAACCTGATCCTATCATTAATTCACCTGAAATAGTACATATCGATGAAATAAAAATAGAAACTTTTAAGGTATTTACTCCACAGAAGAAAACCAAGAAAGAAGAAAACATTGTTAGAAAAGAAAAAGCAACAATACTCAAAGTACCTAAAGACAGGGATGATGCAACTATAAGCCCGTTACCTGGACTTCTTGTAGAGACTGTACATGCAGCACCAGATAAAGATGAGATGCCAACTGAAAATATGGTCCAAAAATTTCAAAAAATATTCCAAGCTGGACCCGATGCTTGTACCAATGAAACTAATACGACACATAATCTTCTTTCTGACAATGATAAAACAAATTGTAGTGGACAAATAAATAACACGGAAGAATTTGTTGATATCCAGGACTATGATGTTGATAATGCAAAAGTTTGTCATGAAATTGGCCCAGATATTAATAGGGAAGAAAAAAGTGATAGTGGTAGAAGTAATAAATCATCAAAAAAGAATACTAAATATAACTTAAAACTTAAAAACAAAGAGAAAGGTTACCAAACGGATAAAACTGAATCGGTAAAACAAACTAAAAAAGAAACGAAAAAGAAGAATTCTAAAAAAAATAGCCCTGTTTCTGCTGTTGAAGTAATTGATTGTTCAATAATACAAGAAGATAATGTTTCTACAATAGAACAAAAAGAAAAAACATCTGAAAGAAAACATTTAGTACTAAAATTAAAAAAAGAAAAAGCTACACAAATTGATAAAGATGATTCACAAGGTGTCAAAACACTTTCACAAAAAACTTCTGGATCGACTTACAAATTTAAAAAATCGAATACTGAAAAACCTAAATCTAAAAAACAAAATCCCTCACAAATCAACTTCCTCAACTATAAGGAGGTTAAGTCAGAAAGATCTATTTCGACAGATGGCATAACGGCACACGGGGTTTCATCCCAAACGCCTCCCACTCCAAAAAAACTGAATGAGCAAATACTAATACCGCGAGAACTCGAAGATTTGGACCAATCCATACTAGAATACTACCTTAAACTTAGCAACGAAATTTATAGAACAGAAAAAAGTTCAAATAAATCTAGTAATTCAAACAAGTCACCTCGTGTTCATCTAACAAGAATGTCCGATGAAGAAATATCCAATTATTCATCACGACAGAATTCAAAAGGAAGTTCAACAAATGTACGTGAAAATGAAATCAGGCGTTACTTACCATCTCCCAAAGTTACTGAATCAGAAGATAACCAAAGTCCTAAGGAAAGTAGCAAAGAAAAGCGATCACCTGTTTTCAGAAGATCATCGCACGATATTTCAAAATGGCTGCCTTCAGCAAGAACTTCAAAAACCGATCACGATTCAGATGAATCTGAAACTATGAAAAAAGTTTCAAGCGAAACAAAATCGAAGAATAGTACACCAGAAAAACATAACAAACGTAGGTCTATTATATCGCCTATCAAAGCGTTTGATGAAATCTTACTTTCTAAGCGAAGTAGGCTGAATAAATCACACAAAAGCTCGACACCCAAATCAAAAACCGTAGAAAAAGCTATAGAAAACAAGAAATATAACTTAAGAAAACCTACCGAATACGAATTTAGAAAACCAGCGTCAGCTCCCAAATCTAAAGGCAGTAGTTCGAGCCAAAAAGATGATTCAAAAGTAACCAAATCCGTTAAACGGAAATATGAAAAAGAAATTAATGTAGACAGTAAAATACGAAAATTGGATGAAACTGATTCTGAGATCATCGATTTGACTGGAACCGGTCCAAGCATGGCTAGTGTTGATTATTGGTTCAGTAAGAATGATGTTACAAGTAGCGGAGGTAAGTCTCATTTTTTCGAGTTGGTACCACTAGCTATACTAGAAATTTTAATTTATTTTATTAAGTTATACCAGGTGTAACAAAACACCCTCGTAATATTAAAAGGGGTGATTAAAGAGCATAAAAGTGGTGTCGAAAAACTTAAAACATAATAATATACGGCGTGTTACTGTAGACAAGACAGTTTCAAGGAATTTCAGGGTAATGAGGGATTTTCCGAAAGCCATTAAAAAAGAAAAAGTAGTTCCTAATGGCTCGATAGATGGCGTTGACGAGAAGGGTGAGCGACCTTGCAGATAATAAAATACAAATAAAATAGTAATAATTTATGTTTTTAAGGAAGCAGCAAAGTATGAACATATATTTCGCCAACGGATGCGTCTGACTCAGTGACATGCATTTTTGTTAACTTTTTTCTGGTTTATTCGTAGCTTTTTAGCCTAAAATATTCGTCTGCGGGCCCCTCTGGTCAGCGCCGTCTATCGCCGCCGGTATGTTGATCTACGTTTGACTAGCTCTCAGAAATCTCCTCATGATATTGAACAACTTTCCCTAAGGAACATACTATTAAGAACTTAAACGAATTTGAAAAAAAAAATCAAAATTTTTCGGGTTAGAGCCTAGCGAGCCTATTGTGCTGCCCCCAATAGTATTTTTTTTTAATTCTTAACAATTAAACAATATTTCCAAAAAACAAGAATGTCACATTATAGTCCTTTCAATTTATCAAATCATTACGGATTATTATGTTTTATGCTTCGGTTTTAACGATAATAACTACAAACATTATAAAAACAAATCCGCAGTGACCCGATAAATTGAAAATCAGCAATGACTACATGTGACGATTGGGGGCAGCACAATAGGCTCGGTGCAGCCTTAAGGTGGTTGCAGAGGGCTCAATTTTATACAAAACTTTGACGCACAATACGCGGAGACGGAATTAATAAAAGTAATATTTTATATATGGAAAAATAGTTAAGAAAATCTAGATGCCGCGTCACAAATAACATTTGCAATTTATAAAATAATTACGAAATTTTTCATACAAACTTTTAAAAGCTTTATAACTTCGAAATCTATCTATACTATTATAAAACTGTAACAGGAAGTTTGTCTGTACATTGAAGATATTAACAAAAAAAAGTTACGATATGGTTTTTAGGTGTCCCTGATTCCATTTCACCAATTTTTGGATTTTTTGTGTGTCTGTTTGTTTGTGTGTTTGTTTGAACGAGTATCACGCAAAAACTACTGAACCGATTTTGATGAAACTTTTTTTGTTTGATAGCTTATGATCTGACTTAAAATCTGGTATATAATTTGTGCGGACGAAGTCGCGGGTTAACGCTCGTACTATTATAAAACTGTAACAGGAAGTTTGTCTGTACATTGAAGATATTAACAAAAAAAAAATTACGATATGGTTTTTAGGTGTCCCTGATTCCATTTCACCAATTTTTGGATTTTTTGTCTGTCTGTTTGTTTGTTTGTTTGAACGAGTATCACGCAAAAACTACTGAATCGATTTTGATGAAACTTTTTTTGTTTGATAGCTTATGATCTGACTTAAAATCTGGTATATAATTTGTGCGGACGAAGTCGCGGGTTAACGCTCGTTATATTATAAATTACAAATGTTATTTGTGACGCGGCAACTAGATTTTCTAAACTATTTTTCCATATATAAAATATTACTTTTATTACTACGCGTATTGTGCGTCAAACTTTTGTATGGACTGAAACCACCTCCCCACACATAACTGTGAATTCGCATCGCATCGCACTGCTATATTTCTAATGTATGATTTTCGCTCGCAGATATTTGCGATGCGATGCGAATTCGCAGTTATGTGTGGGAGCCCTTAGCTATTGCTTGAAGACATTTAAACATGTAATAACAGTAAAATTTCTTGCAGTGGAAACTATAGACATAGATACGATGCAAAATATGAATGAAAGACTAGATACGACTGTTGAGGAGATACACCACAATACTAATCAATTGTAAGTCATCTTTTTCATACCGAAGACAAGGATAAGGATTATAAGGAGTATCTATTACTACATACAGTACGGACACTCCCTACCTTCCACCAACTTTTTACCTCACCCCTCTAGCGCCCACTGCACGGGTAGCATGCCACCCACGACAAAGCGTTTAAACGAGAAAAACGTCATTGGCGCTCTTTTTGGCATACGTAAAATAATAAAGATGGAGGCACATCTCGATTTTTATCGTTTTCTCGGGGGTGGCATGCGAGGCCTACTGGTTACCCGGCAGTTACCTAAGAAGACTAAGGGCCTGCTTCACCACTTCTGATTAAGTTCTTGTTAGCTTATCCGACAGATATTTTGACATATATTTCATACAAAATATGTCAAACTATTTGTCGGATAAGCTATCAAGAACTTACTGTTCTTGTTAGCTTATCCGACAGATACACCCTGTACAGGGTGTTAGGGTAAACAGTTGCATTACTTTAAGGGGTGATTGTAGTATAATCATTGTATCCATGATACTGAACAACTTTCCCTAAGAAAGCTATAGGAAATTAGCAAAAAAAAAAAGACTTTTCATACTAAACGTTCGATCAGCTAGTAGTTCGATAGCATTTAGTATGGAAAGCTTAAAAAGTTTTTGCTAATTTCCTAAATGTTTCTTAGGGAAAGTTGTTCAGTACAATCACCCCTTAATGTAATGCAACTGTTTACCCTAACGCACTTGTATATTAATTATGTATTTTAGGTTTAATCCTTGAGAGTATTGTTCAATTGAAATCTAACTTTTCCCCAGATTGTTATCCTTATTCGTCGATACTCAAAAGCAGCTGATGGAAATGAGACGGAAGCAGCGAGAGTTTGACCGACAGACCTGTACGAATATATTGAAAGGGGTGTGCCAGCTGGTCGATGAACAATTCATTGAGCGGGACAGACGGTACCTTCTTTTTATATTTAATTTAGCATAGCATGGCATATGCTCACGACTATATGTATTTCCCGATGGGGTAGTCAGAGACATTCTGATATACAGTTGAAGTCATATTCCCCATATCCCCTTAAAATAGTTTCACCTAATTTTGTTAGACTTTATATATGCCTCTCGCTCTAAACGTAAATTTTGAACTATAAATATAATATATTTAGAAATATTTCAGTAGTTTTTAAAGATATTCAAAAATTAATTTTAATTTAGTGTTTCAGATATCAAAGAGTATTTAAAAAAGTAATAACATTTTTTTTGTCATCGTCCCTATTATCTTGATAATTTCGCACCCTGGTTTTGTTAAACCCTATAGTATTGTATAATTTAATATTGTAGCTCTCAAGAAATGACCGATAAGATAATGGAAGATCTAAAGCGGAGAGGCAGGGAGTTTATTAACAAGGACCACAAGATGAAGCGAGCCGTGGTGGCCTTGCTCAAGGAAGATGTCCAGGCCGTCATTGAGAAATTAAACCGGATTAAAAAATAGATGATGAAATCGAGACGATTGTGTAGTGTTTAGCTCAATTTTGTTATTCGTGATTAGCCAAAAAAGCGTTGCCAAATAGCACATAATAGATAATAGTAGATTACACACCGAGGACAGGAAAGTAAGAAAAGTCACAGGAGTGCGATTTTTGAAACTCATTCGCTGAGCTCAGCAGTTGAAAATGTTAAAATTACTATGGAGATATGCATCTTTCTACTATAGATTTGACTTTCAAAAAACATTCAGAAGTGTTATTTTTGAAAGTCAAATGAGCAGTAGAAAGACGCGTATCTCCATACATTTTCAACTGCTGAGTTCAACGTATGAGATTCAAAAATCGCACTCCAGATCTCATGTAATCTGAGGCGTCAACATACATGTGATCTGAGGCTTTCTTATTTACTGCCCGAGGTATACTATTTTTCTCCTCGACGGAGGCGGAAAGCGGCAACTTCGTTTAGCGCAGCGGGACGAAACCAATGTTCCGTTCGGGCCCAATGTTCCTTAAGGAAAGTTGTTCAGTTTCATTGTCAGAATGCACACTTTTTATCAACTAGTGGAGTAAGTATTTTGGCAGTGAAAACTGCTCTCTGCTGCAGTTCGGGTGTAAGATTTGAGTTCTAGTAATTTCTTATGATTAAGCATAAGCATAATATATACCAATTTAGTTAATTGTTACGTTGATTACATTTTAATTGTTTTTAATGTTATTTCATGATGTTTTAATTTGTCCTATTTCGTTGATTTTGATGTTATTCGTTATGTTATGGAAGTTTGAGGCCTTTAATCGTACATTGAAGCCCTCACCACAACAAGAAAACCGTAGGCTATGATTAAGCATAAGCATAATATATACCAATTTAGTTAATTGTTACGTTGATTACATTTTAATTGTTTTTAATGTTATTTCATGATGTTTTAATTTGTTCTATTTCGTTGATTTTGATGTTATTCGTTATGTTATGAAAGTTTGAGGCATTTTATCTTACATCGTACTTTTGTGTCTTATAGAAGAGTGCAACACCAATTTACCTGCTACAACCGAACAAAATCTATTTAATAACAATAATTTTAAAGATAATATACAATTACAACATATTTATTTTTTTTAAAGTGAAGTTCAGGTTAGAACCTGTAAAAATATTGTATAAAAATAACGTTTAGGCTTTTGTTGTGTTGCAGTTTTTTATTTCAGGTTTTCTTATTGAGAAATCTATTGAGGGTCCACTGAGCAGTTAAAATCCTAAAGTTAAGTTTTAATTTGTGTAGATAATTCAGTGTAGTATTGTTTTAATTAAACATTTATAATTAAGTTTTCTTTTTTTGTCAAACCTACAAAAGTTACTAACAACTGGTCAAACAAAAGGTGTCACATTGCAAGCTTGTTATTAGGTGGACGTGTCGGTTGCCTGCTCCCCGGCTTGCAACGAAGCTCCACCATTTTAGGGTTGAGACACGTACGACGGCGAGTCCATACAAAAAGGACGTTTAGTATCAGATGCCGTCTGTATTCTCCGACGTCGACGCGGCGAACGGCTCCGAACGCGTTCCCATATCGTGGTTTCTTGTGTAGGCCCGCCCCGTCGTTCGCCGTCTGTCTGTGTCAACCTAAAAGGTCAATGATCTCATCTCAACCCTGGTGGCTCAGTGTGTGTTTTTGTCCATAAAACAAAGTCGCCATATATTTATAATAGTACATCAAGCACTTGCTATTTAAACTAGATATTTGCAAAATCATCAACACTACTATGGAGCGACAATTTTAAAACTACAATAGAAAACAAACAAAATAAAATATAACTTAATTTTATTTTGGATAACTTATTTACAATAAAAATACACTCGAATTATATAACGCACTTTGTGCTTATCTTCATTCTCCGATATAGGTAGTGTTTAAAAGCCATATTGCACAAGCTATTCTAGAAAGTATTCGTTGTCGGAACGATATCGCCGAGATTTCCCCGCGATATTTCTGAGATCAAACTGTCGCGGACAAATCGCTGCGACGCCAACGTTCCCATCATTACTTGCTTTTCGTGTCGACTAAAAATTCTGAACAAAGTCGCTAAATAGTACCTTGCCAGAATTGCTTCTTCAATCATTAACAATCGCATCATAAAGCTCAGTAAAAATCGCAGCGGTGCAGTTGCTACATCGCCTGCATTCTAAAGACAAAACGCTTGTGTAATATGGCTCTTAACAACTTCACAAATAAATTCCGATCTCGCACTGTAGAGTCCCAATTTATGTTCGGAAGGTCTTTTATTAATTCACTTCATGATATAAATCTCGATCACTTGTCACGCACATACATTTCTTCACTTATCACTGTGATGTCCCATTGTGATAGGAACGTTGACTAAAATATTTATTTTATTGTTCTACTACGAGGCTAGGACTCATCTTGGCTGGTGGCTACTTGTGCGAGGTACACCTGTTGTTGCGGCTGATGCTGTGCTTGCGATGAGACCTGTGGATTAAATTATTTTCAATAAATTTACACGTAAGAACGTTCTACGATGGGATGCCATGGGACCTTTGACGATTTAGTATAAAGACTAACCTTGCGGTAGCATTTCCCCTCTGCCACGGTATGATCAGGTGCATTTACATTCAACTTTATACCTTATCACTAAACGAGACAGCCTTTAATTGCGAAACAATAACTACGAACTTAGAACGATTGGGGTTCATACGAGACTACTTTTCATGATTTTTATCACTCAAAATTAGAATCTAAAGTTATGGGAATAAAATCCAAAGTTGCGGATTTCATGTTACCTCGCCCCCGCAAAAAGTGTCAGAAATGTTTGTTAGTAGAATTACACGCGTAACTAGTCCTCATATAAGTAGTCAAAGCATGGGACGCTACAATTTAAAATTGGTTAAATTTCATGGCCTATTTTTTCTATAGCATTATTATTGATAGAATGTGAAAAGAGAGTGTAATGTTTGATTGTGTAAATACTAACTGTACTGCCATGTATTTTATTAATCTAAAATATAAAATTCTTGCGCAGTCAAACCAACCACCATAGTACCTTGTCGCAGCAAACTATTTGCTGTTTAGCCCAGTCATTTTACGGTTTGAGCCGGGACTAATTAGTAATTGATATTATCTCGTTCTAAAAAACCTTTTGGTAATTTTTTTTGCACAGATTTAAGGCTTTACCATTATACATACTACAAACATGATGTGAATATTTTTGTCTACTTAGAAGGTTTTGAAAAATACATTCGTAAATTCGTTATAAATACCTCATTTTTTAAATTTCATTGCCTATTTTATTGCTCAAAAATAATTTATATTGGTAAATCTAAGTCAAATGAATGCATTGGTATTAATATTAATAATTTAAAATCCTTCTGCGACACATAATTTTGATTTCTATGTTGCGTAGCGAATTTTTTTTTAAATATGCTTTAAGATAGTCCTTTTGTCACTTAATGGTTCCGGTTACAGTTTAAAAGTCCAATTAGTAATTACTCCCTACCCCGTCTAACAAAACTCCGTAAAATGACTGGGCTAGTTATGTTTCTCTAAAACTTGCTTGGTTACACGAAGTTACCTTTTCCTGACAAAATTCTAAGATGGTTTACATATCAAATTGATTGACTACACATCGATTTCTGCAGGATCCTTCAGGTTCATAAGCACCTCTTCCCAAAAGAACCACAGGCAGAGAGATAGAGATAGATGTCACCGCACATTTCTTGTAACGCTTCTGGCTCGTATAAAACTAGGTAATGTTGATAGTACCTGGATGATCTGGGGCGACTGCTGCGGCTGCGCCTGTATGATGATGGGCTGGTTCGGGTTGTTCTGCACCTGCAGTCTGATCATGTTCAACTGAGACTGCGTTAACTGGATCTGTAATTTTACGACATACATTTAATGTGTCGTGTCTTGGCTCCAACGTACACACGGTTAAAGTAATAAAAGCAAGTAAACCATGACCCGAGAAATAAAACACCTCGCGCCTCGCCATGTTGCGGATAATCATTGGAATTGAAATTCTAATTTTTGTACTTGAAATATTGTCATTCATTAATCGTAGCGCCTCCAAAGCAATATTTTTATTTTTCTGGTCAGGTTTTACCTACACGACCACAGGAAAGGATGCATAAGAATCTTAAAATTACTACAATGTTAAATGAAATCAAAATCATCTCAAAATGAATAAGTATACATAAACTTTTACGTAATTTTGTGTCAATCAATCTTTAGATCAAATCATTTACCGCTTCGTGAAGAAGTGTAGAAATCTGTCCAGAATTTTAAATTATACTCAAGCTTTGTCCTCAAAATTAGCATTAGGCACACATGTAGTAAGCATAATGGTGTCGCCTTCTCAGCACTGAATTTAACACGTTCCGGGACAGTGACCGGCTATAGACGTGATAACAATAAAAGTTCTATTGTGTCTCGTTCACTGCCCCGGAACGTGTTAAGATCTAAAGTTATCTTTTTTCGATAATTTCTCTTCCAAAAATCTACTAGTTTAAACTAGGTAACGGTCAGTTGCAGAAACGCTCATTAAATGTCTTGCTAGCTTTTACTACGTCAACAAGACAAAGTGACAGCAAGAGATTTAATGGACGATTAACTCTAATGAGCGTTTCTGCAATCGAGTGTAAGTCTGCAAAGGACCTGGTGTTATATCGTAATTAAAAGAGACTTTGTTATCTTGTTCTGGCTTCAGCGTATACCTTCAGTGCTTCATGAAAAACGTTTTGATTTTAGGCGTAAAGCAGACTCTTGTTTGTGGACTCTATTTTTGTTGGTGCGCTTCAGAATCAAGAAGTTTCTCAAAATACAAAAATGGCGGGTAACGGTATGTAATAATTTAAAGGTAAGTAAAATTACCGGTAGTTGCTGCACTTCTCCGTTAGACGTGACGAGCTGCTGGACGAGTGTGACGGGCTGTTGAGACACCACGTTGTTCGACGTCGCCTGCGCATTAGATGCTTGCTGAAAATAAAAATAAAATAAAATAAAAATTCTTTATTTGATCACAATTTAGTGGTATACAAATGATTGAGTCCCTGACTCCCAAAGTCAGAAAAACCGTGTATTGGGAGACAGTTTTTTCCCCTGTTACAATAGGTATAAACCAACTAAATTAATTAATTAGGTACGTACATGATTCATTAATATGCTAGTATTTAGGTACTTAAAAATAGTAGCAACATTCCGAAATATATAGTTAACAAATGTATCATTTTAAAATTATACTATTACGAGCGTTAACCCGCGACTTCGTCCGCACAAATTATATACCAGATTTTAAGTCAGATCATAAGCTATCAAACAAAAAAAGTTTCATCAAAATCGGTTCAGTAGTTTTTGCGTGATACTCGTTCAAACAAACAAACAAACACAGACAAAAAATCCAATAATTGGTGAAATGGAATCAGGGACACCTAAAAACCATATCGTAACTTTTTTTTTTGTTAATATCTTCAATGTACAGAAAAACTTCCTGTTACAGTTTTATAATAGTATAGATTATATTATAAATCTTATTAAGATTTATAGCAAATAATAGAAGGTCCTCATATTACAACTCTATAAAAATTGTGCATTGAGTGGATCTTGTTATGCATGTGCATGGTAACATGGTATTATTCTATATTCTTAACAATTATTGTGTAATTTTACGATCATATCGTTTACAAGATCGATATTAGCATCCTTTTAAACTAAGAGTCTACCCATCAAACTGAACAACTTTTACTATGGGAGCAAACCAATCGGAGCACAAAAAAAAACTACTGTTGTATACATTTGAGTTGAGTCGGCACGGCACTGTAGTTTAGCATTTTATTTATTTTTATTTTATTTTATTCATTTTAGGAAAACTTAGGGACTAATTACAGGATAGTAGGGTATCAACGTTTTTATAAAACAACATTGCCAACATGGAACATCAGATTTTTTTTTTTGCTCTGATCAGTTTGCTCCCATAGTGAAAGTTGTTCAGTTCGATGGTTAGACTCTTAGTTTAAAAAGATGCTAATGATATCCATTTCACCCTGTAGTTTCATAACTATGCTGGGCTTTAGCAATTTAAATACCATAATAAAACATTAAGGCCCACTTGCGCCGAATGCTGAGTTAAATTGCGTAACCCCGTCTTTAGTAGCACCGACCTAAAGATTGAACGAGTGTTATCGAAGATTGTCTTGCGCCAATGAAAACTAGTTCATAGTTAACTAACCTGACAGTTCTCTATCTTTCGCTGGTAACATCCTAAATGACCATAGAGTTTATGTAATCCGACAAAATACGAAGAGTGAATGATGAATGAACATAATATATGCACGTCTCTTTCACACTGCATCTCTTTGTATTTGTCTGTCTCATTTGTTTTATTTTGGCAATGACATTTCGTTTTCATCGTTCATTCATGTTATCAAAGAGCATTTAACACACTACGTTATGAGTCGGGACTTCCATACTGAAAACTGGTCGTGACAGATTATCCAGAATGTATGAAACGTGTGCAACCGTTCAAAGGAATTAAATGGCGCGGTGCAAGTTTCATATAAATTTTGTTTGTTAGAGAGTTGCGTGAGCCTAAAACAAAACTGTAAAAACAGCTGTTGCCTCAATTTTGACATTTAGCACGTAGTTTAGTGACTTAAACCTACCACAACGGGGGTTTAAATATAACACAAGTTTAGCCCTAAAACAGGATGGTGCAAGACATAATTCTAATTTAATTCCAAATTAGCGTCTAGTTCCGAGTTAATAACGATAACCCTGCTAGGCGCAAGCGGGCCTAACAATAGTGTAATATTGTGTTTCTTGACAGTCCATTTTATTTAAAAGTGTAGCAATCACAGTAGCGTTAATGGTTGCTTTATATTGATCGACTGATAAAGCAAAACATTTTCAGAAGTAACTATGTTGGTTTAAACTTAGTTTCGCTTCTATAGTGTACTATTATTATCTATTCATAGTCTCACCTGTACAACTTGTGCGCATGGCTGGATGACAAACTGCTGTTGCGTGTTTCCCTGAAGCGCTGCCTGGTGCTGCAACTGCAGGCAGTACTGTATACATCAATATCCATTTGATTTACGCTTTTTTGTTATGATTAGTAAGGCTTAGTATTAAGATTTAGTTAAGTCACATATTACTAAGTTCAGTAGCGTAGGGAGGGGGGAGGGGGGAGGGGGCAAATGCCCCGGGCGGCACTTTACTAGGGGGCGGCAAATTCGGGAACGGCGGAATTGTCTATAACCAATTCGTAGAACAGAGAAAAGTCGAGCTCGCTTCGCTCGCTCAAGTTTCTGTTTTGATTATTGTACCTTACTTACACACAATCCTTAAATCCTTAACATAATACAAGTCCAGTCTAGATTCTGATACCTAATGTAAATGTGACTAGATAATTTGTGAGACAATGTCCAAGATATTTATTTTTCCGTCGATCCATAGCGTTTACTTAGATTACTTTGCACATATTGGGCGTAAAAAGCTCTGGCTCCAACTGATTCGTATTGAGAATAAAAGTCGAGCTCGCTTCGCTCGCTCTAATTTTTTTTCACATTAATTTATAAATCAAAAGAACACCTCGAATAGTTGCGCCACAGAGTACTATAACTAGTTGTGCTAAGAAATATCGAATATGAGGGGGCAGCAAAATCGGTCTGTGCCCCGGGCGGCAAAAACCCACGCTACGCCACTGTAAGTCATTACAGATACATACTTCCTTAGAAAACTATCAATTACCCACTGCCAGACGGTACGCGTAAATGTGCCTAATGAAGCTTGACTCAACATTGCTATTATTTTACTTTTGTTATTACTTCGCACAGCGCGACTTATGCGACATTGCCGTCTGGCGCGAGTGTCAGAAATCAAGCAAGCGCATTGTGACCGAGGGCGAGGCCTGGTTGGGTAACGGTGGTGAGTACCTATAAATTGATGAACTAATTTATAGACTTACGTAGATACTCACCACCGTTACAAGGCACCCAAATATATACTACAACATTTTTTTTTTTTTATTTCAAATGGGTTTGCTCTTGACCTCAATCCAGTCCTCAGGACAAAGATGGGGTCGAAGATGTAGCGAGCTTACCCAGAAGGTGCCTATTCACTCGTACTTTAAAGTAATTCGGGTTGTAAGCGCTCGGAAATACTGACGCAGGCAGGGCATTCCACTCCTTGGCTGTGCGCATTATAAAAGAATCAGAAAGGCGCTTAGTGCGGATTTGAGGGATATCAAACAAGAAGGGGTGGTATCCCGCGGTGCGTCTGGGAGTCCAATAGTAAGTGGAAGGCGGGATAAGCTCATGCAGCTCTTGGGCACACTCACCAAAGTACAATCTGTAGAAGACCGCACTTCACTTGCGTGCAACTAAATCGACTCAACCCGCGAACGGGAAGGGGTTCTTCAATTTCTCAATAACATATTACAATATTCAATCAATCAATCAATCAATCAATTATACTTTATTTGACACCAAAAATATTCTTAAAAGTGAAAAGTTTAGAACCTGTAAAAGTATTATAAAAAAATATATTTTACGCTTTTGTGGAAAGTTGCGAGTAGCACTTTTTCATTTTGGGTTTTCAATTTTTCATTATTTAAAAATCTTTAATATTGTGATGAGGGCGCCACTGAACGGTAAAAGGACTCTTAAACTAATATTACCTGGTCAGGCGGGTTGGCGCGCGGCGGGTCTTCCCTCGGCTTGTTGGGCTTCCCCTCGTGTCGCGGCACTATGTCGATCAGGAAGTCGAACTGATCCGACTTCGATATCGCCATGGCAATGTCGTTGCGCTGAAATAGGGTTGTCAACTTGTTAAGAAATTAAGTTATAGCGTAGATAATATTAAATGGTAGGTTCTTCTACAGAATGGTCCCTGCCCCTCACTAACTTCAGATACCGCACCTCACCCCGCACTTCGAGGGTAACTTTAGGGGAGTCTAGAAAGATACTCATACGGACTGCTCGTGTATGCCCATTTGATCTCTCTTTTAGTACTATTAAAGTATCGTGAGATCGTTGTATGCAGCATCAGTAGAGGCCTACCATGAGTTTGCACTGTAATAAACTACATTTTATGGTACCTACGCATTTTGTATATCAAAATCAGTTCTTAAAGTAATCATCACTAGGAGCGCTGTACGAAATTCAATACGAAAATGGGAGTAAAACTAATGTACTTAGTTTACTACAGTGCAAACTCATGGTACTCGTGCGTGATATTATGGTGATCTATCTATCTATACTATTATAAAACTGTAACAGAAGTGTGTCTGTACATTGAAGATATTAACAAAAAATAAGTTACGATATGGTTTTTAGGTGTCAATTTTCGGATTTAATGTCTGTCTGCTGGTTTGTGTGTTTGTTTGAACGAGCATCACGCAAAAACTACTGAACCGATTTTGATGAAACTTTTGTGTTTGATAGCTAATGATCTGACTTAAATTCTGTTATATAATTTGTGCGGACAAAGTCGCGGGTTAACGCTAGTACTATCATAAAACTGTAACAGAAGTGTGTCTACATTGAAGATATTAACAAAAAAAAAGTTACGATATGGTATTTAGGTGTGCCTGATTCCATATCACCAATTTGTTTGTGTGTTTGTTTGTTTGAACAAGCATCGCGCAAAAACGACTGAACCGATTTTGACAAAAATTTTTTTGTTTTATATCTAATGATATGACTTAAAATCTAGTATTGATATAAAAATTGGTAGGTAATTTGTGCGGACAAAGAAGCGGGTTAACGCTAGTATTGTATAAATTTCCAAGATCAGGCTAGCCTATGGAGGGGCAGCTCGTGGATGAATATATCGGCCGCCTTCGCGAACAGTACCGGCGCCTCAGTCGATATCACTCATTCAGTTTCATTATCTCTATGTAAGTGGGGTCATACTGAAGGTACCTGTGAAGTCCTCCGCTTGTTGTCCTGGATGTGACTCCGTGCCCAAAGGGTCAGCTCGTGGATGAATATCTCGGCCGCCTTCGCGAACAGTACCGGCGCCTCAGTCGATATCACTCATTCAGTTTCATTATCTCTTTGTAAGTGGGGGTCATACTGAAGGTACCTGTGAAGTCCTCCGCTTGTTGTCCTGGATGTGACTCCATGCTGAAAGGGTCAGCTCGTGGATGAATATCTCGGCCCCCTATCGAAGTAGGGCATACTGAAGGTACCTGTAAAGTCCTCCGCTTGTTGTCCTCGGTGTGACTCCACGCACGGAGGGTCAGCTCGTGGATGAATATCTCGGCCGCCTTCGCGAACAGTACCGGCGCCTCGGCCGATATCATCTTGACTTCGTCGTCCAGTTTCATTATCTTCTTTATGCGTGCTAGTGGCAGGGCTTGCGTTTTGAAGTCGTCCTGGGAGATTGAAAATTTTATTGAAATGAATGTGATTTAGCTAACATGATATAACATGCATTATACAGAGAAGAAGTGCCGAGTGTGAGACCATTTTGAAAACTTCATTAAATGGGCCAACTATTGAAATAGCTTGTCAGGTTAGCGCTATACATTTTTTATACAGGTTGGAGTCTCAAAGTTGCCAAAGAAAAAAAAAGGCACTGCAGAAGTCTGACAAAAGATAGTGTATATTTATTTATTTTGAATTTGGACCACTGGCAAAGTTATTCAGGATTGTGTACAGGATTTTCATGAGAGAATATAAAAAAAACTTAATCAGACTGTTCAAAAAATTTCCAGTAGCTCAAAAACTTATCCCTGAACAGTTATAAACTGGCCTATCTCCTGTTTTCTGCTTGATTTTGAGTTTTGGGACAACCTGTATGCATAGAAGAAGATATGTGGCAAAAATGCACTGCTACGGCACTTACCGCGTCAACCTTCTTAATGTCGTCGGTGACGTTTTGCCAGAATTGTTGCAGGGTTTGTTGTGCTGTGTCATGCTGGGAGGCCTCTTCCGCCCCCTCCTGCTCTAAGACTTCTTCCGCGGCTGACGTACCGGCCTGGTCGCTGCAATACAATTTGAACCTTATTGATTACACTTTTTGGACAACTTGCATGCCCCGACCTAGTGAGACGTTATTAAACCTATCATAGGTACAGGGTTGGGTTTAGAAACATGATAATTAATCGAGAGGGGGAGGTGGTTAGGACGGTAGAGGAAGGGAGTAGGGTGGAGGGGGGGTGAGGAAACCCCCTATTTTCGTTTTATCTCGTTTTTAGACCCCAGCACGGCTAGCATGCCACCCCCGACAAAACAATAAAAATCGAGATGTGCCTCCATCTTTATTATTTTACGTATGCCAGAAAGAGCGCGCATGACAGTTTTCTCGTTTAAACGCTTTGTCGTGGGTGGCATGCTAGCCGTGCAGGTCAGACTCAGTCGGTTAGCTTAGCGAAGAGAGAAGCGACAAGCATGTAAGATTTCTTGCGACCACAGTGAACGAGCTGATGCGTCCATGCATATGCTCATAACTATATTCCCCGAGGGGGCAGTCAGATATTCAGATATACAAATATCTTTATTAACAAAAAGAGAAATTCATTACACATGATACAATGGGTCCCGCATGCGGCAAGCCAGAATCTCGGGAATCCTCAATGAATTGTCAGGAAAAAAATTACTAATTTTAGTACAGGGTGAGCGAAGTTAAAATTATTATGAGATTTAACATGTGAAACAATTTAACAAAGAAATTTTTAGTACCTACAGAAAATGAAATTACAACTAATATAGGTAACGAAGACATGCAATGAAATTCAATAACCTACCCATTTATTTAAAAATCTTGAAATATAAATTAAAAAGTGTGTGTGTGTGTGTGTGTGTGTTAGTGAGTTGGTGTTTAAACAAGGAACGGCTAAGAGTGATTCAGTGGCAACATAATCAAGGGATTTTAAATAATTGGTTACTTTATGTTTGACCTAATTGACATGTTTGATCAGATAGTAGAAGTCATATTCACACAATAATATAATTATTTGTTTTGTAGAGTAGATATTTATTTTTTTATAGGTGGGTACAGTCACCGTCAGATATATCGTAACATACAAGTTGTTCAAATATTTCTGAGCAATGATAATTTTCAATAAATTAATTACAGTAAATGTTACCAATTATATCTAAACGTGTATTTTGTCATAAATATCTGAACAGCTAATTTTCAATAATTTCTTTACAATGTTATTTAAAATTGAAATGTAAAACATCGGAGGAAGGTCTTTTTTCCTAAACTGTTCAGATGTTTATGATCGCCCTGACTGCGTAGATAAATTTGATGTTCTAGGCATTCCGATATTTTTGATTGTTATATGTATAGAAATTATTTCATATTAGAACTGCTTACAAATTTTTGACCACCTTGTTTGCTATGATATATCTGATGGCGACTGTACATTGTGTACAATAACAAACATTTAAAATAAAAAGTGAAAATTAATTCATTCAACAATTATTTTTGATGTAAGCAGATGTATGTTTTACTTTTTAACTCTCTTTTAAGATAATTTAGGTCAATTAATGCGTAGGGGGATAATTGGTTTTTTTATTCGAAAAAGTAAAACATACATCTGTTAACATAAATAAAGAATAGGTGACAGGATTGGATTACAAAGCCAGAGTGTGTTCATCGGACTATCAACACAGGTGTAAGCGATATCACTTTCTTCCACATGAAATTCGTCGCAATGTAAGTGATGTTTGTTTTTTAGTTGGTGTCGCGAATAATTCTGTCGACTGCCCTGACTTGTTAGAGACGATAGACCTCCGCACTAATACCCGGAGCTTAACCCGGCGTCGATGACGCTGGGTCATAATGACCCGAGGTGACTTGAAACGAACATATTTATTTTTTCCGCTAACCAATTGACTTGAGTGTTCATATAGCTGGAGATACACCCCCCCTTGACCCGCACCGCCGGTGTGCTTAGTGCGACGCTACTCGCGGAAGGAGATACACGTGCGTGAAGTAAAAACGGGTAAATATGACCCAGCGTCATCGACGGCGTATTTTTTTTGTAATTTACCTTCAATTTTTTTATTTGCTGTTTTAGTTTATTTTATTTTGTTCCTTTTTAGATTTTTGGTGAAAATGGCACTGATTAACCATCCGGAGAGAATTTTAGCAGTGTTAGAGGAATCAGAATCTGAAGAAGAAGGTGACGCTTCGGATGTCGACATTGTAGACCACATATCTGAACGCAGTGAGAATAGCGACACTGAACAATGTACAAGCGCTACGGATACAGACTCGGATTCATCAGAAGACAATATTGATCTTGCAACTTTACGAAATCAACTACCTCGAAATAATTACAAGGGAAAGGACGGGACGCTGTGGCAGAAAGCACCAGCACGACCAAATGTACGTACAAGATCAGAAAATATTATATCTGAATTACCTGGTTTAAGACATGTAGCTCAAGGAGCTAAAAGTGTAACGGAATGCTGGAATTTATTCATAACCAATGATATGCTGTGTAAGATTCAGATGCACACCAATTCACATATACAAGAAAGGATAGCATTGTGTGCAGATATAAGTAAACGTAGATATATGACTGTTGTCGAACTTAGTGAATTGAAATCATTTTTTGGACTTTTGTATATTGCTGGATTTTATCGTTCGAACAGACAAAATTTGAGCGATTTGTGGAAAAATGATGGTACAGGTGTTGAAGTTTTTAGACTTACTATGTCAATGCAGCGATTCTATTTCATACAGAGTTGCCTACGCTTTGATGACAAGTCTACACGTGTTCAAAGACAGCAAGTTGATAATTTAGCACCAATACGTGACATTTTTGAAGCCTTTGTTGAACAGTGTCAAAAGATGTATTCGCCAGGAGAAAACTGTACTATTGACGAAATGTTAGTATCCTTCAGAGGTCGGTGCAGGTTCAGACAATATATACCATCAAAGCCGGCAAAATACGGTATAAAAATATTTGCCCTGGTGGATTCAAAGGTATTCTACGTGAAAAACTTGGAAATATACCCCGGTAAGCAGCCAGATGGACCATTCTCAGCTAGCAACAAACCGTTTGACGTAGTCAATCGCCTTGTTTTACCTATCTCCAAAACTCACCGAAATGTAACCTTTGATAACTGGTTCACAAGTTACGAATTGGTATCTCATCTCTTGCGAGAACACAAGCTGACTTCAGTCGGTACTTTACGCAAAAACAAAACCCAAATCCCACCTAAATTTAAAACAACGAAAGGAAAACAGCCAAGTTCCTCCATGTTTGGACATCAAAAAAATATGACTATGGTCTCTTACGTTCCAAAGAAAAACAAAGTCGTTCTCTTGATTTCAAGTTTGCACCATGATGCTAAAATTGACGAGTCTACAGGAGATCAGAGGAAACCTGAAATTATAACTTATTATAATTCTACCAAGAGTGGCGTGGATGTAGCGGACGAACTTAGCGCTACTTACAATGTGAGCAGAAACTCAAAACGATGGCCTCTGACGACTTTTTTTGCTATGCTAAATATAGCGGGCATAAATGGAAACATAATATATCTAGCTAACAATAACGATACTCATATAAAACGGCGACAGTTTCTGAAAAACCTTGGGCTTGATTTGATTCAAGATCATTTACAAGTCCGCAAAACACGTGTGAATTTACCTAGACAATTACGTAAAAGAATTGCTGATTTCACAGGTGAACCTATTGATGAACCTCCTGAAAAGGTTCCAGGAACTCGCAGGAGATGTCAGGTATGTCCGTCTAAAAAGGACAAGAAAACATCTCACACCTGTGCATCGTGCAAAATTTACATATGTCCGGACCATGTAATTTCATACTGCAATAATTGCAGCACTTCCATGTCAATGAATGAGGAGTTTGAAGACTGTTAGATTATTATTATTATTTACTAAATGTTCTTATGATCTCTCTATATACATGTATGATTAATAGTTATATATATTAATAAGGTTACATTGCCAAAAAATTTAGAAATACGTTAGTTATGTTTTCATAGTTGATTTTGCATGTGTTTTTGAGTAAAATAATAAAAAAAATATTCATGAAATATACTGGTATTATTTATATTTTTCCTTATGCAGAAAGAACCCTTAGATAACAAATTATTTTCAAAATCAAGATAATCCTCCCAGTTTTGGTACAAACCATCACTAAAATTCGGGTCATGGTGACCCAGCGTCATCGACGCCGTAATTATTTTCACGTCATCGACGCCGGGTTAAGGCAGCGCCCCTTCTCCACGTTCCGTATGCAAGGACCATTTACAGACGAAACGCATTCGCAATACGTAGCTGTGACAGCTTTAATGAATTAAGCACAGAGCACAACTTTGACCTATTTGTCACGAGCAAGGCAACCGTTAAACGCACAATTGCACGAGCTTACTTTGGCAACACCAACACCAGTGACCGTCAGTGAAGAATTATAATTATTTTGTTTCGTTTTTGATCTGAATATTTGTTATTGTTATTTTCCAATCTATCATGAAACACAAATGAGACGTGTGGCATAGGTATAATGTAATTTTAATAATAGTTTTTTCATTCTTTTTTTTTATATGTTAAGATTTTTAATTGGCGTCTAGATTTATATAAGATTACTAATAAAATTGTAATGCTGTAAATCTTCCGAATATAAAATAAATAAAATAAAATAAAATAATTAATTTATACTTTCTAAATCCATTTTTAAATGTTTGTTTTTGGCGTTGTGGGTTTTTTTATTTGTAATTTATTGTTATTTCGTAATTTTTAAAGTTACTTGAAAATTGCTAAACCAATTTTCATGAAACAAGCTAAGAACACTCTCGCATAATATAGCTTCCTATTTTTTAAAAAATCGATTCACCCGTTTGGGAGCTACAATGCCACAGACAGACAGACCCCTCTTTTTGGTATCATCGATAAATGTCAGATGAGTCTCGGAACGGCAGATTCTATAAACGACAGATTCTATAAACGACAGATTCTGGAAATGTCAGATTCTAAAAAGGACAGATTCTACAAATGGCAGATTGTAGAACGAGCTTCAAATCACAAAAAAATGGCTTTTAAGTACATTATTTCCAATTCCGTAATGGTCTAGTGGATTCATATAGTCCAATGCCCAGTATGTCCAATTCACACAAAGTCCATTTTCAAGAATGTCCAGTCATACGTGAGGCCTTCGGGTAGAATCTGACATTTCCAGAATCTGCCGTTTATAAAATTTGTGATTTCCAGAATCTGTAAATTATAAAATCTGGCGTTCATGGAATCTGCCGTTCCTAGACTCATCTGACATTTATCGACGAAACCCTATTTTTGCGTCCAGGGTTAAAGAGAAGTATCTACTTGTACAGTCGCGATGAAAAAGCTAAAAGTATATTTATGACTGTACTGTACCCACTCCATGTACCTATAGTCCAATATCAACAAGTAATGCCGGGTGAATCGCTTAGTGTAGTTCGAAGTGTAACTAAGTACAGAAATAAATAGGTGTAAATATATGATACAAAAATATAAATTTAGTTGGTAAAAAAGTTTTACAGTGTATGTTTTATGAATTAATTGATAAAGAATCTGAAGGCAACTTACGCTGGCACAAAGAAGCACACCGACATTTTGTATTTGGCGACCTCGGAATTACAACGCCAAATTCACAAGTTTTCGCTAAGTATTCCTAGCGAAATATTATTTAGGTATATCGAAATAGAAAATTCGTAGCCGCGGCTAAAGTTAATAAAACACGGTAACCAATAATCAGTGTAATATTTGGAGATCTCCAATCACCAATTACTGAAAATGCGCCTATTCCACGATTCGTCCACCGATGACCAGTCACAAGCTTGACGTTTGTCCGGTGTTGCCACTTAGTAAAATCAATTCTACTAAAACTTATTTGTGTTGTCCATGGTACAGAAAAATGTGGTGCGATTTATATTTTGCGTTATGTTATGAATCAAAAACTCATTTAAATTCATAAGTCATATATTGATTTACTAAATCCTAATGAAATTTATAATTCTTTCACAAAAAACAGCACAAATGTTTTTGCCTTTAGTAATATAATTGTAGATAAATTTTGGCAACATTAACCGGAACTGACGCAACGATCCAGTGCCGTAAAGCATATTATAAAAAATAAAAAAACTGACGCAACGAGAAATCGAAGACACAACGCAACGAGAAATCGATTTTGACCAGTGCTGCCAACATAGGGTATTTTACCCTAGATTTAGGGTAAAACCTAAGTCCTAGGGTAAGCAATTATTTAGGGTATTTTTTGGGGTACACTCACGGACTCCCCTTTGGGGTAATCAGAATAGAGGTAACTCTACAACCATCAACGATCTTAGATTAGTAGCTTAGTTTATTTTCAGCTTTTTTAAAGATTTAATACTTCATACTATGCCTTGCTAAGTAGTGACAGTGATCACCAGAGTCCGGAATTTTGGTAACACTTTTAATATGTCAAAGGGATTGCACGTTTATCGAATTCCGATTGTGTCGATCAGGTGTCGATATATTAAATCTGAAATAGATTTTTAGGTCCTTATCATATTGATACTGGCAGTTATTCTATTAAACTTTGATTACTGTTTTAAAGAAGTATGTCAACATACTGACAGTGGATATTAATGTGTCTTTAATGTATCTTTAATTGGTTATTTTTGTTCAAGTATAAACTGAATTAAAAACATTTTGGTTTTCTTATTTAGCATTGGTACTGTTCATACTAATTTTACTTGCACGAAACAGAAGTCGTGAAATATGTCGATAAACGTGCAATCCCTTTGACATATTAAAAGTGCTACCAAAATTCCGGACTCCACTCCGGACATTCCACCCACAAAATCAGAGCATTATAGTCCGTTCGCGTTAAGAAAATAGTGAGTCATCAGTGCAACTACAGGATGAGGGTGTATTCACAGTGGAGAAAAAGTACAAAATTTTTTTTAAACATTAAATTATTTTTAATGGAAAAAAAATGTCTTAAAATTACTTAAATCACTATTCAGTATCGCTAGATTCTTCAGTTACATTTATTATGAAAGAATTTTGTTCTGCGTGTTCCATGACGTCATCCAAATGCCACATGGTATTTTCTTCTCGTATCACGTGGTCGCAGCACTTCTTCCAACGATTAGCGTCTATTAATGCTATTGCGTCATATAATAATTTTTTTACGCCACTCATTTTAAACGTGGAGTTATTGGCACCAACATAATTTTTTATTTGGGCCCACACTAATTCAATTGGGTTTAGTTTGCAATGGTAAGGCGGCAGGCGAAGAATTGTAATTCCATTACTTTTGGCAGTCTCATCTATTAAATATTTATTATATTGTGGGGCGATTTCGGCAACCACTTTTATTCTTTCGAATTGGTGAAGTATTCATTTTCAAAATTTATTGTTGAACGAGTCACGCAAAATACACAACCGTTTTGTTCGAAGGTCAGATTTCAACTGGTCACTGTGAACTCGACTTTCTAATTTCTAGCATTTTAATTGGCTGGGGGGCGTGGCCAGGCCGGCGGACAACGATGACTCACTATTTTCTTAACGCGAACGGACTATAGAAACTTTATCCCATAGTAGAAATGTGAAAAAGATATTAGTTATAGGAATACAGACAAAAAGTCTGAAAAATCATGGAATGTGACCGAAGTTATTTGGTGTTTAGTAAATAGTAACGGTTTAAAAATGTTTTTGTTTTTGATTCGATACTGAAAGATTTTAGGGTAATTTTTGAATAAAATATAGGTAAAGTGAAAATAAGTCTTGGCTAGACTGATCCAGCGTCTGCTAAAATGGCGGCCGCCGAGATTCAGGTCGCAAATCCCTCAAATTTAGCAAAAATAGAAAGGTAAATGAGATATTTGCTGTTAATTTATGAATAATTTGATTTTATCATTTGTGTGAAATATAAATATATCGGTCAAAGTGGTATAAGTGATGTGAAAACAGTGTTTGTGTTTGGTGTTTATTTTTCCATTTCATTTTCCAGTTTTCTCAATGATTCAAGTTACAAGGAGATTATTGAGAACTCGTCGACGTTCAATTCGCGACTATGTGCCGAGAGGAGGATGCGGATGCCCTTCATCGACACCCAGACCGGTGCGTTATTGATTTTTAGGCCTCCATTTTATCAAGTCTTATAATGAAGACTTCATGTCATAACGCTGACTATCCATGGAGGAACGTCTTGTTTTGAAATGAAACCGGTCAAGTGCGAGTCGGGCTACTCGCTCACCGAGGGTTCCGTACCACAACATATTAAGTTTACAAATAAAATGTTTTGTTTTTCCGGGTCCTTTAGCGTGATGACTCACACTTGGCCAGTTTTTATTATTTGTTGTTATACTGTAGTTTACTCCATAATCACACCAAGGTTGACGCTTGTATGTATTACCGTTTTTACGATAGAGCGAGAAGAAAAATCTTCTTGTATGAGGACCTTTAAACCACATTACCCTACCCATCAAACTGAACAACTTTTACCAAGGAAGCAAACCTGTCAGAACAAATTAATAATCAAGCCAAGAGCCAATCAAGGAGAGTCACGTTGCGGGTTCTGACCCGAGCACTCGTCTTGCGTAGATTTCGCGCGTCGCGTTTTTGCCTGCCACGTGGCTCTGCAATCCTCAATCTCTCTTGACCAAAAACAATCCCTGAGATTGGGATAGCTTCTCCCATAAACACTTGACACTGGCGGAAATGCAGTGCTAACGCACAAGCAAGAGTCCATTAATTATAAGTAAAAAGAAAGTGCCAATCAAGCCAAGTGTGGTGGTGTGGTACGGAACCCTCGGTGCAAGAGTGGCCGGACTCGCACTTGACTGGTTTTATTTTATAACACATGATTTTGGTGCCCCATTAACCTCCGCCTGTTCCCTCTCCCCCTAGATCCGGGGTCCTGATAATAACAACCTATTTATACTTTGTTTGCAGGAGTTGCACAGAGCCACTGCAATCTATTCATGACGAGGAAACAGCGCATGCCTGGCGCGAGAGAAGGCCAGGTTTACACATATCCCTCACAAAGGTATGTTTTATTACTATATATATATACTTTATTCTCAACAAGTTTGGTTGCTCAAGGATCAAGTCCCAACTATCTAAGAGGAGGTCATAAAGTTCTGTATAAGATACAAGAAAAGGCTCAAAGGACACAGAAATAGATTGGCCAGAAGTCTGTGAATTCATAATCAGAAGATGCGGCTTAAGAGGTGGCATATTCTAGATCTCCATTCGAGATAGTTAAAAGATGGCCATGAGCCTTGATGAAGAATCACCGAGAGAAGAAACTCACGATCAAAAACATGAGTGATACGTGTGTCAGGATCATAGCTTTGGTGATCAATGAACGTTTTTCTTTTCTTATTTAATTTCAGTTCCTGAACAATTCGACAGATAGCATATTTATCGCTCCATAGAGATAGATCCTGTCAAAATCATGTCAAGACTGTGCCTGCCATATTTTTAAAGCCAAGAGATCGAGCCCATACAACCATGTTAGACGATTCGCAAACAATGAAATATTCAATTAATCATTCCATCAAAAGATGCACTGGCATCTTTTTTATCTTCTTTTCCCTCTTTATTATTTTAAAGAAACCCTTTTTCAAAATTTTGACATTTATTCGCACAGACCGTAGCACCATCTATCGATCCCCTAGAAAACCAAAAGAAAAATGCTCATTGCCTCTGCCTACCTCAGTGTTTTATGTTGTTTTGTCTACTGACATGTACGGTTTGGAGCCTTATAGGGTTGTTTCAGACCATCAACCTGAACATCTTTCACAATGGAGCCAACATTGAAATTGCAAAAAAAAAAGTGAAAGCTGAAATGTGATTTTTTTTCGCGATATCGATATTGGTCTCATAGAGAAAGTTGTTCAGGTTGATGGTCTGAGGGTTGCCCTTTAAGGATCCAACAGGATTTTTTCCATCCTGTTTAATGTGTCCAGTAATATACCCAAAATGTTCCTGCATGCGATCTGCATGACTAAAACAATCTAAGTGGTGGGATGGAATGTTGACTGAGTTGATACTTTCAATTTAAACTTAGTTCATCTCATCCATAAGAAGAAAGAAAGAAGATTAAGTATTTACTAACAAAATTATGAGTCAATGTTACTTGAATTAAATAAATTGTTTGAATTGATTGATATGACAGCTCAGCTAATTCATCGACACTTCCCCAGATGGCGCAAGTCCCGCCGGCAATACCTAACAATGTCATCAACGCGGTGGGGCTGGAGCGCGGTAGACACGACTGAGACCCCTGGTGATGGGGAGAATAGCTCCGGCGTGCCCGGGGAAGCTTTGGCCGCTGAAGACAGCAGGGATGGCTCACAGACTGCTGCCAAAGACGACCCTAAGGTGATTTACTCTCACTACCATCACAGTATAAGAAACAGTATGGTACTTTATGTAGTACGGTAATCCCTGTCCCCCACCAATTTTTATCTCTGGACGAGGGGAGAAGACGACCGTAGGCAATCTCACTGTCGCACTCACTCAGCATCACACATGTTTATAAAAAAAAAAAAAACGTTTTGATGTTTTGCCCGGGACACTTATATATTTCTGTTCGTCCTACTGATGTGCCGAATCAAAAATGTATCTCCTGTGTAAAGAAAATTAGTATTTGAAGGGTGAAGAAAACAAAAAGTATTGGGGCTAACACAAAAGATCCCACTGGGTCGAGGTGTTGCTGGCTTGCCAGCCCCCACAACAAGATAAGATAAGATAAAGAAAATTAGGCCTAGTGTGAGTTGCAATATTGACTGGTGATAAGGATAAAGCAACTTTTCCCTTGTAGACTGGGCATAACAAAAAAAAATTTGTCCAGATGTAAATACACCTTTTCATCGATCTCATTCATATGAACATTTTATTTGCTATGGATGGGGTCACGAAAAACTATCCCAGGAAAAACTGAATATTTAGCAAAAACAAAACAGTTATCTTACTGCTGTATACTTGAATACGAAAATTAAAAGTTATTTATTTAGTATAATAATCTTTTCTTTAACAGGAATGGTTCTACGATGAACTAGCTATGGAAGAAATGGAAACAGGAGAGGAACCAGACCCTGAGTCGGATGAGGACTACTACGACGACACATACGCCAACCGTCGCAGAAGAAGAGGCGGGGCAACACCCACTGGGCCCGGCTCCCGCGGCGGCAGGACCAGGAAGTCACAGCCTGACGACACGCCTGCCAAGAGGGGACGAGCGGTGAATAACAATACTTATTTACGACACATACGCCAACCATTGCAGGCGAAGAGGCGGGGCAACACCCACCGAGCTCCCGCAGCGGCATGACCAAAAATATGCTCTCCTTGACAATGGTTCAGCTACCCAGAAGTTCTGCCCATTATGACAGTTATTACGTCTAATAAATTCTAAATCTGCCTTCCCGACACACTAATGTGTATACGAATAATGCGGAAATCCCATACAGTTAATGGATCAAGATCCCAGGCTCTCTAGACCTATCTTATTTCAGCTAAGCTGAAATTTTTCGATGGGTGGATAATATTAGGTAATAAGGTAGATCTGGCGGGCCTGGGATCTTTCAATCAATCAATCAATTATACTTTATTTGACACCAAAAAAACAGTATACAGAGAGCAATCAATCAGGAAATACAAAAGGCACAAAAACAGGCGGTCTTATAGCTAAAAACCTATTTCTTCCAGACAACCTTATGGTAGAGGGATCTTTGTCTATTAAACCATTTAGGTGTATGAATAAGAATGTGTGAAATTAAAAAATTGGATCCCGTGTAAAATTTTAAGTTATGACCCACTAAATTATCTATTCCCCTACAGGGACGAGGCCGCAAGCGAGCAGGACAAGGCACGCTCCCATACGAATGCCCCGGCGACTCCGAGAAGCCCTTCGGCTGCGAACGTAAGTCCACCAGGAGGAGACACTAGCCACTCCTCGCCTTTATACTACCGCCACGTGAAACTGACCAAAAGGAATATTTGGTTGTGTATAGGCTTTATTGAAGTGCGTGAACACGATGGAAAACGATTCGGGAAATTAATGTGTTGATTTAGAAAAGGTACGCGCACGAATTGATTGACACTGGAATAGAAATGTCAAGCGTAGCAATTGATTGTAGGTCCTACATGAGTAAATACCCCACAGACAAAGCTTCTAAGGAGCGCACAAAATGATATGTGACGTGTATGGGCGAGCGCCCATAGATGGTCCACTGGCCGATTTGATTTGTCCGTGGCTGCGTATAGATGAACTTGTCCGTGAGAGTTCACGCGCACCGTCGCACCTACCTTTATGGGGTATTTACTCACAGCAGTATGCCTATTGCCTAGCATGCCACCCCCGAGAAAGTGATAAAAATCGAAATGAGATTGAGAGCTCGCATGACGTTTTTGTCGCTTTGTCGTGGGTGGCATGCTAGTTCGCGTACTGCTATAGTAGCTTTGGAAGATTCACAGCTCAGACCCTGATGGCAGTCAACTCGCGTGCACACTATAGCTTATAGGTCATCGTCGCTTTCGGCTCCACTATAGCGATGAAGTTGAAGGCGACGACCGTCTATCTTCTATAAGGTATGCTTCAAGTAGATTCATCTATCAACACATTTGTTACTGCTTTTTCATAACAGTGATATTTCAATTGCTATGGACGGGAAGCAAATGTGTAAAAGTTGTATGTTAATTACTGAAAGCAAGAGTAGATTTTTGACTTTAAGTTTTAAGACATGCGCATATAAATGATTGGCTGAAAGGAAAACTGTAGCTAGGTATCTCACTCTAATGAATGCTTTTTAGAGTAAGCGAGATAACTATAGTTTTCTTCCTTTCAGTTGATACGCCTTTGTCTATCTCTGACTTATTTATGTCAGTCATATCAAAAGTTGGGTAATGGGGTTTCAAAATCTTTCGGAAAAACGTAATGAAGTCATCCTCATACGGACCTCTCGCGACAACCACAAACTGTCTACTATGTGGTTGGTGTCTGGCTGGGCCATTTGTGGCTTTCGCCTGTAGCCCGTACGGGGAGAATCTAAGAACATGTTTCACCATTACTGGATCAGTTCTTAATAGCTTACATGACAGATAGTTTGACATATTTCGTATGATGAAAGATATGTCAAACGATCTGTCAGATAAGCTATCAAGAACTTATTCAGAAGTGGTGAAACAGCTACGTATACCATTTACTAGGGCCACGTTTCGAAACGTTTGGAAATCACTCAAATTGTGAATAGGAAAGCGAAAAATCATACAAGGATATGTATGCTAGAGTGAGGTAGTTACGACTCCACAAGTGATTTTGAAATGGATCCAGTAAACTGATGCAGCAATATCTTAGTTTCCTTGTAAAATTTACAAAGGGGTACTAAAATAATTATTTGCAATAATGGTCTGGTTTAGAAGGGGCAGGTTATAGAATGTTGGAGAATTTAGTTCGGTTTCGCGTCGCGATATGATCATAGCCTTGAAGCTCAGGTCCGTACAAACGTAGATAGCTAGCTCACCGTATTTAACGTAATATAAACTCGACGTAAGATGTAACCTCTAGTTTAGATCATATCTCAGGAGCTTATAGAGCGATAGGATTTGAACAGAGTGCAAGGGAATCGTCTTTTTGGGGGTGGTTTTAACGGTACTGTAATCCAACCCGTTCTTCCGGTCTTTCTTTGTTATTGGTCAAATAAAGGGTTACTTCAGAGACAGTGCGAATTTTTCTTCCATGCAATCAGTATCGTTAATAGAACACATTACAGGAAAAAAAATCTTTTTTGTTTGTTATTTTTTTCTATTTATCCACCCGAAAATTAATGTTGCGTTGCCACACTACACTCGTGAGTCAAAGGGGTAGGTAGGTGCGAGGGTAGCGCGCGGGGGACCGGCGTACGCGCCCCGTGGCCTCTGTCGAGGGTGAGTCAGTAAGCGCAACTCTCCGCCGCGTGCGCTCGCGTCTTGTTTACGCCGACTTTTAATATTTTTGTATGACACACGATAAAATAAAAAAATACGTGTATTTTTATTCTGAATGACCTTCATATAAGTAAAATTTGCGCACTGTCTCCGAAGTAACCCTGTTTAAGTACTAGATGCAGAGTCTCATGTAAAATCATAGGTTTTTATCTAATTTGACATGTTTACTGTCAGCGCAATAGACTAATTTACTAAGACCATAGGGTAGATTTAATTTCACTTGCACTCTATTCAAATAATCTTACGTAGGGTGAAGCATCGATAGTTAGTCTACATTCCCTGTAAAGTGCAATATTATATTTTAGAAAATATATCTAGAAATGTATTAAATTAATAAAGATACCTCTGCCTAAAATATGGATTTGCTCAATAGCGATTAATGGAATAAAATAGTTGGACCTGAGCTTTTAAATAAAGTAAAATATACCATAGTGTAACCGATATGCCTTGGACATAGATCTAGTTGATTCATTTCATAAATAATTCAATAGTTATTAAAACCACTGGTCCACCCAAATTGGTCGTGGGCGCTTCCAGCATATTATTTAGCAAGTCAACCTACGAAACTCAACATTGAAAAGTCGCATTTAGAATTTTTCCTCCGGGTTACTCTGGAAGTTAGCAATATTTTTCACATATCTTTCTTGCAAGACGAAACAGTTCTTCGTTCTGACTACGTTTGTCTTATGCCTTAAGAGGGTACCGAGGTATTGTGCTGCCTTCGATCGCATTTTTTTTTATTTCTAAGCAATTAAACAACATTTCAAAAAACAAGAATATCACATTGTAGTCATAGCTGATTTTCAATTTGTCGGGCTCACTCACGGCGGGTTTGTTTTTATAATGTTCGTAGTTATTATCTTTAACGATACAAGTTACAAGCATAAAACATAATAATCCATAATGTTTCGATAAATTGAAAACTAATCAACATAAAAAAAAATACAATTGTGGGCAGCACAATAGGCTCGGTGCAGCCTTAAAGGACGTTAAAAAATTATTTCATGATAATGATATACATGATTTGATAATTATTTGTTATTCTAGTCGAGATCATTTCCCAATAATGTTTTTTATCTATACTATTATAAAACTGTAACAGGAAGTTTGTCTGTACATTGAAGATATTAACTAAAAAAAAGGTATAATATCGTTTTAGGTGTCTCTGATTCCATATCACCAATTGTTGGATTTTTTGTCTGTCTGTTTGTTTGTGTGTTTGTTTGTTTGAACGAGTATCACGCAAAAACTACTGAACCGATTTTGATGAAACTTTTTTTGTTTGATATTTTATGATCGGACTTAAATCTGGTATATAATTTGTGCGGACGAAGTCGCGGGTTAACGCTCGTATTTTATAAATGCAATCAGATTCATGTCTATAGGTATATCGTATTAATTAGGTATCGGACAGTAATATTTAAATCACTATTTTGTTTCTAAAGTAACGGAGATTCTTTGTACACAAATCCCAATGGCAATAGAATGTAAATTAAAATAGCTTGGTCGATAACCTGGCTGAACAAAAACCGTTAGTTCAGTCTACATCTACAATTTGCAGGGAAATAGTGGAGTCAGAGACTATCAGAACAGAATGGCGGCAGCTTGGAATGGTCCATTATGGGATAAATAGATGATATTTCACTAGCGTATTTTCGCGCTGTTAGCAAGGAAACGATGCCTTTCGTTCACCCAGATATGGCGCTTTCAGAACATTATAGATAGAACGGTGCGAAATCAAATTCCACTGCGTTTTCCCGCTTTGTCCCTAGCCTCATAGGATTTCTATTCTATTTTTATTTAATGGCGTCCGATGCGTTATCACAATTGTGCCAATGTCCCGTTATGTGGAGAGTACACGTAGGAAAATGATTACTAGCATTTCTGCCAATGTCAAGTAGTTTATTATAATCTCAAGTTAACGTTTTATAGTTAAAACAGAAAAGAGTTTACAAAATGGCGGAGCCACGTGCAAGCCTAACAGATGCCAATACGCACGCGTCTGACCTCCCCCAGACTTGCAGCGCGACTCGCCTCATAGGATTTACTATTCGCCAGGGTGCGTCTGACGTATCCGGTGTTCATTACTTTACTCTTGGAGGCTCTCAACAGAAACTCACATTGAATCATATAATAAGTAGCATTATTTTAGGTACAAAGAGTCTTTCCTACTTGAGAACAAAACGCATTTTTGTCCGATTCCTACGTATATTATAAATATCATAGATGTAAACGATAATGATGATAACATAGCCTTTATCAATTAATCGCAGGGCCAATGAGTACTGTTATAGGCTATGTTGTTGTGCTAGAGGCTGGAATATGTTGAGCAGTCTGTTTTAGAAATTTTAGACTTGACAGAGCATGGATCGAAGCATTTTATCATGTCACTGCTATTTTAAACTTTCTCTATTTTAAAATATGTTCAGGAGTGAGATTTTTGAATCTCATTCGCTGAGCTCAGCAGTTGAAAATTTCGAAATTACTATGGAGATATGCATCTTTCTACTGCTGATTTAACTTTAAAAAATCATACTTCAGGAGTGCGATTTTTGAAAGTTAAATCAGCAGTAGAAAGATGCATATCCATAGTAATTTTTAAAATTTTCAACTGCTGAGCTCGGCGAATGAGATTCAAAAATCGCACTCCTGTTCTTCGTTATTGCCACAGAACATTATAAGAGGGGTTAGAAATGCAAAGTATCGCTATTGCTTCGGAGACGGCTGTCGCCACTTGTCTTTCCGCTCATGCTGCTACAATTACTCATGCCCACTCGCTCGCACCACGCCGCGTGCCTTATGGTGTTATGCAAATCATTACATAACCTGTGGCGACACGTTCCTCGCCTACTTTGCTCTAGAAGAGCCCCTTTTATAATGTTCTGTGGTTATTGCCTTACTCGGGACCGCAGTTGCGTAGAAAAACCTCTAGCCGCCTTTGCAACAATTTGGTCAAGAGCACCCCCTAGATATTTTCAAATTCTACACAATTGATAATTTAGAGGGGCTTTTGATTTTTTATATAAACTGTATTAGGTGCTGATAAAGTTTCAAATTGCATTGACAAATGTTAATTGCACTGGACTACGCTCCGTTGGGTCTGATCGTACTAAGGTTGCTTATTGCTGTATGTCAAAGTCAGTTTAGTTTTTAAAGTATGATGAAAAACTTCAGCAATAATTCCTTGCAAATCACATACATCAACTGGTTAGCACGTTATCTCTCTTACTAAGACTGGTGTCAACATTTGAGCCATTCACTTCAGTTCATTCAATTATTGTACTAAACCAGTACCATATTCTCCCTTTTGGGTATATAGACTTGGCTACGGTCCTTTTTAGTTTGTGCTAGCACGGTCTACCTTAAGCGTGTTTAATAGGTTAGAAGAAATACGGCAGCTTTTATAAGGAGGTAGATTGACATACAATAATAAGCTAAAATAGTCTTGGGAATTTGATAAATATAAGTAATCGCCCAGTCATTTTACGGAGTTTTGTTTGGCGGGGTAGGGAGTAATTATTAATTGGACTTTTAAACTGTTACCGGCACCATTTAGTGACAAAAAGACTATCTTAAAACATATTAAAATAAAAATCGCTACTCAACATAGAAATCAAAATTGTATTTCCCAGAATGCTTTTTAATTAATAATATTAATACCAATGCACTCATTTGACTTACATTTAACAATATAAATTATTTTTAGCAATAAAGTAGGCACTGAAATTTAAAAAATGAGGTATTTATTAGAAAATACGAATGGATTTTTCAAAACCTTCCTTGTAGCCAACAATATTTACACCATGTTTGAAGTATGTAATAATGGTAAAGCCTAAAATATGTGAAAAAAAAATTAACTATCAGGTTTTTTAGAACGAGATAATAGCTAAATTTTAAAATTGGAACTGTTGATGACGTGATTTTTTTTAAATTTTGGTACATTTCTAGGCTTAAATTGGCTCTTCAATATTATACCAAAAAAAATATCAATTATTAATTAGTCCCGGCTCAAACCGTAAAATGACTAAGCTATATGACAAAGTGTAGCTACCTTTATAGCTTTCTACAACTATTTATTCATGATGTTGAAAGGCTATCAAAATTGTCGACCAGAACTGTAAAAAACACATTATTTGGTCAGTAATTTACCTATTATCCAAAACGGAATACTTAGAATTTATCAAAATTCCCTACTCGAGTATTGGACGGTATCAGAGTCGCAAATATGCCTTTTTATTGTTGTGTACGTTTGTATGTGTATAGTATTAGTTTATAAGCGAATCTCCCTGCTAATTTTGTAATAGGAAAATTATTTTACTAGGTAATTATGTAGCTCTTTTAATTTAGGATGTAGGAGGGGTATAGTCTCCTATTTTAGCGCCGGTTTAGATATACATAGAGCAGCAAAAGCATTTTACAACTATCAAACTTAACACAGCCGCATATCGTTCATGATGTGACCACGTGCACAGTCCCACGGGGCATCTCTAATACTTTATTTTGAACTTTATACGGCTGTGATAAATTTCAACATCACATTTGCTACGTAAACTGCTCTGCGTTTTGATGAAAATTGGCCTTTAGGATATATTGTGAAAAGGTTTATAATTATATTCTTGGTTCGAGGATGTTATTATGAACTGTTTCCTAAATAGTAGAAGATGGGTATTGTAGTCTTTAGAGGTTTTAAGAAATAACAGGAGAAGCGATTCTAAGCAATCAAAGATTTTCACGGATATGAAAGGGAGATATTGTGTCTGGGTTTGAAGTTGTCGCCTTGTCATTGCCTCACCTGAAGTGAAACGTGCAAATGTGAGCTTTAAATGTAGTAAAATAAAATACAAAATCGAATACAATGAATGGACGGTGCTGTTTTTCCTGCACCGTCAACTGATATCTATTTAAAGTAAAATTTTACTGAATGGCACACGATTTAAACTTCACAATTTAATGTTTTACTTCGAGGTGAGGCGATGTGTCTGCGACAAACGAAGCTGATGTAACGCAATGTCTAGAAGCCATGCAGAATACTGCGTTGGAAAGTAGATCATCAGCCTGTCTAGTATGACTTATCTATTCGCGCGACGCGCCTTTGCTGCTTAAAAAATGACCTCTTCCTGCGCTTTTCAGAGAGCGAATGACGGGGGAGTAGTATGTGCACCGTCACTCACATTTGAAAACGCTGTATTAAGTACCCATGGCGCCGCGTATCGCACGCGATACAGGCTGTCACGCATTGACATAAGGCGCATTTTAGTTCGTCGCTCCTGAAGCGCGAAGTTTGAAATTCGAAAAAGCGCGCGATATCGAGAGAGTGCGGTATCCGTTACAGTAGTAACCCGAGTCGCGCACAAGTAGAGAAATCATACTAGAGGGGCAGGTCTATTTAGTTTTATGCCAATAATTTAATTATTTTAATGAAATTAAAATGAATCGTGCATTTAAATTCTATTTATTTTAAGGACACTGTAGTATTTTTATTCTGAACTCACGCCTGATTCTCCTATTTAGTTTTAGAGATCTTACACACTTGCTTAGTTCGATTCCCGTTGCCAGTGTGAAAGGACTCTTAGCGTCAATTGAATAAAGTTCAAAATTGTATTAAAAATTAAGGGACGGAATTTATGAAAACACCAATTTAATAAAACACTGCCGCATTTAAATGTATTTGTACCATTTGATTGTGCAAATTATGTGTAAATTAGTTTTGTTATAATGTAATGTTTTTTAGACTAATGTAGGGTAATTATAACTAGTGAACCTTCTTACGGATGGCAGTTATAAAGTATTAGGCACGGAGGGCAGAAAGGAGCGGAGCTGTCACAAGGAAATTAGGTCTGTCGCAATTATATTAGGTCATGACATGACGCCACAGTGGGCATGGCCTATGATGCTCAGTTCGAAGAGGACCGCTTTCTGATCTTTTTGCTGAGAGGGGTTTTTCAATCAAATTCATCTAAAACGATGAAGTGCGCTATTTTTGGATTCGGTTATGGGCGGAACCCGTCTTGTCCCTCGTCCCTGAACGGTGACACTTCGGTAGAAATATTGCTTTGCGACACTTCCACTCCTTTCTCTGTGGTATTAGGATTTAAGAATTTATTGGTATGCAAGGTTATTCCGGTTACATAAGTCTGTTTTTCATACATTTATGAAGATGTATTGAGTTTTAAAAGCGAAGCACATTTGTAAGAAGGTTCAGTAACTTTTTGGCGTGTCCAGCTACCACTGACCTAAACATATTTTGAATATTATCATCTTTAAGGCTGATGACCTCAAATTAATAATACATAAAAAGTTCATTGTTCTTTTATCTATTATTTCTATAGTAATTTTAAAAAAATCTAACCTGTAGCTACCTCAAAAAAAGAATTTTCGATCGTGTAATCGTGTTTTAATCAAATATGTCAATGTTACGAACGAAATATAAAATCTTTAACAGTAATTCTCAAACAACTAACTTCAAGTACATAAAAGGGTTTAGCTTTTTACGCACTGTTATCTGTGGAAATATCCAGAAAAGTCGGGGGCAGGGGACAGGCATCCTCTATCGAAAAAGCTTGTAATGGAGCGGGCCATACCACAAGGGCCCAGTGATGATTGGTGAAACCAACTGCTTAACAGAGCCTTCCGGAGCACAGAGCGGCTTTAGATAAAATACCACTCGAACAGTCACCCATCATAAGAAATGTACCAACTATGCTTGCTTTTCAGTACTACCAATACTGAAGCACAAACGAACCTCTTGAAATGCTCTTATAATATTTAATACATATTACGGGGTTGCTTAAATTAAGCTTAAGCGAATGAAATATATAAAGCGAGTGTGAATGGGACAGTCAAAAAAGGTCGCCCTAGACGTACGTATGCGGACCAAATTGGCAGCGTACTTAAGAGGGGTCAGATCAAATGTACCCGAAACCGACGAGCGTGTATGAAGCGACTTATGACTGTGGAAGAGGCGAAAAAGGTGTGTCAGGATCGTAGCCGATGGCGATCCGTTGTCTCTGCCTACCCCAATGGGACACAGGCGTGAGTATATGTATGTATGTATGTACGGGGTTGCTACAGGTGTTTTTAAAATTATATCAAACATAAATCGAGGAGGGTACACATAACGCCTTAAGGCGGTTGCAGAGGGGTCAATTTTATACAAAACTTTGACGCACAATACGCGTAGACGGTATTAATATAAGTAACTTTGTATATATGGAAAAATAGTTAAAAAAATATAGATGCCGCGTAACAAATAACATTTGCAATTTATAAAATAATTACGAAGATATAAAGCTTTGACATTTTTCATACACAATTTTAAAAGCTTTATATCTTCGTAATTATGTATATTATAAATTGCAAATGTTATTTGTGACGCGGCAACTAGATTTTCTAAACTATTTTTCCATATATAAAATATTACTTTTATTAATTCCGTCTACGCGTATTGTGCGTCAAGCTTTTGTATGGACTGAAACCACTTTAAAGAGTTTTGATATTAGGTCTATCGTAGCTCCATGCCTTATTATTATTATTCTAAACGGAATCTTATGAATTAATCACAATTTTATAGGCTAACTTTATTGGTAATTTTATTGTGGTGACGCGCTACTAATTGTCTAGATATAAGTAACTAAAGACATTTTATCAAGCTATTTATTTAAAAAATTGGACATTGTGAATTTGCCTGATACATGTTTGTAACTTACAAGCAAGATAATGCTTTATTGTCTGGTCTGATCTGCCTCCATGGTTTCTTAACCATGTACCCGATCAGGCCAATGCTCTTGCATTGGCTCTCGACACGGAGGTCGTGGGTTCCATTCCCACGGGGGACACCTAGTGAAATGTCACTTTGTGCGTTTTTCCCCATTTGGTTAGGACATTGCAGGCTGAATCACCTAACTGTCTGAAAAGAAAAATGATTCCGTGCTTCGGATGGCACGTTAAGCCCGTTGGTCCCGGCTACCATCTCTGGTGGTACCGTTACATAAAAACCACATCAAAGGCCGTAAGGCAGTGTGAAAAAACTCTGACACCAGGCTCTGCCCACACGATAAGTAGAGAGATTGTCTGGTATTACGTTTGTATTTATCGTCCTCGTAGCGAGTCTTATTTCTATGAAAACTAAGCCTTAGTATCATTGAAAAATAATGAAAAACCCTAAATAAGGTGCAAATATAAGGAAATCAATCAACTGATGATCAGAGAACTGTAGCGTGTCACCATGTCGATAAAATTATCATAGCAAATCAAATAATCACAATTTAAAGATATTTTTCATTGCACTGATTGGTTTTTTTGAATGTGTACGACTCATGTGTCTGTGATAGTTTATTTATTTCTCTTTCTTTACTAATTTTAGGTATTTTACTTCATATGCAATGACTGAAGTTTTATTAGAATAGACTGGTTATATATTCTTGGCGAGAATTTGGTTTAATCAAGATAAAAATATTGTAAAAAATTTTAACTTTTTAAATGCGCCGACAGCCGTCGGCAGCATCACAATTGATTTTCTAATGTCTAGATTTTCACATCCCCCGATCTGAAAGGGAATAGGGGAGAGGATTCTAAGGGGTAGTTCCGATCATGAAACATATCGCAAATGAGATGATGCATAACATTTTGATATTATGTAACTCTCATGTTTTCGTCGTTTCAACGAAGTTATCACGAAAAATGTTTTTGGGATCTTAACTAGACCTTACAAAGATCTTTGGTTTGAATTTAAGTTTTAACTATCACAAGTATATTTTAAACTCTTAATTTATTATTGTGTACCAATGTAGTTAACTTTATGTGAACTTGTTAGACTAAGAGATAAGTGTACTTTTTGCAACCATCAGCAGCAAGGCTGATTCAGTGGGGTGTAGAGCATCTCTGTGATGGAGATGGACCAGGTCTGCCTGCATAACTCCAGTCGGTTTAGGAGTTGGTGATGTTTAATGGTCAGTAAAAAAATTATGATCAGCTGCATAGCTAATCGTATAATATTATTGTAGAATGCACTGTAGCTATGTGAACAGTACAAACACTGACATGAACTGCAAGTCTGTTTAGGAGATACAGCCGTTCAAAGGTCGGACCTTTAAATGGCTGTAACTCCTAAACCGACTGATAAACCATGCCAGTTTTTGTACTGTTCACATAGCTACAGGGCATACTACAATAATATTATACGATCAGCTATGCCTTGCTGCTGATGGTTGCAAAAAGTACACTTATCTCTTAATCTATGTGGACAAACGATGTGGTGAAATAGTCTTCCAATTACAATAAAAGCATCATAAATTTTCGTTTAACTTTTCTTGGCAAAAAATTTATAAAAGAATTAAAATTTTAGTCATTGCACATCTAAAACGTTTGGCTAACTATTATTTATTGTATTTTATAAACAAAATCATTAAAGTATTAAGGGGTTTGATGTTATTCTTAGATCCAAACTATTATTATTACCCAAAGATTGTTATGAATTTATACAAGAAATATTTATGTTGAATAAGAAATAAAATTATCCAATTGTACATTTTTCTTTTTACAAACGATTGAGACTGCAAGTTTGGATCTTTTAAAATAAAATGTTATTCATTTCTGTAAGGCTTCTTTTTTATATTAAATATTATATTATTTCGATAAAGAAGAACGGTATACGATGTAGCACAACATTTTCTGTTAGAACCAAAACAAAACTAGCTATAACATTTATTGATATGATTTTCACTCAGTTGCAGAAACGCTCATTAGAGTGAATCCTCTATTAAAGCTCTTGCTAGCTTTTACTGCGTCAACAAGACAAAAAGTGACAGCAAGAGATTTAATGGAGGATTAACTTTAATGAGCGTTTCTGTAACTGAGTGTTTAAGGCTTGCGTCAACCAATCGTTGGTTTCTAGGTTTTATTTTGAGCTTTATTCTACAAACTGCCTTCACCGCAGCATGCAGCAGCGACCGCGAAAAGTCAAAAAGTCATAGAAAATATTATGGTCTTCCATGTAATAAATATTATATGTGAGTTTATCCAGGAAATGGTCCAAGCAAGATTGTCGGATGTCGTCGCTTACAACTTTTTTTCGGCACCTACGTGCAAGATACAACAACTTAAAATGATTAGGTACTAAGCGACTACCGACAATTTACCTAGGTAATATCAAATACACCGTGTAATCGGGGTCGTTGTAAAGCAGGAACAGAGTGCTGTACTGCCAGTTGCAGAAACTCTCATTAATGTTAACCCTCCATTAAATCTCTTGCTGTCACTTTTTGTCTTTTTGACGTAGTAAAAGCTAGCAAGAGATTTAATGGAGGATTAACTCTAATTAGCGTTTCTGCAACCGAGTGTCAGACCATCAGACTGAACAACTTTCACTGTGGATCCAATATCAAAATCGAAAAAAAAATCGGCTGTTTCATATAAAATATCAATCTTATAGCTTCTCGACAAAAATGTATAACAGCAAATTTTTCGATTCCACGATGTATAACAATAATAAGCCTTACAGAAATGTACTCTTTTTAATGTTTCACGAATATTTGTATGAAATTGTGTATTTATTTGTCCAAATGTCTAGCAAAACGACAGATCCATAGATTTGAAGTCATCAATCATACGACCCTCGCGGGAGCTTGCGTCAACAGAACGGACTATAGATGTGTCATGGCGGGCCGGCTTTTTGTTGCACTCTTCACTACGTATGAGAACTTTTAGAACGGCGCACGACTTTGTAAATACATAAGAGAAAGATGCTTCTTGCTTTAGAAACTTTTTTACATAGGATTTGGCGCGATTGGGTCGTGATTTTAACGTAATAATTAGGCGCTTCCTTATGGTCGTTTTTAGTCCTCAGCTACTCTTGTTTTGCAAATTTTCTACTGTTTTGACTCAAGAGTTAACATGGTCATCATAGTTTAATATCCTTCAGTCATTGATGCCACTTTAAAATTACGCGAGAATATAGCGCGGGTGCAATGTCATTCTATACGCATGGACTCATCAAGTCATTCAATAACAAAACCCTAAAATCTGTCTCTTATGTCACTTTAGTATGCTTCAGTTGTGCTCTGCTGCCATACATTGCCGCTGACATTCCAGTCCTCTCATATGTCCTCGGTCACTAAACAATCATGTAAAACAAACAAGCACACTTCTGCCGTCCCGTTAACAGCGCGCTGTTTCTAAGTCCTTGTGTATAGGAATGCAATTGCTTGTACTAGTAACCTTAGACTGAATTCAGTTTTAAATGTTCTCATTCGTAGTCAAGGGTTGTCCAAAGGTATTGATTGATGACGGATAATTCTTGGAAGGCTGCGTTACACCACATGCCGCCGTGTTGCCTCCTCTATGCTCTGTTCTGATGACGTAGCTCGCAACCCCTTGCGTTTAAATATTATATTGATAATAATTGTCTATGAGACTTTGCATGAAGTTAAATAATTTATGAGTGAGTAAAAGCAGATGGAGGCATCACGGACGGTAAGTAAATTTAATTAAATATTAATTTACTATAATTAAAATACACAAGGTTAAGATTTTTGTATTAAAATAGGTTAGAATACTCAAATAAGTTACAATAATGTTCAAACGAAACTATGATTTGTTGTGAAGATCCTGTGTATTCTGATTTTTAATATCAGAGTACTAGAACATCTATTCAACAAAAATATTATTTAAAATAATAAGTCTTAAAACAATTCTTTACACAATATTTCCTTTATAAATGATAGGTAGTCCCAAATTAAAATTTCATTTCACTTAATTTCTGAGAAATTACGTAGTTATACCACATTATTTCCGAAATAAATAGTTTTTTATTTAATTTTACGTATTCACAGCAAATAATTATTAATTTCCACAGTATGCGGCGCAAAATACAAGACCCGCGCCGGCCTAGTCTACCACTTCACTCACACGCACAAGGAGACCCCGGCCGGGCCGGCCCCGGGCTCCGACGGGGACTCCAGGGACGCGCGCACGCCCCCCGCGCCGCAGCCCCTCGGTCCCGCCACCGAGTACCAGGACAGTTACGTGACATTTCTAAACAACCCTGGCGTGGCCGCTACTGCAGGTATCCGCTAGCTGACAACTAGTCAAATCAGCTCTTTATAGGACCGTTATAGGACTAAACGCGCAAAATAATTGTACTCAATAGTAACTAGGGACCTCATCAACATTTCATA